>OZ038385.1:56233918-56838918 GCA_964036045.1 Eutreptiella sp. 'Long Island Sound 2002' | reverse complement strand
AATAGAGCCCCCTGGCCACACAAACGACATCCCGTTTGACACTGACGGTAACCGACCCGCCTTTCCAGAGCGGCTCCCGTAGAAGGGGGCACCATCCTCTCCCTCTCCCCTTCCCTGTCCCTCCCTCCCTCCCCGCTTCCTCTCCCGCTCATCTCTGCTTCATCGAGACACCACTCCGCCGTGTCATTCTGCAGCCACCAATTCGTACCTGTTGAAGGCGCCTGGATCCCCGTTGCACAAAGGCCCTCAGGTGCGTGTCCCTTGCCTTTAGGATAGCTGCACTGCCGCATCACTGCGAGGCTGTTTCGGGCCATCGGACGCGGTCAAAAGCCACGGGAACAGACATGCTGTACAGTTCTCGCGGAAGAACAAGTTGTCAATAGCTGCGCACCAAAGGCTGACTGGGGGTAAGGGGGGCGTTTTGTTGTCCTGGGGCAGCTGACCGCTTTGCTGCTCCAGTACAGGCCCTCAGGGTGGACATTGACACCGTGCCAAATGAAGGAGAAGGGAGAGGGGGGGAGAGGAATAAGGAGAGGGACAGGGAGACGGAGAGGAAGAGGAAAAGGGAGAGGGAGGGATAGGGAGGGAGAAGGGGCGGGGGGGGGGGGGGGGGGCAGCAGAGGGCAGAGAACGTTGCCCCCGTCAAGGGAGGCTTTCTGCTGTGATCGGTCGGCCAGGCCCCCAAGATAACCTCATGCCCCTCCCCGCTCCCCACCATCCCCCCCTGCTGGCAAAGTTGGAGCAGAAATCAGGTGCCATGTGCGAAGGGCAGGGCTCTGGTGTCGCCGGCGGCCGCTCTCAACGGGCAAGGCGTGCAGCACCACTGCCGACAGCGCATGGCCATCCTGATCCTGACTGCCTTCACGCTTCCCCTCGCCCTCGACGCTTCGCACACTCCCACACACGAATGCGTTTTGGCGCCCCTTCTGCAAATCCGTTTCTGCGGCAAGAAGGCCCGCTGCCCCGTGGCAGCCAAAAGGCTGCTATCGCTCGCCCGCACGTCCCTCTCTGTGTCAGAGGGTATTGGGGGTCTTCTTTTTGGTCTGCAGGGGGATTACCGAACGCTCCAGTGGTGGTCTGCAGGGGGATTACCGAACGCTCCAGTGGTGGTCTGCAGGGGGATTACCGAACGCTCCAGTGGCTGGTGCCGCGACACACACACATCATAGCACCCTGATTTGACAGGCTTCACGAGATTCCATGGCCGCTGTATCATGCCAGTGTGCCATTGCAGCAGGGGCTGGGTGTACTGCAGCGCATGTCCAAGGGAATGCACGTCCAGGGCTGTCCTCAAGAACTCTTTTGTTTAGGACAGCCCCTGGGGACCACCAACCGCCAACGCCCAACCGCCAACCGCTTACCATTCTTCAACGATGCTTCTGTGGTCTTGTGTCTTGTCCATTTCTTGACCATATAGAGGAAAAAAGTGGAATGGGACCTGAGTCCAAATCGGCTACAGACCAACCAAAAACCTAACCAAAAACAGCAATTTCGGGGCTACATGGGCCTAGTGGCCACTACATGGATCCCCATAGTTGCCAGAGTACCCATATTGTCACCAAATCCCATTCAATAGTGCGGTTTACAAAGGGTACATATTCCCCTGTTCCCAGATAATTACCCAAATTGCACGCCGCAGGGCGCACTGCAGGATTAGCATTCCCAGAGGCAACAAAAGGTTTTCAGGAAAAAATAAAAGGCTATGAAAATTTTTCTACAAACCCATGACTGAAAACGGCAAAACGGCAAAGTCTTCACCGGTGGGGCCCCATACAGGGGCCCATCTTGGAGAGTCAGAGATAGCACCCAGGACCCCTGTCATTGGTTAGGGAGTCCATATAGAAGAAAAAGTGGAAGGGCGACCTGGGTCCGAATTGATGCACAGTCGCGGCTACAGGTACCCAGGTACATGGGGGGTAGAGGGGTCAAAATCAAAAAACTCATCTGGGGATAATTGTGTCCCCCAGGATGATGCTTTGGGGTATGCTACGCCAATGAACCCAAGAAAAGGTTGGTTATATTGCACCTGCTCCTGTGCCTGCGCTTGATCTAACAACCTCTCTTGAGGTGATTCTGAACCAACTTTGCGCAGCACAAGAAAAACTGGACGAACTATGGTGCTGCCCATCACACCACTGGGACCACATGGAGGAGGGGGATTTTGTCTGGCGACAATTTCGGAGGGAAATTTTCGTGAGGGGATAATTTCGACACACCTCCAATTTTCGTGCAGGGCCAACAGACACGGGAAACTTCGACACCCCCAACCCTTGGTTCCTTGTGGACAATCAGTTGTGTGAAACTTTGGCCGGCCCAAATTTTGAACCATACCAACTCATCAGAGATGAAAGGAAAAAAACAGCAAGGCCCATTTTGGTCTGGAAATGTCTCCAGATGGCCGTCTACCTTAATTAGCTCATCCGTATCAAAATGACGGGAGACCTTGTCATGAAGCAGACGGTGTCCCCTGTTGGCGTTACAAACCTTTTTTTCCCCCTAACGACAGCCCTGTGCATTTTATTGTTGCATGGGCGTGATACACGCAATCGGTAGAAACATGTTCCGCACTACGCCCCCCAGAGGTGCTGCCGCAGGCCGCTTCGGCCTTCTGGGCACAACCGCCGATGGCTGCGGGTACTGAAACGGCAACCGTTGCTGCCCAGCCTGCGCCCTGTCGAGCCCCGGCTGCCTTCCATTTTCCACCGTGAGGTCCATTGCCTTGCACCCGCCATGCCTGTCACCCCGTGCCTCGCAGCTGCCATGTGTCACCCCGTGCCGCCCTGCAGGTCACTGTTGTGGGAGACGTGGGCTTCTATGCTCAAAACTTCATCAAGTACCTTCGGGGTGCGTACGCATCAAGCCCCAGCGTCCCGGCCAAGGACCTCCGGCACCCTCTCTCCGCTGCGGATCTGCGCGGATCGGGGCCGAAGGCATGAAGTGCAGCCCCAAAGGCCCACTTGGCGTTGCTTGACAGGACCACGGCCAAACCCGCTTCAGAAGAGTCAGTTGGTGCGGAGGAGAACCCCCGCCCCCCACCCGTCCCCGGAGGACGAGTTCAAAACTGCATGAGAACGAAGGAGGGGGGGTTTGGGGGGGGAGGGCGGATTCACCCTCCTCCTTGGAAAAGGCATTTGCAGTTACACGTACTTCACCGATTCCCTTTCCCCATGGTTTTCCCTTGGGCATCATGGTTCACAAACTGCGAGCTTGAGCGGTTTTCCCGCTGTACATTGCCTGAAGTAGGGCCGGCTTTCTCAGTGACTTCAGAAGGCCTGACGACACCAAGCAACGACCACCTGCAGCAACACCAAGACATGGCCTCACCAACACATGGGCTCCAGAGGCGCCACTCAGTTTTTTTGTTTCAGTTCCCGAGGTCCCGAATTGGCTGCCTTCGAAGGTGGGGGACTTGCACCACCAGTTCGTCGACGTTGTCTGCGCAAGGGGCCCTGCCCCAGACAGCCCCCGACCCCGCCCCCCCTGATCGAGAGAGACGTTGTTGGCGCCGCAGGATCGCCTGTCGTCTTCCAGCCCTTTGCTGGGCCTCCGATCCTGCTGCGGCCCCGTGTCGGGCGCGGCGCCACTTCCATCGCACCCACGAGGTCGACAGCACCCGGCGGCTGCGTCCAGACTAAACATCAGTGCTCTGTCCGATCCAGCTTCGCAGCCCCTATCGCCCGCTACTATGCAGCCTCGCGGTGACAGGACTTGCCTCTGGCGTTCGGCCCGTTCCAGCCATATACCCTCTATAATGCGGTGCGTCCATCTGCCCCATCAGATCTGGCCTCGGCGCCATTTGCCGGGGACATCCAGCCCCCGCCGAGCCAAGGCGCGTCAGTGCACTACATCATTGCGCCACGTCTTCTTTTTGTTTGTTTGTTTGTTTGTACACACCCCCGCAAGCGCCCTGCCGGGGTTGTGTACAGAAGTGCACTGCGCCATACCCGACTGCCTTGCGCTAGTGCTGGGCTGGTGTTTGGCAGTTGTCTGCACAAATGCTTTTCCTCATTACTCCAAACCAAACCAAGTCCATGCCCTGTCAGATCTGCCTCATATTCATGTACGTGGAAGGCCTCCGACCATTTGCGATGAGTTGTTACGATGTGCTGTGCTAATGTGTCATTTCGTGTCGTGTCATGTTCGCGTTGTGTTGTGTTGGGTTGGTGTCGGTGTTGGTGTTGGTGCCCGCACTCTCTCCCTCCCATGCCGCTCCGATCCCTCCCCCCGCCGTTCCCTCCAGGTCACAGCCTCCCTCTACACCGCCAACCACCGCGTGGCCCAGGCCGTCGTGCCCTTCGACCTGCCAGTGGCTGATCAGCGCGAGACACCGACGTGCCCGGCACAACACCCTCCAATACGGGGGTGCTGTGTATTCCACGTGGGCATTGGCGTTGCGTTGGTGCTGTGTTGTGTGCGGTGTTCTTGGGTCTTCGGCGTTGGTGGTCATGTCCCCCTCATGACCCGCAACGGCGAAAGTCGAAGGCGTGTGCCACAAGGGTTGCCAGTCCACACACAAAACCGTCGCGAAACCGTAAAACCCGCAGTGCAGTGCGGTGTCTGGATCTGCAGACATGGCCCGTCCCTCTGTCACTCCAGACCCTGCCCAGAAACCAAAGTACAATTACGCGGAGCAAGTGCAGCGCCATGTTCCCCTCCGGGTCCCTGTCCAATCCTGCACCCCCCGCACCCCCGCACTCCCAGACTATTGACGCTGTGCCACCAGTGCCAGGGTCGCCGACGAGACCTGTGCTTGAATGGGAGCATTGGAAGGAGGAGGATCACTTCCCGCCTCCCACCCCCGGCCCGGCCCGGCGGCAGCAGCACTTGTGAGTGGCGGCACACCTGCCCCACTCTCACCCTGAGCGCGCCCCCTACCTCTCGCACTGTTTTGAACCTGCCTCCTTCACCCCCAACCCAACGGGTGGACAACCAACCCCCCCCATCCACGAGTGGAGGATTCCCTCCTCCAAAGGCGCACACGTACGTGCACTCGGAAGTACCCACCGGCATACTCCTTCAGCCTTGATGGCACACACACCCCGCAAAAGCGAAGTTGTACAAAAGAAAACATTTTCGGACCATTTACGCCGGCACGGCCCCAGGCCGCATTCCGGGGGAACATGGGCGGCGGGCAGACGAGTGGTGTGGGTAGGACCTCCGGGAGTCGAAACGCTTGTTTGAGGGGCCGGGGCCCAGGGGGTGGGCCTGTGAGGGACCGCCCTTCATGGCACAGCACCCGCCAACCGCCGTCACTCACAGGCCCCCAAGCCTGGCCTCGGCCGCTCCGGCAACCGCAACCGTCACGCGGGCACTGCCTGCGCCATGCCGTCACCCCAACCGGTCGCGTGTTGACGCACGTTGAGAAGGTCTGGGACACGTCTGTGTCCAGCAGTGCACAGCCCCGTACCCCCTCCGCTGCCCCGCGGCACGAGGCACACCTCGTTTGAGTTGAAGGCGCACAAACGACAGGGACCCGCCCGGCAGAGAAGTAGTAGAATGGCCGTACACCGTAGGAGCCCCCCCCCCCCCTGGACCCCCCCCCCCCGGCCTCCAGACCAAAGTGACCATCGTGGGAAAAAAAGCAAATTTGCCATTGGGAAAGTCTGGTCAGGCCATTTTTGGTAAACACACTTTTGGGTCCCAGACCCCCCTCCCTCTGCTAATACAGCCCTGCCGCCCGGTGCTTTTTGTGTTGCTTTTTGCTGCGGTGCCTCATGTTCGGCCTGCGTTGCCCCCACGCTCTGCGTGCCAATTGCTGGTGCCATCCCTCCAGACGTCTTTCGGTGCCATGGGGCACGTGCTCCATCGAAGCACTGGCAACATGACCCCTTGCCTGTCACTGCGGTGGACGGCAAAGGCCGTCGGGATTCGACACAAAGATACTGCCCCTGCGCCCCAACAACCGCCTTGTCCGACCCCCCCCCCCCCTGGCCCTGTGTGACATTTCCCACATTGGCAGTGGTGAGCACCCTCCAGACTTCACTGTAAACAACTATTTTCCTGAAACCACAAACGAGTGCGTACATCCAGAAGTACCAACCGGCATACCTACTGGGTCTTTGTGGCAACCCCCCACCCCCCTGCACCTGGATGCCAAGAGGCAGATGCAGCGCTTGTGAGGAGCGTGCCAACTGTCCCACTCTCACACACTGGAATTGATGGTCCCTGGGTATTTGGTAGCCCAACTGGCTCCCCACCTTTCGCAGGTTTTCTGAACCCTCCCTCTTCACCCCCAACCCAACGGGTGGGCAACCAACCTCCCCATCTGCGCGTGGAGGATTGCCTCCTCAAAAGGCGAACACCCACCGGCATCCTCATGCAGCCTTCACAGCGCACCCCCTGCGCCTGCGTTAATGCAGCGCTTTTGCCCCCCCCCCCCTCCCCCAGAGAATGCTATTGCCCCCCCCCCCCCCCGGGGGCAAGATCGGACCGTCATTTGGTGACCGTTCCTCCCGGGGGTTGGGGGCACGGTCGCGCGTTCGGGGGGGACTGTGCGTGGGGGTGGGGGGGGGGGGTACGTTCTTGAACTGCGTGGTGCATACACTGAATACCCCTCCCATCCTTTCTCAACCCCCTTCCCTTCATCGGGAGCCCCACAACAACCCCCCCCCCGTTCCGGTCACCGGAATTGCCGGAACGTGCCGGAACGTTGTGATTCTGTGAGGCTCAATGTTTTTCAGTGAAAACGCTTGCTGCTACTGTCAACCGTTGTCGTCCGCTTTGCCAGTAACACTTTTGTTCGTCCATCCACTGGCAGAGATGTTGAAATGTTGTTTTTGTGGCTCCGAGGGGGCATCCATGACTGATTTCCATGATCTGCAACTGAAGGAGCAGCTGTTATTGCAACAGAAATCGGAAGATGATGTTGACGTTGATGAGGGAAATGTCTGTGATTTCTTTTCTTTCAGACTTGTTTCTGCATGGGAAAAAAAAGGACAGCTTTGAATGCCGATCAGAGCCAAGTGACAAAAAGTGCAAAAAACTTCGGTGGGTGGCAGAGCCAAGTGACAAAAAGTGCACAAAACTTCGGCGGCACGGTAGAGGGAATTGAACTTACGCTTGCAGTTCTTCAGACCAGTGCATATCCACTGGACCAGCGGCAGGTTCTGACAAACTGCTGACCAGGAACCATATACAGACCGAGAGATGAAATTTTTTTTTGCAAATTGAGGGATGCTTTGGGTTTCCACATTACTCCAACTACCGAACAACCAAAAGGAAGGTGTGTTTGCGCCCTGGGACTGAGAAATTGGGCACCGGGAACCTCTTTTGCTGAAAAAACGGCTCGCCGGAACGTTGCGCCGGAACATTGGGTTTTTCTCGCCGGAACGGGGGGGGGGGTTGCCACAATCTCAGGTTCAAGATCTCAGGTGTGACGTCCCGCCTCATTTCTTTTCTGGGAGCTTTTCCATGGAGTGTTTTTGTTGGAGGTGCTGCCGTTTTGGCGTTTTTGCCCTGGGTTCGTGCCCTGGTCAGCCCCTATTTTTTTTTTTTGCATCGCGACTGTGGCATGGCTTTGCGGCAAGTAGCGTCACCCCTTGCCCCAGCCTATGAGCCGTTTGGGCACAGTTGCGTTTTCCTCCTTCAGAGCCTAGAAGGTGAGCCACCCGCCACGCAATAGCCACCAGCACACTCCTTTCTTAATGCCACCCATCCACCATCGTCCCCCATCCCCCATTCACCGGCACCATGCACCACCCACCAATCACACACCACCCATGTTGAGTTTCCAATTACCTCCAAGCAATATCCACTCCATTTGCGTATTGTATCTGTGCCACGTGCTGTAACATTGCTGCCGGTTTCATGTGTCGCCTGTTTGGGCAACAATATTGATCTGCAAGACCTTGGGTTGAGGGAGAAGCATTCAACTGTTGTGTGCATGTTGGTTTTGCTGGGTGGTGGACAATATCGGCTTGTACACTGCACAAGCACAGCACCTACCTGTCAGGGCATTCGCCTGAAATATAGCCCAAACCAAACCCTGCTACAAAACCACTCCATGAAAAGACCCATGGGGGTCAAATTAGGATAACAAATTAGGAGAACACCGCCCCATCATCCACCGCCCAGCAATGAGATCAGGAGGCTCAGGGGCAGAGCAAACAGCCGCTGCCAGAGGAAGTCAGTGCACTACCGAATCTTGCGTGCGCGGGGGTGTTTGTCCAGGTCCCAGCAGGATGTGGAAACAGTGTTGTGCCCATCCCATCATCCATCATCTCCCACCCACCCGCCACCCACCACCCAACCCCACCCACCAACCAATCCACCCACGCATCATCCGCCAGCTACCAACCACCAACCCCATTGTCCACCACCAACACCACCCATCACCCACCACCCACTGCCCACCACCCACTGTCCACCACTCACCACCCATTATCCACCACCCACTGGCCACCTCCTAACACCCACCAACCACCAACGGGATTGGGCATCTCATCGGTAGAGCTGCGGTTTCATGGAAGTTGCATGTTCCTGCTGTACAGAAGTTTCAAGGACTGCTCAGAGTGTGGCATGAGCACCTGCAGCCCGTGGATCTGGCAACCCACCATTGGAAACATGGGAGGCGGGCCGGCCTACACGACCTCTCCCTGGTCCTCAGCCAGTCTTGCCAGGCCTGTGGGGGCTTGATCATGCCTGGTCTATGACTGCTCCTGCGCAATGAAGAGTCCCAACGGTTGCCACCTATTGAGTAGCCTCAGGAGGCTTCCAAGCCGTCCTGCTGCACTGATCTTGCATCTACTCCGCGGTGCTTAATACAAGTCCGGTGCCTGACTTCAGGGGGGGGGGGATTAAGATCCGCAGATGCGTCCAGCACCTTTACGGCGCATTAGCGACCCTTTGCAGCATTTTTGCCCCAAATTTGGCTAATTGGAATCGAGACCTGCGAGAATGAGTGGCACGTTTCAAGAATTTGCTAAGTTTTTTGCCAAATTTGCAGCTGGGCCCTAGGATTTCTAGGCCGATAAAAACTTCGGGGGGGGGACTTGTATTAGGCACCCCAGAGTACTATCAATATTCGTAAACCCGATGCTTTGGATACCCCATTTTCAGGGACAGATTTCCTCGGCCTCCCTCGATGTAGTGTTCGTCGACGGCATTGTTGAACGGGCATTGCACAGTCAAGGAATATCACACGAGCACCCCTAGCTCCCCCACTACCTACAGCCCCCTACCCTGCTCACCCATGACCCGCCCGACCCCAACCACCAAGCACTATCCCCCCTTCGCCCCCCAGCCCCCCACAACCACCTATGACCCGCCGCCCCAACAACTTTCTCCTATACCCCCCCCCCCCGCCCCTTCCACACACCCATAGAGGGAGTATCACCGCTCAATGCACAGGGAAGGCGCAGGGCAACGTTTGGGCACCTCTGTGAGGTCCAGACATGATATAAGTGTTTGAAGTGGAGCCATGATTACCCGCCGACCAGCCCCGTCCCCCGTCACACAAAGCATTCCTGCCCAATGCCTCCTGCTGTACACTCCTGCACAATGGGAATGCCATGCACGCAGTGCGCACGCAGTGCAAGGTTTTGGATGTCGGCAAATACTCGAACCCTAGTTTTGGCTCCTTTTCACAAGTTTTTGGTTCCGTACCAGGGTTTTTTTGGCTTCCCAAGCATTTAGGATGTGGCATATTTGAATTGTCAACCATTTCCCCCTAGAAGAGGCCCATTGACAAAGTGTACACAGTCGACACGACCCGGATCTCGACGTCGTCATTGTCGACACTGCAGCGAGCCTCGTATCCGTAGAGGCGGTTCGATTCGCCCTGCAGAGTACTCTTCCGGACAGATAGTACGTGCACCAAAACCTTGGTCGACTTCAAGGTGATTCTCGAACCGAGATGCTCAAGATCATCGATCGGTATGGCCACGTCCACAACTGCAAAGAAGTCCACGTGGTCATCGTCGCTCGAAGGCTCTCGATCGCCGATACTCGATGGTGGCGAGTCGACACCAGGACCGGACAGTTCTTCTTCGACGATGCTGTTGGTTATAACTACAACCACAAGTATCGATGGACACCTGGCCAACCCTATGGTATTGACACCTTTCAGTCTTCCCCCTAGTGAACAGGTGACAGGTATTCTTGGGTGAGTATCCTAGCCTCTGCGTGCACAATATGCACGCAGTGCGCACGCAGTGCGCACGCAGTGCAAACACTTAGCCAATGTCAGATTGACTGCCAGGCTCGCCTCTGGTGCAGCAGAAGAAACACGCGAACAGACATTGACGTAACTCGACATGCTGCTTGTTTGCCTGGAGGTACATTACTGCGATTTGTGCAGTCAAAGTTGTTTTGTGTGTTATGGCCACTCTCAGACACTTGTCACTGTGGTCACACGACAACGCTTTCCCACAATTTGTGTTAGCGCCGCTATATTTATTGTTGCTGCCCCCCCCCCCCCCCCCCAAAGCTGATTCACAGGCGAGAACTGTACATATGGGAGTGGGTGCCTTCGCTGCAAAACGACCTGTACAACACGACCATTGAATGGAGGTGAACCATGTGCAGCTGCAAAAAAAAATCTCACGTTGAACAAAAAGCGGTTGTGCATGTGGCGGCTGTGGCCACCTGGTGCCAGTGCCTCCCCTCCCTCTGATGAAATAGCTGCGTCCAAAACAACGCCAGGCAGGTGTTGTGTTCATCACTTTTTCATGCTAAGCCTTCTACAGTGTCCTGAGTCCTCAGAATCTGCCACCCAATGCCGACTGGGGAAGCACAGGGCAGATGGCACTGCTCTCAGAGGGACAATCAACGTGGATAGTGTGACTGCAGCTTCGCAGCAGGACTTTGACGCAAGAGTGGAATGGGAAAGGAAGGAGGGGCAGTTGCACCCTTACTGCGGGCTCTACCCAGTCAGGTCGCCACGAGTTGGGGCGAACGGAGGTGCAGATGAGCTTCATTGGAGACGAGGCGACGGGCTGCCTCCATTTACAATGAAGAATATCTGCGGATCCTGCACTCATGTGCAGTCAGCTAGCGCTTGTGGCCTCCGCTGCATGCGAGATTGAGCAATGGCGCAGGTGATGTACCGCCACAGTAGGAAATGTTCAATGGTTGAGGAGCAGGGCTAATCGGGTCTGAAGAGGGGTATGGGCTGACCCCTATCTCCCCCCCCTACACTCCAGCGAAGGCAGTCTGAGGGTTTGGACTGACAAGGCAACCGCTGACCACAAGACATTCGTTCGCCGAGGTCTACAAACTCAATGGCGGCGCTCTCTAGGGCTGTCCTTGAGGAACGAGATGTCTCTTTTTTTTTTTTTTCACGAAGGAAGGTTTTGTAGGGGGCAGAATTCGTTTGACCGATGCGGTTGACGCTCAACTGACGGAGGTTGGCGCTAAACGACGGCAGTTGATGATCACCCGATTGGCATTAAGGACCGGCTGCTACGCCGCAGCAGAGACCGCAATAGGAAGCATTCTGGTTGAACCCGAGTGTTTCGTGAATTCAAAAATGGCCCCTGCTGCCTCCCTTTCTTGTACAGAACCCCGCGGCTGCTGCTCTGCTCCCTCCCTCCATCCCTCGCTCCCACCCTCCCTCACTCTCTCTCTCCTCCTCCTCCCTGCATCGTTGTCTTCCTTTGGGAGCCCCAAATGTTCTGCAACCCTCCCCTTGCCTGTCTTTTCTGCGCTGTGGGCCGACAGTGCGGCAGCGGGCTTCATGAACCCCGTGTACATGTGGTCGCTGCACAGGATCATACCTTTATACTCGTGCTGCCTTGCGCTGTGTTTAGTCTTGAGAAGCAGGGTAGTTTGATGTCTCAACCACCACCACCCACTGCCCACCACCCACACCCACTGCCCACTGCCCATCATCCATCATCCACCACCCACTGCCCACCATCCCACCCCTCATCCGCCGCCCACTGGCCACCACCCCCTACCACCCACCAACCACCAACGGGATTGGGCATCTCAGCGGTAGAGCTGCGGCATGTAAGTTGCATGTTGCTGCTGCACAGAAGTTTCAAGGACTGCTCAGAGTGTGGCATGAGCACCTGCAGCCCGTGGATCTGACAATCCCTCTCTGACTTATTGCCGACTTCTGCCGTTCCCTCGGCAGCACTACCCCGTCTCTAAAGGACCTGTTAAACTAACACCACTGAACCGGTGGAGCTGTAAATAAGACGTGTGTACATGTGCCTGTGCGCCCACTGCAACTGAGAGTCAGTGCATTTGTCTCTTCCCAGAATATTTGGGGACTCAACTTCAACCTCGTATAATATGAGTATGCAGGCCCATTGATGCCTCCTCTATTTCGGATCTACGTTGTTCTGTGTAACCTCGAGTGGGCGCCGCCATCGCCATTGAGGCTGTACTGCCTGCCATGTCCCATCATATCTGGTTTTTGGACGTCACTCAGGCATTGATGAAACCAACATGTGCCTTGGTTCTGTGTGTTTCCCCTAAATGGTAGCGGCTATTGCATGACGAATACCCTGTTTTGCATCAACAGTCGTGCAAGTGACTTTTGTTTTTACCTTCGCCAGGGGCTTGTGTGGTGGTACCTGACAGCAGTGACTGTATGCACGCATGCATGACGCCGCTGATACGTGCTCTGCTGGGGCAGTACAGAACAATTCGATTTGCTATGCCCTGTCTCAGATCATGGGACCAACGCGAACACAGTCACACCGTGGCACTGTGCTCCTACACCGTTCATACTGACATACTGACATACTGAGCTGATATTATCTCGAGAGCACACCAGATCAAGAAACAGCAGAAGTGTTACGTGGTGTCTGAGGAACGGGGGCCTAACATCTTGGCGCCCATGAGCTACTCTCTTTGAGGAGCATTCCTTCCTTTTGAATTGTTCATGCATTCCTGGCTCATGTCAGCTCTGCCAAAAGCAGATGTACGGGTGCCTCACATTAGTGCACGGCACCACTGCAGTGTTCTTGCAGCACACAGGAGAAGAGTATGCTGTTG
This sequence comes from Eutreptiella sp. 'Long Island Sound 2002', assembly GCA_964036045.1. Classification (NCBI taxonomy): domain Eukaryota; phylum Euglenozoa; class Euglenophyceae; order Eutreptiales; family Eutreptiaceae; genus Eutreptiella; species Eutreptiella sp. 'Long Island Sound 2002'. Next base: position 56,825,973 of record OZ038385.1, on the reverse strand, counting down.
CCCACACCTGCAGATGTGTCCGCTGTAGCCTGGCCCCCTGATCAAGGGATTTTGCTAACGCCCGGTTTGCTCTCTGTCTTTCTCTGCTTGCGTGCCTCTCTGTCTGCCTGCCCCCTGGCTGGCTGCCTGCCTATCAGGGGCGTGATCGATCAAGGGCGGTAAAATGCAGATGCATCTTCAGGTGTTGCTCAGGGCTGGTCCCGAGATGGCTGCGATGGGGGGGGGGGGGGGCTTGCTTGTACGCATATGGCACGAACCCCACAGAAATGCAGTTCTGTGATGGGCAGGTCTCCCACAATACATGGAAGATCACTGTGAACGCGCTGTGCGGATGCCTGGCAGGTGGTCCTCCTCCATCATGTGTGTGTGTGTGTGTGTGTGTGTGTGTGTGTGTGTGTGTGTGTGTGTGTGTGTGCGTGCGTGCGTGCGTGCGTGCGTGCGTGCGTGCGTGCGTGCGTGCGTGCGTGCGTGCGTGCGTGCGTGCGTGCGTGTGTGTGTGTGTGTGTGTGTGTGTGTGTGCGTGCGTGCGTGTGTGTGTGTGTGTGTGTGTGTGTGTGTGCGTGTGTGTGTGTGCGTGTGTGTGTGCACGTGCTGTACTTTGAAACGCACGCACTCTTCCGCCCTAAAAATAGACTGGTCTCTGCGGCATGGCCAGCCCTTGATCTCCCCTGGTTGAGCCCCAAAACTATTTTTGTCGTGCAATGTTGCTGGATCCTCAACTGCTGTGCTGCCCCGAGTTTCCTCGTGGTGGGGGGTGGGAGGCAGGTAATGAGTGCACTGGTGTGAGTACAGCTGGCCATGGCCAGTGACTACCTTGTGTGGAATGCACAAGTCCGCGCAACGTGTGTTTGCTGCGTCTGCATGGAATCCATAGAGCACTATGGATGCGCATTCTATGCCACAAGCCACTGCACGCTTGACCACGGCCCTTCTGTCGCCTGTCGCCTCCTGAAAGAGTTAACTGGTCTGTAGAGGTCACACAGAAATGTACGATTGATGGACTCCAAGTTTCCAACTCTAAGTTTCCAGTGCCTTCGTGTGCTTTTTAGGAATTACCACACCGCAGCTCTTCTTCTGCATTGATTCTTAGTGCCGTTCAAGTGGATGGTCTGCACAGATGATGCACAAAGATGAACCGCATTGACTGCTTTAGTGCTTTGTGGTCTTGCATTGAATGATTGATTCAGTAATATGAGCAAGAAAAAGAGAATAAAGCAGCAAGCAGCACACAGGACGCATGCAGCAACCAACATGCATCATTTAGTGACAGCATGAGGTTATTCTCATGACACGATGACGCCACTGGAGGCCCCAATTATTGGTCAAATTTTGAGAAGCACAACCAGGACACATTTGCACATAGTGCACAAATAGTGCCAGGCGGGTGGAAAATTGCTCCAAGGGGGGGAGGGGTCGTATGAGCTGCTTTTTCAAGACCCTCAACCCCCCCTGCTTTTCAGTCAGGCCTTTACGGGGGCAGACGTCTGCATGGGACCGACGTGGGGGCCAAAAACCAAGAAAAAAATGAAAGTGGAATTTTTGAAAGCAGCACGTCGAGGGGAGTCAGAAAATTGGTCATTTCCAGCCCCCCCTCCCCCTTTTGATGAAAAAAATAGCACAATATTTTTACGAAAAAATGGCCAAATCAAGGCCCCTGACAGAAGAGCCCCTTTTCCAACCCCCCCTGGGTCTGGGGGACTCATACGACCCCTCCCCCTCCTTCGTCAATTTTCCACCTGCCCAAAGTCTTTGTGCCACCAGGAGTACTGGGACCCTATTTCTGGCGGTTTTCAATATTTCGTGAAACTGTTGGAGTTAATGGGGATTCAAATGTAGCGTTGCATGTTTCATGGAGTGTGGCAATTGGAAGAAGCAATCATGAGATTCACACTGCATCAGTTTGCCAGTCCTTGGGGGAGCCCCGTGCGCTGTGTGCGCGCTGTGCGAAAAGTCGGCTGTTTTTCACCACCGGTAGCCACGGGTCCCAGGGTCCTCAATTCTGCACCCTACAGCCCAGGGTCCTCAATTCTGCACCCTACAGCCCCTGCTGGTACACCAGGATTTTTTTGTTTTAGTCTGGTGCTTGCCACGGGTCCCAGGGTCCTGAATTGTGCACCCCCGATGCTGTTTTGAATGGATCATGTACGCTCCTGTAGGTGGGTGGTTTTCAGGGGTGCTCCCGGGATACACAAGCTAATAATTGGCGCTGTGCGCGCGCTGTGCGAAAACGCCCCCCTTGAGATGCCATGTACAACATTGCTAAATCCGAAGGCAGGACCAGAGTCAGGTGGGTTTTCAAAGAGTATACGGCAGTTCCACCAACAAACAACGCAGTGGCTATTCTTGCTTAGCGACGGCTGCTGCAAATACTTACTGTCCACATGGCACTTTGCTCTTCTCCAGTACTGGCCCAGCGCTTGGCCCTTCGGCCATACTGTGTGGCCATTGGGCCGGGATGGGTACATTGCATTCCGTGGCAAGCGTACTAGGCGCCAGGTGATTTCCCATCATCATAATCTGATCTTCACCCCCAAAGGACAAAGAAGGGTGAAAAAGCGTGAAAGGGGGTGAAGGGGGGCATAAAACGGTGAAAATGAAGCTATCGCATACCCCCCATCATTAATGGACTCCTAAATAAGTGGGACCAAACAACAACAATACCTCCAATCTCACAAGGTATGGTCTTTGGTGGCGCAGCATGAAAAAGCGCGCTTTGCAAGCGCCATGTGGGGTGTGCACCCCCAAGAAAACCACACCCTGAGAGCACGTTTTTAGTAAGCCTTCACGCCCCCCCCCCCCCACCCCACCTGGGGCTGCAAAGGTGATGTAGCCACATCATTCCTCTGCACCTTGGACGTCCCAATATGGTACAGCCCTAGTAAGCATGGTAGAGACACCATAACAAATTGGGATGTGGTGCAGCATCTGTGATTTGTGGATTTTATTGTCTACAACAAGTTCATGCATTGTTTTGCCTCATTTTGCTCACTTTGCTGGGTTATGGCAGATGAAAATTATCTAGGACCATGTGCCAAATTTGGGTGACAAAAGTTGTCCATGTTTGGTATCGAGGAGGTGATGTTGACTGGTGGGCGATCATGCCTTGGGTAGCATGTCTGTAGCATTGTAAGGCCGGCTGTAATGCTGCCTGAAACTACAGCAATGTCACCACAAGGGCCTAGTGCGGGTGCCAAAGGGGCAGAGGGTGTTGGGTGCAATAGGGCTTCCCAACCATTTGGGAGTACACTAGCCATGGATGCACAAGAATGTTCCCAACTTTCTTAGATTTTCCTAATGTTCCCTAATTACCTTGGAAAATGCGCATGATATGCGCGAATGCTCCTTGCTTGTACATTCCGCATATGACATGTGGTACAGCATAGTCAATCATAGGCTTCACATGCAAACTGTACCCGGCGTACCCTTGTCTGAGTTGATTCAAGTTGGTTCAGAGTTGGTCCCCGGCAATAATACATGCTGGGCCACTCAGGATCAGTTGCACCTTGTCGCTGTGTTCTCATTCAGGATTAGCTCCGGAGTCATGGAGCTGGCAATCCTCCTCGAACCCCGAAACCTCTGCTGTAAAACGGCACGACAAGGAGGGACATCATCCGGGTTTTGCCCCTGGCAGCAAGGGCAGACGTAAGTGCAGCAGAGGCAGTGTCATAGTTCATGGAATTTAACAAGGGCCGCCCGACCTCCTGTGAGACCCGCTCCAGCTAGGGCTGACCGGGCGCCAACACCGCCTGGTCAGTCCGGTGTTGCACTGTCTGCTCGTGCCAAGTGAGAGCACCCGCAGGCAGAAAGACACCGCGTCAATCGAAGCATGCGCCCTTCGATCGCTGTGCTTGGCCGTCATGACAGGCCGCGTTGCTTTTCAGGGCTTCTTGGTGCATGAGCGTCACACGGACTCGCAGTTTCACTCGGAGTCCGAACGCAAAGCCCGTTGCGATGGCGGACCCGCAACTCGTGGTGCCCATGGTCGAGTACACGGAGCCGCCGGTCCAGTACCTAATCCTGCAAGTGCTGGGCGCCAACGGTCTCAAGCCTTGGCCGGATCAGGCGGTGTATGCCATGGTAAAGTTCGGCTCTGCGGAGGCGCGGACGCGCATCCTCGTCGGCTCCAACAAGGATGTGAGCTGGCGCGAGAAGTTCATCTTCCCGGTCATGATGCAGGCGGAAGGCGAGTCGGTGCCGGAGACCGTGTCCATTGGGGTGTACCAAGTGAAGCGTGGCTTTGTGGACGATTGTGTAGGCCGAGTGAAAGTGTCCATTGTGGATGTGGAAAAGATGAAGGAGTCGCCGAGTATGCCCCAGGGCCACAAGCGCATGTCTTCAGTCTGAGTGCCATGAAGGGTCATCAAAGGGGAGGGGGGGGGGCAGCCTTACGGATACTAGCAACCTGCCCCCCATGGCACCAGGTAAGGGCGGCAGGACAGGGACAGGGAGCTCTCCATGAAGCAAACGAGACGTGGTGCTGCGCAACGTGCTCAGTCTGTACCCTGCACCATTTGGGGAAGGTGGTCGGGCCGTTGAAAGGGGGTGCACTGTGCGCTGTACGAAAAGTAGGCTACGTTGGGTCAGTTGTCCCTGGTATTGCTGCAGTTCCTCAGGCATTGCTGTTGTTTGGCCAAAGGGGGAGCGTCAGCGCACAGGGGCGCACGCGGGGCAAACTTTTTGGACCATTTCCCACCCGTGAACAAGTACGTGGCAAAAAGGAGACATTGGTATGCTCAACATGTAATTTTTATTTGTGCGCAAAATTTGAGCACAAATTGCATGCGTGAGCATACTTGTGATATCGATGTCCCTGAGTAGCCACTTATTTATTTCAAAATGGCACATGGCTGGCAAGTATACCCCCAAAGCCTGCGAACATAGCCACTGTTTTGATGGCAACAAAGAATTGAATGCCCTTGCAGTGGTAAGGTAAGGTATGCAAGACCGCTCGTGGGGTTTCGTTCTGATTGCACCCCCCCCCAAAAATACGTGGTACACGGGAACGCTTTTGGTGTCTCAACGATCTGCTGGCCCATCCCACCCGGTTCCTCACCTGAGCCCGCACATGGCGGTCATCAGTGTGATCTGGCACATGAAGTGTACGACCGTCACACAGCTGTGCCACCCACGGGGGTGGTTCGGTTCAATTCTGGATCCCAGCCTCTGTGGCATGAGCAGGGGAGTCTGTAGGGGGGGGGGGGGGCTGAAAAAGTTTTTCCCAGCAGAGGGCAGAGGGGGGGGACAATGAAGCTAGACCCACACACCCAGCCAACCATGGGCCTGGCCCCAAAGGGGGCAGGCCATGAGCCTGAGTGCTGTGAGATGGCTATATCTCAGGACGCGGATCACAGTGGTGCCTGCCCGATGGTGCTGCTGTGCAATGATTGTGGTGATACCAACGGCAGCGGTATGGGTGGTGGCATCGGCACCAGTCAAGCATCTCCACCACCAGTCCCTGCCATCTCTTCCCACCACAGACTGTGTTTTGTGCGTTTTCATGCCACCAGAGGACACGGCTCATCGTGTGAGATGCGGGGATTAGTAGGACTGCACTCACGTGATGGGAAGCCGACACGCCCTGCCACGTACTGCAGGGCCGCTGAAATCCTGTCAGACAACAGAGCCGCAAGGACCAGCCAGCCCAGCAGCCCATTTATAACAGCACGGATGTAAGCAAGCATTGGCGGTGGCCGAAAAATCAGCGAATGTCGGCCAGTCCCGAAATTCCCATTTTTCCAGTCGGCTAGTTCGGCTGGCAAAATTCATCAAAGGAACTTGAGGGAAAGCTGGCGAGGCTGTGGAAAAACTGGGGAAATGGGACTGAGAAAAATGGGAAATTTGTCCTAAATTGTCCCATTCTTCTCCGATTTTTCTTCCGTTTCCTAGCAATCTCACACATTTTTTATGCATTTCCCTCAATGTATATATGGCAGTTTCCCACAATTCCCCATTTTCCCCCATTTCCCCCCATTTTCCGCCATTTTCCCCATTTCCCCCCATCCTTCGCCATTTTGCCACCATTTTCCCCATTTTCCTTCACCTCTGTGACTAGTTGGCTAATTCAGCTGCGGCTAACGCCGATGCCCGTGTAAGTGACACAATGAAATGTAAACAGCGGACGGTAATCAGGAGATCTGGCGTACGCTCTGAGGGCGCCTAACGCCGCTTTGCTGACAATTGTGGCATTTGTGTGGGTGCTGACGATTTCAGACAATGTACTGTGATGCATACCAGAGTGATTTCGGAGGGTGACGACCATCGTTGATCTATGGCCAAGCAACACCAGGTGTTGGTTGCTGCACCATGGATTTCGGCGTTGTGTTTTTTTAATTGGTTCCAGTGCGTGCTTTGTGTGCGTGTGATGACTTGGGAACCGATTGCATGAAGTCCATGTTTTGTGTCAGGGAAAGTTATTCGACCATGATGGCACTTGCAGCTTTTTTTGCCGTTTGGTTTTCCGAGTAGTGAACCATCCATTACATGTGAACAATGCACTCAGAGGCATGCAAGCAACACTCTGTCCAAGCACACCAGGCGTTGGTTCCATCAATTCCTGGCCATTTGCCGTTGATTGGACAAGGGGGAGGGGGTACACGTGGTGGGGACCCAGAAGGGAATCAGCCCTCCATCCCCTCTATTGATGTCTGTGCCTTTGCAGATGTGGTGCAGTCTTTCCTGTTGGATGTACAAAAGACCCGTGACACCTTGGCCTCTGAAGTTCTCAGTTTCACTGGTCGGAAGGTGTGGCACTGTTTCTCAGTGTTCCTTGGGCCAGGGCCTTGTCGAGGCGCAGTGACCCGTCTCAGCTTTGTTTTTCTGACCACAGTTTTGTGGTTGAGAAGCTGACGTGACGTGCCTGTGGCCTGGCTGATAATGGCATTCGGGTAGTGGCACTCTGGCAGTGGCACTCCCTCGGCAACCGTTTCTTGGGGGATTTGGGCCCCATTGCAGCAACCTGGGGCCGCCGCTGCTGATGGCTGCTGCCGTTGTTGGCTGCTGCTACCTCGAGGGGGATGGTGCCGCAGGTGTTGATGGGGTTTGCTGTTGCCTGTGGCTGTATTGGCTGGAAGGTGTTGTTGTCTGGCGTGGCTTTGGCTGTAGATGGTGGCTGCTGCTGGGGCTTTTGGTTGGCGTCAATTGGAGCTGTACCTCCACAGAGGGTGCTGCTGCATGGGGCTGGCTGAATGGGTTGGTCTACAGCCGTCGTCCCCCTCGCCTCCAACGGCCCCTTGGTACAATTTCTTGCCCCTTCAGGGCAAAGGGCGTTTGGAGCCCCCTTCCCCTGTCCTCGGGCCTCGTTCTTCTGCCTTCTTCTTTGGTTCTATGTTATGCCACCCATTACCCCAGGTGGTGCATGTGCCGCCCAAGGGGACGGTACACACATTGGATTTAGGGGGATGGGCTGGGTTGGGGGGAAACATGATGCACTTGCCACAGGGAAGGACTGAGCACGGGATTGGGCAGGTTGAAGGTTATTATGTGCCCCCGTCAGAAAAGTGACCCCACAAGTGGACATCCCAGGGCCCAACAGCGGGGGAAACGGCCAAAATTGGCAGAAACTAGTGCTCTCCAAACCCGAGGGGGGGGGGATAAACCCAGATGGCCAAAAGGGTCAAAACGGCACCAACACATTGTGGGCTTGTTCTGAGGGGGGTTTGGCATGACACCTGTCTGGATTGCTGGCGGCCCCTCACCACTTACCCTTGTCCTTTCCTTGAACCCTAAGCCTCCGTAGGCAGTGGTGCCCATTGGCCTCTCATCACATAGTGCCCTTGATCTACCAGTCTTGCCTGTCCATGCCTCCCTACACTCCGTTCCTTTCCCTCTGGTAGGCTGTGCCAACAGAGCCCCTGGACTGTCGCTGTTTCACTGCGCTGCCATTACCCAATTCGGCGGTGGAGGAACCCTCCCCAACGGCGGGTCTGATCCCCTTCCCCCCCAGCGTTCTGGAGAGCACCAATCCTGACAATTTTGACCATCTTGATCAGTTTTGGCCAGTGGGTGTGGTCGGGTGTGCGGTGGTGCCAATGATAGCTCTGGGTCTGTTCCTGTTTCAGGAATACACGTTCGGGGACATCACGAAGGCAGCAACACAACGTCTCACATCAAAATTTATAGCACCTCGAATCCGGCGGATGAATGCGGGGAAGGTGTGGCTGTGCAATTCGTGCCTGAGCTGATTTGCCACGACGGTGCACAACGGGTGCAGCAGGTTGCATCTTGGACACTGCATCTGGTCCCTGTGGAGGACTGCTCGGGGTTGGTGTGCCATGAAGGCCCCGCCCCAACACACTACGACGGGCAGACCGATGGCCTCCAGGACAGGCACGGCATTTGCTTTGTGCCGGGGGTTGTGTGGACTGGCTTTGCTTTTGTTGTCTCTACGGCTGCCCCCCCGCCCCTTCCGTGGATGCGGCCTGCCCTTAACAAATGACACGGAGCTGTGACCCCGTCTAAATGCCGTTGCCGTTGGCACACACCACACAAATATGGAAACACGGGCAAAAAAAAACCAATTGCCAAATGCCTGAACCACTGCTTACAGGTGCTGCTTCTGCCCCTTGGCGTCCCTCCCAGTCCGGCTTCGGCATGCTTCGCAGTCAGTCATACCCCTGACAGTGAAGTTTGGAGGGTGATCACCACCACCAATGTGGGAATGTAACACAGGGCCAGGGGGTTCCGGATCTCCAAATGTGACCCATTGGTGGTGCGCAGCATTTCCAGGTCATCCATCATGCAGGGCAGGGGGCGTGTAGCGCCGTTCCCATGCTGGGGTTTTGGGTTTCGGATTCCTCCGTGCAATCACCACCCTGATGAACCCTGGACCGGGCACTTCCCTATGGGGATTTGAACCGGCGAAGCGTGCGGCCATGGGGGGCGCCCAGCTGCAGGCCTTGGCACAGATCCCCCCCCCCTCAAAATGGCAAAAATGTTCAGAAGGTCCGGACCACATTTGGTCCCAATTTGATCCCGAAGCACCCGAAAAAATGTTTTAGCACATGGTGGGTGGTTGAATTTCGTTTTTGCGACATGTGTGTATGCTCCAAGTGCTCAGAATCTCATGGGGAATCCAAATATGTTTGCAAACCCTTGACCCCCTGGCCTCCCCCCCAAAGCTGGCTGGACAGGATCGGACCCCGCAGGAGGTACGTTTTTTTTCAAAACCCCCCCCACATAGGGCACCACTGCAATCCGGTGGAGGAGAGCCGGGCGGGGCTTTGGTGTCGGGCTGACGAGGACGCTTTGGGGGGGGGGGGGGGGCACTGGAGGAAACAGCATTGCAGAGACAAAGGGTCTTGGATGGGTTCTGAACCCGGAGGCCCTCATGTGGGGGTGGCTGGGGTGGTTTGGCACTGCGGTAATGCACTGGCACTCTGCAGGGCGCGCGGGGGGACGACGACCTCTTCAATGATGAACCGGAGGAGACGGAGGAAGTCTTCAAAGAAGTGGAGAACAGCACGTACACCAAGTCAGACATTCAGATGCAGTTCCGGGCCACGTTGTTGGAGGAGGTCGAGTCGGTGCAGCCGGTGATTGGCACCCTGAAGGTCCCGCCCTCGCGTGCCAGTGATGTGGAGCGCGTTCGTGCGTGCCTCCGTGCCCCACCGCCCGTGGCATCCATGTGGACCTTCACGTTTGCCGCACCTCCGCCACGTGCCCCTCCAGACCTCCGCTGCCCCGGCGGCGGCATTGCACGCACCACCGGTTTGCACTCCGCACAATCTCATGGTATACGCGGGCGGTATCAGGGAAGAGGCTTCGGGTGGCAGCTCGCATCCTGGACCCTGAGGCTCCCCCGCCGTGTCGCACCGGGAGGCTCGTCTCAACGCTGGCTCTGTGGGAAGTAAGCTTTGCTTTCGTTCGGGAACGCCTGGACCCGGCCGCGTCATAGTGGAGAATTGTACCTGTTCCCGGGGGTGGGGGGGACGTCAGAGGCCAAAAAAACAAGTTTGTAAAATCGACCTCCAAGTTCGAGCCCCTTTGATGAAAAATTTTCTAATGTGGATGGGTGGGTGGGGGGTCAGGCGGAGGAGCCCAGGCTGCCATTCCGCCTCCCCCCCTTTGGATAACGCTAAGCCGTGGCCTGGCCTGGACACGCCTTGTACTGACGTTTGTTGCCGGGCGGCCGCCGGCGGTGGACGTGCCAAAAAGGTGTTGTGGGCCAAAGAGCCTTCACTTGTTTCAGGTTCAGAACGTTTTGGGCATCGCGTAGGGCCCCAGTCAGACAAGTCTCCCACAAACTGGTCTTATTCCGAAACGTAACCTGAACCGTTTTTGTTCATGCAGCCGCCCACGCAAGTGGGGCTCCATCCAAACGCCCCAAGCCAATGGTACCAGAGGTCGTGCAAGGCACCTTTGGGCTTGAGAGGGCGTGAACACAAACAGGTCCTGTTTATTTTTCTGCCCCACATGAGTTGTTGCGGGTTTCATAGCCGCGGCTGTCCGGCGGTGAACCTCGCAGATGAGCAGAATTGTGATACTTTTGGGTGGGACAACCCACGATGCCCCAACACAAACTGCCCTTATTCTGAGGGGGTTTTGGGGCGGGCGTTTGAGGCGCATGCCTCTGCGTTGCGCACCGCAGGTCGAAGTGCTGCGCTGCACGAACCTGATCCACTGGAGCCCCGCCAATCCCTACGTGATCCTGCACTTCGGGAGGAAGTGGGTGCGCCTGAAGACGTTCAAGCAGAACACGGACCCGGTCTGGGAGGTGCCGCTGGAGTTCGAGGTCCGCGACCTCAGCGAACTTCTGAAAGTGGCCGTGTTCTACGACAAACAAGTGGAGCACTCCTTCATCAAGGTCTGCGCGCACCGCACGGCCAGCGTTGTGCTGAGTGTTCGGCCTACAGGGGGGATGGGTTGGTGGGTGCAAGGGCACAAAAAAGTTGATGCACCTAAAATGCCTCTCATTTTTCGCTCAATTCAAAGTTTCTTTTTCCCCCGAGGAAAATGTTTTTGTTTTGGGTGGGTGGGTGGGTGGTTTGGCCGGGGGGGGGGGATCACCCCCCCCGCCCCCCCCCCCCCAGTGGATAAGCACATGCCTGCGCACGGCACTGCTCCTGTGCCCCGCCGAAGGGTGTCTTTTTTTTTAGCATTTTTTTTGTTTGGACAGTGTCGACGCACCGCTTCGTGGTTTGCGATGGACCGCCGGCGAGTAACCGTCGGCCTGACGACCAACTGACGTCCATTGGCGCAGCTTTTCACTTCGTGATGTATTTTCCGGCGGCTGACGGTACAACCGCCAATGTCTGGCGGTTGATGAGTCTAGGGCTGGCCTGTGAACGGGCCTCGGGCTGGGGCTCGACGGGCAGCGCGTTGCCTTTCTTGCCTTTTGGGCCCGCCTCACGACATTCCCAAAACCGCAACGTTGACCTGACGGGGGGAGGGGGATCATGTCGTGGGAAATTTTCGTCTTTGAAGAAGGCGGCGAAATTTTCCTCTGGCGAAGTCCGGGGGCTTTGGCAGTGCAGTGTGTGCGTGAGGCAGTGTAAGCTTTGGGATTTGCGAGGGTGGCGAAATTTTCCCCCGGCGAAGCAATCCCCGCACCAACTTATCCCCCCCCCCCTCTGTACGCGGAGGGAAAAAGGGGGGCGGCACGGTGCCGCAACCTTCGCTGCAGCACACGGAATCGTTTTGCGCCATGGCCCCGCACACCGCCCAATGTCATGCTGCACTTCTCTCTAAATCCGGCTGCACATCCCCCGCACCCCCGGCCCAGCTCCATTCGCAGCCGCAGCCGCAGCCGCAGCCGCAGCCGCAGTGGCCGTTGCAGCGCCGTCCACAGCTCAAGCCCCAGCTCGTCCATAGCCCTGCCGCTCCACCCCAAGCTCCATCCGTAGCCCCAGACCCAGCCCCAGCCCCAGACCCCCCCCCCCCCCGTGGGTAGTTGTACCGGGTGAAGATTACTGATATCGTTTGGTGCTTGTGGAGTGCCCCTCCTCCGTGGACGCGGCTGTGTGCGTGTGGTTCGTACCACACGTCGCGCCCTACGCTTTGTAAAGGCCGGGGGAATGTTTTGTACGGGGGCTATTTCGCCGTAGAAAGTTTCGTGGGGGGCCTTTCTCGCCACCCTTGGAACTCCCAGAGCTCGAACTGCCTCACGCACACCGGGACGTGCAAGCCCATGCTCCGTTCAGAGTCAGAACGATGTGCGCATCCAATTGCCACTGAAAGCGGCATTGGTCCGCACCATCTGAAAGAACCTGCTCACACACATACGCAGGGTACACACAACAATTGGTTTCGGAAAGGCACTGGAAGAAAGTCTGCGCTGCACTGCCGACATCCCTCAATTTCGCCGGGGGAAATTTTCGCCGCCTTTCTTAAAGTCGAAATTTCCCCACGAAATCACCCCCGCCCGACATCCCCCCCCCCCCCTGTGTTGGGTGTGGGGGGGGCTGGGGTCTTTCCTGTTGGAGTGCGGGGCCCCTCTGGAGTCCAGCAGACGCAGCAAACGCAATGCGCTGTTCTGTGTCTCCGGGTGAACCGGTTCCTGAAGCGGCTGATGGACGGTATTATCAAATCAGAGGTCCACCAGAGGCCACGTCCACACGGTGTGTGTGCCAACCGGACATGTCTACCCCGATTTGAAACCGCGCTGGAAGCAGTGCACATGCGGGAGCGGCAGGCAGGCGATACACGCACTCAGCGCAAAGCAAACGATAGCGCTTACAGAAAATGCATGACTGACGGATGTGCAGGCCATGTGGACGGAGGTCCTCCGTCATGGCTTTCAGAAGGGCATATAGGCAACACGGTGTGTAGTCCTGGCCCCATCCGGCCATACCCCCCCCCCCCACATCCCCAGCCCCATCCGCGGCCCCAGGGCCCCCCAGCCTGAGCCGAAGCCAGGGAATCATTTTAAGGGACACGGTTCTGATGGCGCTGTGCGGCAGTGGCCACAGAAGCGGTTTTTGTGAGCAGGAGGGCGGTCGGGGGCAGTTTGTGGCAGTTACAAAGCGGTTGACAGATGTTTCCCGGTGTTGACAACTGCCATTTTGGGTGGTGGATGCAACGGGGCGGGGCGGAGGGTTCCCAGGCTTATGTCCTGTCGCCCGTCAGCCCCAGCGATCCCCTGTGCCATGCCACAGTCAATCGTCTCGGCCCCAGCCCCCTCTCTGCCACGTCACAGGGAGGGGACGTGTTTCTGGGGAAAGTCCGCATCCGGCCCTCCATTTTGGACTTCAACCGGCGCTACGAAGTGGCATTCCCTCTGCTGCGCCCCGGGGCCAAAAAGGGAGTGGTCTCGCACGGCACGATCCATTTGGCCGTCGAGATGCGCACCGACCTGCCCTCGAAGGAGCTCTACAAGTACATGCTCCGGGCGCCGCTGCCCCCGTCGTACTACAACACGCCGGAGATTCTGGAGATGGTCGGCTCCGCCCAACGCCAGCGCATTGAGAACGTGCTGAACCTCTTGGCGAGCCAGAACCCGCCGATCCGGAAGGAAGTGGCGGCGGTGGTATGCCCCGGCATTGCGCCCCTGCCAGGCCCCCAGGAACGAGTGCCCGCGGGACCCTCCACACCCCTCCACACCCCTCACCACGTCCTCCCACAATGACCAATAACCCTCTCACAGCCCTTGAGCTCCTGGATATCCGATGGTGGGAGGGCTCCTTGCACAATCCCCCCCCCTCCACACCGCCTGGGCGCCTTCCCGGGGCTCAAGTGACCGCATACTCTTAGCGCCCCCCGGGGATGGTGGTGACCCCGGACCCCAGATTCCAGAAAAAGTGCATCTGTGGAAGCCTTAGCCGGGTCATTTTTCCCGTGGGAGGCAACCGCAACAGTGGCGCAGCAACACGTCCCCCGTCTTCGCTCCTCTTGATTGGCTCTACTTTGACTATTGGGGGGGGGGGGGGGGTTGGCACAAGGCCTTGGTGGTTGGCTCTGTTAGCCTGTGGCGGCGCCTATTGGCCTCTCGCCCTTGAGCCGTCTGCTATGACAAGCAGGGGGGATTCCACCTCAGGGCAGGGGACACCCCCCCTCCTGTGAAGGGGTCCCTCTCCCCCCGTCAGAATCTGAGACGGAATGCCCCCCCCACCCCCTGCGAACACAATTTTTCAGGCCTCCGGTATTGGCAGATTTTTGTCAAGATATGTCAACCTCCCCCCCCTACCTCCACCCCACCCCATGGAATATTGGTGTTGCTGTCAAAAAGCACGGGGCTACAATTCAAACCAAGCTAAAATGCACCACCGAGGCCGGGACTTTGTGATTTGAGATTCTGTTGGACATCTTGTGCTGATTCTTGGAGGCATCACTTTGCTTCCTTGACACCCTGTTGGATTTTTGGTAGACAGGCATTGTTTTCAACAGGATTCTAGCATCGGTGATAGCTGACAATCTGGTTGAACGTTGTTGTCCCCCCCGTCCCATCTCACTGCATTCGAACCCGCCCCTGTTTATGCACCTGCTCCTGTGTACTCAGCCTGTATGGCAGCCCCCCCCCCCCCCTCCCCCTGAATCTCCCGCCCCATAGTCAAGTTGCCCCTTCCCCTCTTCGCCCTCCCCTCTTCGCCCTCCCCCCCCCTCGTCACCTTCACTAGACACTGGATGAGAAGCAGCCTCCGTTCGACTTCCAGAGGGCAAAGGTCAACCATGCGCGCTTCATGGCAGTGCTGAACTGGATCAAGCGCAAACAGGCGTCGTGGGACAGGTATTCGTGCACTCCCATGGACAACGGCAGCGGCATGACGTTCCTGAGGCAAAGAGACCTTGTCCCATGCCATTTGGGACCCCAACCGCCGGCGGGGGGCCACCGACAAGCCTCAGTGAAGTGAGACCGCCTGCCTCTGTGCCCTGCGGCCCCTGTCTCCGTGTCCGGGATGTTGTGCAGCGTCTACACCTCCGCCCCAAACAAGAACATGCGCGTGTTCTGGTGGTGCCTCCGCCGGAGATTCCCACCGCCGTTGAGTGGGACGACAAAAGCAGTGTTTCTGAGCTTTTCAGAGAGAGGACCGGCACTGGCTATTTCCATTTCGCTCAAAGTGCGAGTGAAGAGAATTTGCGCGCGTTCTTGTGGTGACCCGTGTTCTTGTTCGGGGAGGGGGTTTCAGGCTCGTTTGTAAGGTAGACCACAATTTCTGTTCCAATTCACCAAAATGACACCCCAACGCCATCCCACACCCGCGGCTGAATGCGCCGTGCCGCCAGACCCTGTGCGGATTGCGACGACCCCTGAGAATTTGCCGACTGCTTTCCGCTCCCGTGCCGCTGTCATCTGTCGTCAACCGCCAACGGCTGTCGGGGACCAGTTGATCGCCGGTGTCGAGGGGCCCCACGTGGGGTGCGGGTGCAGTGGGAAGTGGGGCCTGTGGGCTACGGGTACCGGGGCGTCGCCCGTGCCAAGTTGGCGTCGGGTGTTGGGCACGCGATGTCAGAGGCATCGGCCGCGGTGGAGGGCGCAGGGCATCTGCTCATTCCCCTAACAACAGCCGAATGCGCAGGTCCAAAACGGGCGTGTCGTGCGGGGCCAAGCGTTGCCGCTGTCCCTCACTGCCTTTGCCACGCCCCTCAGGATCTGCAAGTGGGAAAACCCGTTGAAGAGCGTGTGCTGCGCGGTGGCGTACTTGTGGTTCTTGTGGCATGAGCAGTACATTGCACCGGCGCTGATGCTCGCGCTCGCGCTGACCTCCATCGAGCACTACCTCATCCGACAGGCCAACAAACTGCAGGTATTGAGCCGGGGACATGGGGTGTGGGTGGGGGGGGTGCTGCTCATGGCGGCTTGTTTTTGACGGGAAGCGCTTCTGGCTTTTCGCCTTCGACTCAGACGCGTGCGGCGCGGTGGTGCGTCCGACTGAGATACGGAAGACGTCGGAGTGTGCCACACTACGACGCAGAGCGCATTGGGACGCGTGCGGGTGCATCCTACTTGGATGCAGAGGAGGGCATGGGGGCTGTATTCCACTCACGCATTCCATCGCCTTGTGGTGCCGGTGCGCGATGGCGCCAAAGGCAAAGGGTCCCGCTCGCTTATGGAGAGTGTGTGTGGGTGTGGGTGTAGGTGTGTACCACCTTGCCCGTGCCCCTGTTTCACACAGAAGGGTGCCTAATGGCGCCAGACGCTAGACATCAAGACTAAGATGACGCCCATTTGGCAGTCCATACAGGCCCCTGCAGCCCCAAGTCCAATGCAGGGGAACCTGAGGAAGGTTGGTGAATGACCCTTTGCACGACAGAATATATCGAGGCTGGTGCTGGACTCTGTCCCATCCGCTCCCCCCCCCTTCCCCGCCCCATTCCATGAATTCTGCTCCTGCCACAGATCCCGCAGCATCCGGACTTGGTGCTCAGCAGTAAGTCCTGCAGTGAGCCCGTGGAGTACACGGAGCCCTCAGACCCGAAAAAGGATCCGAAGGAAGAGAGCAACGGGAAGAAGAAGGCGGACGAGCGGGAGGAGTCGTGGGAGGACTATGTTTTCAACCCGTTGACACGTCTGGAGTCTGGAGTGGACGAGGTATGGCTGCTGCGCCTGCGTGTGTGCGCGCACGCAGCGTGTGTGCGCGCACGCAGCGTGTGTGCGCGCATGCAGCGTGCCTGCGGCCGCTGTGTGCCATGCGAGTATCGACCTCGCCAGCAGTACTCTTGTGGGGGACCAGACGCTACACTGGGCCTCCCATGGTCCCCCCCCACACAGCGTTTGCAGCGTTCTGACTGGTCCTGCACGCAGCCGAGGGAAACCCTCATGTTGATACCCCCTCGGAACCCATTTTTGGGACTGGAATGGGATTTCAGGGCCGTGCTGCCATGTGGCTGTTCTGCCAAAATGTGCTGGGCTGAGTAAAGCTACGAAGGGCGTTTGAGGGGGGAACCACGCGGCCCCCTTCCCCCCTCCAGACCCCAAAACCTAGAGCAGCACGTGTATTGCCCACGCCGTGCGGCCGACAACACCATTGCGGCGCGTTGGGTGCTTTGGGAGGTGCATTCATGCGTCTCCGTCTCCTAGAATTCCCTGTTTTTTCTCCTTTGCTTCTGGCAAGTGGTCAGCAGTTGTTTAGCCCCCGCTTATGTGTAGTCAGAATGCACCGAATTTTTAGCTGAGAAATCAAATGTGCCGGAAAAAAAACCGGAAGCGTTTTTTCCTTCGACCCCCGACCCCCTCCGTAGCCCCCATCCCCCTTACGCCGCGGGTGTTGGGGTCCCAAACGACACTGAAGGGCCTCCAATGGCAAAGACGCATCTTGGCTCACAGGCCAAAGTGGTTGTGTCAACGATTCAGAACGCGATCGGCAACATGGCGTCGGTGGCCGAGCGGGTGGGGCATTTGGTGACGTGGGTGGACCCCCGGGCCAGCACCATCTTCAACGTCGTGTGTCTGGTCGTGGCGATCGTCATGGCGGTCGTGCCCCTCCGCATCGTGCTGGCGTTCGTGGGGCTGTTTGCGCTGCGGCCCCCGCAGCTGCGCGACCCCAAGCCGCCGCCCCCGATCAATCTGTTGCAGCGCGTGCCCACGAGATTGGATCAGGTGTGCGATGCCCCCCCCACACCGTCTGCACAACGCACACTTGGCACACTGTAGTTTTCAAAACTTGGGGGTTCACATCAGAGCTGCGCCGTTACGCAGCGGCAGGCGTGGGTTCTGCAGTTTGTAGATGGGAAGCGGTTTGTTTTGGGGTAGTTCTTGAGTTGAGCCTGCGGGCGCGCAATAATTCCGTAACACTGGAGCCCGCACCCCCTGCACCCCCCGCACTGTGCCTGTGCACTGTGCACTTTGCTCTGCCAAGGCATTACTCTTGCGGGGACCAGACGCTACACTGGGCCTCCCATGGTCCCCCCCACACACCGTTTGCAGCCCCCTGAATGGTCCTGCACGCAGTGGGGGGAAACCCTCATGTTCCAGCCCCTCGGAACCCATTTTTGGGACCAGAATGGGATGTCAGGGCTGTGCTGTGGCTCAGGCGTGCCATGTAAGTGAAGACCAACCGCTTGACAGCCACATGGAGGTCGTGAGCAAACTTGATGGCCCAGCACAAAGCGGTGGACGGCAGGTGGTGCGCAGGGACATGGGCACTGCTGTAGCAAGACACATCACCTCCTGCCTCCCTCATGAACAAACGCCCTCAACCCAACACCATCGCTTGGCCTCCCCCTCCAAACGTGTACCCTTGTGCCAACCTCTCCACCATTTGCAACCTCTGGCCTCCTCGATCGCTTCGGCCCTTCTGAGAACATACTCCTTTTTCCTCTTTTCTGCCGCATGCTGGTGTCATGGCTCAGGTATATGACTGGGTAACTCTCAGTGCACTGAAAAAGGGCCCCCAGAAAGGGGCCAAAGAGAAGGATGGGGAGGCAGACAAAGTGAAAGATAAAGAGAAGGAGAAGGAGAAAGAGAAGGAGAAGGAGAAGGAGAAGGAGAAGGAGAAGGAGAAGGAGAAGGAGAAGGAGAATGGGAAGGAGAAGGAGAAGGAGAAGGAGAAGGAGAATGGGAAGGGGAAGGACACAGATGCCGATGCAGAATCGGAGCAGAAGGCATCTAACGGAGACGAAGACGAGTTCGAAATTGGCAAGACCATTATCAAAAGTCTCACGCCCCGGACACCTCTGAGTTCATCACCCGGGAGTGCAGGCACTAGCCCCCCCAGCTTCTAAAGGTTGATGGGCATTTTGCATGGCTGGATCCCTCGGGGTCCCGGGTCCCAAAATCCTTGCAAACCACTCAACTGTGCTCACCACACATCCAATGCTGCCCACACCGACTGCAAGCACCGCACATGGAATGCATACTACATGGACTGTGCTCACCGCACATCTTTTGACCACACCTCCCTCGCAAAGCCCACTAACTGTGCAGACCATCCCTGCAAACCACACTAACCCTGTCGACCGTGTGCAGCGTGCGCACCACCCTCTAGCCATTATGGAATTCAACAATTTTGTGGGACCGCTGTACATCAGCACAGTTGCCGCCCCCCCTGAAAGAACTTTGTACAGCATGCCGGCGCTGCATGGAAGGGCAGAAGCCGCATTTGTGAGTAGAGAGACAAATGTCTTACTCTCCTCCACTAATGATAGTTTACCTCATTGGTTTGGGCAAGCAAGGTGGACAATTTGTTCCTGAAAACTCAATGCACCCGGCACAGTTAGTCAGCTTTTATGCCCCCGCCCCCCGAAAAAAAAAACAACAATTGCTCGGCACCTGATCCTGAACATCGCTGCCATGCGGCAGCACACCCCTCACTTCCTCCTCAAGTAGTGGGGGCGAAAGTAGCGGTCGTTGAGACAACCACATAATCGAACCCTTTTGGCTGACAGCCCCCGCACAACGAGTGGTCCTGCCTGAGCCCAGGCACCATAGGGATGGGTGGTTGCCCTGGAGCGGGGGAGGGGCAGGGACCACATGTGCTGCGGCGACGCGATTCCACTTGCCGGGGCATGATGCCACTGTGCCCCGCTCGGCCCTGGGCATCCGTATCCAGTGCATTTGGCCTCCGTTTGAGGTGTGTGTGTGTGTGTGTGTGTCTTTGTGTGTGTGTGTGATTGTGTTTGTGGGCCGAAGGCGCTGTTACCAGAAGGCAGTGGCCAGGATGTCTTGCCTGGGGGCAGTGGGCAGTGGATCTCCTGCATTACCCCACCGCACCGCCTGGGGGCAATGGGCAGTGGTGTGTGTGTGTATGTGTGTGTGTGTGTTCGTGTGTGTGTGTGTGTGTGTGTGTGTGTGTGTGTGTGTGTGTGTGTGTGTGTGTGTGTGTGTGTGTGTGTGTGTGTGTGTGTGTGTGTGTGTGTGTGTGTGTGTGTGTGTGTGTGTGTGTGTGTGTGTGTGTGTGTGTGTGTGTGTGTGTGTGTGTGTGTATGTGTGTGTGTGTGTGTGTGTGTGTGTGTGTGTGTGTGTGTGTGTGTGTGTGTGTGTGTGTGTGTGTGTGTGTGTGTGTGTGTGTGTGTGTGTGTGTGCAGGCGCGTTCTGAGTGTCCTTTTTTTTTTTCCAAAAGGCGCCCAATGGCGCCAGACATGTCTCATGTTTTGGCGTTCCATCTGACGCGATCCGGGCGTTCAGTTTGTGTCTGTCGTTTGGGCCCAGTGCCTGTTTGCTATTGTTTGAGATCGTGTGTGTGTGTGCGCGCGCGTGCGCGCACTTGGCCACACATGTCTGCCTCATGCTTGGCGTGGCATCACGCAAGATTCACCCGGGCATGCCACCCAACCATGTGGCACCATGCGCGGCGGGGATGCTGAGTCAATGCCTTGACGGGGCGGCACCGCATGCGATGCAATGCCCGCGTCACGGGCGCACTCGCCGCTCCAATCGCCCACATCCGTGGCCGAACCGCATTTCCTGTCGGCGCACGTGCTCTTACGTGCGCTAGTCAGGGCCTCGACCGTCGCATGGATCCCGCGGCTGCGCGGCCTCAGACACTTCCACGGACCCCCTGTTCCGCGCTGCCAATGCCAATGCCCTGAGATCAGGTGGTGGACGGGCGGGACCCTTCCCCCGTTGCGCCGGCATGACAAGTGACGGGGTATTCGCAGTGTGTGCAATGGCCGTTGGAACGGCTGCGCGCGGGCGCATCCTCAGGACAGGGACCCATGGAATCGGAGACAGGACCAGGGGATGATTGTACAACTTTTTGTTTTATTCATCGGTCACGGCACTCGGACCCTCCGATTGCTTTTCACACGTAGCCCCATGCGGCCAGTCACAAGCAGGCCTCCGGAAGCATCTCTAGCCGGCACAAGTAATAACACACACCAGAAGGAGCAAGGGAACGTGCGACTCCTTTCCGCCTTCCAAACGCGTCTGCCTTCCCACACTTTTCTGACAATTTTCGGAAGATTCTCTTTGGGTGTACCTTAAGAGAAAGTTCGTTTGGCCCTGGGCCACCAATCAGCTGCAAAGGGGTCCTTTCAGGAGCCCTTTCCTTTCTGTTCCTGTTTCCATTGTTGTGGACCCTGAGACCCCCCCCCCCCCTCCCCACAGTTTGTGCACCGTGCGGTCCACCCACTGGGTACCTGCTAACTGCCATCGGTTGATCTCCAACCGCCGGTGTCACGCTTGAACATGGGTGGGACTGGGGGCCAACCCTCCCTGCTCCCAACCCCCGCTTTTGGGCTGACAGTCAGCCTTGCCCGCCTCTTCTGCCGCACCGAACCGCCATCAGCCGGTGTCTGGGTATTTGTACCACTAGCAATTGCTTTCCAACCGCTGACACCGCTTTGGCAACCGCTCTTGAAACCCCCCCCTCAATGAGCTCCCCTTGCCTCAAGTGGATCCGTGGGCGACTCGGGGGTCCCATTCAGCTCCTTCTCGATCCCGGTTCTATGCTGAGCCCCCTCCCTAGTCTGCCCTCAGACGCCCGCAGGTGCACGGGCGCCAATACCAGAGGTCTGTCAAATGGGGGCTTCTCGTCCAAAGTGGGGGGGGTCGCGTAGGCGGCTGCTCCAAGGAGCCCGCTCCTGGGGATACTGGCAGTGGCTTGCGCGGGCCAAAGAGGGTACAACCGTGCCATTCTGCCGCAAAAAGGGGACGGGCCCCTCCTCAACATGCTGACCGATCAGCAAAGATATTTCATGCGTGTGGCATCCGGTGAGGGTTGGGGTTTCACTGAAGATGTGCGGAGACGCAAGGACGTTGAGACGCACTGTGCACGTCAACACAGCAACTGTAGCCTATTGCTTTGTTTTTATATATGCGTAAATTCCTGTCAGCCCACGCACACGTGCAGAATGGCTGCAGCAGATATGTACCAGAATGGGTGTGTCATTTGCCTGCCTGTTGATAGACACAGGCCTGGCAGCGTGACTGCAACCGAGAGCTGCAGCCAAATTTGTCCAAACAGCACAAGGCCTCCAGATATGAGACGTTATTTGGGATGTTGCTTCGGCGTGGCAGCTCCGACTTGAATTCCAGGCATCAGACTCCAGAGCTGTCCACCACCTTATCTGCTGTAGCAACGGGGCGTCCGCATACAAAGAGTGTGGGAAGCAGGACTCCTCATGTTGGTTGTGTTGAGTTGGAATGGCCCTGCAATGAGCAGTGGAGTTTTGCATTGCCCCCCACCCCCCGTGGCGTACTCGTTCAGCTTTTATGGCACCCATCCCCCCCCTCCCCTGTGCACAGTCCCCCCAGGGGGGGAGGGGGCGTCACTTACCCCAAAGGCCCACAGCGCCGAAGGGGCCGAAGAAAATTTGTCCTCTGGCTACAATGGAGTTGAAGCGGAAAGGTCCAGTTTGGGTACTCGTGCACGTACCCCCCCCCCCCCCGGGGATTGTACATACAACTGTTCCTGATTTGTTGGATATGGGTATGCGAAACGAACTGCCGAACATTGCTGCACATGCATGCCAGGACGTGCATGTGTGGAGGGCCTTGTTAACCTGCATGCGGCCCCCAGGGCAAGGGGGGACCCGTCATTTGGTTACCAGTCCTCCCGGGGGCTTGGGGGGACCGTCGCGCGGGACTGCCCACGGGGGCGGGGGGGGGGGGGGTGGATATTAAATTGTCTTGTGCCCTCGCAGGACGCTGCTAGGCCTCGGGTGTTCATATTGGCTGTTGACTTCTTGACAGCGGATGTCGGTGCATACATGAGGCTGCACCGGACAGCGCAGCTCCACAACGCGAGGCCAAGCAGCGCAATGCCCCTGCCAAGGATTTCAGGGAAGGACTACCGCCTCGCTGGTGTTCCCCCGTTCACTGCATGTCGGCAGTGCTAATTCGTCCTTCAGGATCCTCCGCTCCATCCCGGTTCTATGCTGAGCCCCCTCCCGAGTCTGCCCTCAGACGCCCGCAGGTGCACGGGCGCCAATACCAGAGGTCGGGCAACTGGGGGCTTCTGGTCCGAGTGGGGGGGGTCGCGCAGGCGGCTGCTCCAAAGAGCCCACTCCTGGGGTACTGGCAGCGCGGGCAAAAGAGGGTACAACCGTGCCCATGGGCCCTGTTCAGTGATACGCTTTGCTTGCCAATGTACTGTGAGCAGCCCATATGCTGAATGGCTCAGCATCCGCCCCCACGTTCCGGAGGGAGCAGCTGTGTAGCGTTTGCACATTTTCTTGACTTTCATGGCCCAACGCCCCCTGAAGGCCCACGAGGTGCGGTGCTGCACGTTGTTGGAGCCATGGCATGCGGATAGGCCCGACGCTGGTCCATTTTTGGGAGAGGGAGGCAGGGGCCCTTAGAGCATTGACTGCTTCACTCATCTGAAGTTTGGTCTCGGAAACCCAAGAACAGGCGCCGTGTGCGCATGCGATCTGCGCAGACGTCCCCGATGTTTTGTGGTTGCGCCGCCGGGGCCCCTGGCGTGTGGGCCTGGGGATTTGGTGTTTCACCCGACATTCTGCCCACCAACTACCTCCACCCACACACACATTTTGCCCATTTGATGAATGGTATCGGGGTGCAGTTGCAGCGTCCCGCTCCATTGTGTCATGTACAGGCCCTCAATCCGCACGCCTTGAAGAGATCTTCGCGTGCTTGTGCACTTGCTTGTGCGTGCACTTGCTCCATTGCAAGTGACGGCAATGGGTCTTTAAAGAGATCCAGGATATGGTTGCCACTACCCCGCCCTCAATCATCTTTTGCCTTGACTCAGAGAGAAACAAACGCGCGGTGCGGGCGGTGCAATGCGCGGTGTGCGCGCGGTGCGCACGGTTTGGTGCGTTGTTTTATGAACACACCATTTTTTCATTTAGTCACAGGGTCGTCAACACCAGTCTCCCACAAGCATAAGTAGAGCTTGTGGGAGGGTAGAGGGATCAAAATCACCTCGAAGAGAGCTTGTTAGATCAAGCGCAGGCGCGGGCTGTTTTGGGGTCGTTCGCGTAGCATGCCCCATCGTATGGTTTCTGACGTCTAACCCCTTGTAAAATCATCATTTTAGGACCAAAAATGATCCCCCAATGATTTTTTTTGGATTTTGACCCCCGTACCCCCCCTGCACTTGGGTACCCATTTTTTGGAGGGGGGATGGGGTGGGGTGGTGGGGGGGGGGGGGTCAAAAATTATTTGCGTATTGTGGCTGCTGTGTGTGTATTTGAACCTGGGTCCTCAGAACTTTTTTCTTGTATATGGACCCCCTAACCCATGGCGGGGGTCTCGGGTCCCAACTCCAGGTACCTCCAGTCGGCCACCCCCATATGGCCCCTTGCCGGTGAGGACTTAGCCATTTTCACGCTGGGTGTTTGGGGGGGGGGGGGCTCCCGGGGGGTCTGGGGCACAACGTGCTATGAAGCAGTTTTCCAGCCTCAGCAGCTCAGAAATGGTCGTCCCTTTCCCCTCTTCGAGGTGCCGTGCCTAAGGCAATAGAATTTTGCGATCACCCACCTCCTTCGGCAAGGGGAGGCACACCTGGAGACCGTCTCACCTGAACAATGATGGGTCCCCAGCATGCGGCGTAAGCAGGGGGACTGACTCCGGATCGTCCTGTTGCCTGTGACCGTCGAAGACATCCCCCGACAGGAACATCAGGGCGGCCAGCGGCACGAACGGCATGGATGGCCCCGGGCAGTCTGGGTCTCTATACCCGCCCACCACATACGCATCACCGGCAGTGGACTGCCTGGTGCGCTTGCTGGCTTTTTTGCGGCGCACCGGATGAAGCAGGCGATGAGTCAGGGGACCGGGCATCCGCGGTTGGAAGACTGCCTGGAGACCCGCGCGAACCACACGTGGTCCAGCTGGGTGGGCCCAACCCCCGTATGGGGAAGATGCAGATGGTCCTCGTGACACTCCCGAAGCTGCACGGCCCAGTGTCCAGGTTCGTGGCACGGAAGCCGTGCGTGCAGAAGGTCATTCTCGGGATCCGTAAGGGACCTCACCGCCGTATCCGTGCGGGGCCCAGACAGCACACATACGTCCCTACCCTTGTAGGTGCAGGACCTGGTCACCCACCGCCGCCCAGCCCATTGCACCTGTGGCAGGTGGGCATGCACGCACAAGTACACCGACGACGGCATGAGGAGTTGTGAGCCCACCACCGCAGAACTCAAGGTGCTGAATCTTTTTTTTCAGATGGGTTACCTTCACCCCTTTGCTCCGTTGCACTACAGCTCACCTCTCTTTTCTTGTTATTCCTGTGCTATTCTTTTGCTAAGAAGGAGGGTGAAGAGAACGAGAGGAGGACTTCAACTGAGGGGCACCTTACCGGAATGAGCACCCCGTGAGGTTCGAACCGCGAAACATGCCGAAACGAATGCTCCACAGGCTTGGGCACCCTGTCGGGCACCCTCTTTGGTGCAGGCCGTGCCGAGGAGGTCACCTTTGTGCTCAACCCCCCCCCCCCCCCGGCAGGGGTGTGGTCAGCTACAACCACCATGACATTGGTGAGGAGGTAGAGTGGAGGCCTCCATTGATGTATGCTAACCCCTCAGCCACCGCATCCCTGCCACCCTGAAAATCTGCCAAAAATACATAAAACGCCAACCAAAAACGATCGCGCGGTGCATGCGCGGTGCGTGCGGTGCGTTTGTTTCTTTCTCAGCCCAGCCTACGGCATGTCAACCATAGCAGACCTCCAAGCCCACTGGGATGTGTTGGGCCATGTTGTACATTTGAGGCCGTGCCGCGCCACCGTTTCTGACCCATCAACGTGAGGCCATGCAGGCGAAATTTAATGAGCATGACGGCAAGATTCTGGAGAAGTGGAAAGCCCTGTGGGGAGCTGGCCCACACCAGGATTACATGCAGCACTCTGGCAGCTGCGCTGGACGCCGCCCATAAGGGTGCGTTGGGCATGCTGTGTGCGCACTGTGCACTGAGCGGGCATATGCAGAGCACGATTACCACCAAACCCCCCCTTTGCATAAACAACGCTTTGTCCCCAGCCCACCCCCCGCCAGTGTCCAGCCCCCCCAATCCCCCCCGACCGCCGGGAAACCGTCACTTTGTGAAGTCAGAACAAGATTGTACACTAGATGTTGAGGTTGTTTGTACAGACTGGCTGCTTCACTGCCGCTCGTGTGTTTGCACACCCTGAATACTGGTACTTCTGTTTTGTGAATGGCACAGGTGCACTCTATTTCCTTGGCAGGGTCCTTTGTTTTTCTGATCCATAGCTATGAATTGACAACTATTTCCCTACTGGCACGGCAACGTTCCATTCTTGCTGCGTACATTGTAAGTGCTGTCCCCATCACCTGGCTACCGTTCCTGAAGGGGCAGTAGAAGTGGAGGGTGACACTTTGCAAGCGTCCGGAAGGTTTGTGGCCATAGGGTTTGTGGTCCCAAAAGTTTTGGTTGGAATAGACCCGGATTTGTGTGGTCTTGCATGCCTTGCTGGCTGGGAATAGGATTTGTCCACTACAATCCCACACAGTCCATTTTTGGGTTCAATTTTCAGGAGATGTGTCGTGCGTAAATATTAAAGTCAGGGTCCAAACATCTCGAGTGTTGTGTCCGCCCGCTCTGTGTGCGCAAGGAGCGGGGAGGTAGAAAAAATTGTTGCTGGGCACTGAACCGAACTCACCAACTTCTTGTTGTTGTTCGCTCCACTGATGTGCATGAACCACAGCTTGCCTCTTGCACGTGAGTTGGTTGCTCACACTTTTCATTTTTTTCAGCAGTACAGTTCCCACAGTTCGCACCATTGTATATGCTAAGTTGTCATAGCGGCTGCTTTCACTGCTGTATTTAATAAAGGTCACCATGCAAATGGGTCTGTCTGAGCTATGCACAAGCTGCATTTTTTTCCTATGTGGTGGCATGTGTGCTACTAAACCTTATTTCTACAAGAATTCAATTGTCATAAGTGTATGTGATCCCTCAACTCTTTTGGAGTCGGTGTTTACAAAGGTTTGAAGTGCCCAAAGGGGTGGTGGTCGTGGTTGGCCATTGTGGCACAATTTGTTCTGGTGCTTACCAAAAAACCTGCCACTTTGTACCAAAAAAAAACCCATTTTGTACCAAAAACCCCGTCGGCAAATACCAAAAATGAACCCCAAATGTACCCAAAAACCGTCCATTTGTACCAAAACAACCCCTTATTGACGTTGCCGGGATGGACCCCCACAAATCCAACACACACCAACAAAAACACGCTTTCTACAAAAAAAAAACAACTGTCTTCCCCATTTATGCCACATTTGTGGACCGTGGTGTACCAAAAAGCCAACTTGGTTGCCTTTTTTTATGCTAAAAAAACGCCACAATGGGTTAGCTTAGAGGGCACGCTTTACAATGGGCTAGCTTGACCTTGACGCGCGCTACGTTTGTCACCAGGGTAGGGCCTTGCCGCAGCCTAAGCCGGGCTTCAAAGGCGGAGGCAAGCCCCCCCCCCCCTCCGATCGCAATGACGCCATTTTCAGCCACAAACAGCTTACAGTGTTGGGAGATGGCGTCTATTCTATTGTGAAGCAGTAAGCAAGCGTTCGACAGAATGACGCTTGAGCATCTATGTAACGCTTTTCTACATGAAGTAGCCATCTAGAACGACTTGGTTCTCCAAACAAACAAATTAAGTAAGGGTCAAACTAATTCCTTGGAGGCTTGACAGTGCGCCAATCGTGATGAACTAGAAAAATGCACCCCACATAGACACCAGTTTGGGAACAATCCCCACAGCGCTAGGGGCACGCTTTAGAGTGGGCTAGCTTGACCTTGGCGATTGCTAGGTTTGGCACCGGGGCAAGGCGTTGCCGCTTCTTTGCGTAGCAACATGATTTTTGCACTCAAAAAAACAATTGTTCATGATCCGCAACATTGGCAAAATTTCTTTTTCAAAAGAAATCTACAATTTTTTTTTTGCAACTACATCGTTCTTTTCACCTTCCTCAGGGTTTGTATTTGCCTTCGCCAAGAGCAGTACGGCCCAGAGCCCACAGCCATCACCCACACATTTGGATTTTTGGTGTTTTTGATCCACGTTGAAAAATGCTTCCCAACCACGTGTGCACTACTTTCATGGCATGGCTGGACACCAATTGAGGCTCTCAATCAGGCTCCGGTTGCACCGCTCGCTGTCCTTACCGAAATCCTTTGGCCCACAGTTGAAAAGTTGCACATGAAGCTTTCATCTTCATTCCAAATACATGCAAGGTCGTGTGACACCTTCTCAAGGGCAGGCCTTAGGGTTTCATTGAAGAATTGTTCCCATTGCACTGCTGTCAGTTTGGCTGCTGCTCTCTGGTACTCCATGTTCTGTGCTAAGCGCGACAAAAACGCCTTGTCCCTCTTCTTGAACACCTTCCACCAGGTTTTCCCAAAACTGCACTTCACCGACCCATTCGAAACATGTGCGATGTTCTTCCGCATATTTGTCGCCTCGTCCTGTATTTTTTGCTTCGTTGGAGCAATAGTAGCGTTAGCACATTCGTCCATCCAGTTGGTTAGCGCGTGCTCCTTCCAGGCTGCTTTTTGGCCTAGTTTGACATCTGTGTCTTCGCCACGGCTGCGAAGCGGGCAAAGTAAAGCAGTACTCGGAGGACTTTTAGTGCAGTGTCTACGCATTTGAATGGTTATGCATAGGTTGCTTCGCGCGATGGTTCACAATTGTTCATATTGATTGAGGTTTGGCATTGGCATTCAACTTGTCATTTGCCATCAATCGTAATGTGTTGCACGTGCGAAGGATAGCTGTAGCACTCCATCATACGGGCCAGCATGTTCCTGTGCACACCTAGTTCTTTGGCGCCTTGTCGTCTGCTGTTGAACTTCGCCAAACATTCAGACACGACGCGGAGCTTGTAGCTCGGCTTTTCTGGGATAAGGAAGACATATGGAGGCAGGAAGGGAGGTTTCGGCACCCGTGTCGGCCTTTCGTGCTGCTGCTTGCCTTTTTTGGGCGGGTTGAGGAACTCGTTCAACCAAGCACTGCCTCTCCGCTTTGATTGACGCATATGAAATACAGTAAAGATTCATGTTCAAGAAACCACTTTAGAAGAAAAAAATTTGCGGTGGCCATGAGTCTAAGAAAACGTGGAGGCTGAGATTGCCGGTGTGTGAAGAAAATACAGTTTCTTAAGGCTGTGAAAAAGGGTTGGACCGAAGAAAATTTGGAGGCTGGGATTGCCTGTGTGTGAAGAAAATATAGTTCCTTAAGGCTGTGAAAAGGATTGGACCAAAAAAGCCCAAAAATCTATGATGAGTGGTGCTTTCTTGGAGAATGGTATTTCATTACTTTTGTGTTGATTGATTCTTTGTTTGGAACCTTTTGAATTTTTTGTATTGCAACCTTTCCATCAATGGGTACAACATGCTTCGTATGTTTTTCCGAAATTGCTTTTAAGGTAAAGGAGGCAATAGGTGTACCATTTGGATGCTTTTAAACAATTAGCGAGCATTTGAGTTTTTTGGTAGTAAGTTCGCATTAAGAAGGAGAAAAGTTGAAGCTTAAAATAAAATCTTACTTATTGGAAAACATCTCCTTGGAGCTGAGAAATTTACAAATAAAGGGACGTCATGTAAGCGCGACGGTATTTGGGGGTGGACTACTTTGTGTACCACCTTAGTGTGTCAATGTGGTGTTGCATTGATGAACGTAGTAGTATTTCCAACTTTGAAAAACATTCTGCTAGTTGAGAAATACTTGAATCTTTGGCGCAGGAGGGAGCGCCTAAATCGCGCCAAAAATCGAACGATTTCTCAGCCGACGGAAGGATTTTGGATGGCTAGGGGGTTGATTTGCATTGTTCTTGATAGGTCTAAGCGGTCAAAACCTTAAAACATCGAGCTGTCCAACTAAAATCGGCTTAGCAAACGTTCCGGAGGGAGTTAACGGAAGCGCCAGATCATTGCAATTTCTACGGGCATACGACATTTCGACTAGGCATACCTAATTTTATGTTTTTTGCCTATCTAAATGCCAATATGTACCCAAAACCACTCGATCTGTCTCCCCGGAGTGGACAACCAACTTAGTCCCCTCCACTTTTACTCCCAACAGGTCTCTACATATGTCGACGAAGTCACCCTCAAAGAATCTGTTGTAAACTATTGAACACACCTACCCTAAGTTTGTATTTTTTTTTGTATGGGAAAAAGTATCTTATTTCCCTATTTATTTCTTAGTTCAAAAACTAGTCCTTGGTACAACCACCGGAAGCCTCACCTTAAAAATTTTCCTACTTTTGTATGATGCATCCCACATGAATCCCCATGAATGTGTTTAACAGGGCCTCTGGGCAGTTCGAGTGGTTTTCGAAATTAATTTTTTTGATATTGCGACCACCTAAAATGAACATCCAAGCTTTATAGAGCATGTTTTAGGCCGTAATTACATGTTTTTCACCCAATCTGGGTATTAGGTCGGGGGGGAGGCGCAAAAAAAGTTTTTGTTTTTTTTGATGTTGTGACCATCTAAGGTATGTAATGCATGCTTGACGCCTTATTTACGTATTTTTCACCCTGTTGGGGTATTAGGTTGGAGGAGGGTCTCCCAAGAGACTGGTACACAACCTGCCTGTCAGTTTTTCACCCTGGGCAGCTCAAAAATCGAAGTTTCCAGACCTTGTTTTGTTTTTGGTATTGTGACCACCCAAAATGACCATCCAAGGTATGTAAAGCATGTTTTAGGCTGTATGTACATGTCTCTCACCCTATTGGGGTATTAGGTCAAAGGGAGGGGGGGGGGGCTCCCAAGGGATTGGTACACAACCTGCTTATGCAGTTTTTCACCGTGGGCAGCTCAAAAATCGAAGTTTTCGAAACTTGTTTTTTTGATACCGTGATCACCTAAAATGATCATCCAAGGTATGTAAAGCATGTTGTGGCCCGTATTTGTGTAATTTCCATCCTATTTTGGGTGTGTTTTGCTCGGGGCAGATTCTCTGCGAGGTGGACTTGCCGAAGGCAATAGAATTTTTTTCAGCACTGCATGCTATGCACTTAATGGTCCATATGACACCGCATGCAGGGCTGAAATAAAATACCTCTGGGCTTCACTAACACCACCAAACATCTTCCAATGAAACACCAACCATCGCAAATCCTGCACCACAAGAATTCCATCGCTCTGCTGCCCCTGTGCGGAGACACTTTTTGTGGAACAGAGTTGGTGATCCATCTGCCTGTTGGATGAGGAGCCTGTTGGGGAACAGGAACCAACATGCCGACACACCGATCCTCTGACGGAGCACACGTGCAGCAATTTCTCAGTGATGATCCATTGTGAACCATCCACGTCCGTTTCTGGTTTTTCGACTAATGCTGTGGCAGCAAAGATTGCCTGCACGCTCAACAAAGTCTGTTACTGTACAAGAAAACCCACTCACCGGCTCGATGGGAGCTGGTGTCAATGGAATGTCACCAGTTGGCTGTTGAACGGTGCAACCTGCAGGGCAGGATATAGTATAGACATTTATACTTACCCCTGTAGAAATCCGAGTGGCCGTTTTTCTTGGGGAAAAACGAGGGGGTCGTCACTGGCAGCTCGGCTACTAAAAGAAAATCTAGGGGTCGTCACTAGGTGAATCTCCTCCAGGGAGACTGATCTAGCTGGCAGAGTCCAGCTATCTTATGTGTTCTGTTGTCAGGTTGTGGACAGCCGTGAAGAGAACAGCCATGGGGAGGTGTGCACGGTGAACAGGTCACACTAGATCCAGGACCAGAAGAGTGACATACCGTTTTTGTGCATAATCATCGCCATGGTGTTTGTCTCCACATTTCACAGATGGGAGTCAGCGACAG
This sequence comes from Eutreptiella sp. 'Long Island Sound 2002', assembly GCA_964036045.1. Taxonomy (NCBI): domain Eukaryota; phylum Euglenozoa; class Euglenophyceae; order Eutreptiales; family Eutreptiaceae; genus Eutreptiella; species Eutreptiella sp. 'Long Island Sound 2002'. The sequence continues at coordinate 56,794,421 of OZ038385.1, read as the reverse complement.
ATGAGAGTCAGCGAAAAAAATGAAAATGCTCCAGCTGATCCACAGGGCCTGTTCATACGACGAACAAAATTTTCCTGACGTGAAGCAACAGAGTTGCTCCGAAAACGCGCCAGCTAAAAAGAGCTAAAAAGAGACAACCAAATCGATCGCACCGCGTTGATAAATCCGTACTCACGGATGTTTACTCGTCTTCCGCGCGAATTGCTGCCTGTGCCGCAGCCAGCATTGCAATGGGCACGCGGTACGGCGAGCAGCTAACATAGTTCAAACCCACGCGGTGGAAGAATTCAATCGACTTGGGGTCACCTCCGTGTTCACCGCAGATACCGCACTTCAGTTTCGGGCGGACAGACCGGCCCTTTTCACAAGCAATTTTGACCAGCTCACCAACACCTTCCTGGTCGATGCTCTGGAACGGATCGTACTCATAGACACCTTTCTGGACGTATTCTCCCAAAAACTTGCCGGCGTCGTCACGTGAGAAACCACAGCCCATTTGGGTCAAATCATTGGTCCCGAAAGAGAAGAATTCTGCCTCCGTGGCAATCTGGTTCGCAGTGATGGCAGCACGTGGCACTTCAATCATTGTACCGATCATGTAGGGCATCACGCACTGCTCCTTCTGCATCACAGCCTCCGCAACGGCGATAGCGTTGTTCTTCAAGATCTTCAGTTCGTCGACCTTGCCAACCAAAGGAATCATAACTTCTGGGGCCTTGATGGGAACGCCTGCTTTCTTCACCTGCACAGTATCCAGCACATCCATGGACTCGCAGTGGCGGCGGTGAGGGAAGAGGATAACGGGGGTGGTGGACATGAGGCGTCGAATTAAACTGGCTGACCAGTCTCACCTGAACGATTGCCTTTCAGCGTATCCCACCGTACCCACCTGGGTGGGTATGAGCGTATCCCACCGTACGGGGGGGGGCAACAGAGTGATCTCCGGCACACATTTGTCAAAGCCTCCGTCTGTCTGTCTGGGTAGTGTTGAGGATTCCCGCAACCCGTGAGCACCCTGCGGACGGAGCGTAGAAAAAATTGGAGCATACCTGGCATGCAGCCTCAAAAATGGCGCGAACTTGCATATCGTAGATCTCTGGGTAAGAAATACCAAGACGACAACCACGATGACCCAACATGGGGTTAGACTCCACCAATGACTCGATTCGGGCTTTCACTTTCTCCAATGAAATCTTCAAGGTGGTGGCCAGCAACTTGGCCTCAGCTCCATCAGACTGGTGGGGCACGAACTCGTGCAGGGGCGGATCCAAGAGACGAACGGTCACGGGGCGACCGCGCATCTCGGTAAAAATCCCGACGAAGTCATCCTTCTGCATGATAGCCAGCTTGTCGAGTGCAGCCAGACGCTGGTCGAGGTTGTCGGCGACAATCATCTCGCGCACAGCATCGATACGGTTGCCAGTGAAGAACATGTGCTCGGTACGGCACAAGCCCACACCCTCAGCGCCGAAGCGGGTGGCAACACGGCAATCCTGAGGAGTGTCAGCATTTGCACGAATGCGCAGAGTACGGTACTTGTCGCACATGTCCATGAGCTTCTTGAAATCACCAGTGAGGGCTGCCTCAACAAGAGGAGTCTGGCCTTCAACAACCTCACCAGTGTTGCCGTTCAGTGTGATGAAATCACCCTCACTGAGCACTGTTTTGCCAACAGTGCAGGTCTTGGCACCCTGGTCCAACTTCAGCTCACCAACACCGCAGACGCAGCATTTGCCCATGCCTCGCGCCACCACAGCGGCGTGAGAAGTCATACCACCACGGGCTGTCAAGATACCGTTGGCGACGTGCATACCTCCGACGTCCTCAGGGGAAGTCTCCACACGCACCAAGATAACCTTCTTACCTGCCTTGGCCCACTCCTCGGCATCCTCAGAGGTGAAGACAATTTGCCCAACAGCTGCCCCAGGTGACGCGGGCAAACCCTTGGCCAAAGGCTTCAGCTTAATCTTGGGATCGATCATCGGGTGCAACAACTGGTCCAAGCACTTGGGGTCTCCGATACGCATGACGGCTTCACGATCCTCGATCAGACCTTCAGCAACCATGTCGACAGCGATTTTGACCGCTGCCAGCGCAGTGCGCTTTCCGCTTCGGGTTTGCAACATGTACAGCTTGCCGTCCTCGATGGTGAACTCCATGTCCTGCATATCACGGTAGTGGAACTGCAGCAAGTCCTTCACGCGCACCAGTTCCTTGAACGTCTCCGGCATGCCTTCCTCCATGGAAGGGTACTTGGAAACTCGCTCTGCCTCAGACACGTTGTGCTCCTGGGCCCAGAGCTGCGAGGCCTCCTTGGTGATTTGCTGCGGTGTACGAATACCAGCGACAACATCCTCTCCCTGGGCGTTAACCAGCCATTCACCGTAGAAGTTGTTATCACCGGTCGACGGGTTGCGAGAGAAACACACTCCGGTGGCAGAGTTGTCGCCAGTGTTACCGAAAACCATACTCTGCACGTTGACCGCAGTGCCCAGTACTCCCTTGATATCGTTAATCTCACGGTACTTGATAGCACGTGGGTTGTTCCAGGACCCGAACACGGCGTCAATAGAAGCCCACAGCTGCGCCATGGGTTCTTGGGGGAAAGTGTCGCCAACCTCTCTCTTGTAGACTGCAAGTGAAGATGCAAGAACACTGCTCACAAACTGCAAGGGGCTGTGAAACGACACTTCGGTGCCCTAGGGACTCCACACTGCGCCTGTATCTGGTGCGCCGAACAAACCTTGCTTGTATTGTGCCACGACCCACTTCAGGTCCTCTGTGTCTAACTCGGTATCGTTCTCCACGGCTTTCTTGCGCTTGATAGTCTCCAACACGTGCTCGAAGTCCTCACCACAAACACCCTTGACAACGTTCGAGAACATCGCAATGAACCGTCGGTACGAGTCCCAGGCGAAGCGAGCGTTGCCAGTTTTCTTCGCAACACCCTCAACGGCCACGTCGTTCATACCCAAGTTCAAAACGGTGTCCATCATTCCGGGCATACTGACCGCAGCACCGCTGCGCACAGAAACCAATAGGGGGTCGTTGTTGTCACCGAACTTCTTGCCCGTTTCGCCCTAAGAATACCACAAGTGTGTGTGAAAACGTGCTGACAGTCTGTGCACGCTGCGAAAGCACCCCGGAGGTTGGGCAGACCTCAAGCTTCTTCAAGTTGCTGGCCACTTGATCTTTCACCTCCTGGGGGTAATTGCCGCCCATGGAATAAAAGATATCGCACAACTCCGCACTGAGGGTGAAACCGGGCGGCACTGGCAGACCGATGCTGGCCATTTCAGCCAAGTTCGCACCTTTGCCACCAAGCTGGTTCTTCATCTTGGCGTTGCCTTCAGCGCACGTCGGACTGAAATAGTACACATACTTCTTGGGTGCATGAGGCGAAGGTGAACCAGTTGGAGACGCAGCCTTTGCTCCCAGAAGGGCCAGCAGTTGTTCAGGGTCGACCTGCTTCAGCAGCTCTGCGACTTTAGCGTCGAGGGTAGTCATTTGTGGGAGATAAGATCCGGTGATGTCTGAGAACCACAGCAGACACGGTGCACAACAACAGAACAACATTTGAAGAGTGCCACGGGTGTATGTGACCCGCAGGTGCAGAAATTTTCGCCGCTTGCTGCCTCAGATCACCAGAACCTATTCACGACAATCTAATCACAACAACTGAGAACTAAGGAAATTTGCTCACCTGCAACAGCTAAAATTATCTAGTTTCCCACTTCCCCAGATCGTGCGTAAGACTGAGCGACTATTACCAACGGCCGAGCGGCGGTTGGCGCGTTATCATCCCAGATCCTCAGTTTCTGGCGTCTCCGAACAACTGTTCCAATGTCCGGAAAGGCTCAGCAGCCCAGGGCGATGAAGGCTCGACAACTAGATATGTAACCGAAGCCTGCAAGATACTGCCCCTGATTTCAGCATGCGTTCACGATTGAAGGGTGGAGTTGAGTACTCTAGTGTACCAAATACAAGTCCCTTGTCTCTTAATTATTTTTGGGTTTTTGAGCCGGCCCTCGTCTCTTGTTGGGAACCTGGTCGCCGATCCGAGGCTTGGTCGGTTTGATTCTCGCTAGCTGCAAACTTTGACGCGCTATGCTGCATACCAATGCGCTGAGCGATCGCCAAATAGATTTGCCGATGGCTGGCGATGAAGCCGGTTCGGATCCCATTTGGCTCAAATGTTCCATATTTCAGCGATTTCAACGATTTTAGCGATTTCGAGTATAATTTCTGGAGAATTCCGAATTTGTACTATCCATAATCCACATGATGGATGATTTAACATTTTTGGTTCGGATCAGGCCTAGTGTGTGTGCGCGCACCCTTTTCATGTTCTGGGTAGCATGTGCGTGCTCTCTATTCTTCAATGCGGGCCGATCGTCTGAAAACTCTTCCCAATGGTTGCTAATGGTGTTAGATTCTATCCTATTGCTAAAATGGATGCGAATCGGAAGCTAGGGCAGCTCCAATGCATGATAAAAGGCCCGGAATTGTGATCTGGCTAAACCTTGGTGTCGTGCCTCCGCCCACACCGGCTGTCCCCTTTGGGGAGAATGGTACGCATTAATGGGCGCATTTGCTTTGGCATTTGCTATGTCTACGTGAATGGTGTATCGTGTATGGTATTTCGATTTTCATGTATCAGTTGCCAACGATCTTGCAGTGCCACCTACCAGGTCGGGTACGCTATGTTGTTGTTTCATATGCAATACTTGGTGCTCTTGCTGACGACAATCACATTCCCATGACAGTGCGTACATTTTTCAAAGTAACTAAGTTTAGAACGGTAGTCCTCCATGAAGTATACCCCTACCGCTCTAATGAGCGGAAGTATCTTCCTTCATGGAGGTATCACCGAAATAATCTGGGCACTTCATGCCTTTTTCCTTTAAGGTTAAGCCTAGTGGTCACCCGCCTCAGGATGTGGATACTCAAAAGTTTCTTCCACTTAATGTGGTTGTACTTTTTAACTCATTCGGAATTCAGTTGCTTGGCCAAGCCATATCCTGTGTCTGGTCCAACCTACATGCTCCCGATTCTTGACCGACCCAATTGCATCTCACGCTGTGCACATGAAGTGTTTATCATTGTCTATTGGGCGACACTTACGTCAGTTTTAACATTAAAACCATTTGCTTTGTTTATAAAAGGTTGATGCTTTGTACTTATGTCTACATTGTCCATCTGCAGCCCTTCTTTGTTACTTATGCTTTGGTTTGGAAGGAGAATATCTTGATCTAATTTGATATGCTGTTTTGGTGCTCTTCATTGCTTGACTACTTGGTCATCCACCTTTTGTTTGTTGGAAAAGCACAGAGGTTTTCATCATCAAAAACAACCAAGACAACATTGCGGAAAACCAGAAAACCTTTCTTTTTCTATATTTTCCTATTTCTGACGACAACTTCAAGAAGACAAATCTCATAAAATACTGAGACAATCGCTGAAGCAATTGTATGAAGGTATGCACCAAATTTTTGTCGCATTTCGTGAATTCACGGACATTAACGCTAGACATGCTCACGTTGAGGAATGATAATGGGTAATCTGGGTTCAAAGGGATTGTGTGGTGCATGAATGACGCTTTCCGTTGCGTATAACCCAAATCTCTCTCCTCATCTTTTTGAAGTCAACAGGCACGAAATCAAATCGCAAATGGGCTCATGTTGAAAGAGTATACAAAGACTTGTGCAACAAAGAAGAATATGTACAATTCCAGTGCAAAACATACTTGGAGGAGCAGCAAAGTGCTAAAACATCGTAAATCTGGGCTGACCATCATAAAGTCAGATTCGCGAGTGACTTGTTAGGGAGTTACTAATTGGTTGGGGAATGGGTAGGTCTACCGGCAAGGAGGAATCACCCATCTATTGAAATAAAATCATAAATCGCCATTTGAACTCCCAAATACCTCCATTATTGAAATAGAAAAGTGGTGGACGTAAATGATGGATGTGAATCATCCCAAATCAGGTTTACCTCATTTACCTCACACCCCCCGTAGACCCTGCATGAAGGGTCTAAATGTCACCACTTTTCGGTAGCCATCTAAAAGGCTAAAAGTGGCGTTCAAAATAAAACTGATTGGGGGGGAAGGAACTAAGAAGCAAACCAAAGTCACAAGGAACAAAGTATTCCTGAGTCTTCCCCTTAGGCCCAAGGGGTCTCAAAGAAAGGTAAGTTCATGAACCAGGACGATGCACAAAGTGTCCCTTATTCCCTAGGCATATTTTACTATACATCAATTGAAAAGAAAAAGGTAACTCGTTTAAAGACCCTGTGGATCTTAGACTCTACCTCATCGAAACAATTGATTTCAAAGACCCACGGAAACGTGACGTGGTATGTAAGTGAAAGCCATATTGCTACTTGTTGCAACCTACTAAACGACTTAAAACCAAAGGGTTTTGAAAACTTAGAACATCGAAATTCAATCACCATCCTACCAGGGGGGATTCCCGCAAATTCAAGGCCTTTAAATCCTGGCTAATTCCTCCACAAAAAAACCAAAGTGCAAAACTAGCCAGGTTAATATCACCCTTAGGCTCGGTGCTGAAGCAAAACAAAACCAACATTTCCTTTATGGTCACTAACTACTTTGAAAAGGAATGGAAACACATGGTGAAAAGTCTTACGTACTCATCTAAATTCCTACTAAACTTAGGTCTTTGGAGTCGTGCCACCCATATACCACCCCCTTTTCCTGCCCTTGCACATACCTCCTGGACTAAAGCCTAGGAACAGCAGTGCAAAAACCAAATTCTGAGAAACACTGAAAGAATGGAATCAGTCTCGAATTCAAATCAGAGACAAAACAAAACAAAAAAAAAAAACAAGTGTGGACACATGGGCATATATATAGACATATGTATATAGACAACAAGACAACAAAAAGGAGGAACAAATGTTGTCAGGGAAGCACAAACTAAACTACCTACGGGGAACTTATGGATGTGTTCATCAAAACCGGGAGTTGAGGGAAGTGTTGCTTACCTAACAAAAATCTTTGGACCAACGCCAAAAGGTAAGAGGAGGAAAGGAGAATATATATATATATATATATAGCATACATCAAAATTCAAAGCAATCATACAGACTGGCTATTTTTTTACAAAGCACGTGGCCCATGTTGGCATTGATCCTCAGGGCGACTGGTGCTGCAACACTGAGAAACCTTGCCTGGCCCCTGGAGGGAAGAAGTTGCCCCTGGATACGATCATCTTGAAACTGGAATAACTGATTTCCTATCTGGGCGGGGTATAACACCTAGAAACTACCATCTGGAGATCCCAGAATGGCAAAATTCCCGTCAGGGTGGGGTAGAACCCCCTGAAACTGTCATTTGGGGGACGTCAGAATGACAAACTTCCCATTTGCAGGGGGTATAACACCCAGAAACTGCCATATGGGGAACCAAGAATGGCAAAATTCCCATCTAGGGGGGGGGTAATATACCCTGAAACTGTCATCTGGGGATCCCAAAATGACAAATTTCCCATCTTGGGGGGGTAAAACACCCTGAAACTGTCATCTGGGAATCCCAGAGTGACAGAAATCCCATCAGGGGGGGGGTAAACACCCTGAAACTGTCATCTGGGGATCCCAAAATGACAGAAATCCCATCTTGGGGGGGTAAAACACCCTGAAACTGTCATCTCGGGATCCCAGAATGACAGATTTCCCATCTAGGGGGGGGGGGGTAAAACACCCTGAAACTGTCATCTGGGGATCCCACAATGACAAAAATCCCATCTGGGAGGGGGGTAAAACACCCTGAAACTGTCATCTGGGAATCCCAGAATGAAAGATTTCCGATCTTGGGGGGGGGGTAAAACAACCTGAAACTGTCATCTGGGGATCCCAGAATGACAGATTTCCCATCTGGGGGGTGGTAAAACACCCAGAAACTGTCATCTACGGATCCCAGAATGATAGAGATTTCCCATCTGGGGGGTGGTAAAACACCCATAAACTGTCATCTGGGGATCCCAGAATGACAGAAATCCCATTTGGGGGGGGGGTAAAACACCCTGAAACTGTCATCTGGGGATCCCAGAATGACAGATTTCCGATCTGGGTGGGGGGGGCGGGTAAAACACCCTGAAACTGTCATCTGGGAATCCCAGAATGACAAAAATCCCATCAGGGGGGGGAGGGGTAAACCATCCTGAAACTGTCATCTAGGGATCCCAGAATGACAGATTTCCCATCTGGGGGGTGGTAAAACACCCAGAAACTGTCATCTGGGGATCCCAGAATGACAAAAATCCCATCTGGGGGGGGGTAAAACACCCTCAAAGTGTCATCTCGGGATCCCAGAATGACAGATTTCCCATCTGGGAGGGGGGTAAAACACCCAAAAACTGTCATCTGGGGTTCCCAGAGTGACAGAAATCCCATCTAGGGGGGAGGTAAAACACCCTGAAACTGTCATTTGGGGATCCTAGAATGACAGATTTCCCATCTGGGGGGGGGGGTAAAACACCCAGAACTGTCATCTGAGGATCCCAGAATGACAGAAATCCCATCTGGGGGGGGGGGGTAAACCACCCTGAAACTGTCATCTGGGGATCCCAGAATGACAGAAATCCCATCTGGGGGGGGGGGGGTAAACCACCCTGAAACTGTCATCTGGGGATCCCAGAATGACAGATTTCCGATCTGGGTGGGGGGGGTGGGTAAAACACCCTGAAACTGTCATCTGGGAATCCCAGAATGACAAAAATCCCATCAGGGGGGGGAGGGGTAAACCATCCTGAAACTGTCATCTAGGGATCCCAGAATGACAGATTTCCCATCTGGGGGGTGGTAAAACACCCAGAAACTGTCATCTGGGGATCCCAGAATGACAAAAATCCCATCTGGGGGGGGATAAAACACCCTCAAAGTGTCATCTCGGGATCCCAGAATGACAGATTTCCCATCTGGGGGGGGGGGGTAAAACACCCTGAAACTGTCATCTGGGGATCCCAGAGTGACAGAAATCCCATCTAGGGGGGAGGTAAAACACCCTGAAACTGTCATTTGGGGATCCTAGAATGACAGATTTGCCATCTGGGGGGGGAGGTAAAACACCCAGAACTGTCATCTGAGGATCCCAGAATGACAGAAATCCCATCTGGGGGGGGGAATGACAGATTTCCCATCTGGGGGGGGGGGTAAAACACCCAGAACTATCATCTGAGGATCCCAGAATGACAGAAATCCCCTCTGGGGGGGGGGGGGGTAAAACACCCTGAAACTGTCATCTGGGGATCCCAGAATGACAGAAATCCCATCTGGGGGGGGGGGGGGTAAACCACCCTGAAACTGTCATCTGGGGATCCCAGAATGACAGAAATCCCATCTAGGGGGGAGGTAAAACACCCTGAAACTGTCATCTGGGGATCCCAGAATGACACAAATCCCATCTTGGGGGGGGGGGGTAAACCACCCTGAAATCGTCATCTAGGGATCCCAGAATGACAGATTTCCGATCTGGGTGGGGGGGGCGGGTAAAACACCCTGAAACTGTCATCTGGGGATCCCAGAATGACAGAAATCCCATCTGGGGGGGGGGGGGGTAAACCACCCTGAAACTATCATCTGGGGATCCCAGAATGACAGATTTCCCATCTGGGGGGTGGTAAAACACCCAGAAACTGTCATCTGGGGATCCCAGAATGACAAAAATCCCATCTGGGGGGGGCAAAACACCCTCAAAGTGTCATCTCGGGATCCCAGAATGACAGATTTCCCATCTGGGGGGGGGGGGGGTAAAACACCCAGAAACTGTCATCTGGGGATCCCAGAGTGACAGAAATCCCATCTAGGGGGGAGGTAAAACACCCTGAAACTGTCATTTGGGGATCCTAGAATGACAGATTTCCCATCTGGGGGGGGGGGGCAAAACACGCAGAACTGTCATCTGAGGATCCCAGAATGACAGATTTCCCTTCTTGGGGGGGGTAAAACACCCTAAAACGGCCATCTGGGGGATGTCACAATGACAGATTTCCCATCGGGGGGGGGTAAAACACCTAGAAACTGCCATCTGGAGATCCCAGAATGGCAAAATTCTCATCAGGGTGGGGTAGCACACCCTGAAACTGTCATCTGGGGGACGTCAGAATGACAGATTTCCCAACTGGGGGGGGGGGTATAACACCCAGAAACTACCATATGGGGAGCACAGAATGGCAAAATTCCCATAGGGGGGGGGGTATACCAGCCAGAAACTGCCATCTGCCAATCCCAAGGCCTCGAATTTTCAGCCATACTTTAGTCCTATGAAGAACCTCTCTTAAAATTTTGGGCTCCGTTACATGAGTTTCAACGGGCGGAGCATAGTCGGCGTGAAAAGGCCTTAGAGTCTCGGTTTCCCTCGACTCATTTGAAGCATGAAGCTCCTCCTGGGCATCATCCCCATCCTCGGTCCTTATGGCACCGTCAAACCCCATATCATCCGGGTCTCCTAAGGGTCCTACCGGAATGGGAGGGGGGCGATGGATATGAGCTTTGGTCAAGGCATGTGTGGAGTGACGGAGGGAATAGGGGGAGATGACAACACACCCCGGGGTGAGTAATATCCCGCCTATGGCCTTTTTACCATCCCAAAAAGAAATCCACCCAAACCCTTTGATATTACGAAGGATGACAACCCTACACCACAACCCGAGGGACAATTTGACCGGTATGAACCACAAAGACGCATAGTCTACATGAGGGTTAAGGAAGTGGCCATCTTCACGAGACCCTTGGAATCGGTTAAAAATTGTGTTGGCTAAAATGGTTCGGAATGGCAATTTGGAAAGAAAGGACAACATAAAGTCTTGAAGTGTTTTAGGGGGTGGGGGACTCTTTGGTGTTGCTAGGACTACTTGATGAGTAACAAGGTCATATTGGTTCCCCAATTGCCATACCTTGCGATGGGGGGGTCCCCTTGGAGATTGGGAAACCAACTCCTGGGCCAACTTAAGCTCGTGCACCCCGGTTAGGAGAGAGGACTCGTCCTCCTTAAAAACGGCCACCCACTCATTATTCCCTAATATATACACCTGGAGGGAAGAACGGGAAGTACCCGAATGCACAACTCTTGGGAAAGGAGTGGCTTTTAGGAAAAATTCATCAGGTAAAAGAGCAAAGGCACGATAAGAAATACTCTCTCTCACATCAACAACGGGCATCCTTAGGGAGAAGCAAACAACAAGAGACAAGCTCAAGAAGAACGACAACCAATGACAAGAAACTAGCCACCCTCACCCCTACTTGCTTCGTCCAAACTAAAGGCCATAACCAACAACTTGGCTAGCCCCGGAGTCATGCCATGCAGTTCTAGGAGGTATTGGGGACAAGATTGGGTCAACTCCCGAAGAGCTACCCAATCAATTTCATGCCATAAAAATCGTGGCAAAAGAAAAGTCCATCCATTGTCCTCCAAAAACCGGCGAGTCCTTTCGTCCACTTTGGAGAAGGCGAAGCGTTGGTGGTTTGATCCTAAGGAGTAAGGTACTATGACTAGACGTTGGGGGTATGTGAGTCAGTGTGTGTGTGTGTGTGTGTGTGTGTGTGTATGTGCGAGTGCGTGTGTGTGTTCGTGCCGAGAGACGGAAGGGCTCAGGTGTGCGTGCCGGAAGGCTACACTAGGGCTAGGCACTAACCTTGGGTCCAACATCCTAAATAGAGAGGGGCTACCTTTTAGGCGATCTGAGCCGGGAGGATGGCGAGTTGGCGCACCGCTGGAGGCACGTAGGGGAGGAGGCCCTCGACCACGGTCTTGAGCCGCTGCACCTCCTGACTCCGGAACCCCAGTTGGAGCTCCAGCTGGAATATCCAGTTCCGCAGACACGCCATTTGTTCGTCTTCATTGGTTGGGAGATAGTGTACGGGGTTCTGCTGGCGTTCTCGGGAGGCCTGCTTATACCCCCGGTTGTGCTCGCGCCGTTCCCACTTCTGGCGCTCCTCCGGGGTCTCCTCCACCTCGTCGATCTTGCGTTTTCGGCTAGACGACGAGGAAGAGGGCTCCTGGGGGCCCGCTGCTGAGGAGGGGCCCGACGTGGCCTCCATGGGGAAGGCTCCAGTGGGCTCTGTGCTGGCATCGTAGATGGTGAGCCAGGCCAGGTTCAAGGACTCCTCCTCCTGGGAAGGCCAGTCCCAGGCCTGCTCAAGTTCCATGGTTGACGAGAGAAATGCCATGACGGAATTAGAAGCTGCAGTGTATCGGGAAGACTATGGGGGGGGGTGCCCTACATCTATGACAAATAAAGTGAGAAGGGTGGGGGGTATTGGTAAAAAGAGGGGGAAAGCCGAGAGAGGGGGGGGGAGCGGGAGATGAAGCAGTGACGTGACTAGTCTTTTCTTCGGGCTACTAGCCTCTTGGCTTCCCTGGCCTGGCCAGCCACAAAAGGCGCCGTTCAGTGCAAAAAAAAGCCTCTTGGCTTCCCGGAGAGCTGATTGTAAGTCGTGCTTTTGACAATATTTCACAAATTTGCCATTCACCCTATCCTTTCCCAGTATGAAGGCAAGTACAGGTTCCCATGTGGCTTCTGTAAGATTGAAGCCCTTCCACTAAACAAGAAACTTCCAACCTTGACGATACTCATGCTTGAGTACGTAATGGACCACATAGTACCCCCTATGTGCCATCTCTTCTGCATTCATGTCCGGCAACACGTCAGGGCCCGAAATCTTGCTTGGAGGGTCGGACCGGGCCTTGGCTCTTGACCTCGTCATAGGAGCTTCTCGCTCTTCGGGTTCGGATACATCCAAGATATTCTCCTCTCCCCCTTCTTCTTCATCTCTTTCTGCTATTTCTACCTCACTCTCCTTCTCAGCATCAAGCAGAAACCATTCTTCGTCATCTTCGAGCTCCAGTGGAAACTTCCTTAGAAAAGAGTGGGCCACTCTGATTTCTCCTCCAAGGGTAGGGCTCAGCCGGACCAGGACACTACCGGGACCCACTTGGGTAATCTTGTACGGACCCAAGTGAGGAGCATGAAACTTGCCAGCTTGAAGTTGGGGGAATCGGTTCTTGTGAACGAGCACATGGTTCCCCACTTGATAGTTAGCGGGCACTCTCTTCGAATTAGTCCGGGAAAGGGACTTCTCTCTGAAAGCCCTCAGAGTGTCCTTGGCCAAATCACATAAACGCTGCTCCTCCTCCAGCCAGTCCTCTACAGGGACACTAAGCTGCAAAGGCACCCGAAAGTCCAAGTTCCATTGGGGTCTCACAAGAAAGAGTTGCAAGTTTCTCCGTGTCCACTTGATAGAGGGAGTTAAAGTTGTTCCGAGAGAAATAGTCACATAGTTCATTCTTGACTCCTGGCAGGTGATAAATATTCAAGTTGAACTGACTTAGGAAGGTCCACCAGCGCCTCATACGCTTATTTTCTGGAGGAGGGTTATTCAAGAAAGTGGCAGCGGGCTGTTGGTCACAGAACCATACTAGATGCTGGCCAGATGGGATCCTGTATTGGGAACCCATCAGAAGAACCCCTGATAGGAGCTCTTGCTGATAAGTAGAGTAGTTCTTACAAGCTGGGTTCCATTTCCAGTTCCAATATCCTATTGGAATAAGAATCCAATCCTCCTCATACGTATGTTGTAGGTTTCCTTCCTTGTTGGCCCCGGTAGTACAACCAGGGGTTTCATCCAACTGACCCTGCTCAGGCTTTTGCCATTGGTACAAACTTCCCCCTCCGCCGACGTCACTGGCGTCGGAAATGAGGACAAACTCTCCTCCTTGGGGGCCGTACAATGGGACCCCAAGTGAGGAAACTTGAGCGAGTTTATTCTTGAGTTGGGACATATGAAACTCATGCTCATGTGTCCAGACAAAGGTGGCGTTCTTGCGAGTAAGGTCTGAGAGTATTGAGGCATCATAGGTGAAATTCTTAATGTGGCGCCGGTAGAAGTTACAGGCCCCTAAGAATTGCCTCACATCCTTCACGTCCTTAATGGTAGCTTCCAATATAGGAGCCACCTTGGAGGATGAAGGTCTCCACCACCCATAGCCACTCTCAAAACCCAAATATTCAACCTTGTGAACAAGGAATTGGCTCTTGTCATATTGGAGCTTGAGGTGGTTTCTATGACACACCTCGAGAAAGGCTTCCAACAAGATCCGATGGTCTCCAAATGTACGGGTGCCCAACATGACATCATCAATGTGGCACTCTAATTCGGCTCCACGTGTAAACACTCTTCGTGCCTTGGAATGGGACCTGACCTGAACCATTACTTGGTTCATAATCTCCTGAAAGACGGCCGGTGCATTAGCCAACCGGAATGGCATCACTTTCCACCTAAAAATCCTTCCATCAGGTGTGATAAAGGCCGTCAGCCTTTGAGCTTCGGGTGTTAGCTCCACTTGCCAGAAGCCTGACCGCATGTCAATCTTGGACTTGAACTTGGACCAGGCCATGCATTCTAAGGTCCGTTCCATATTAGGTAACGAGCCAGCATGCAAGTAGGTGAGTTTGTTCAGGTGCCCATAATCTACCACCAAACGTAAGGCGGTACTTCCAGGCTAAGAAGCACGGAGAGCAATGAGTAGGGGTTTCCCCATGTTGCAATTATTCAACCACATTGCGCCGCACACATTGTTCAACTTGCTTCTGGATCTCCTTCATGTGTGCCTCACTGCAAGGGTATGGCCTGCACTTGAGCTTTTTGTTTGCAAATTCAGGTTTCAGGCGCAAATCCATTTGAATAAGTTTCTCCACACTACCTGGTTCAGGAAGATCCCCGAAGGCCTGTATATACTTCAAAAGGATACCTTGGAACTCTAGAGGTAGGTTGGAACCCAGAATGTGTTCCTTGGTGGCCTCCAGGTCACTTGTGAGGTTTGTACCCCCCCCTACCTTTGTACTTGGGCAGCGGTCTTGGACGTGCAAAGGTACTTCACACAAGTGAGCCTCATCACCAGGTTCCCCCAGAAGGGCCATGATGCCAATATCTTCATAGTCACCCGGGAGTGGGTGGTGAGTATTGAGTTGTGCTTCTAACCCAAACTGAGCAATCTTGAAGCATTTTCGGCGGGGGTGATGTCCGTGCGTCCACAGAAAATTGAAATTCCTTCAACCCATCACCCCAACCTCTCCAAAAAATGCATGAAGTCTATTCCAAACTTCGATTCCATTGGAGTTGCGTAAATGGTCTTGGAATCCTTGCTCACCCCTCGGAGAGCGTCCGCGGACACAATCTGGCGTCTATGGACAAAGAGAAGGTATATGTAACAAAACAAATGCGTTGACATGTACAATGTATATGTATCACCTCTAAACTATAAAGTAGCTTAGAAAAAGGTACGAAATGAAGGCGGCGGCGTCGCCGCCATCAGAAAAACTGACGGCTACGAGTCGTCGCCATCAGGATCTCCACTGAGATCCTGCCCAAACTGGCCCGAACAGTGATTTTTGGGCGAAAAACAGTGAAATATAGTATTTTTTGAGTCGAAAACACTCTTTTCGCGTGTCTCCGCCCAACGCGTCGTGTAGCCATCACGAAGCGTCTCTTTCCCAATTCATATTATATATGAAGAGGGCCACTGTTGGGCCACGCCTTGGGCGCCTGGCTGATTCCTGGGATCGCCTCAGGATTTTCTGGAAAAATCTTTTACGTGACCAATTTCGTCAAAAATTGACCCTCGCGGAACGCCGCAAAAATGGTCACGGCTCATTTCTATAATTCCGAAAATGACAAATCAATAATAAAATTGATTAAAATCTTCGTAAATCGAGAAATAGAGCTTCGATCTGGGGCTGCGACGCGCAGGCGACGAAGGTCGGCGCCAGCCCAAAAATGACGAAAAATGACGTTTTCTGGGGTATTTTACAAGAATTCCACAGAAATCGCGATGTCATAGGCTGAGAATCAGCCCAGGAAAAATCCTCATGATCAGAGCGCCACTGGCTGGGCAGCGGGTATGGGTGAGGCACCCCATACCGCTTCACCCCCTTCCTTAAAAGCATTGCCTATATCCAAAGGAAGGCAAGGCCAAGGAGGCGGTCTGACCCCTGCACTGTCCTGGTTTCGAAACTGATTCAGCAGGACAGTGACCCCTGCACTGCCCTGGTTTCAAAACTGATTCAGCAGGACAGTGGGGGGGGGGGGGGCTTCGTAAGTAATTTACATGCCACTGTAAGTGCGGCTAGCCCCATCTGCTCAGATTTTCAGACATTCTGCCCAGATTGGCTACATTTTGGTCATTTTCTTTGCTTCGGCGGAATTGCCGCCTCGCAGCTCAGTCACAGGATAATTCCTATATATTTCTGATATGCCGGATTTGATTCCGCGGTCCACTTCCCGTAAATCCGCCGCATTCCGCTATTTTAGCTGGAATCGCCATTTGCCGCTGACGCGCGCTCGCGGGCCAGATCGGCCAGACAATTTTACATAAATGGATTATTTAAATTCATTCGGACAGTTTTGGACACTCAGATGTATTTAGAATAATTCCCCGCAATTTTCTTCATAGACTGGGATTTTCTGCCGGACCACAATCAGCATGGACCTTGCTTCTGTTGTCGCTGCTCTCGCCTCCGTTGGTGTCCGAGTGTCCGGTTCTACACCCAATAACAACATCCAGGGAGACTCCTCGCGTGCCTGCCCCACTGGTCTTGCCGGCCCCGAGCCCTCCGGCACCCACAACGACCCAGGGCAGCACTTTCATGGTAGCAGAGGCTACCTGAATGTTGTTCCTTTGGTGTCCCAACCACAGCTAGCCCCTCAGTACGGCCCCGTAGACTCCGCAACCTCCGGAGACGTAACGATTACGCTGCCGTGGTGCTGTGCGAACGAGGCCTTCAGAGGAATGCCTTGCGCAAGCCCAAATTGCCCAAGAAGGACACAAATCAGCAGCTGTGGAGGCCCAGATTACAATCAAGATCCCAGTCGAAATTGGCCATCAAGCAGCTGGAATCTCCCAGCTTACGCTAATGGCAACGCTCCGGTGGAGCTTACGGACCTGGCAGGTACTAATACTCCGTACCAATGTTCACATTTTGTGACCATCGATGCCGACATTGACGACATTGAGATGGGTGGTCCAGGTGAGGTACCTACCTATAATCGACCAGCCTCATGGGCACAATGGGACAACCATTTGTCTTCGGAAGTGGCCCGTAACCTTGAGGCGCTTGAGGCCCTGTGTCTATTAGCCACGTCTAAGCTGATAGGACAAGAAAGAATCGCCTCTGATTTTTTATTTGAATATTTTTTCCTCCTTCAAGAAGAAATTAAGACCAGGATGTGGTGGTGTTCTCAAGAAGATGAATCTTTTGCCATTTTTGTGCAGATTTGGGAGGCAAGCCCCTTCCCGAAGGAGAAGACCAAGGCACCGGTTGCCGGGCCCTCCGCCCCTCATCCCTCTGTTTCCATCCGCGACGATCTAGCCGCCGCGGTTGAGGAAGGAATTTTAGAGGCAGCTAGGCAGGCAAGCCTGGAAATTAGGACTGAAGGAGCTCCCCAAGTGGACTCCTGGCTGCGAACCACTGAGATTAGCGGTCCGACAGCCTGCTCAGGCCCTTCAGGACACGGTATGTACTGTCCTGCCGACTGCTCTTGCAGATTACAGCGAGACTCTGAGCTCCAATTGCTCAAAGATCAAATGCAACTCATCATTCAGACGCTGGGAATTAAAGATCTTTTCAAGACCCACATGAGGTCTGAGGGCGCATCATCGGTGGATCAGACAACAGAACCGTCGGAGGAGGCGACAGAAATTTTTTCGATTGCTCCTTCGGTGGACTCTAAGACCACCGATGCACGGATCAGCAGGACTAAGCTAAAGGAAAGGGTTACAATCTCTCGATCACAGAGTAGATCGGCGAAGGCTAGGACTGAGGTTCAGAATGCCAAAAGAACTGCCTCCCGTACTACCCTTCCTGCTGTTGATTCCAATGCAATTGCCCAGCTGTTGCTCGCCCAGACCCTCGCCGGAGCTGGTGTGGCTAATGATGCCGCGAAGGTGTCTACCATTACGGCCGGTGTTGGGCTGGATTCACTCCTAAATCCTACTTCATTGCGACTTCGTCAGGTTGCCAAGCAACCGAAGTATAATGGGAACCCCAGACGTTGGCCTCAGTTCCAACGGGAATTTAAACTGTGGGTTAAGACTCAAAAACTCCAGGATGATCAGTTCCTGATGGCCCTCCTGGACTGCCTTGAGGGAGCGCCGGCCAACACTTGGCTCAGAACCTGGAGTGATCGTGAAGATTCAAGTTCCCCCCTTACCTTTGATGAGGTGTGGGAACAGTTGGAGGTACGTGGATCCCGGCTGCCTGAGGACCATTATCACCAGATGTTGAAGAATTTTCCTTCATTCTCTCGATTAATCTTGCATGAGGTGCAGGACAAGAGACAGCGCTTCTGGAATCTCGTAGAAGAATCTGAACATTCAGGCGAAAAATTTTGCAGTGCCGAGCTGAAAAATCTGATTTTTGACAAGATCCCCTCAGAAACCGCCGCCACCCTTCGGAATCGACAGTCCGAAGAAAAGGTCAAGACCTGGTGGGCGGAGATCGATGGCTTTGACGCCTCGGCCAACCGGTTTACCGTCAGGGAGGCACTTCAAAAGTGCTCCCCCACGTCGTTTACCAAGGTGAAATTCACTGAAAACACGTGGAAAATCAAGTTTAATGAACACGAGGATCGGGACTTGTTTGTCCAAGTTCTCAATAGGGGAGTAAGTTTCCATGGCAATCGCCTGAAGGCCAGGAACTGGGTGTTTTCGTTTACTCCGCAGGAACTGTGGGAAGAGGTTGAGAGGCTCGCTGACGCCGCCAATCAAAATTTCCATGAGGGTCTTGGGGGAAACAGGAATACCCAGCAAAACACCCAAAATGGGGCCCAAAAGGGCCACAAAAAGGTGAATGACACCCAGAATGTTCAGGATCATTGTAGCATCTGCCTTCTTTTAGGTTCTACGAACCGAGCTAAGACGCATTCCACTGCTAATCACCGATGGTCTGCTTACGATCACAAGGTGATTGGTGAAAATGTCAGTAATTCGCAGAATTCAGACAGGAATGACAGACAGGTGCATGGTGCCAAGGGGGGAAAGGGTAATTCGACTCCCTCCGGTGGGAACAAAAATACTGGAGGCCCTGGCGGGTCCCAAGGCAAAGGGAATCGGACTCCATCCGGCTCCGGTGGACAGCCAAACGGCCAGACAAGTCCCAATGTCAACGCCGGAGGCGGAAATCGAAATCCAGGCCAAACCCCTCAATCCGGTACAAACAAAGGAAATGCTCCAGGATCACAGGGTAAAGGTAAGGGAAATCCTTCGGGAACCCCCTTCTCTGGTAAGGCCAGAGGGTGTGGCGACGGTGGTGGCCCATCATCCGGCGGCCGTGGCCGTGGACGTGGAAAGGGAAACCATCGTGTGGACTAGGTCTCAGGTGCAGACCAGGTGTCTGATGCGGATCGAGATTACGTCGAAAATGCTCTGAATCCAGCGGATGATCCGTTCCAAGATGAATGGATCGACGAAACAGGCTGTGTTCACAATGTTAACGCAGCCGCTGGAGGTCAGAACGCCTAGGGGAGCCACGAAAATCGCCCCTCCCCAGGCGATTTCAGGCATGATCCCCAAATTCCTGATCGACCATTACTTGATGTAGGGTCGCTTGTCTCCTCTCCCCTGGATCCGGCAGCGGATCCTTCTGTTGTAGTGGACGAGGTTGGTGTACAGTCCAAGCACAGGGCTCGTCAGTTTGTCACAAAGCTGTGGGTCTCTGATTGCAAGGGAAATTTCCACCTCGCCACTTGTTTGTGTGACAATGGATCAGAGGTAAATCTCCAATCCAATGCATTCTTACCCGACGACTGCGTGTTCGAGTCGCCTCATCCTGTTACCCTCGAGGGAGTTTCTGGACATTCCCTCGCAGGTGGGCAACGCGGTTGTTATATATCAACCCATTTGGTCGCTCAAGACCTTTGGGAGGAGCAAAATGTGGAAGAAGTTGTCCTTAAGGATGACTACTTCTACCGTGCTGACATAAAGTATGACCTTTATTTGGGCCATCCTTGGCTTCGCAAGAACAGGGTAGTGCCCGTAGGTCATCGTCGTTGTTTTTTGCTGGAGTCAGGTCCTTTGGAGCGTCCTGAATTTCGTTTTTTGCACGCAGGGTTTAAAAGTGCAGAAGAATTTTTGATGCAAAAGGTGACACCAAAATTTGGTGAAGATGTCACCATTGCAGAGGTGAATGGGAGTGCCGATTACTCCCAGGAGTTAGAATGTCTTCGTAGGGACTCCCAGCCACGACGCCCTTCGCGCTGGCACTCTTCATCCTACAGAGTTGTCGACAAATGGCGCGATGCAATTTGTGAATACTTCCATGAACATCATTCCTTTTGGCCCCAGTATGATGCCTTTGCTAACCGTATGAACAAGCGCTTTGACAAGCACTTCAGCGACGCTTGGACCCACAAATGGGACAAGAAGTTGTGGATTAATCCTCCGTTTCACTTAATCCAGCAGGTCATCCATAAAATCAAGCAAGATAAAACCCAGGCAATTTTGGTTGTGCCCTTGTGGGACGACAAGCCTTGGTTTCAGGAATTACAAGACATTTGTGTTGATTACATCGAACTTCCCAGGAAGATTAAGCTGTATGCCAGGGACGACACAGGTCCCCTGCCACAGCGGTCCTGGAGTTCGCTTGCATTCCTGGTGGATGGAAAGCTTTCTGACTCTAATTCTGCTGATTCTAGTACAGATTCCTGTGTTGGGTCTGAATCTGAGGTTGAGCGTGGTACTGATGATGAATCTATTTTTTCTGATTTTTGTCCGTCAGATACCCAAGGTGATTCAACGTCCAATGGATCCGCCTCGACTCCCTCTTCCCCAATACGGTCGACATCGAAAAGAATCTTCAGTGCACGGGCGAGGAAAAATCTCCAATCGCGCCGCAAATTCAGAGTTTTTTATGAAAAACCCCCTGTGGAAGCTTTCATGGATCCTTTCGAGGAGCTGGATCGCGAAGAAAATCTCTGGGATTTCGACACAAGACCCACCTATCTTCAAGAGGCAGTGGATACGGACCTGTTTAGGGACATCCGTAAGAAGATTCTTCCTGCCAAAGCTGAAGAAGTCGCCAAAGTTTTTTCGACAGTAATTCCTGGCGATCAGGTGGACACTGAATTGTGTTCCAAGTCAAGAGAAAAGATTTTTGAGGAACGGAAGGACACAACCCTTTCAGGGAAGTTGATCAAAGATCCCCCTGTCCGTGGACAGTTCGGTGAAGCCTTCATCGAGCTTCGTGAAGGGTACAAGGCAAAAAAACAGCGCCCTTATGAAAATCATGGACACAAACATGAGATTCTCAGAAAAATCATTGAGAGAAATCTCAGGGAATTTGGTTGGCTTGAGGGTTGTATGACCAGCGAATGGTGCTGTTCACCCTTTACAGTCCCGAAGCCACCGCCTGCAGACCAGAACACCATTGATGGTTGGCGAATGGTGGTTGATTTTCGCAATCTCAACGCCGAAACAAAGGCGGATTCACACCCCCTGCCCCTCATTGAGGAGGAAATCGCCAAGAGGGCAAGAGGTCGTTTGTTCTCTGTGCTGGATCGCCGTCACGGCTTTCACCAAATGCCGTTGAGGAAGGACAGCAGACCTCTCACCTGTATGTGCACGCCATGTGGCCCAGTCCAATGGACCGTCATGCCCATGGGGCTGAAGAACGCCCCCTCATTTTTTCAAAGAATGATGGAGGATGTGCTGTTCACAACCCATCCTGAGCTTCGTGCCTTCGTGAGTGTGTACATAGATGACATAATCATCGCGACGGAGGGGGAGGGACTGACGGAAGCCGAGCTGGTGGCCCTACATGAGAAGCAGCTGAACCAAGTTTTGGATATTCTTGACGCCAATCAGCTGATTTGTGGGCCAAAGAAGGGAAAATTATTTTTAAAATCAGTCGAATTTTGTGGTTCTCTCCTAGAGAATGGCACTCGACGACCCAGTCCAGGGAAGCTCGTCGCTATTCAGAAGTGGAAGCGCCCTGAGACGATCACGGAGTTGAGAGGATTCCTGGGTTGTTGCAATTTTTACCACACTTTTGTGCCGAATTATGCCAAATTTGCTGCCCCCCTCACTGAATTATTGAAGGTAGGGAGAGATGCGGGCAAGGCAGGTTCAAAGGTTCGTGTCAAGTGGATTGACGAGTGCGAGGAGGCCTTCCATCACTTGAAGGCAGCCCTCTGCGAAGTCGCCACGTTGCATGTGCCCCAATTTGACCGACCCTTCTACATTAGAACCGACGCATCTAGGTACGCGATCGGAGCTGTCCTTGAACAGGTTGATGAAGCCACCGGCGATCATTACCCTCTTGCATTTTGGTCTCGGAAGCTAGCCCCACGCCAAATGCAATGGTCGCCGCGTGAGCAAGAGACTTACGCCATCATCTGTGCTTTAAAAAAGTACCAATCGTGGGTTGGCACCAATCGAGTCGAGGTCCTGACGGATCATCGATCTCTGGAGTATTGGGCCACTGAACACATTGATACTGTCGCGAGCCCAGCTGGTCGACGGGCCAGATGGCACGAATTTCTCTCTCTGTTTGACCTCCATGTATCGTATTTGCCTGGAAAACATAACACGGTAGCGGATGCTCTGAGCCGATGGGCTTACCCCGCCTCAGAGGGGCTGCAAAGTACCAACATCCATGGTACGGAGCAGGACCGCCATGTCATCATCGAATGGGATCAGGAAGAAAAGAAACTCATTCGACGTGCATGCATGCAGTGCGCTGTTAAACAGCACGCATTGCCGTGTCACGACATCACGGCCATCACAGATCCGGCGCATGCTCACGAGATCTGCACCAAAACGCTGAAAGTCGTGGAAAAGGTCACCGATCCCTCCTCAGGGAGTGTGAAACGGTTTGACTATACCCGACAAGTAAGTCGATTTCGGTTGATCGAGGGCATTAAGCGTCGAGATCCGGCCAAAACTCCACCCCTGCCTAAGGATTCCCTGATCATCCGTGACTGGACGTCCGATTACCTGCAAGATCCCATGTTTAAAGAGGTCTTTGGAAATCTCAAATCCAAAGATGCTCACAGGGATGGGATTTTTGCAGAGTACTCGTTGGATGGGGGGAAGCTGTGGATGGAGGGTAAATTGTGTGTGCCAGACGCCCTAGCCCCCCGAGTGTTAAACTGGTGGCACAAATGGGAGTCCCCCCACGCACATGGCCGTCGACTGTGGTCGATGATTAAGCATAGGTTGTTTGGATCGAGGCTCTACACTCATTGCATGAAAGTAGCAGCCGGATGTGCCCAATGTGCTGTCTCGACGCCCCCCAGCGCGAAGAAGCACGGCCATCTGAGGCCTCATCCTATTCCGGAGCGTCTCTTCAACAGAGTCACGAGTGATTTTTTCTATCTCGGTGAGCTCGATGACGAAGAGTGCCATTGGACTAACAAAAAAGTCAATGGTGTGCTCCTCATTCAGTGCCGTCATTCCGGCTACATTCAAGTGTTGCCTTGCAACATTGAGTCGATGACTGGCAAGGCTGCCGCCAAGTGGTGCGCGCAGACCTGGATGGGAGGCTGGGACGTCCCATCCGAGGTGGTGACAGATTCAGGCAAAGAGTACACCTCCGAATGGTGGAGAGAATTATGTGCTCGCCTTGGAATCCACCACCTCCGATGTGAAATCCACTCGCATCGAGCGCTGCCTGGTGAAAGAGCCGGCCGCTCAATAATTAATATGCTTCGTAAGGAGCTCGCGAGTGAAAAGGATTTCCATTGGATGGAAGTTCTCTTCGCATTGCTTCGCCGTTACCACAACACGCCTTTGTATCATGGCCTTTCTCCAAATGAAATTGTCTTTGGACGAAAGAAGTGTTGGTGGAACATGCCGTTGAATAATCCTCGCCCCTGTAAGGATGCTTCGCTGTTTTTGGACGAAGTCCAACGAGCAGATAAATCTGTGTCGAAATTAATCGAGAAGCATCAAGCTGACTGGCTTTGGGTTCAAAATCAAGGTCGAAAAAACCCCCACAATTTTGAAGTCGATGATCGAGTTTGGCTTCGAAAATCCGAAACCACCCTGGACGGAGATGACAAGCTTCTTCCCTTGTGGGAGGGGCCATTCGCTGTTACAGCGCGTCTTGGTGAGAACAGGTGGAGGATTCGTGTGGATGTCAGCAGGGAAATTGACGTTTCGGGCGATCGCCTCAAGAGAGAGATCCCCTCCCCCAAGGATCGAGTTAAACCCCTTTTTTGGACTGCAAAACACTTGTCCGATCGGGTAATCGAAGGGGGAAAGTACGAACTCAAGAGGATTGTTGAAGCAAGACGTGACGCCAAGGGCGAATGGCAATTTCTGTGTGAGTGGAGGGGCTTTGATTCCAGTCACAACAACTGGGAACCAGCCCAATCTTTTGTCCATGGATACACCAAGGGGTTCATTGACTTCCTAAAGAAGCACCCCGAAATTGGTGTACTCCTGACAGATTGTTTGTCGAAACCAGACAGACAAGTGGAGAGCGACGGAAAACGACCTGTGGTGAATCGAGATCCAGCCTTTTACGGCCCTCAGCAGCCACATTCCAGGGCTGATCCGTCGATCCCCCCTCCTGCGGTCAGGCCAGCCCAGGAACCAAATGAGGACCAAGCTTCAAGTTCGGCCGCTGATCTGCAGCGCCCAAGCCGTACGAGGGCCAGGCCAGACAGGTTGGTGGTCACATGCATTCGTGCTTGGCCGAATTGAGGAAGCCATCCTACCACATTCTGCTCAATCCACTGTTCATTCTTTCTGTTTATGTCATGATGTGGAGAATTGCGAATGTTTGATAATTTGACGTCAATCAACTTTTCTTTGGTCTCCGTTCGGCAGACAAGGCGTAGATACGCTGACGGAGTGTGCTGCCGTGTTCAGAAAAAACCAAACTCAGGCTTAATTCAGGCAGATTCGGGGTAATCTTGTCTCTGTTGGTCTGTGCATCTTTGGAATTTGGCTACTCGTGCAGATGGAAGCAAATGTACATAATCAAAACGCTGGCCAGCGACATTCACCCCTACAGGCAACCCCTGTAGTACTGGCTGCCCTAGAGGCGACGCCAGGAACTCAGATCTCACCTTCATTTGCTGTGATGCTGACGCCAAAGTCCAGATTCAGATCCAGGATCCTCAAATTTACCTTGAATTTCTCAGGTTTGTCCATCATTCTGCCACTGTTGTATGAAACCCAGACGTCAATTGTTCAGACAATCTTCATCTAGGAGCTCTAGGGACTTCTAACAGCAACCTCTGAAGTCCGTAAGCTTCGTTGTATTTTTGGCACACGCCAATGTGAGCTCAATCCGACCTGAAACTGTCGAAATTGGTGAATCCAAGTGTCTTGTGGGACTCATTCGAAGGATTGGCCTTGTCCAAGTCGATTGACACCGCCGCCACTGTAAATTCGGTGTCTCTCAGTTATATACTGTCAGTAAAGTGCCTTCAGCGAACCTTCGGCGCGTTACATGCCAAGGATCCAGGGCCAGCATGTCCCATCATGATGCATCATCACATGATTCACATTTTGATAGAATCTGTTAGATGCTCGCGAACCAACGTGCCGGAAAGCACAATTGAGCTGAATAAACGACAATATATATTTACTTTAGTCTAAACGAGAGTGTTAGTAGTTTCAGTTGTACACATTCCGCTTCATTTCACCTTCATCTCAGGGAATTTACTCATGTTAGGACAATTTAGACTGATTTCCTTGTCATCACCTCACATTCCTCGAAGATCTGTTTAGATCTAAATGAACGGAAACACATCTTTACCTTCGGTGGTTCACTTAGGGTCTGTAGATTACATGTGTATTTGTTTAACCTCTCTGTGATTGCTTAATCCCCTCAATCTCTGCTCAAATTCATTCTCATTTTTGCTGAATCTTGTGATCATCCACCAGATGCGCCAAATCTGAGCCACAGGCTGTACTTTTCAGAACGAGAAAAGCGGGATAACACGATGTAGAGTTCGGCGAGGACACCGTAGCGTGCCCGCGACAGCGAAACTGTGCCAGAGCGCTGAGATGTCACACCAATTCTTGATCCCCCCACTCAATCCACCAATAATCTACCTCATTCTCAACCAATGCATGGTTTGGTATCGATTCTCGATACGTTTACATGCTTTCTAGCCCTTGACCTAATATTTTACAGCACGGAGGACTGTTCGTCACTTCTCATTCTGTCTCATTTCAGGTTCATCCAGCCTGATTCAGTGCCAATTCAGCCCAAATCAGGTCAGATCAAGCAGATTTCGCCCCATCGAGGCTACATTTCTATGTTTTTCTGGGACTTACCCGCACTACGTTCTTCGTTGACGTAGCGACACACCCCAGTGTGTTTTTGGAGGGGGAGTGTAAGTGCGGCTAGCCCCATCTGCTCAGATTTTCAGACATTCTGCCCAGATTGGCTACATTTTGGTCATTTTCTTTGCTTCGGCGGAATTGCCGCCTCGCAGCTCAGTCACAGGATAATTCCTATATATTTCTGATATGCCGGATTTGATTCCGCGGTCCACTTCCCGTAAATCCGCCGCATTCCGCTATTTTAGCTGGAATCGCCATTTGCCGCTGACGCGCGCCCGCGGGCCAGATCGGCCAGACAATTTTACATAAATGGATTATTTAAATTCATTCGGACAGTTTTGGACACTCAGATGTATTTAGAATAATTCCCCGCAATTTTCTTCATAGACTGGGATTTTCTGCCGGACCACAATCAGCATGGACCTTGCTTCTGTTGTCGCTGCTCTCGCCTCCGTTGGTGTCCGAGTGTCCGGTTCTACACCCAATAACAACATCCAGGGAGACTCCTCGCGTGCCTGCCCCACTGGTCTTGCCGGCCCCGAGCCCTCCGGCACCCACAACGACCCAGGGCAGCACTTTCAGCCACATACATGTAGGGTTGCAATATTCCTTGATATATTCCTAGGGCGATTGCCCCCGAGGCGACCACACTGGTCCCTGGCACTCCTTTTGGCCTCTGGTGACCAAACCAGGGGCCCTGCAGGTCCTTCCGACCTGACTGATGGCGCTGAGGCACAGATTGGCCCTTTTTCTCCATGGGCATGGAAACATAATAATTCAAGAAATTCAAATGAAAAAAAGTTATTTAGGGTCTCTTCAAAACCCAAGGGGACAAATTCCTCGCGCCTGCAACCTCTTCCAGGTTGTGGTGGTTTGCAGATGGCGTCGTCGTCGCTGTGGTCGTCGCCCAGAGGAAGAGATAGACTTGGGGGCTCCATAGGGTCCATGGGGAGACCAAGGTGGTACCCATTTTAGGAGTCAAGGAATTCCTCCTTCATCATGTTGATGCCCTGGGGCTTAGCTCTGTAATAGGACACGGTGTAAGGATCGCTAACGCGATGGGTCGCGCATGCGCAGCGAGTACGTGCAGATGCGTAACAGGGAGCACAGCGATATGAAATAGACAATCAGAAATAATCTAGGTATTTTGCAGTGCATATGTAAATTTTATTGTTATACAGAGAACGGGATGACATTACGTTTTGGGACAGTCTTCTGTTGTGTTCGTTGAGGGATACTAAGAGGATGCAAGGAGTTCAACAATGTGAGTGATTTTGAAAAAGCATTGCAGGATATCGCAAATCAATAACAGAGAATCAGTACCATTACAATCCCGTTCTCGAAAAAATTCAAACAACGCTTTCGGTCTTTTCGTTTTTTTTCTTCTCTCCTTGTTTCTTTGCCTTGCTTGCTCTGCAGACTACAGCGCCAATGAAGACAGAAAACAAGTGAAGACAGAACTCAGAAGTCAGGTTAATCAGGTTAATGGGTTTTGTACTTTACTTCAGGTTTCAAAAACTTCTGAGAAGTATTAAGAAGGGAAAATATTTTTTATGTGGTGCTGTTACTGTCTGCAGGGTTGCAGGTGCAGGGATACAAATTCTTATTTGTACCATATTCTAACCTTTTCAGGCAGGCAAAAAATTGTTACAGATTTTCTGACAGCCCCCCCCCCTCCCCGCCTCGTCTGCACACACAAGTGCAGTGCGATGCCTGCTTAGCCATTGCTGCACGCAGTTAGCTGTTTGTAGGCAGGTTAATATTGTAGGTGCTGAGGTAAACCCCAGCAAATAGCTTGGGAAGGGAGTGTAATAGGACACGGTGTAAAGATCGCTAACGCGATGGGTCGCGCATGCGCAGCGAGTACGTGCAGATGCGTAACAGGGAGCACAGCGATATGAAATAGACAATCAGAAATAATCTAGGTATTTTGCAGTGCATATGTAAATTTTATTGTTATACAGAGAACGGGATGACATTACGTTTTGGGACAGTCTTCTGTTGTGTTCGTTGAGGGATACTAAGAGGATGCAAGGAGTTCAACAATGTGAGTGATTTTGAAAAAGCATTGCAGGATATCGCAAATCAATAACAGAGGATCAGTACCATTACAGCTCCTGCAGATGTTGACGTCGTCGACAATTCTCCTGCAGTCTGGGCGTCGTCGCCGTCCGCAGGCCTTCACACCGCCTCTATTTAGGGTCATATAGGGTCATTTCCTACCCAAGGCGCCCCGCGCCTGTTTAGGGTCGGCTATTAACCCAAGGCGACGAATTAACGCACCTGGTTTGGTTACTGATGGACGAGCAGCGCCCTCCGCGCAGCATGCTGTCGTTCCTTCAAGGATCAACCATCATAGGAGTCCACGCCACTTGTCAAGCTGCTGCAGGGTCCAGAATTCCTCAAGACCTCTGCTGGGATTGTCGTCGTCCCCGCAGGAGCTCCTGGAGCTGATCTCAGGGTTGTCGTCGTCGCTGCTGTTGCCTTGGGGGCCAGTCTTGGCCCAGGCGTCCCTTCTTGCACTGTATTTGCACCAATGCAATACCTTAGGCTGCAGTCTGTTGCGCTGCGGGAGTTGTCGAAAACCAGGCAGCAGGGAACCACCTCGACGTCGTGGGAGCTATCGACAGGTCCACCAGTGAACCACGCGGATAGCGGCAAGACCATTTTGAAGCATTTTCGGCGGGGGTGATGTCCGTGCGTCCACAGAAAATTGAAATTTCTTCAACCCATCACCCCAACCTCTCCAAGAAATGCATGAAATCTATTCCAAACTTCGATTCCATTGGAGTTGCGTAAATGGTCTTGGAATCCTTGCTCACCCCACGGGGAGCGTCCGCGGACACAATCTGGCGTCTATGGACAAAGAGAAGGTATATGTAACAAAACAAATGCGTTGACATGTACAATGCATATGTATCACTTCTAAACTATAAAATAGCTTAGAAACAGGTACGAAATGAAGGCGGCGGCGTCGCCGCCATCAGAAAAACTGACGGCTACGAGTCGTCGCTATCAGGATCTCCACTGAGATCCTGCCCAAAGTGGGCCAAACAGTGATTTTTGGGCGAAAAACAGTGAAATATTTATGTTTTTTGAGTCGAAAACACTCTTTTCGCGTGTCTCCCCCCAACGCGTCGTGTAGCCATCACGAAGCGTCTCTTTCCCAATTCATATTATATATGAAGAGGGCCACTGTTGGGCCACGCCTTGGGCGCCTGGCTGATTCCTGGGATCGCCTCAGGATTTTCTGGAAAAATCTTTTACGTGACCAATTTCGTCAAAAATTGACCCTCGCGGAACGCCGCAAAAATGGTCACGGCTCATTTCTATAATTCCGAAAATGACAAATCAATAATAAAATTGATTAAAATCTTCGTAAATCGAGAAATAGAGCTTCGATCTGGGGCTGCGACGCGCAGGCGACGAAGGTCGGCGCCAGCCCAAAAATGACGAAAAATGACGATTTCTGGGGTATTTTACAAGAATTCCACAGAAATCGCGATGTCATAGGCTGAGAATCAGCGCAAGAAAAATCTTGATGAACAGAGCGCCACTGGCTGGGCAGTGGGTATGGGTGAGGTACTCCATACCGCTTCAATCTCGTCCTTGAGAATACACAGGTCTTGGTAGCTCATAGGCTCAGACTTACTGGGCTTAGCCCAAGTATGCTCATCTGGAAGATGCATCGGCACTTCTTCATCCAATTGGGAACATTGGGATGTTATTCCCCACTCATGGACCAAGTCGGCTTCTTCGATTAAACTTTCAATCAGAACAGACATAGCATCTAATGCAGGGACCTGGGCAAGTCCAGAAAAACTGCAGCCGCTGATCCCAATTCGCCAGCTGCCTGAACGAAGCTTCCAGCCTCAGTACTTACCAGTACATAATATCGCCAACGGCAAATGGTGCTGCTACACGAAGCCGCAGCTGCGCAACTTTCTGTGGCCTGTCAAACGCTACTGCAAGCAATACAGCAACTGCAACTGTATCTCAAGCAAGAACAAACCACAGCGACGCTTTTGAGGAACTTATCGCGTTTTCCCAGAGTGCCTGTACAACGACTCCAACGACTGTCAGTGTCTACTATAACTGCCTCGCACTGTTACACCGCTGCTGTCGCCTCTTCAGTCAAGAATGAGTCTCCAGATGATCGCTCCCAGGACAACGACAAGAGCTTGGCGGCAACCGTTACAGAAACGCCGTCAACACAAAAGGAGCACCCTGACACTAAACAAGCAGTGCCGAGTACAAGGACGCGCAAATCATTTTCCACTTTGTCGCCACGGTTTACTTCCTGTCCTTCACTCAGTATCAAAGCAAATCACGACAAGGAGTCCAACACTTTCGCGCCAGTGAGCACAAGGAGGCAACAAAATACTCGAATCACGGAATCCACCTTCGCAACAGCAAACCCGTTTTCTGTGCTGAACACTCAAAGCGCCAAACGGTTGACATCGTCGGCATGGGACACACGGACAGCAAACAAGACAATTCGGAGTGGTAAACATCGTACCGCAGCGAAAGAAGGAGAAGCTACGACCACACAAGTGAGTGCACACTGCGTTCAAAGAATACAGCGAGTCCAACGCAGTAACAAGTACGCTCGGAAGTTCGGTGCTAAGAAAGGAGCTCCAAACTGCAGGTCGCGCGCCGAAATTGGTCCGACAATTCATCAACACAGCCTAGTAGGCCCTCCCTTGAACGTCTGGGACGCTAGCGCAGCCATTTTGAGCGCGCCTCAACTCGCCACACCGACTAAAAACAAGTCGCGGCCAGCACTCAATACTCTGAAACAGCCCGAGGCCTCTCACTCGACGCCAACCACAAAACCACACGAAGGAGACACCAAAGTATCCGATCTCGGTGACGAACGCACATCAGTGAGTTGGTTTAAGGACGACTTAGGAGACTGCCATCTCTGCAGCGAAGCGGAGGTGGACACCTTCACCTTATTTCATCGAAGGCTAACGGATGCAGAAGTCGACGAGAGTCCAATCAAGGAAGAGACCGACCTTCTGATTCAACTCAGATATATGAAACCATGTAACACCGGTAACTGTTATTACTGGTTAGAAGACCTCTCCACATCATGAATAATCTCTCATTTACTGATGTAAATTTTGACTCAGTCAGCAACGGCCTATTTTTGCAAAAGGGCCTCACAGCATGCCTTCTCTAGGTGCAAGTAGAACTACCTTTGTGTCAGATTATGTATGCTGTGGCTTGAGTTGCCAATTTGCCGCAGTGAATTTTTTACCACACACACCAGCTCACACAAGTATGTTGGTTATCCATCTAATACTCCATGTTGTGAAATGACTTTGTCTTCTGCAACTCCATCACAGTGAGACTGATTATATAATGAATTTTTCATCTTATGTCAGTTTGCTCTGCCCTCTGTATTTCATTTGAAATCACAGTGAGACTGATTATATAGTGAATTTTTCATCTTATGTCAGTTTGCTTTGCCCTCTGTATTTCATTTGAAAACCATGGTGTGGCTTTTCCCCTAGGGGTGAAACTACAGGTGGTCTTCAAAAACAGAGTGGAGACGCAGTCCACAAGGGTACTTCCATGATCACTTCACATTATGTCTTTTCACACTCAAAATCTATACCTCACAACTGACACACTCGCAGCAGGTCTACGCCGGTGGTACATCGGGTACGCAACGGCTGCACGCCAGGTGTACACCAGGTACATAAAGTACACACCACGTACACTGGTACACACCAAGTCCACAACATACACACCAGGTACACACCAGATGCACACCAGGTACACACCAAGTACACATCTTGTTCAGAAATAAACTATCAACCCATCAATCAATTTTACCACGCCACCATCGTCTGTCATTAACTCAAATCTCTGCAGCTACGCTGCTTATCCTGGGTGCACCCTGGTGGACCAGTGGCCTTAAGAAAGCCAAGCACTCCCCATTTTCTATTCCAACTACTATGCTATTCGCCACATATCTCTCCACATCCACACTCGGGCCTCCAAAGCCCATCAGTTACTTCAGTACATTGTACATACTATTTCAGTGTGTATCTTATTCTCCGTACTGTTCCACACTGATAAATTTTGTGACCTCTTAAGAACATACATAGCATCAGTAAGTTCATCCAAGCAACCTCCGAAATGCTCGACTTCATCAGTTGAGGGGGGCAATTCACTTACCCCCTCCGAATCTTGTTCTAGATCCTTACCGTACTGGAGGGCAGTGCTTGCCTCCACAATAGGGCCCGCTTGCTGCAAGTCTTGTGTAGAACAAGACTCTTGGTGCCAGGGTAACCTGGCATTGGGAAAGAAATCTAAGAGTTGCACTAGTGACTTGTGCATGTGCCGAACTAGGACCCACTTGCGAAGACTTGAAGGAACATTTTGTCTTGACATCCGTGAGCCTTCAAGCTCAGAGATAATGGTTACCCAAGGGGGTCTGGGTAAGACTTCACAAGAACCATCCCGTATCCACAAAGGTATGTCCGGAAAGGTAACTCTGTGAATGGTCAGTGCATCCAACATGGGTCTCCATTTCCTGGCACTCTCACTCACTGACCAATCAGGAGTGGATATGAGGAGGTGGGCCTTATCCAAAATGACCTTGCAAAGTACATGATGGATTTTAGAGAAAGGGGGATTGGCCCACGGGCATACCTTGACGGGAGGGCGCCCATCGGTCAAGGTAGCCCAGTTGTACCGTCACGCCGACTTCCCTCCTGGCTCTTTCAACACCAAAGAGGGGAGGTATGGTTGAGCGCATTGGCAAACAAATCAACTGACACTTCTTTTCCAAGCTCGGAGAGGGCGGCGTTCTGAACCTAGGGCCCAATCGGTAGTTTTCAGTTTTGAACCTTGACGCGTGGAGGAAGCCAAAAGCTGAAGGCGGGGGTGTGGTAGGAACCGTGAGGGTAATCCTAAGCTCTTTCTTGGAGGCATTCTCAAAGATGAGAGCCGGTGGGTCCAGTTCTAAAGCCTTGAACCTCGGAGAGTCATCTCTGAGGAGGCAATTGAGTCCCACCACACCTTTGAAGGCCGTGGTATCAAAGATTGTGAAGTCTTGACTTACAATCTCTCCATTGTCAAATGGAATATGACAACGACCCATGCCTTGTGTCATGACTCGGTGTCCGTCTCCCATGCGCAGCAAGGATACGGAAGCACTCGTAATCAGAAAAGGCGGTACTATTGAAGCGGCGACGGCACAAATAGTGGCACCGGTGTCCAAGAATGCTTCCACCGTCTGTCCTCCAACCACTATGTCCAGAGTCAATAGGTTGGCTCCTAGGAGGTTCACAAGTTCCTCCTTGAGGAAGTTGAACCTGGTCCGCTTCTTATCGGGGCCATCATTAGTAGTGCCTTCTCTGGGATCACGGTCAATGCTCATATTGGAAGCCGCCGGGTGAACAGTCATAGAAGATGCAGTTCCCGAGGAACTCGCAGGGGCACTAGGCCCTGCAGTAGCGGTTGCCTTTGACCAAGGGTGGACTTCATTCAAAGGGCCCAGGGGGTGTTCCAACGGTGGCATCATGGGGAGTGGTGGAGGAATGTCCTCACCCGAAAGGGTAGTCGAAGACTCTTGAGCGGTACCTTTCCCTTTTCCTTGAGGACCTTGCCCACCACGCCCTTGACCTGGTTCACCCCCTTTTCCTCTTCCCTTGCCTTTTGCTTTTCCTTTGCCTTGTTCATCGTTCTGCTTCTTCCAGCACCAGGAAGTGAAGTGCCCTTTCTTGCCACAATAGCCACACATGATGCGGGCTCTGAACATATTATACTCAAGCATCTCCTCTTCTGTGGGCTTCTTCCCCGTCTTCCCTTTGCCACTCACGCTTGCGTTTATGGCCATCACGTCTTCTTCAGTAAATATAGCGTGAGTTTCTGGAACCCAGAGGGCCTCTGCTCTGTTCGGCTGCTGGCTCCAATTGAAGGTACTATAGTCTTCTCCCCAATGGGAGCCCTCTGTCCCATAGGAGGGCACATATTCAACCAAAGAATTCACCGTAGCCTCCTTTGGTTTTCTGATAGGAGGAGAGGGGTTCCGAGTGCTCTTGCCTAAAGGCGTATTGCATAACCTTTCTAGCATGCTGTCGCGAAGTCGGTCAGCATGGGCTTCTTTAGTCAACTCTTTGGCTTCGTGACGCAGCAAGGCTTGGAGGGTATCCAGCCTTTCCGTAAGATGTTTCTTCTGGTCATTATCCCGTAGGCGCTTTAAAAGCTCTTTGGGCACACGGCTTTGGAAATGAATCAGCTCTTCTTGTTGGGACATGGATCCTGGGGACATCTTAGACCGTACCTCATCCCTAGCAGTGATCAATTCCTGGACTTGGTCTGTAGTGGGTGTTGACCCTAGAGGTTGTAAAGCCAGTTGCTCCTCCCTTAAGCTAGTATTTGTATTGACACTATGGTAGTTGGAATGGAGGGCGTCCAAGAACCTATCAAACAACTTAGGATCCGAGCTTAAACGGTTGAAGGTGTTTTCGACTGCTGTCTGGACCTTAGCCGAACAGAACTGAATGAGCCATTGGCTTTTCTTGAGGGAATTGGCGGTTGCTTGGTCAGTCAAGATCAACCACCTGTTGTAGCCGCAGCAAAAGGAAAGGAAATCGGAACCATCAAAGCAAGGCTCTTGCAGCAAGGGAACCCTTGCGGAGGGACCCCTTGCACCGCTTTCACCAGGGGCTTCTGAGGCATCTTTGTAATACTTGATGGCCTCCTTTTCCACCATCTTCAGTTCTTCCAGCTCAGGTGGGGTACGCTCTAGTAACAAATAGGGACTCGGGGTACCCTTGTCAGGGTTCTCCATTCCCGTAGCTGTAAACTTGAGGACACGCATGGGGTCCTTCAGAGTCTTCAGATCATGCTGCATGGAGTCTAGCTGTTCTTGAACCTTAGTAGGGGCACACAGGGACTGCTCAGCCTTGGTACTGATGAGCTTTTTCATATCCTCATACAGCACCGGCAATTCCTCTGGCAAGTGCCCCATGCTCTGCACGTCACTGTACAACCCTTGTACGCGGTACTCTAGGTGAGCCTTTGTGGTCTCCTGGTTGTTTCTTAGCTCTTGCGGCTGTTCCAGGGGGCCCTGCAATTGAGTTTGAAGAGCTCCGGTCTTGGTTGGAGAGGCCAAGGCTTCTAGCCTCAAAGCCAATCTCTGGAGGGTGGCTTGTACATCCTCCTTGTAGTTGAGCATTTCAAGGCTCAATTGGTTCATTTGGGCAGCCTGCTTCTTGAGAGTGTCTACCACAGTCTTCACCTTTACCTTTCCGCCTAAGGGTCGTGCTAATTCCTTGGGATCACCATGGGAGTCAACATTGTCCTCTACAGCCATGGAGAAGTCAGCACCAGGGGAATGTCTTCTTTCGTAGCCAGTCCCTTGGGGCTCCTCTTCGGGCTAACCACACGTATTAGAGGTGCCCCTAAGTTCTTCGGTAGGTGACGACTCAAGTGTTACGGGAAGTGCTAAGCTCTCCCGATGCCCGCCTTGGCTAACTAATGTAGGGGAAGTGCTATTTCTTCTAGCGTACCCACAAGTGTCAGACATGTTGTCTGGCGGAGGGACGGGCAACGTCCCCCCTAGGATGTGGTGGCCCACTGCTCTAGAGTCTTCTGTGAGGTGGTCACTAACATCCTTCACGTCCAAGGATCCCACAGGTAGTTCCTGCTGACCCTCTCCCCCGTACGATCCTGGGGCCATAAGTAGAGCGGGAACATGCCCCTTTGCAGGGACACTCGCAGTAACCACGGTAGGAGTAGTATGGGATCCCATGGTAGCACTAGAAGGTAACCCGTACTTCCGCACACGTCGTGGCGAAAGGTCTTGCAGTTCGCCAATTTCACTAGGCTCCACTCTTTCCTCTTGCTCCCGAGTGGAGGTCTCTAAGACTCTCTCCACTGTAAGTGGCTGTTTACCACGTTGAGAAGAATGTACAAACTCCTTAATAAAGGAGATGTCTTGAGCTTCGCCTAGGAGACTCGACTCACCTTGAGTTGGAGGATCCATCAACTCCTGACTCCTTTTCACCCTAGTAAAGAAGGTTCCTACCAGGACCAGCCCCTGCTGTACCCCTTCCACCATTTCCTGTCACTCCTATGGTCTTGCTTCTCACCAGGTTCTGCATGATCTTGCCTTATCCTGTACAATTTCCCACAAAAAATAGTAAAATATGGCTCCTTCACACAAACCCTGATCCCTTGCAATAACCAACTCCCAAGTACAATAGCTGAATTCCAAATCCACAATGAGGCCTTCCAAAGGTGTCTGATGTCCCGCGTTGACACTCAACAACATCTTTCAACACGCCGGTTGTCTCACGGTGCACACGGAGACACGGGCGTTGGGCATGTACATAGAATTGCACCAATAGAATAATGGGAAAAGAAGCCCTGAAATTGGCATATGAACACAAATCAAGCACAATTGGGGAAAGATGGAAACATACACAATCACAGCCACAGACCCCTCATTCCCTGGACTCAGGACCTTCCCTTGACTCGCCAACATGATGCCCCGAACCAAGTCAAATAAGATGGCTAAATGCCATGTGTCAAAAGTCACTACACAAACCCCAAAAATGTGTTCCCTCCCAAGCTTCTGAATTCTAGCCCAGTAGGGGAGGTGGCGTGTCATGGCCTAGAGTGGCACTCAGGACCATGCCCTACCCTGACATAACCTGGGTGGGACTTGGAGTCGATTGGGCTTGGAGAATTGCCCCATGAAGATGACCTCACAACATAGCAAAATTAGGCACATCACACCATAGTGCCCAAAATTCAAATATATACTCAAAAATGCATACGGCAAATGTTCAAATGCTCCATGCATGTGTCAAACCGGAGAGTAATATACAAGGGTGATACAGACCAAGGGTCCATGCCCAAGAATATCCCAACATTGGCTCCCAAACCCCTCCGGGTATATACATGCCATGCTTCCCAAGTCAACTCACGAATTTGAGACCTAATTTTGTGAGGCCTCGTGTGCCATGCCAAAGTGACAACGTGATCCGGCATATGGTGAGGTGCAACACCGAAGCATATGCCAATATATAAGCAACATACCATAGTTCACGGATCTCTAGGCACTTTACTGTTAGCCGACCAGTTGAGCACATAAAATACAAAAATGAGCATAAAATGAGGTCAAAAACATGCAAATAAAGCCAAATTCAAAGTAATCACAATAGTATATAACTTCGCTCACCCATGGTATCAACATATGGTTCAAAACACAATTGCTTGGGACCATTTGCGAACAATCCCCCCACTTGGATCCCCACATGGACGCATAGGGACACCTTCGAACATCCTCACGATATGCACCATGAAAATGGGAAAATTGATAGTGGCGCTTGTGGGTCGCTCCGTAAGCCTTCCCACATGCACTATATGTGCGGTAGACTTAGTCTAGCGCAACGGAGCACACCATTGGGACATGGGCGAAGCCCTTGCCACGTATGACTCCACATATCTTCCTACAAACGGACATATATAACATGGGGGTGAGCATAGCGAAGCACATACCATCCATATAACACATACCCTTAAAAGTGGCTCCCACCATGGTATGCCATGCCCCTCCATGGACATAACTTCACGTTAAAAATACGTAGGAACCCAAGGAAAGTTTCTATGCAACACCAACACTCATGCGTTACACTCGAAGGTCGCATTAAAATATTCGGTTGCATGGTCCAAGAGTTATATATCACTTTCTACCCTCTTGACCATTATCCCTTGCAACACCGGGCATGTGTACACATCAAAGGCGTTTGACGCTTCTCAAATTAAGTTGAGACCAAGGCGGTTCCAACCCAATTCTCAAAATTGGAATTCCTTGCCGTGAGCCGGAGATATGACCTTTCAAAGTGGCCTCACGAATCAATTTTGTTTCGCCTATATCTCCAAGAAAAATGAAGGAGACAACAAAAGGAAGGTTGATTCGTGATCAGGGAAAAATATAGGACGACTCGAAATGCATCATATCAGGTGCGGCGACCTCGAAGTTGAAAATTCGATTCTGAATGTCTGAAAAAATCGGATTAATTTTGCGAGTGTGTAACATGAAAATTGCGGAAGCAACGAACCCTTTTCTGATGAAATCTGACCCTTCATCGGGGTTTCTGCTAAAATATCTGGAATTAATAGTTAACCAATCGGTTATCGCAAAATCACGAGCCAACTGACAGTCGCCGATACATTGACAATCAGAACGGATAGCTGAAAAATTACGGAAACATTATGATAAAAAAACCCTGTTGGTTCCTGATATTCTGATATATAAATCTCAGCCAGCGGCGCCTCGGTTGTGAATGTGGCCGCTCATAGCTGGAATGGCCAAACCTATCACACTATCACATCAGGTTAGATCAGGTGGATGGGAGAGTATGATATCAGCCCATGGCGGCTGGCCGGCCCATAGATACACACCCCAAGTGACCCAAAGATGGCCACGGGGGTCCGAACCGGCTTCACCCCCCTTCTCAGAGCGTTGTATCAGCTCGGAAGTCATTGAAGAGAGGACGGGAGGACCCCAATGGCCTCCAACCCCCCCCCCCCAATGTCCCAAGGACACATGGAGCCCCCACATACGGCGTAGGCGTCCCCCATGCCCCAAGGGAGGGGTGAGGACACTCATAATCGGTGCCCTCCGCCATATCCGGTCTCTTCTTGATCTACAACATGGACCAAGGGGATCAAAGATAGAGAAAGGTCGTCGGTCGACTTAAATAAGTATACCACAATGAAATATATATGTGGAGATCGAGTGAAGGGGGTATATGGCCAATCAAGGCCCAAAAATCCCCGGATGAACGCCCTCACCCGTCTCCCAAGCACAAAAACAAACAAAAATGCCAAGGTGGATCCATCACGGTGCTGCTGCAGCCACCAAATGGACCAACACGTCCTTGACATCCAAAGAAATGTTCTTCCTCCTTAGATACTCCATCCAGACCGTGGTGTACCTCGGCACGAAACTGCTCGGAGGTTCCCACGAATCTCTGGATGCAGCAAATCCCTTCCAAAGGACTTTATAAAGCCTCCCCCCAGGCGTCCCCGGGTCTGGCTTGTCCGTCAGGATCCTCTCGGTGGTGAAGTCGTCGTCCTCCCCTTCGTCATCAGAGTCCAGATCTCCGGCTGTGAACTCGAAGGTGACGGGACATCCGCTGGGGTCTGGTTCTCGGGGACGAAGCTCGGTATAGTCGCGGTCCAGGATCTTGTTATCCCCCACACGTACGGCATACACATCCTGCCCAACCTTCCAAACAATTACCCCCGGCACATACCAAGACGCCTGCCGATGCCTGGACAGGACATCTTTGTGGTGCCGCTCCACCCATACGGTGTCTCTGAGAGCATATTTGTGGACTTTTCCCTGCTTGAAGTACTTGGCCCTCTTCTCATGCTCGTCCTGAAGTGCTTTGCACACCTTGGCCGCCGTGTCGTCCGCCTCGGCCATCATAGCATTCGCATCCCGGGCCACTTTGCCATGGTTCAACCACGGGAGAGTGCGTGACACTCGATCCCGTAGGAACAGGATACGATGGGGCGACAGTCCAGTGGGCCCCGGAAGGTCGTGATACGCCTGGATTACTCTCCACAGCGAATTGTACCAACTCCGGCCCGGTTCGTCAATGTGCAGCTGGCGGAACTTTTCGAACATCGCCGCCCGGCCACCTCAGCCCGGCCATTCGACCTGCTGTGGTACGCCACGGTTTTCGCGTGCCGAATCCCCATGTGCTTGCACATCGTCTTGCACCACGTCCCCACAAATTGACTGCCCTGATCGCTGCAGATGACAGCTGGGACATCAAAAATCGTCAGCCAATGCCTGATCATGGCATTAGCGACGGTTTTGGCCTGCAGACCCACTCCATGCTTGTCCTTCTTGTCCTTCTTCTTGGACTTCTTGCCAGGGACCGCCACGATATACCCGCTGTGCCTATCCACCGCCAGGATGACACAGTCGTAGGTATCTCCTTCCACGGTAACCTCAGGCATGGCGAATACATCCATGGCCACGGACCGCATAGGGGGCTCCGGTATAGCCGTATACACCGGGTTGCCAGCCGTGGAGTGGTTGGGGCTCTTCGTGGCCCGACACAGGGCGCAGTCGCTGCAGTACTTGTCCAGGATGGCGTACTACCCCGGTGGGAACTTGAAGCGCCACTCCAGGTCCTGCTGCATCTTGTCCCGACCCGGATGCATGAGCTGGGCGTTATGCCAGTGGTCAATGAGCTCCTCCATTCGGTTCTCAGGGACCAATAGCTTGTCCTTGAGGAACAATTTATCCCCATCCTCGGTCAAGCCCTCAGGCCATTCGTCGTCCGACGGGGCGCTCACGGCATTCCAGTACCTGCTCCAGTGCTTGGATGCCGCATAGTCATCCGATCAGTCTTCTGTAAGCACCGACCTGACTAGCTCTACAGGGGCCACCATCCATTGCTCGAGGGTTTCCTCTCGAATAGCTTGGAGTCGGGCGCCCCGGAACTTGGCCAGGTCTGTACGGTTTGCCATCACCACGAAGCACTTGACCCCCTCTTGCTCCATGGCCTTCTCCATCTCGATGATGTGCTTGGCCTCCTCGGTCTCCTTGGCATCCCCATGGCTGGATATGTCCCTCCATGCCTTGCCCGCGGGGTAGGCCCATCGACTGAGGCAATCCGCCACAGTGTTGTCCTTTCCCGGGACGTATACGACGCTGAGGTCGAACTTGGCTAACGTCTCATGCCATCGGGCCCTCCTTGCCGCCGGTCCCGAGGGGCCGTCGAGGTGCTCCTTGTGCCAGCTCTGTAAGGACTGATGGTCCGTACAA
This sequence comes from Eutreptiella sp. 'Long Island Sound 2002', assembly GCA_964036045.1. NCBI lineage: Eukaryota > Euglenozoa > Euglenophyceae > Eutreptiales > Eutreptiaceae > Eutreptiella > Eutreptiella sp. 'Long Island Sound 2002'. The sequence continues at coordinate 56,753,283 of OZ038385.1, read as the reverse complement.
ACCACCACCGGTTGTAATCCGATGTGGCCAGACCACTTCCTGAGCGCACAAACAATGGCGTACGTCTCCTTCCCCCCCTGCGGTCCAGGTTCGACGTTGGCCATCGGCCAGGATCCGGCTCCAAAACGCCACGGGTACGTGCGACCCGTCGTCCCGGACCTGCTCGAGGACTGCCCCTACAGCAGAGTCCGAGGCGTCCGTCCGTAGCACGAATCCCTTGTCCGGGTCCACCAGGAATAGCCCCAGCTGCCCCAGGAGTCGCTCCTTCAGGCGGCTGAACGCATCTTCGGCCTCAGGGGTCCAGGCGAGCTTCTTCTTGCTCCCCTTCCGGCCATCGAACTTGCCCACCTGCAGCATTATGTGCAGCGGCCCCGATAGTTTTGCATACATCCGGACATAGCCCGAATAGTAATTGCAGAACCCCATGAAGGATCGGAGTTCGCTGATGGTCTGGGGCTTCTCCCAGTGGTGCAGGGACGCCAACTTCCGAGGCATGGGACGGCATTGCCCCGGACCTACCACGTGACCCGCGAACTCCACTTCCTTCACGAAGAGTGAGGCTTTGGTGGGCTTGCACACCATGTTGTGCTTGTCCAACTCGCTGAGCACTTGGCGCAGATCCTTCTCATGCGCTTCGATGAGCTCGTCCTCAGTCATGTCTTCCGTGCCGGACCCGATGATGATTTCATCCACAAAGGGGTCGGCACAGTCCCGGACAGGACCGAGCAGGTCCTCCATCATGCGCTGGAAAGCGGCGTTGCCATTCTTGGCGCCCATAGGCACCACTTTCCACTGCATGGACCCCAGCGGCGTCGACATCGCTTTACAGGGCCTGGAGTCCTGGTGTAGCGGCATCTGGTGATAGCCGTGTTTCAGGTCTAACACCGTGAAGATCCGCTTTTTCTGTTGTTTTTGGAGGATGTTGTCGATCAGGGGAAGCGAGTACGAGTCGTGCTCGGTTTGCTCGTTCAAACCTCTGTAATCAACCACCAACCTCCACTCGCCCTTTTGCTTCTTGGGCACGATAAAGGCTGGGCTGCCCACTCACTGTCTCAGGGTTCGATCCAGCCCCGCTCAATGAACTCGGCCAACAACTTCTTCATGGCCTCGGCCCGATCGCCCTGAAGTTGGTACTCCCGATGACGATAGATCTTGCGGTTCGGCTTCAGCTTGATCCTCGCTGTGCCAAACCTCCCACGATCTGGAGAGTTCTTATTGGCGACGCCACGGAATAGCCTCGGATAGGCATTTATCAGCCTCTCCTTCAGCTCGGCGACCTTCGGGTTCTCCTGGGCCTCTTCAGAGCTTGCTTCGGTATCGATACAACCGACCGCACTGCGATATAGGCCTCTTCCGGGTCCGAGTCCGACTTCTCCTTGTCCGATATGCCGTCTTCATCGTCGTGGGGAGCTCTTCCCACCGATAATCTTCGGAAATTTGCGGCATCACCCGAGTTCTTGTCGCTACCGGCCCCCATTCTTGGAAAGTCCCACGTCGGCGGGTCCGACCCAACTGGACCATCATGTTGGTCCGCGATGCGATCCATGACCCTTGCCACGAACTCATCGTTCTCGCACTTGCCGGTGACCAACATCTTGTCATCCCACCAATGCGGAGATGTGACCATGGCCCGCCTCTTCTTGGCTGCCGCACGGTCCTGCATCCCCATCCGCATGTGGTTGACGACGTGGTCGATCTCGGCGTGGGACAGGACGTCAATGCCTCCTTGGGCTCAAACATGACCCGCATGGGCACCGCCTCAACCCTGCGGATGAATGCTTCATCACCCGTGGGCTGGGCTTGCGCCCCATCCACCAGGAAAGCCTTGGTACCCCACGCTTCACCCGGGGAGGGCATTGATAAACCCTTGGCGTCGATGAACAACTCCTCCTTTGGCCCGAATGACATCTCGTTCAGGGTGATGGAATCCAGCGTCAACTTGAGACCTTCCAGCGGACATGGGGTGGATCCTATGCCGGTTATGACCAGGATCCCCTTCGCCCTATCCGCAACGATCTTCTCCACCGTACGTCTGGTATTTTCCAGGGAGCCATGCCAATGCATGGCCCCCACTCCTTCAAACCCCAATGCCTGTGCCAGGCTGAGTCTCCTCGATGCCAATGCCTCCTACACTTCCGCAAAAGTGGGGCATCCCGGGAAGCGAAGACGTCCGTCTCGGGCGCTTCGGCTCCCAATGTCTGCATCATCCTGGCATACACCTGCGGCGCCATTCCATACTCCGTGAGCTGAACTCCGCGGTCTCCTCTGGACTTGGCAATCACAGCTTGCACCGCTTGGACGATCCGATCCTTTTCCTCAGCATTCCATTGGGATGGTCCGCATGCATAGTCCGTGGACAGCCACGTAAGGCATTCATTATCCTCCCGGACCAGCGTTTCACGATGGGGAAGGGCTCCAATGGCGTTTCCCAACATGAAGTCATACCCCATGATCATATCCCAATCTGTAATGTCGGCCACATAGAAGTTCCCGGATAGAGTGTTTCTCTTCGCCAAATCCGGGCGGTTCAAGCGCTCATGCTCCCAGAATTCCATACTGATAGTTGCCTCATGGGTGCCACCACCCATAATCTCTCCATTGGCCAGCTTCAGGCGTACCGGTCTACGGCTGGGCTGCAGGGATTCCTCCTTGAACAACCCTCTCCGGACCAGGGTCACCTGGGCACCCGTATCCACCAAAACATCCACCACCAACTCCTCGTGTCCGCACCGTACACGCACCTTCAAGTTCAACTGCCGCTCGTCACCATGCGGTGTATGGACAACTCTCACGGCATGCAACTCTAGCACATCCGGGTGCATCAGGACTTCGAGGGTATGGTCACGGATGGTGTAGATCCTGGGCTGGTCCTGCCCGTCCACGGGGCTCTCCGTGGTCGCTCCTTCTTTCTTGCCACGTCCCTTGCCCACATACACTTCCCTTGGCAGGGCGCTCTAGGGGTTGGGAGTGACGAAACTCAGTGGTTCTGGCCCTTCTGGAGCCTTCTTTGGCACCTGATGTGCCTTCGCTTTCTCTTGGATTCCACTGATTTTCGGAGGAGAGACCTCCGGGATCCCACTCCCGTGGGGGCTCCTCTAGACGTGGCCTGCCACAACTCCCTCCTGCTGCGATCCGCTCAGACTTTGTCCACCACGTTGCTGGGCTTTGAGTTCCTCCAACGTCCTCAACATGTCCTCAGCAACCTCCTCGATCAACCTCACACGTCGGTCTGGGCCGGGTCCTCCACCGTAGCCTTTTTCTCCGCCTTTCCCTTGGCCCTTTCGTTGGCCTTTTCCACCGTCTCCGCCCTTTGCCTTCCAATCGGCAATTCGTTGCTCCTTGGGCTTCTTGTCGGGATGGGCGGCGAAGTAGGTCTTCTTGTCATCCTCATATACCTTGCAATGCCGGTGGTCATGTGCATGGTTGTTCCCCTTGCCGTAGCAGACCCAGCAACCGTCGTGCTGTGATCTGTACTCGCGGAACGAGAGCGGCGGGTTCCCGATCCTCCGCGGTTCCTTGCGGCCTTTGGTCCTTGGGTCCAGACGGTTCCACCTGGACCTGTCCTGCCCATGCTCCTTCATATTGTGCGCTACGAACGCGAAGAAGTGGGCTTCTTCATGATCCTCTCGGGTGGTCGCGGTCCAGAGATCTTGGCCGCTTCCACTCCCTTCCTCCGCGGTGCCGACCGTGTCCCCCTGGACCTCTCGGTGTTGGCGATCTTCCCGATGACCTCGATGTCCATGGCCCTTCCGATCCTGCACATGGGCCTCGTTCTTGGCGTTGAGCTCCAGCTCCACCGTGATGTACTTCACGATCTCGTCCAGGCTCATGCGGGCGAAGATGACCTGCATCCTCAGCGGCTCTCTGCGCCTCAACTCCGCGTTGTTGAGGCGCATTAGCCTTTTCCCATGGTGTCGCCGAATACCTCCACATAGACGGCGTTCTTCAACCCCAACATTCGGCTGGGCTCGCTGAGGTTTCGCCGGAAAAACTCCACTAGTCCGGCGTGGGTGTCCTCCGATGCCATGATCCGTACGGCCACACGCTTCTTTGCTCTCTTCTTTTCCTCGTCCTCCACTCTCCTCTTCCAGTGGCCGGGGAGGACGTCCTTCAGCAGGTGTCGGATCTCGCTGGACTCGTTCCAGTCCTCCACCAGCTTGAGGCTTCTTCGGTACTTGTGGATGTACCGATTCCATTCCCGGACCCTCAACTCTCCGCGCTCCGGCCGCAGTGGAATGGACCACAAATCCTCCAACTTCTGGTTGGGGGCGTCCACTCGCTCCTCGTCCTCTAGCCACTGGAGGCAGGCCTGCTCAGTCTGAATCAATCCCTCGCGGATCTGATCCCTGAGCTCCTCTTTCAGGTCCTGCGCCAGCCTGTGTTGGAACGTTCGACGTACCCATTTTCCCTTGGGACTCCCTTCATCTCGCCAACGACCTCCTCGGCGAAGTCCTCCCAATCCAGAATGAAGTCATCCAGGTTGGAGGGGTTGCCATCGTAGTAGGGGATTTTGATTCCCCTGAGGTCGTCAATCCTGATGGCGTCTCCGACGTCCGCAGCCACCACTGCACCGAGACGGATACCACCTGTGGCCGGGGGGTGTGAATACACTCCCCGTACATCCCTCTCCTCCATGGAGTGCGGTCCAGTTGGGCCTGAACCCATGGGGTTTGGGATGCGGGAAGGACTTGCTCCACCGGCTGTCCATATCCCCGTAGTGGGGTTCTTCACCCACAGGTTTCCGCCTGGATGACCTCGACCATGTCGGTCGGCCGTTCCCATGGTTCGCCCCTGCATGGTATGGATCTCCTCTTCCGCATCAACTGCATGGGCAGTCGTAGTGGTCGGTGGATCCTGTGCGGCATGGGACATCTGTACCGTCAGGCTCCTCGGGTCCGTGGTTGCGTGCTCTTCCCGCATGGACCCAGCCGGTGCCGTATGCTCCCCGAGCATTATGGATTCGCTGAACATGGGAACAAACGGCAGCGCACCCGGGTCAACCCGCGGAGGCGCGTATGGTGCCTCTGCAGGGCCGCCCATGGGTTTACCCATGGCGCTCCTGAGGGTCTTAACCCGCTCCTCCAGCTCTGCCGTTGCCGGCCTTGTCGGGAGCTCCGGACCCGAGGCGAGGGGTTGTAACTCCTCTAGCCTTTTCAGGCGTCCCGACATGTCCTCCACCAGGTGGAGGAGGCTGTCCACCACTCGCTGCTGCTTCTGCAGGGCCATTTCCAGCTTCTCCCGGTACCGGTCCTGCTCCGCTCGCAGCTCCGCCATGTCTCTCTCCGCTGCCGACTGGTCATCCAGGATCCCCGCAATGTCCTCCTCTAGGCCGTCCCTCTGGTTGTCCAGGCGGTCGAGGTGCTGCACGATGGCGTCCATCCCCATCTTTGGGTACTTGCCGATGAGGAAGGATACGTGCTCGCAGTGGCACTCAACGTGCTTTCCACCTGATCCGGCGCATCCCACGGTTCCTGGCGTCTCGGACTCCTCCGCCATGGGTGTGTCGCCCATGTTATCCCGCGTTGGTTCCGTGTGCCGGGCCACAGGCGCCGTTCTGGCTCTGGTAGGCCTCTCCAACGCCTCGGCGTCATTCTCCAGGCTTGGTTCGGGGGCTGTGTGCGCCCTTGTGGGCGGTATGGCCATCTCCTCCAAGTCCGAAGGGAAAGCAGTCCCATAGCCATCAGAATGCCCCTCGCAATCTGCAGCTGACCACAGCCTGACCGGGCTGGGATCCGTCTCCATCGCCCTGGCTTCCGCCGCAGGTTTTGGGGACCCACGCCTTTGGTAACGCCGGGCTCTGCCGTTGCTGCCAGTCTCCTCCAACTCCTCCGCAGCGGAGCGGAGATTGCAAGCCTTGCGGCATTGCCTTTCACACATGGAGGCCAGGTCCTCCATGTCTAGCCCATGTCCCACAAGGGCTCTCCGTCCTGAGCATCTTCTCTCTTCTCAGGCTTCCAAGTCCGGCATCGACTCCACGGACTCCACGATCTGCACCCGGGGCGTCCTTTGGCAGGGCTCATGAGGGCCCAAGTCCCCGGTGCGGCGGTAGGGGGCAGGTACTCCTCTGCTACCACAAAGAAGGTTCCTACCAGGACCGGCCCCTGCTGTACCCCTTCCACCATTTCCTGTCACTCCTATGGTCTTGCTTCTCACCAGGTTCTGCATGATCTTGCCTTATCCTGTACAATTTCCCACAAAAAATAGTAAAATATGGCTCCTTCATACAAACCCTGATCCCTTGCAATAACCAACTCCCAAGTACAATAGCTGAATTCCAAATCCACAATGAGGGCTTCCAAGGGTGTTTGAGGTCCCGCGTTGACACTCAACAACATCTTTCAATACGCCGGTTGTCTCACGGTGCACACGGAGACACGGGCGTTGGGCATGTACGTAGAACTGCACCAATAGAATAATGGGAAAAGACGCCCTGAAATTGGCATATGAACAGAGGGTGGGCAGTCGGGGGTGGGAGAGCGTCCGACCCCGGACGCCCCACACCGGCCCCGGCAGCCCGCCCAGAGGGCGGGCAGTCGGGGGTGGGAGAGCGCCCGACCCCGGACGCCCCACACCGGCCCCGGCAGCCCGCCCAGAGGGTGGGCAGTTGGGGGTGGGAGAGCGTCCGACCCCGGACGCCCCACACCGGCCCCGGCAGTTCGCCCAGAGGGCGGGCAGTCGGGGGTGGGAGAGCGTCCGACCCCGGACGCCCCACACCGGCCCCGGCAGCCCGCCCAGAGGGCGGGCAGACGGGGGTGGGAGAGCGTCCGACCCCGGATGCCCCACACCGGCCCCGGCAGCCCGCCCAGAGGGCGAGCAGTCGGGGTCAGGAGAGCGCCCTACCCCGGACGCCCCACACCGGCCCCTGCAGCCCGCCCAGAGGGCGGGCAGTCGGGGTTGGGAGAGCGTCTGACCCCGGACGCCCCACACCGGCCCCGGCAGCCCGCCCAGAGGGCGGGCAGTCGGTGGTGGGAGAGCGCCCGACCCCGGACGCCCCACACCGGCCCCGGCAGCCCGCCCAGAGGGCGGGCAGTTGGGGGTGGGAGAGCGTCCGACCCCGGACGCCCCACACCGGCCCCGGCAGCCCGCCCAGAGGGCGGGCAGTCGGAGGTGGGAGAGCGCGCGACCCCGGACGCCCCACACCGGCCCCGGCAGCCCGCCCAGAGGGCGGGCAGTCGGGGGTGGGACAGCATCCGACCCCGGACGCCCCACACCGGCCTTGGCAGCCCGCCCAGAGGGCGAGCAGTCGGGGGTGGGAGAGCGCCTGACCCCGGACGCCCCACACCGGCCCCGGCAGCCCGCCCAGAGGGCGGGCAGTCGGGGGTGGGAGAGCGCCCGACCCCGGACGCCCCACACCGGCCCCGGCAGCCCGCCCAGAGGGCGGGCAGTCGCGGCTGGGAGAGCGTCCGACCCCGGACGCCCCACACCGGCCCCGGCAGCCCGCCCAGAGGGCGGGCAGTCGGAGGTGGGAGAGCGCGCGACCCCGGACGCCCCACACCCGCCCCGGCAGCCCGCCCAGAGGGCGGGCAGTCGGGGGTGGGAGAGCGTTCGACCCCGGACGCCCCACACCGGCCCCGGCAGCCCGCCCAGAGGGCGGGCAGTCGGGGTCGGGAGAGCGTCCGACCCCGGACGCCCCACACCGGCCCCGGCAGCCCGCCCAGAGGGCGGGCAGTCGGGGGTGGGAGAGCGCCCGACCCCGGACGCCCCACACTGGCCCCGGCAGCCCGCCCAGAGGGCGGGCAGTCGTGGCTGGGAGAGCGTCCGACCCCGGACGCCCCACACCGGCCCCGGCAGCCCGCCCAGAGGGCGAGCAGTCGGGAGTGGGAGAGCCCCCGACCCCGGACGCCCCACACCGGCCCCGGCAGCCCGCCCAGAGGGCGGGCAGTCGGGGGTGGGAGAGCGCCCGACCCCGGACGCCCCACACCGGCCCCGGCAGCCCGCCCAGAGGGTGGGCAGTCGAAGGTGGGAGAGTGTCCGACCCCAGACGCCCCACACCGGCCCCGGCAGCCCGCCCAGAGGGCGATCAGTTGGGGGTGGGAGAGCGTCCGACCCCGGACGCCCCACACCGGCCCCGGCAGCCCGCCCAGAGGGCGGGCAGTCGGAGGTGGGAGAGCGCGCGACCCCGGACGCCCCACACCGGCCCCGGCAGCCCGCCCAGAGGGCGGGCAGTTGGGGGTGGGAGAGCGTTCGACCCCGGACGCCCCACACCGGCCCCGGCAGCCCGCCCAGAGGGCGGGCAGTCGAAGTCGGGAGAGCGTCCGACCCCGGACGCCCCACACCGGCCCCGGCAGCCCGCCCAGAGGGCGGGCAGTCGGGGATGGGAGAGCGCCCGACCCCGGACGCCCCACACCGGCCCCGGCAGCCCGCCCAGAGGGCGGGCAGTCGCGGCTGGGAGAGCGTCCGACCCCGGACGCCCCACACCGGCCCCGGCAGCCCGCCCAGAGGGCGAGCAGTCGGGAGTGGGAGAGCGTCCGACCCCGGACGCCCCACACCGGCCCCGGCAGCCCGCCCAGAGGGCGGGCAGTCGGGGGTGGGAGAGCGCCCGACCCCGGACGCCCCACACCGGCCCCGGCAGCCCGCCCAGAGGGTGGGCAGTCGAAGGTGGGAGAGCGTCCGACCCCGGACGCCCCACACCGGCCCCGGCAGCCCGCCCAGAGGGCGAGCAGTCGGGAGTGGGAGAGCGCCCGACCCCGGACGCCCCACACCGGCCCCGGCAGCCCGCCCAGAGGGTGGGCAGTCGAAGGTGGGAGGGTGTCCGACCCTGGACGCCCCACACCGGCCCCGGCAGCCCGCCCAGAGGGCGATCAGTCGGGGATGGGAGAGCGCCCGAGCCCGGACGCCCCACACCGGCCCCGGCAGCCCGCCCAGAGGGCGGGCAGTCGGGGTCGGGAGAGCGTCCGACCCCGGACGCCCCACACCGGCCCCGGCAGCCCGCCCAGAGGGCGGGCAGTCGGGTCTGGGAGAGCGTCCGACCCCGGACGCCCCACACCGGCCCCGGCAGCCCGCCCAGAGGGTGGGCTTTCGAGGGTGGGAGAGCGCCCGACCCCGGACGCCCCACACCGGCCCCGGCAGCCCGCCCAGAGGGTGGGCAGTCGAAGGTGGGAGAGTGTTCGACCCCGGACGCCCCACACCGGCCCCGGCAGCCCGCCCAGAGGGCGAGCAGTCGGGGGTGGGAGAGCGCCCGACCCCGGACGCCCCACACCGGCCCCGGCAGCCCGCCCATAGGGCGGGCAGTCGGGGGTTGGAGAGCGCCCGAGCCGGACGCCCCACACCGGCCCCGGCAGCCCGCCAAGAGGGCGGGCAGTTGGGGTAGGGAGAGCGCCCGACCCCGGACGCCCCACACCGGCCCCGGCAGCCCGCCCAGAGGGCGGGCAGTCGCGGCTGGGAGAGCGTCCGACCCCGGACGCCCCACACCGGCCCCGGCAGCCCGCCCAGAGGGCGAGCAGTCGGGGGTGGGGGAGCGCCCGGCCCTGGACGCCCCACACCGGCCCCGGCAGCCCGCCCAGAGGGCGGGCAGTCGGGGTCGGGAGAGCGTCCAACCCCGGACGCCCCACACCGGCTCCGGCAGCCCGCCCAGAGGGCGGACAGTCGGAGGTGGGAGAGCGCCCCACTCCAGACGCCCCACAACGGCCCCGGCAGCCCGCCCAGAGGGCGGGCAGTCGGGGGTGGAAGAGCGTCCGACCCCGGACGCCCCACACTGGCCCTGGCAGCCCGCCCAGAGGGCGGGCAGTCGGGGTGGGAGAGCGTCCGACCCCGGACGCCCCACACCCGCCCCAGCAGCCCGCCCAGACGGCGGGCAGTCGGGGGTGGGGAAGCACCCGACCCCGGACGCCCCACAACAGCCTCGGGGGCCCGCCCAGAGGGCGGGCAGTCGGGGGTTGGAGAGCGTCCGATCCCGGACGCCCCTCACCGGCCCCGGCAGCCTGCTCAGAGGGCGGGCAGTCGGGGGTGGGAGAGCGCCCGACCCCGGACGCCCCACACTGGCCCCGGCAGCCCGCCCAGAGGGCGAGCAGTCGGGGGCGGGGGAGTGCCCGACCCCGGACGCCCCACACCGGCCCCGGCAGCCCGCCCAGAGGGCAGGCAGTTGGGGCCGGGAGAGCGTCCGACCCCGGACGCCCCACACCGGCCCCGGCAGCCCGCCCAGAGGGCGGGCAGTCGGAGGTCGGGAGAGCGCCCGACCCCGGACGCCCCACACCGGCCCCGGCAGCCCGCCCAGAGGGCGGGCAGTCGGGGTGGGGGAGCGCCCGACCCCGGACGCCCCACAACGGCCTCGGCAGCCCGCCCAGAGGGCGCGCAGTCGGGGGTTGGAGAGCGTCCGATCCTGGACGCCCCTCACCGGCCCCGGCAGCCCGCCCAGAGGGCGGGCAGTCGGGGGTGGGAGACCGTTCGACCCCGGACGCCCCACACCGGCCCCGGCAGCCCGCCCAGAGGGCGGGCAGTCGGAGGTGGGAGAGCGCCCGACCCCGGACGCCCCACACTCGCCCCGGCAGCCCGCCCAGAGGGCGGGCAGTCGGGGTCGGGAGAGCGTCCGACCCCGGACGCCCCACACCGGCCCCGGCAGCCCGCCCAGAGGGCGAGCAGTCGGGGGTGGGAGAGCGCCCGACCCCGGACGCCCCACACCGGCCCCGGCAGCCCGCCCAGAGGGCGAGCAGTCGGGGGTGGGAGAGCGCCCGACCCCGGACGCCCCACACCGGCCCCGGCAGCCCGCCCAGAGGGCGAGCAGTCGGGGGTGGGAGAGCGCCCGACCCCGGACGCCCCACACCGGCCCCGGCAGCCCGCCCAGAGGGCGGGCAGTCGCGGCTGGGAGAGCGTCCGACCCCGGACGCCCCACACCGGCCCCGGCAGCCCGCCCAGAGGGCGAGCAGTCGGCAGTGGGAGAGCCCCCGACCCCGGACGCCCCACACCGGCCCCGGCAGCCCGCCCAGAGGGCGGGCAGTCGGGGGTGGGAGAGCGCCTGACCCCGGACGCCCCACACCGGCCACGGCAGCCCGCCCAGAGAGTGGGCAGTCGAAGGTGGGAGAGTGTCCGACCCCGGACGCCCCACACCGGCCCCGGCAGCCCGCCCAGAGGGCGATCAGTCGGGGATGGGAGAGCGCCCGAGCCCGGACGCCCCACACCGGCCCCGGCAGCCCGCCCAGAGGGCGGGCAGTCGGGGTTGGGAGAGCGTCCGACCCCGGACGCCCCACACCGGCCCCGGCAGCCCGCCCAGAGGGCGGGCAGTCGGGTCTGGGAGAGCGTCCGACCCCGGACGCCCCACACCGGCCCCGGCAGCCCGCCCAGAGGGTGGGCAGTCGAGGGTGGGAGAGCGCCCGACCCCGGACGCCCCACACCGGCCCCGGCAGCCCGCCCAGAGGGTGGGCAGTCGAAGGTGGGAGAGTGTCCGACCCCGGACGCCCCACACCGGCCCCGGCAGCCCGCCCAGAGGGCGAGCAGTCGGGGGTGGGAGAGCGCCCGACCCCGGACGCCCCACACCGGCCCCGGCAGCCCGCCCATAGGGCGGGCAGTCGGGGGTGGGAGAGCGCCCGACCCCGGACGCCCCACACCGGCCCCGGCAGCCCGCCCAGAGGGCGGGCAGTTGGGGTAGGGAGAGCGCCCGACCCCGGACGCCCCACACCGGCCCCGGCAGCCCGCCCAGAGGGCGGGCAGTCGCGGCTGGGAGAGCGTCCGACCCCGGACGCCCCACACCGGCCCCGGCAGCCAGCCCAGAGGGCGAGCAGTCGGGGGTGGGGGAGCGCCCGACCCTGGACGCCCCACACCGGCCCCGGCAGCCCGCCCAGAGGGCGGGCAGTCGGGGTCGGAAGAGCGTCCGACCCCGGACGCCCCACACCGGCTCCGGCAGCCCGCCCAGAGGGCGGGCAGTTGGAGGTGGGAGAGCGCCCGACCCCAGACGCCCCACAACGGCCCCGGCAGCCCGCCCAGAGGGCGGGCAGTCGGGGGTGGAAGAGCGTCCGACCCCGGACGCCCCACACCCGCCCCGGCAGCCCGCCCAGACGGCGGGCAGTCGGGGGTGGGGAAGCGCCCGACCCCGGACGCCCCACAACAGCCTCCGGGGCCCGCCCAGAGGGCGGGCAGTGGGGGGTTGGAGAGCGTCCGATCCCGGACGCCCCTCACCGGCCCCGGCAGCCTGCTCAGAGGGCGGACAGTCGGGGTCGGGAGAGCGTCCGACCCCAGACGCCCCACACCGGCCCCGGCAGCCCGCCCAGAGGGCGGGCAGTCGGGGTCGGGAGAGCGTCCGACCCCGGACGCCCCACACCGGCTCCGGCAGCCCGCCCAGAGGGCGGGCAGTCGGAGGTGGGAGAGCGTCCGACCCCGGACGCCCCACACTGGCCCTGGCAGCCCGCCCAGAGGGCGGGCAGTCGGGGTGGGAGAGCGTCCGACCCCGGACGCCCCACACCCGCCCCGGCAGCCCGCCCAGACGGCGGGCAGTCGGCGGTGGGGAAGCGCCCGACCCCGGACGCCCCACAACAGCCTCCGGGGCCCGCCCAGAGGGCGGGCAGTCGGGGGTTGGAGAGCGTCCGATCCCGGACGCCCCTCACCGGCCCCGGCAGCCTGCTCAGAGGGCGGACAGTCGGGGGTGGGAGAGCGCCCGACCCCGGACGCCCCACAGAGGCCCCGGCAGCCCGCCCAGAGGGCGGGCAGTGGGGGGTGGGAGAGCGCCCGACCCCGGACGCCCCACACCGGCCCCGGCAGCCCGCCCAGAGGGCGAGCAGTCGGGGGCGGGGGAGTGCCCGACCCCGGACGCCCCACACCGGCCCCGGCAGCCCGCCCAGAGGGCAGGCAGTTCGGGGTGGGAGAGCGTCCGATCCCGGACGCCCCACACCGGCCCCGGCAGCTCGCCCAGAGGGCGGGCAGTCGGAGGTGGGAGAGCGCCCGACCCCGGACGCCCCACACCGGCCCCGGCAGCCCGCCCAGAGGGCGGGAAGTCGGGGGTGGGGGAGCGCCCGACCCCGGACGCCCCACAACGGCCTCGGCAGCCCGCCCAGAGGGCGCGCAGTCGGGGGTTGGAGAGCGTCCGATCCTGGACGCCCCTCACCGGCCCCGGCAGCCCGCCCAGAGGGCGGGCAGTCGGGGGTGGGAGACTGTTCGACCCCGGACGCCCCACACCAGCCCCGGCAGCCCGCCCAGAGGGCGGCCAGTCGGAGGTGGGACAGCGCCCGACCCTGGACGCCCCACACCCGCCCCGGCAGCCCGCCCAGACGGCGGGCAGTCGGGGTAGGGGGAGCGCCCGACCCCGGACGCCCCACAACGGCCTCGGGGGCCCGCCCAGAGGGCAGGCAGTCGGGGGTTGGAGAGCGTCCGATCCCGGACGCCCCTCACCGGCCCCGGCAGCCTGCCCAGAGGGCGGGCAGTCGGGGCTGGGAGAGCGTCCGACCCCGGACGCCCCACACCGGCCCCGGCAGTTCGCCCAGAGGGCGGGCAGTCGGGGGTTGGAGAGCGTCCGATCGCGGACGCCCCTCACCGGCCCCGGCAGCCCGCCCAGAGGGCGGGCAGTCGGGGGTGGGAGAGCGTCCGACCCCGGACGCCCCACACCGGCCCCGGCAGCCCGCCCAGAGGGCGGGCAGTCGGGAGTGGGAGAGCGCCCGACCCCGGACGCCCCACACTGGCCCCGGCAGCCCGCCCACAGGGCGAGCAGTTGGGGGTGGGAGAGCGCCAGACCCCGGACGCCCCACACCGGCCCCGGCAGCCCGCCCAGAGGGCGGGCAGTCGGGGATGGGAGAGTGTCCGACCCCGGATGCCCCACAACGGCCCCGGCAGCCCGCCCAGGGGGCCAGCAGTCGGGGGTGGGAGACCGCCCGACCCCGGACGCCCCACACCGGCCCCGGCAGCCCGCCCAGAGAGCGAGCAGTTGGGGATGGGAGAGCGCCCGACCCCGGACGCCCCGCACCGGCCCCGGCAGCCCGCCCAGAGGGCGAGCAGTCGGAGGTGGGAGCGCGCCCGACCCCGGACGCCCCACACCGGCCCCGGCAGCCGCCCAGAGGGCGGGCAGTCGGGGGTGGGAGAGCGCCCGACCCCGGACGCCCCACACCGGCCCCGGCAGCCAGCCCAGAGGGCGAGCAGTCAGGGACGGGAGAGCGTCCGACCCTGGACGCCCCACAGCGGCCCCGGCAGCCCGCCCAGAGGGCGGGCAGTCGGGGGTGGGGAAGCGCCCGACCTCGGACGCCCCAAGGCACCCCCCCCGGGGACGCCCTACCGCCACCCCCACAACCCCAAGCCAAGTAGGTGGGAACCGGGACCAGGCCGCCCCCCCCCAAGCACGTCAGACGGAGCAAGGGACCGGGGCAGGACACGCGGAGGGGCAGGGACCATGTGGAACGGCCCTACCAGCGCCCAGTGCCGGGACCACGCGAGGTGCGCACGCCACACCACCCAGGGGGGGGGGGAGCGGACGCCGCGGGAGCGCGAGCGCACACACACGGAATGGGCACGCGGGGACGACCAGCAGGGCAACCGGACCGAGCGCGCGGAACGCACAGACCGCGTGGAATGGCGTACCAGCGAGCGAGGGTAAGGGACACCCGGACAGGACGGCCCGCCACACGCAGCGCGGAACACGCGGGGCGGGAAGGGGGAAACGAGAGAGACACAACACCAGGTACCGGCCCGAACCCCCCGAACCGGCCGCGAGCGCCGCGCACACACAGACGGGGCACTGTACCCGCCAAGGCAGTAGTGGCGCACAGCGCCACGTCCCAACCCCTAGGCTAGGCAGCCTCCGCGCCAGCCCAAGGGGGTCCCACTGGCGACAAGCCAGTAGCACGGGCCCGGCGGCGCCGGCGCCCCGGGCGACCACGTATAAGGGGGGCGACACAGTGGGTAAGCGCCCGCAGCCACGGCTGCGAATTGATGCACTGACCGGGGAGTGGCGAAACGGGGAAGCCGGGGAAGGACGGGGCTCCGAGCCCTGTGAACCCGGGGGACTCCGCCACCAGGCAGGAGGTGCGTCTTGGAGGGCCCCCCACTAGGACCCGCTGGGGAGGATATCACCTGGCCCGACCAGGTGGCCCCCCGGGGCCGAAAGGCGTCTAGTACCCGCAAAATCAAACCTCAAACCTCAAACCTGAAACCTGGCTTCCGCCGCGGGTTTTGGGGACCCACGCTTCCGGTAACGCCGGCCTCTGCCGTTGCTGCCAGTCTCCTCCAACTCCTCCGCAGCGGAGCGGAGATTGCAAGCCTTGCGGCATTGCCTTTCACACATGGAGGCCAGGTCCTCCATGTCTAGCCCATGTCCCACAAGGGCTCTCCGTCCTGAGCATCTTCTCTCTTCTCAGGCTTCCAAGTCCGGCATCGACTCCACGGACTCCACGATCTGCACCCCGGGCGTCCTTCGGCAGGGCTCATGAGGGCCCAAGTCCCCGGTGCGGCGGTAGGGGGCAGGTGCTCCTCTGCTACCACAAAGAAGGTCCCTACCAGGACCGGCCCCTGCTGTACCCCTTCCACCATTTCCAGTCACTCCTATGGTCTTGCTTCTCACCAGGTTCTGCATGATCTTGCCTTATTCTGTACAATTTCCCACAAAAAATAGTAAAATATGGCTCCTTCACACAAACCCTGATCCCTTGCAATAACCAACTCCCAAGTACAATAGCTGAATTCCAAATCCACAATGAGGGCTTCCAAGGGTGTTTGAGGTCCCGCGTTGACACTCAACAACATCTTTCAACACGCCGGTTGTCTCACGGTGCACACGGAGACACGGGCGTTGGGCATGTACATAGAACTGCACCAATAGAATAATGGGAAAAGACGCCCTGAAATTGGCATATGAACACAAATCAAGCACAATTGGGGAAAGATGGAAACATACACAATCACAGCCATAGACCCCTCATCCCCTGGACTCAGGACCTTCCCTTGACTCGCCAACATGATGCCCCGAACCAAGTCAAATAAGATGGCTAAATGCCATGTGTCAAAAGTCACTACACAAACCCCAAAAATGTGTTCCCTCCGAAGCCTCTGAATCCTAGCCCAATAGGGGAGGTGGCGTGTCATGGCCTAGAGTGGCACTCAGGACCATGCCCTACCCTGACATAACCCGGGTGGGACTTGGAGTCGATTGGGCTTGGAGAATTGCCCCATGAAGATGACCTCACAACATAGCAAAATTAGGCACATCACACCATAGTGCCCAAAATTCAAATATATACTCAAAAATGCATACGGCAAATGTTCAAATGCTCCATGCATGTGTCAAACCGGAAAGTAATATACAAGGGTGATACAGACCAAGGGTCCATGCCCAAGAATATCCCAACATTGGCTCCCAAACCCCTCCGGGTATATACATGCCATGCTTCCCAAGTCAACTCACGAATTTGAGACCTAATTTTGTGAGGCCTCGTGTGCCATGCCAAAGTGACAACGTGATCCGGCATATGGTGAGGTGCAACACCGAAGCATATGCCAATATATAAGCAACATACCATAGTTCACGGATCTCTAGGCACTTTACTGTTAGCCGACCAGTTGAGCACATAAAATACAAAAATGAGCATAAAATGAGGTCAAAAACATGCAAATAAAGCCAAATTCAAAGTAATCACAATAGTATATAACTTCGCTCACCCATGGTATCAACATATGGTTCAAAACACAATTGCTTGGGACCATTTGCGAACAATCCCCCCACTTGGATCCCCACATGGACGCATAGGGACACCTTCGAACATCCTCACGATATGCACCATGAAAATGGGAAAATTGATAGTGGCGCTTGTGGGTCGCTCCGTAAGCCTTCCCACATGCACTATATGTGCGGTAGACTTAGTCTAGCGCAACGGAGCACACCATTGGGACATGGGCGAAGCCCTTGCCACGTATGACTCCACATATCTTCCTACAAACGGACATATATAACATGGGGGTGAGCATAGCGAAGCACATACCATCCATATAACACATACCCTTAAAAGTGGCTCCCACCATGGTATGCCATGCCCCTCCATGGACATAACTTCACGTTAAAAATACGTAGGAACCCAAGGAAAGTTTCTATGCAACACCAACACTCATGCGTTACACTCGAAGGTCGCATTAAAATATTCGGTTGCATGGTCCAAGAGTTATATATCACTTTCTACCCTCTTGACCATTATCCCTTGCAACACCGGGCATGTGTACACATCAAAGGCGTTTGACGCTTCCTAAATTCAGTTGAGACCAAGGCGGTTCCAACCCAATTCTCAAAATTGGAATTCCTCGCCGTGAGCTGGAGATATGACCTTTCAAAGTGGCCTCACGAATCAATTTTGTTTCGCCTATATCTCCAAGAAAAATGAAGAGACAACAAAAGGAAGGTTTATTCGTGATCGGGGAAAAATGTAGGACCACTCAAAATGCATCATATCAAGCGCGGCGACCTCAAAGTTGAAAATCCGATTCTGAATGTCTGAAAAAATCGGATTAATTTTGCGAGTGTATAACATGAAAATTGCGGAAGCAAAGAACCCTTTTCTGATGAAATCTGACCCTTCATCGGGGTTTTTGCTAAAATATCTGGAATTAACAGTTAACGA
Source organism: Eutreptiella sp. 'Long Island Sound 2002' (assembly GCA_964036045.1). Classification (NCBI taxonomy): domain Eukaryota; phylum Euglenozoa; class Euglenophyceae; order Eutreptiales; family Eutreptiaceae; genus Eutreptiella; species Eutreptiella sp. 'Long Island Sound 2002'. Next base: position 56,735,770 of record OZ038385.1, on the reverse strand, counting down.
ATCGGTTACCGCAAAATCACGAGCCAACTGACAGTCGCGGATACATTGACAATCAGAACGGATAGCTGAAAAATTACGGAAACATTATGATAAAAAAACCCTGTTGATTCCTGATATTCTGATATATAAATCTCAGCCAGCGGCGCCTCGGTTGTGAATGTGGCCGCTCATAGCTGGAATGGCCAAACCTATCACACTATCACATCAGGTTAGATCAGGTGGATGGGAGAGTATGATATCAGCCCATGGCGGCTGGCCGGCCCATAGATACACACCCCAAGTGACCCAAAGATGGCCACGGGGGTCCGAACCGGCTTCACTAGTAGTGGGCAACTCCCCGCTTGTTCTAACACCCGTGGGGTGCTTTCCCGTGTCCATGGATTCCATGAGAACAGGCGTTGGCGTGAGGGAGAGGGAAGAAATTGCCGAGAGGGGAGGGGGCGATCTGAAACCCAACTCTTCTTCTTGGGTCTCTAAACCGAGTGGTGTAGGCGATGGATTCACCTCAAAATCTCCTTCCCTCTCCACGGGAATGGCGTGAGCATGTTCGGGGGGGAGTGTGGTTCTCTGAGGTGCTGGAGTCTTTTGGCTCTGAGTATCCTTTTTCTTTCGGTCTTTGTATGAAGATACGAGAGCCTTCGGAACCCTCTAGGCAACTTGGCTCACGTAAGAAAAAGGGACAAACTGAAGTCAAGGACTTAATGAAGAGAGCCTGTTTTTCAGGCTAGATCTAGAGGATCTGAGAAAACCAAGACCCGTCAGATTTTATCACGTTCGGGGCCAAAATGGTACAAACAAAAGCGGACTGGGGTTCCTGAACGCCTTGTAAGCGCTCAGCAAGTCAAGACCCAGGAAGTCTCCTTTGAAAACTTGTTGGAGGTTTGAGGTTTGAGGTTAGATTTTGCGGGTACTAGACGCCTTTCGGCCCCGGGGGGCCACCTGGTCGGGCCAGGTGATATCCTCCCCACCGGGTCCTAGTGGGGGGCCCTCCAAGACGCACCTCCTGCCTGGTGGCGGAGTCCCCCGGGTTCACAGAGCTCGGAGCCCCGTCCTTCCCCGGCTTCCCCGTTTCGCCACTCCCCGGTCTGTGCATCAATTCGCAGCCGTGGCTGCGGGCGCTTACCCACTGCGTCGCCCCCCTAATGCGTGGTCGCCCGGGGCGCCGGCGCCGCCGGGCCCGTGCTACTGGCTTGTCGCCAGTGGGACCCCCTTGGGCTGGCGCGGAGGCTGCCTAGCCTAGGGGTTGGGGCGTGGCGCAGTGCGCCACTACTGCCTTGCCGGGTGCAGTGCCCCGTCTGTGTGTGCGCGGCGCTCGCGGCCGGTTCGGGGGGTTCGGGCCAGTACCTGGCGTTGTATCTCTCCCGTTTCCCCCTCCCCACCCCGCGTGTTCCGCGCTGCGTGTGGCGGGCCGTCCCGTCCGGGTGTCCCTTACCCTCGCCCGCTGGTACGCCATTCCACGCGGTCTGTGCGTTCCGCGCGCTCGGTCCGGTTGCCCTTTCGGTAGTCCCCGCGTGTCCCTTTCGTGTGTGTGCGCTCGCACTCTCGCGGTGTCCGCTCTCCCCCCCCCTGGGTGGTGTGGCGTGCGCATCTCGCGTGGTCCTGGCACTGGGCGCTGGTAGGGCCGTTCCACGTGGTCCGTGCCCCTCCGCGTGTCCTGCCCCGGTCCCTTGCTCCGTCTGGCGTGCTTGGGGGGGGGCGGTCCGGTCCCGGTTCCCCCCTACTTTGCTTGGGGTTGCGGGGGTGGCGGCAGGGCGTCCCCGGGGGGGGTGCCTTCTACCGTTGCGTGGGGCGTCTGGGGTCATGCGCTCCCCCTCCCCCAACTGCCCGGCCACTGGGCGGGCTGTCAGGGTCCGCGATCCACGTGTTGTGGGCGCGGGCGTGCGGGTATGGGGGCCCTGCTCTGTCCCTTCGGCCGGCACGCCGTGCGGGGGCTGCGCGCCGCGGAGCGGGTCCGTGGCGTTCATATGCTTGGGGGCGGGGGGGGGGGGGGGCGTGCGCCGTACCCCCCGGTTGTGCGGCCGGGGCGGGGCCCGTAGTGCGGGGGTTCCTCATTCCGTCCCTCTGCCTTCCCTGGGCAGGCAACAAAGCGGGCGTCACTGGCGTTGTGCTGTCCATGGGGGGCGAGGCCCCCCATACCACTCCGGTTCGTGCTCACCAGGCTTCTCTGGGTACAACCTGTGCGGCGTCCCGGTGCGCAGGCGCGGGCTCGTTTGTTCTTCGCGGCCCCCATGGGAGCCGGCGGCTGGGGCGGGGGGGCGGGTCGCACTCCGGCTCCTCTCTCGGGCGGGGGGGGGCCATCCCCCCTGCCTCCGGGGGTGGGGGCCGGGGCCCCCGCGGCTTGCGGGCCGGTGGGGGGGCGGGGGGGGGGGGGGGGCTGTCGCGCCGCGGCCTCCCTGCTCTCCTTCTGGGCGGCGGCCTGCGGTAATCCATCCTGGCCCCCTTCGTGTCGCCGGCGCGCTCCCTTCCGGCGTGCGCGTGCGGTCGGGGCCAAATTGCCGCCCCGGGGTGGGGGGGGGTGAGGGGCGGCCCTTGGACCGCTCCCCCGGGGGCCCTAGCAGGCCTGAACCCCCCCTCTGTGATCCCTGAGTGGGCTGTGGTTACGGGAGGGTCATGTGGGGCGCGGCCTCCTTCCTGTTCCGTTGTGCGCGTTGCTCCGGCACGCCGGTGTGGGCTCGCGGGAGCAGGTCCAGCCGCCGCTCCCCCCACCGCGTCGCCGTCCCTTCTGGGGGGGGGGGGCGCCCCCCCGGCCCCGGGGGGGCGGAGGGCCGCGCCTGTGGCTCCCCAGCTGGGGTGGGTCCGGGGGGGGGGGGGGGGGGGGGGGGCTGGGGGGGCCGCCCCCCCGCCCGCTCTCGGGCCTGTGCGGGAGTGGGGGGGGGATTGGGGGGGGCCCTTTGGTCCCCCGGTGACGCCTCCTGACGGCCGGGGGGGGGGGGGGCGGCATGGCAGTCCCAGCCCTGGGGGCCAGCCATCGGTTGGGGGGTCGCGCCCTTCCCCCGCCCCCCTCTACCTAGAGCCGGATCCTCGTGCAGGCCCTCGCTGGGGCCCCTCATCCCCCCGGCCGTTGTCGCGCGGCGCTGGCCGGCCGGGGGCGGCCGCGAGGGTTAGCGGTCAGTGGTTAGCGGGCTGCGGGGCAGCAGGTTCCCCCCCGCGCTCGTTGTATCCGCACTCCCTCCAGCGGGAGGGGGCACGCTCTCATGCGTCGTGCCGTACCGTGGGGGGGGCGTGGGTCGGGGGGCCCAGCCCCCCCCCCACTCTCTCGTATCCGCCGTCTGGGCCATCACCTGCGCCGCCGCTTGTGTGGGGGCTGGGGCTGTGGCGGCGGCCGGTTGTGCCGGTGGTAGCGCCAGTGGGCGAGGGCGCTGCGCAAAGCCTGGGGGAGCCAGTTGTTGGCGTCCGCATCCGTGATGCGGAGCACCGCTCCCCCTTCCAGGAAGGCCGGCCACGTCGGCTCCCTGTCGGGCCACGCCGCCCGGATCACTGACCTGAGGACCCTCTCATGGTCCTCTGGGGCTGCCCACCCCCCCTGGGGGTACCTCTCGGTTTCCTCCGTCTCTCCGGAGGAGCACGGCATCGAAGGGCCGGTTCCTCGACCTCCTGGAGGTCCCCTGGTTGGCCCAGCACAACCACCCGTACACCTCCCCCACCCGGGGGAGGGTCTCCTCCCCCAGAGGGTCGGGACCGTGCCCCAGTCCCGGTCCCATGGCCGGCCCCCCTCTGCCCCCCGCGCCGGCCCCACCCGCTGCCCCTGCGCCTGCGGCGCCGACGCTGCGCCCCGCCCCCCCTCCGCCGAGGCCCTCCGCGCCGGCTCCGTCCTCGGCGCGGGGGGGGGCTGGCTGGTGCCGGGGTCGTGGGGGTTGGGGGGGGACGAGCTCGCCGGCGTCAGGGTCGATGTTGTAGAGGTGGTGGTGGTGGTGGTGGTGGTGGTGGTGGGTGTGGTGTGCCGGCATCTGTTGGATGCCGGGGGGAATGCACCTCACCGGCTGCACGTCTGGCTGCGGGGGCGCCCCGCCCTCTGCCCCCCTCCCTTCGTCCCGTCCTCCCCCCTGGGCTCCCATGCCCCGTACCGCCTGTCCCTTGGGGCCCCTGGCGCCCTTGCCCTTGCCCTTGGGCCCCTTTCCAGCCCCCTGCCCGTGTCGCGGGTCCCGCCTCCCGTCCCCCACGCCCTGGGCCGCCCGCTCACCCATCTCCCCTCGCCCTGCCCCCTGCACCTGGGCTTCCTGCCCGTGCCCCTGCGCGCCCTTCCCGTGCCCTGCCCCCTTCCCGGCCCCCTGCCCCGAGTCGCGCCGTCCGCTGCTTGAGCTGTGCTCCCCCCCGCTGCTGCGCCCTTGCTCCCTGCCGCGCGTGACCTGGCCTGCTTCTTGCGCGCGCTCTTGGGCGCTTCCCCCGTCGCCTCCTGCCCCCCGCTCCGCGCTCCCGTGGCTGGCACGCCGCTCTGCCTGCGCGCCCTCCTGCCCTTCCTGAATCACGCACCGGGCGTCCCGCTGTCTTTGCAGCTGCGGCAGCGTGACGCCCGGCGGCGAGCGCTCGGCCGCTGGGGGGCGGACGTGCCGCTCCCGCCCCGGGGCGAAGGGCTTGGGGGGGAACGGCTTGGGAGGGCTGGTGTTGGTGTGGGTCGGGTTGGCGTGGGCGCGGTACTTCGCGCTCTCCCTGCCCGCTGCTGCTGCTGCGGCGGCCGCCGGCGAGGCGTCCGTGGACCGTGCGGAGTTCTTCCCTCGCTTGCGCGGCGTGCTGGGGGTTGCGGCGTTGCCGGCCGAGTCGGTGGCGCCGCCCGCCGGGGCCGCGGTCGCCACCCCTCGCGCGCCCTCCTCGTTCTCCTCTGCTGCTGTGGCGGCCGCCGGCGGGGCGCCCGTGGCCCGTGCGGGGTCCGTCCCCCGCGTTCGTGGCGTGCTGGGGGTCGCGGCGTGGCCGGCCGTGGCGGTATCGCGGCCCGCCGGGGTCGCGGCCGCAGCCCCTCGCGCGCCCTCCTTGCTCTCCTTCGCTGCTGCGGCGGCCGCCGACGAGGCGCCCGTGGCCCGTGGGGGGTCCGCCCCCCGCTTTCGCGGCGTGCTGGGGGTCGCGGCGTGGTCGGCCGAGGCGGTGGTGCAGCCCGCCGGGGCCGCGGTCGCAATCCCTCGCGCGCCCTTCTTGCTCTCTTCTGCGGCTGCGGCAGCCCTCGGCGATGCGCCCGGTTCCTGCGCCGGGGCTACCCCCCGTGTTGGCGGCGTGCCGGGGGATGCGGTCGGGGCCGCGGCGTGGCTCGCTGGGGCTGCGGTCTCCGCTTCCTGCGCGTCTGGGGCCCCCTCCCGGGGCGGGGCGGCGGGGCTGGCTGCTTGGGCGGCGGAGGCGGTCATCTCGGCTGGCCCAGGCTTCGGGCCGGCGGCGGCGGCCCGACCAGCACCGCCGCCACCGCCAGCCTCCGCTCCTCGCGCTCCGCATGGGTCTCCCCCGTCCACTCTGGGGAGGAGGCGGGGTAGCGGGAGCGGGACCGGCGGTGGTGGCGGTCGTCCCGCTGGGGGGATCCATCGGAGTCTGCCATCACTGTTATCCTGGTAGGCATGCGTGGTGGCAGGCGCGCCTTTCCCACTACCTCCTGGTGCATCAGTGCTGTGCCGTGGGCAGTGCCGTGTGGTGCTCTGCGGGGGGGAGGGGGGGAGGGGGTCCGGCGCCGGCTGTGGCGTCAGCCCTGCACGGCCGGGGGCCGGCGGCCATCCACCGGCACTGGGAGGGGAGGCGGGGGAGCCACGCGGCCCACGCGTCGCGCCATAGCTCCCAGTCTGGGGCGGGGCCCAGGGCCCTGGGCCCCCGGGGGTCGTCGAGTGGTGTCGGGGGGAGCCGCACCAGGTGGACCCCCGTAACGGCGGTGACCTCCTGTGTTCGCAGGAAGGTGTGTACTCCGTCCCGCGCCGCGGGCGCCGGGAGGGGGGGGCGGGGTACGGGTGTTGCCCCATAGAGGTGGGTGGGGGTGATCCCCAGGATCCGCCCCGGGTCCCCGCGGGTCGCGACGACGAGGAGGAGCAGGGGGGTGCCAGGGCACTCTTGCCAGAGGACCTGCCCCCTGTGGTCGGCACCCCTGGTTCTGGAGAGGGGGGGGGACAGGTCTGGGTTAGCCCAGCCGCGGGGCGCGTGCGGCGGTAGGCGGGAGGGCGGGGCACCAAGCAGGCTCCCTGGGGAACGCCTCGCAGACGATGGCGTACGGGGGGGTAGGCCTGGTGCCGTCGTACACCGGGTTGGTCGGCCGGGGGCGGGCGGGCGCCTCGTCCGCGCCTTCTACGAACACCGTGACCTCGCCCACCTCCAGGTCCTCGTCCGGTGGGTGTAGAAAGTGGAGCGCCGCATCCAGCTCGGACACTCCCCCCGGGTACGTGGCCCGCGCCTGGTTCAGGTACGGGGCCGCGTCCCCGGGGTAGTGCATCCTGAGGGCGTGCAGCAGGGCTGGGGCGCTGCTGCGGAGGGACATGGCAGACCCTGCTCCCGTCAGCCGCAGGGCGTCCCCCATGGAGAGGGGCCGGCCCGACCGATTGGACTCGCGCCATTCCATCCAGTGCCCGTAGAGGGCCGCCTCCGGGCTGATGAGCCCCGGCTGCACGGCGTTCACGATCCGGTGCATTGCCGGGAGCAGCGTAGGGGCCCCTGCTCCGTTCAGGGCGCGGACGGCCGGGAGGGTGGTCTCGTTGAGGAAAGCCCTCGCACTTCCCGCCACGTCAAGCCGTGCGGCAGCGTCCGCTTCGTGTGACTCCGCCACCGCGTCCGCCACCAGGCCCCGGACGGCCGCCTCCTGCGCTCTGCGGCGGGCCCTGGTGTGTCCCGGCCCATCCCCCCGTCGGCGTGGCATGGTGCTGCGGGCTCTGCAAAGGGCGGCGGCGGGTGGGGGTCAGGGCGCGAACACGTGCGACAGGTGCGCAACGGATGTGGGGTCCCGCAGGTGCACGTGGATCCACAGAAGGGCAGCGCCCGCGGGGCCCGCGCGTTCGTGTGAGGGGGTGTGTGCCCCCTCGACGCGCCGGTGCAGGGCCTCCTCCTCTGTGCGCCTGCGCGGGCCTGCGGGAGGTTCGGGCCAGGGGCACGCAGCCACCTGGGCGCACCGCGCGCACCTGTTGGCGCCTGTCGACGCTGCGGAGGACACCTTGTCACATTCCCCGCAGAGTGGGCAGGTGTGTGGGAGGTGGGAGGGCGGCGACCAAGCGTCGAGATGGCGGAGCCAGAGGTCGTCCCACCTCTGTTGGAGGGGGTCCCAGATCTGCAGCAGGCGGGCGCGGACGCGGCGCCGGTAGTCCTTGCCAAGCGTCTTCCGCTGGACCTCCTGCCACGTGTCGTCGGGGAGGATCCCATGGTTGTGGAGGGCGGCGATGAGGTCGTCCCACGCCGGGCGGGGGTGCCCCTGGGGGGGGCTCGCCATGTACACGTGGCGCCCGGTGAGGTGGGGCGTCAGCGCATCCCATCGGCACCCGTTCGCGGTGTCTCTGTGGAGGAGGGCCAGCAGGATGCCGTCCGCGACTGCCTCCCACCCCACTCGCAGTCCTTCGCAGCCGCCTAGCTCCTGGCGCAGCGCGGCTGCAATGCCGGTGGGGAGCATGAGGAGCGAGGGCCCCTGGGTGTCGCCCAGCCGGGACAGGGCGTCGTCGTATACTGGCCCCCCAGCTTTGAAGTGCGCCACGGCGAGCTGGGCGGCCCCGTCCTCTGGGGGGTACCACCGGACGGTGGCCGCAGCGTGTCCCCACGTGCGTATCTCCGTAGCCCGGAGTACGTTGGCGGCGTAAAGGACGATGCGGGGCGGGACGGGTGTCCTGACGAGTGAGGACACGTCCCCAGTCCATCCTGATTGCGGCCCCGGGTCCGCCTGCAGCCATTCCCCCGTCGCCGCGTCCCACGGGTGGTCAGGTCCCGCCCCGCGGATCACGGTGGGTCTCGGCCGGGTGTCCGGCCCCCATCCCTGGAGCGGGATGGCGGGGTATCGTGGCGCAGGGGTCTCCGGGGCGCGCGTGGCGGCGCACCACCGGCTCCACTCGCGCGCCCAGTCCTCCCCCACGATGCGCGCCTCCCATGCGGTCATGGAGCCGCGCCCGATGATCCACGGTGGGAAGGGGGCGTCTTGTAGGTGCCTCGAGGGCCCCCCGGCAGGTCCTGGTACGGCTGGGGGCTCTCTTGGGGCGGGCACTCCAGAGTGCCATTCACGACACGGAGGGAGGCTACGAAGTCCTTGTCAGGGCGCGGGGGAGGGGGAGGGTGGTCGCCCTCCGCCGCAGTGAGCCACCGGTGTGCCCGGGCCGCCGCGCTCTGGGGCTCGCGGAGGAGTTGCTCCAGCCGGTGGTTACGAAGCTCCCATGCGAAGTTCCCCAGCCGGAGCATGTGGTGGAGGAAATAATCCACAGAGGTCCCTCCCGGCGGGTCGTATCGGGCTATGGCGCGGAGCTGCGCCTCCACGTCCTCAGGCACCAGTCCGGAGCAGAACACCCCCGTCTATGTGGCGCCTGCGGGGCGCCACGAGGCCACCCACAGGGCTTTGTCCCTGGGTGGGAGGTGGCGGGCCGCCTCTTGTACCGCCTGGCGGCAGTGGGGCCAGAGGAGCCGTGAGTGGGCGCAGCCCACGTGCATGTGCACCGCGGTCTCCTCCGGGCTGCCGCATAAAAGGCACGGTTGTGGGACGATGGCGACGCCGGAGAGCCGCTCTCTCCGGACGCGGAGCCTGCGCTGCACCGGCGTGTGGCCGTCTCGGGCCCGCAGCGCCCGGCGGTTGGTGGCCGTCGCGGTGAGGTCCCGGGCGTGGACATAGGCCGTGGCGTGGGCCGCGCCCAAAGGCGTGTGTCCCCGGTGCGTCAGCGCATGGTCCGTCTGCGCCCGTTGCGCGACCTCGCCGAGCACCCGCATCGTGGGGGGCCGTAGATCGAGATGGCCGTCACGGCCGGCGACAATGAGCTTGGCGTGGCCAGGGTCCGGGGGCGTGTTCTGCAGGACGGTGTCCTGGGATGCCGCCCAGTCCGCCTTGTGCAGTAGGGCGTCACTGTGGTGCGAGGTGGCTCGGACGTACCAGAAAGGGTGCCCGGCGTGTTGCCCTCGCGCGTACAGGGTGTCCCGGAGCCACCTCAGGGGCATCTGGTTGACCACCTTCGCTGCGCCCGCGGGGACCCCCGTGGTCCGCTCGCGATCTGCGTGCCGCAGGAGGTGGAGGATGACTTCGGCGTCCACCGTGTGGACCAATGGTCTGTGGGCACCGTATTGTAGGGGGAGGGAGGCGGCCACCCCCTCCCCGTCGGGCACCGTGCCCGAGATGGCCACCGCCCTTGTTCGCGTGAGGTCGGCGGCGGGAGCGACGCTGGTGGCGTGTCTGCAGGGTTCCCCCCCGGACGCGTCGGAGGAGGTGTGTCCCCAGGCCTCCGGGATCCAGTAGTATCCGGTGGGGCTGAGCCGACCCGCGTTGAGGTCGGCGGAGTGCCACCGGACGTCGGGGTGGCTGGGGGTCAGTTGGTCCACGCTCAGCGCCCTGGTGTCGCCTGGGCTGATCGCCGGGTGGTCGTGCAGCCGGATCTCCGCTCCGGTGATCGTGCTTGCCCAGGACCTAAGTGCCGTCACATGTTCCTTGAGCCACGCCGGGCCTCCGCGCTGGTGCACCACCAGGTGTCCCGTGTCCTCCGGCTGGTCCTCCAACGCGTGCACCGCCATGTGTGGGTGGTGCGGCACCCCCGTAGCCACCAGCAGGGCGGTGCCACGGGGGAGCCCACGGGGTTCGGGCTGGCCTGCCCCCACCTGCACTCTTACCCACTCGGCCCGGAGCTGCGCTTGCCCAGCCGCTTTAGTGCATTGGTCGTCCGTGGTCACCAACCACAACGGCGTCGGCGCGTGGGGCCGGGGGCGCAGGGGCTGGGGCCATGCCACGTCCGCGTTAGGCTCTTGGGGCTCGCTTTCCGCGAGTACGTCGCGGAGGATGTACATGAGGGCTGCTGGCGGGTGGTACGCCGCCCCCCGCGTGGGGGGGGATAGGCCGCCCCGGCGTCAGTAGCCCCCGACGTGGAGATGCAGGCCGTCCGGGGTCACCCGTGGGCCGGTGTGGGCGTCCTGCTTAGCCCTTGTGGGGTGGACGAGTCTCAGGCGGGGGTCCCGTGTGCCGGTGGTGTGGAAGAGGTGGGCCAGGGCGTCGCGCCACCCGGGGTGGTTGGTGGGCTCCTGCTCGCGGCGGCAATAGTGGAGGTGTTCATCGGCGCATTGGTTGAGGCACTCCCGCACCGCTGTTGGCAACGGATCGTTTTTGTCGGGTAAGGGGTGGCGTGGCCCGTGGTGCCCATGCCACGGCGTTGTGTGTGGCACCGTCAGGCGGCACTTCTCGCGGTGTCGCAGCTTGGCGGTGCGCAGCGTGACGATGTTGCCTGGCGGGGACTGTAGTTGGACATGGGCCGCCCTGGGGCACGCGATGGGGTTGTACAGCCCCACTCCCAGGGCGGCCAGGGCCCGGGGTATGCGGTGGACCCAGTCGCCTCCCGCCAGAGTTGCGAACTCCGGGACGGGGTAGTGCACCTCGGGACATATTCCGTGCGCGCCGGCTATCTCCCAGAACATCTTGGTGACCTCGGCGCGCACGGAGGTTGAGTGGTGGTGGACGAGTGTACCCACGAGGGCCACCGCTGCCTGCTGGCACCGCGTGGGCACCCGCGTGAGCCCCAGGGTCCGGTCATCCTGCAGGCTGTCCCGCGAGGCGTCGAAGGCGTACCGCGCCCTGTCCTTCGCGACGTGGACCGTGATGTGGTCCAGGTGGCGTGCAGTGTTGGAGTCGTCGGCGATGAAAGGGGCGACGTACTGCGTCACCCCCCCGAGGATCGCCAGGATGACGTCCTGCACCACTTTCGGTGGCGCGAGGGTGTTAAGGCACCAGTGGTGCACCGCCGCCAGGTGTAGCCGGTGCTTGCGCTGCAGGGAGAACTCCCCGTCCGGCTGCAGCTGGAGTCCCAGGTAGGGGACGGAGTCCGCCGCTGGTACCCAGTGGCACGGGTTTTCCAGGTGGGGGCAGAGGCGCAGCTGCAGGCCCGGGACCCCCTCCGTGTTGGCCATGGCGCACTTGCGGGGGTTGAGCTCCATGCCCATCATCCCCAGGTACGCGGCCACCGCCTCCACGCCCTCCACGAAGTGCTGCAGCGTGTGGGCCACCACCAGCAGGTCGTCGATATAGGCCTGGATGAGGCCCTGCTCGGCCCCTCCCGGCGGGCGCAGGCGGTGCCCCTGTGCCCTGAGCAGGGGCTCCAGGAGGAGCGCGTACAGCAGGGGGCTCTCGGGGTTGCCCTGCCGGACGCCGCGTAGCATGTAGACGGGCTGCGTTAGCCCGTGTGCTGTGACGATGCGAAGCCTGGCGCACGTGTGGAGGAAGAGCAGGAGGTCGATGACGTCCGGCGGCACGGAGAGGTGGCGCAGGATGAGGTGGAGGGCGCCGTGTGGGGCGGTGTCGAAGGCCTTGCGGGCGTCGAAGGAGAAGACGTAGTTGGGCCTTCCCCGCTGGAGCTGCCGCTGCGCCATGAACAGCGGGGGGCGTGTGTTGGAGCCAGGGAGGGCCCCCTGCTGCCAGTCGCTGACCACTCTGTGCCGTGTGAGCACTTCCGTGATGCGCTGGGTGAGGGGGCCCGTGAGCAGCTTCATGTCCAGCTGTCCCAGGGCTATGGGCCTGTAGTCGTCCAGCCTGGCAGAGCCCGGTACCTTGGGGCTGAGCCAGATGTGCGCGTCCCTCCAGTGCATCGGCGGCGGGGCGCCGCGGAGGATGGCCCGGTAGGAATGGACCAGGAGCCACTGTACGGGTGCTGGGAGGGCCTTGATGAAACGGGCCTGCACGTGGTTGGGACCTGGGGCCTTGCCGTCGGCCTTGTCCAGGGCGGACTTCAGGTCCTGCATGGAGTACTGCTGGACCTGTGTCCAGGCCCCCTCAGGGACCCGGGGGACGTGGCGGCCGAGGACTGCCTGGAAGCCTGGGAGGTCCACCGGGCGCTTGTCATACAGTTCCCGCCAGAAGGCGCAAACTGCGAACATCACGTTGTGGGCCTCCGTGAGGAGCGTTTGGGTGTTGGGGACCCGCACGTTCCACAGGCCTGACGGGCCCGGGGCCTCTACCTCTATGGCTCCCCGCACGGCTTTCCATCGCTGGGCGATGTCGGGGGCGTGGCGGCGCCAGAAGTCCTTGATGGCGCGCTTGCGGTCTGCCGCCAGGGGGGCGCGGAGCTGGCGAATGTCCTCCTCGAGGGCGGTTGCTTGCCTCTCCAGCTCCTCCTGTAGCTGGCCCTGTGTGGTCGGGCGGAACCCGGGCGACACACCCTGCAGCTCCTCCGTGAGCCGGAGCACCGCCTCGGACCGGATGCCATGCCTGGCCGCGTCCGCCTGGTACGCCGCCGGCGCGCGCGCTGCCAGGGTGTCATAGCGGAGGACCGCTGCCTGGAGCTGCTTTCCGCTCTCCGGGGGGTCCCCCTCCGCCGGGTCCGTCCCCGCCGGGGACGGCTGCCGGCGTCCCACCACAAGCGCCAGGGCGTCATGCGTCGCGTGGAGGTGTTCGAACACCTTGTCCACCGCGGCCGCGGGCATGGACCCGTAGTTGTGCTGCTCTGCGGGACCCAGCCAGGGCGCCAGGGAGGGTTCATCCTGCGCGGCGGTGACCGCTGCCCACGGGCAGTGTTGGACGGGTGCGGCCTCGGCGTCGTACTGACGCGTTCCCGTGGGGGGCCGGCCACGGGACGCTGCGGTGACACGCACAGGTGAGCAGGCAGGCAAGGCACTACGCTCACAAGGGCATCAATACGCTCGTGTCATGTGACAAAGCGTTTCAGAATCCTTGCCACTCTGCAAAGAGGGAACAAAAGTATGTACAACAACACATCAGGATATGTACACATGGGGTTAAGACTGGACTGGGGTAAGGGCATCACAGGACAATAGACACTCTATCCTAACTTGTATCCCAATCCCAGGTCCGACCCTCTCAGTGGCTGGTGGGGGCGGGGGCTCAAACACAACCCATGCCCTGCTCAGTCCGGACTCTGAAACCCTGCCAATGGGGGAGGTGTCCCGCCTAGCCACAGGCGAGTTCCTGGGAACCAAGGGGCTCCAAGGCCAACCGACAGTGGCTCCCTATGCTCCCTTAACGGCAGGTCCCAACTCCACTCTGAGCCAGAGATATGGCCCCGCCATTATCACCCAGGAGTTGGTAGCTGAAAATGGGCTGTTTCAGCCCAAACTGAAATTAACTCAAAAATCCCCAAAATTGACCCCTCGTTCGGACCCGCCAGAGGTAGGGACGAGGCAACTGACCCTATGCCCTTCAAGTACGAACTCCCTGGAGCCCTCACCCAACCTGGTTCCCTTTGAGGTCCCGGCATCAGGGCAACACGGATGAGTCAAGTGGGGTCATGATGCCAAAATCACCAAAATTGGCGTCATTCCCACGCGCGGCTCGCTCGGCCAAGGTAAGGCCATTGGCTCACAGGGTAGGAGGCAGGACCTAGGACTTATATCTGAGTGTACAACTTGAATTTAGGTCCGGGCTCTCTGTGGGCATAGAGATATGGGGCCGCCAATTGACCACACGGAAGGGGGAAATTGGGGTCCCAAAATGGGGTCATTTTGGCTGCTTGAAATGAGCCAAAATTCGGTGTGCTCCCAATAGTATATCTCCACGCCGGCTTGGAGATCGGATCCGCCATTCCATACGCCATCCACCGAGAGTCCAACGGAGACTTCCATGCCTTTGGCTCTCAAAGATCTCCATGCCACTTGGCGTGGTGACAATCCCAATTGGGTCCACAAATGCCAAAATGGCAAAATTGCCCATACTCACTTTGGACTAGCGCCTTAACGAAGGTGGCTACGCTTCGCCCACGTGGTGTGTGGACCATGGGGACCATTACCCATAACACCCATGTCATATATGGTCCATTGGTCCATGCGTCCGGCGTGCACGAGGGTTAGAACATAGTGCACGGCGGGCAGCAAAAGTGGAAAATTGCTCAAAATGGCCAAAAATGCGCACACTCATGGTTGGGGCAAATGAGGTACATGCCCGACTTGGACCGGGGTGTGCCATAGGATTGGTATCAAGTCATATTGGTCCAACATATCTTTTGGGCGTCGCCCAACTCCTCCGATATTGGGAATGGCAGGGTCGCCAAGTGAGCCCATGATTTGGGATAGTCCCAAATCGCCAACATGGCGGCCACGGTATGCCAAGCCTAAGAGGAGTTACTCGCCGGGTCCAAGATATGTTGGGCACCGAAGTATGTACCCTCATATCATACTTGGGTCATGATGTCAATTGAGCGCAACGTTGAGATACACGGTCGCCACTTGACATCATGACGGGCCAAAAATGGCAAAATTGGCACAAGCACACACAAAAGTGCCTTGAAAGGTGCACAATTATATTATAATATCTTCGGCTTGGATCGTGCAATCACTTAATCCTTCTAAACACAATGACTTGACACCAATGACCTCCGATGCCACATATGTGCTCCACTTGGGGCGCCTTGAAGGGTTACGAGCGCTACTTCCCAAGTGGGCACATGGAAATATGGAAAATTGCAAAACACACACTTTGCTCCCAACGCATCGCTTCGGGTTCACCACACAAGCTTCCCTTCACGAAGGTTAGGCTTGCAATTGATCGTAGGGAGTATGGAGAAGGGGCTTGCACAATATGAGGTCCATTGGCGGGCTTGTCTTGGAGCAATGGACCCGCCAAATGGGTACGCAACACAACACATGGCACATACGACATATTGCCCAAAAAGGTAGCTCCCAACACGATATGTCATGCCCCTCCAAGGGCATAACTTTGTGTCTATCGCTCATAGGAACTCAAGGAGAGTTCCTATGCAACACCAACACTTGCGCGCTACACTCGAAAGTTATCTTAACGCACGCAATGTCATGGCCAAAGAGTTATAACGCAAACCCTACCCTCTTGACCATGATCCATTACACTAGCGCGCACGTGTGGAAACGCAAGGCATATAAGGCTTCCTAAATTACGTCGGGAGTATTGTGAATACGTCCCACGTTTCCTTATTGTCAATACTCGCAAGCGGCACGAGATATGACCCTCACAAGTGGCCTCATGAATCAACTTTGTTTTGCCCATATCTCTGAGTCAAATGGGGGGCAAGATAAAAGGAAAGTTGATTCGTGCATAGGGAAGCACGTAGGTCCACTCGAAAGAGGTCAAATCAAGTGCGGGGATGTCGAAGTCGAAAATCCGATTTCGACATCCTGAAAAATTCGGATTAAGGTTGCGAGTGTAGAATGTGAAAATTGCGGAAGCATCCATGCAGTTCCTGAAGGCTTTGGAGCCTTCGTCGCGGATAGCGTTAAAATTTCCATTAATTACAGTTAAACTGGCGGTTACGGTAAAGTCGCGATCCAACCGCCAGCAGTCAAAACAGTGAGTATCAGAACGGAAGCGTAAAAATTGACGGAAACAATATGAAAATAAAACCCTGTTGATTCCTGATATTCTGATACACAAATCTCCGCTGGCGGTGCATCGGTTGCCGATGCGGGGCTTTACGGCACGGAACACTTCCGTACATGGTCCGTACATGGGGTTAGTGGACCGGAGACCGGTTGTATGCCGTAACCTGGCCATGGGGTTCTGGGTACCGCTTCACCCCCCTCCTTAGAGCAAACCCTGGGGGGGGCTCGATAACACCCACGCATGGCAGCGGGTACCCAGGACCACTTCCTGAAAGGGGGGGGGGGTGTCACATCTTCACTTCAGTAAGTCACAGTAAGATAGGTATGATGCTGTATAAGCTGTAGCACATGTACAGTATCAAGTATCAAGTCCCGGGTCCTGGCGGCGATTGTTCGGCATCCAAAGGACCCGTTAACCCATACCAGGCGCACCGGGTGCCGGCTGCTACGGTCACCACCACAGTGGCAGTGGCATACACGGCCAACATAGGCGACACACGACGACCGAGGTGGTCCCACAAGTCGAAAGCGACCACAAAGATCCATCAGGCTACCCCAAGCTTCCCAAGGCCCGCCGACTGGGGAGAGTCCCCACGGGTCCTTCCTCGGGCGCACCATGTCCATATCCATACGACGCGAGTCCAGAGTGCCATAGTCGAACTCCTTAAGAACCCCAGATCTTAAGGGAACTCCTCCTGAAGGGATCGGGCATCAAGGCCGTCTTTTCCCTCGCCCTACTGCCACGAAGGCCATGCATGAGGGAGTCCTCATGCAGTGTGGGCGGAGGCGTCGACTCCTCAAACCACCAGTTTCGCAGGCAGACTGACCGAGGTCAGGAGCACCGGAGGCCGCCATCCGAATGCAAGTGCGTCTGCGAATCGGTAGGCTCACACTGGGACTGACAGTGGCGGACCGCTGGGAGTGTAGTCAGGCAACTGGGCTTCCCGCCTGGCGCCATCAGGATCTCCACACATCACAGCGAATAGGGCAACACGGTATCACAGGCACTCAAACAGAAGAACATGTAATCCAGTACTGGTCCAGGCTGGACCAGGCTGTAAGAATATGTAGACGGCGACTCAAGGCGCCTCTGTATCCCGATTCGTGGTGAAAAGCAGTCCATCCCTCAGCGATGGGCTGATGACACTTAACATACAGATGCACATATCCTGGAGGGCAGAAAAACAAGCAATAATCTGGGTAAATAGGCGTGTAAACACGCTCTGGACAGAGCGCCAAACCACGCCACGGTCAGGATAAGGCAATGCAGGAGGGTGGACAGGAAAACGCCTGAGTTCAGGCCATATATAGTCTCGAGACACACGTCGACTGGTCTGGATTCCGCAAATGCCATGGAACCAGAGCACACACTCAAAAATCGCAATGCCGATGACAGCGGCATCCGTTGCGCAACGTCGTATGGGCTTCAAGGCCCCAAGAGCTCAGAAGAATGAAGGTCAGTCGCCCTACCTGGTTTCCCAAGGATTCAGCAGGGGGGTGAGTGACGAATAGAAGAAGAGAGGGGCCATCCTCCTCTGGATACAGCAGGGGGGGGTATATGGCCACTCTGTCACCGAAGGACGGAAGAGAGCAAGCAAGTAAGGGACGATTCGTCGGCCTCACAAGCGCTCAAAACCCATCAGGGGAGAGCTCAGGGCGCTGATCAGGCACCCCTGGCTGCAATCGCCCGGGTGAGTGCTGCCAAGTCCGAAACGTGGATCTTGGTCTTGTGCTTGCGGATGTACTCCATGAAGGGAGTATTGACCCGCGGCACGAACGAGGAGACGGGTTCCCAGGTGTCGTGGGACGGCCCATAGCCTCGCCAACGAACCTTGAACTCCAGACCTCCGGGTGCCGAGGCTTTTGGACGCTGAGCCAGGATCTTCTCGACAGTATAGTCGTCCTGCTCGGCATAGTCATCATCCGAATCAGCCTCATGTGCGGCATAGCTCAGGGACACATGTTGGCCACGGAGGTCGGGTTCCCGCACACGGAGTTGACTCTCGTGGCGTTCCCGGAACTGTCCGTGACCCACCTTGATGCGGTAGGTGTCCTCACCAATCCTGCGGACCACCTCGCCGGGTGTGAACCAGGTCTTGGTGCGGTGGGTGCCCATAGGGCGGGGTCTGATCACCCACACCGGGTCTCCCACCCTGAACTTCTGCGCTGTCGAGCTCGGGGCGGACTTCTGACGCTCAGCATGCTCCTTCTCAAGCTGCTGGCGGATGTCCCGCGCCGTTTGCTCTTGCCGCGCGAAGAACTCCTTGGCATCCATAGCCATGCCATCACCAGACAAGGGAAGTCCCCTACCCAGGGGGTCCCTGCCGAACAGAATCTGGTGAGGGGACAAACCGCCCGGAGTGGGGGTGTCATGATGGGCCTTCAGAGCAGGCCACATCTCCTCAAACCAGTTCCGACGTGGATTGGTGATGTGGATCTTGCGCAGCTTCTCGAACAGCTGCCGTCCAGCCACTTCAGCACGGCCGTTAGACCGGCTGAGATAGGCGACGCTCTTGGCATGACGTATTCCCATGAGGGAACACATAGCCTTGAACCAGCCACCAGTACACTGGGGCCCTCGGTCACTGCAAATGGTGCGGGGGATGTCAAAGACGGTCAGCCAATGACGAATCATCATGACTGCCACTTCTCTGGCAAGCAACCCCTTTTTGCGTGCCGGAACGGCTACAACGTAGCCGCTGTGGCGGTCCACACAGAGAACCACACAGTCAAAGGTCTCCTTGCCAATGTGCACTTCGGGCATGGAGAAGACGTCCATGGCCACGCTCTCCATGGGCTGGTCAGGAACCGGGGTCCATTGGGCTTCCCCCTTGACGTTCCGGTTATCGGGATTGCAGGCCTGACAGACCGAGCAACCCTTCCTGACCTTCTTGATGGCGGTGTAGAGAACGATATGGTCGATCTCGAACCGACGCTGCATGTCAAGAGCTTGCTTCTTGACCCCTGGGTGCAGCATGTGGTGGTGCCAAGCTTCACACAGCTCGAGCACCCGGGACTCCGGTACTAGCAGCTTACCATTCCGGTAGAGCTTGCCGTCTTCCTCGGTCAGCCCCTTTGGCCACTTCTGCCCGTCGTCAGGGTCGGTCACAGCCCTATACTCAGCCGCAAAGGCCTCAGACTTGGCGTAGTCGTCGGTCCAGTCGTCCTGGAGGCAAGACTCCGGGAAGGGGTGCTTGTCTGACTCAGACCCCTCAGGGGCGAGTACTCTGACCGCTCTGCTCACCCTCGTTGCGAGGGGGGCATCCGCGGCCATGACGACGAAGCATTTAGCACCCTCCTCCTCCATCAGGCGCTCCATTTCAATGATCCTCTTGGCTTCAGCGGTCTCAGCCTCATCGCCATGGGCAGAGATGTCCTGCATGCCCTTGCTGGCGGGATAGGCCCACCTACTGAGACAGTCCGCCACGGTGTTATCCTTTCCAGGAATATAAACAACCGTAAGGTCGAACTTGGCCAAGGTCTCGTGCCATCTTGCCCGTCGGGAGGCGGGACCTGAGGGGGTGTCCACGTGCTCCTTGTGCCACGACTGCAGACTCTGATGGTCGGTGCAGACGGTGACGGGATGGAGGGCTATGTACCCAGCCCATTTCCTGAGAGCCATGACGATGGCATACGCCTCCTTTTCACGGGGCGTCCACGTCCGTCTCTGGCCTTCCGCCAGGACTCGGCTCCAGAAGGCCACGGGCACGTGCCTCCCGTCGTCAAGCACTTGCTCCAACACAGCGCCAATGGCGTAGTCGGAAGCGTCGGTGCGCAGGACGAACCCTCGGTCGGGATCCACGAGGTGCAGACCCACTGCGGATAGCAGCGCCTGCTTCATCCCCTCAAAGGCACGGTCGGACTCAGCTGTCCAGACCAGAGCCTTCTTGGACCCCTTCTTGGTCTCCTGTCGGTTGCCCTTGAGCATGGTCGTCATGGGGGCTGCATACTCGGCATACATTTTGATATACCCCGAGTAGTAATTGCAGAACCCCAGATACGCCCGTAGCTCAGAGACCGTTTTGGGCTTTTCCCAGTGCTCAATCGCCGCCACCTTGCCAGGTATGGGCTTTCGCTGCCCGTTCCGAACTACGTGGCCAGCGAAGACCACCTCGCTTACCGCAATGGTGGCCTTGTCACTGCTGCCCGTGAGTTTGTGCCGAACCAGAAGGTCCAGCACTCGAGTGACGTCCCTCTCGTGTGCCTCCAGGAGCTCCTCGTAGCTCATGCTGGGGTCCCCGGACGCGATGATCACGTCGTCCACGAAGGGGTCCGCACAGTCGCGCACCGGCTCAAGCAGGTTCTCCAGCATCCGCTGAAAAGCCGCATTGCCGTTGGTAACGCCCATGGGCATCACCTTCCACTGGAGAGGTCCAAGTGGGGTGCTCATGGCTGTGCAGGCACGGGACTCTTCGGCGAGAGGCATCTGATGATAACCATGTTTCAGGTCGATCACCGTGAAGATCCTCCGCCGGTGTTGCTTTTGCAGCATGTCCTCAATGAGGGGCAGCGTATAGCTGTCGTGCTGCGTTTGGGCGTTCAGGCCGCGGTAGTCGACCACGAGCCGCCACTCACCGGCAACCTTCTTGGGGACGACGAAGCACGGAGAGGCCCATTCGGAGTGGCACGGCTCGAGCCAGCCTCTCTGGATGAAGTCACGGAGGATCTTCTCCATGGCCTCTTTCCTCTCGCCCCTCAGGGCAAACTCCCGGTGCCGATACACACGGGGGTCCTGCTTCAGTCGTATCTTGGCCTCGCCATACGGTCCACGCACCGGTGGGGGAAACACAGGCTTACCGCTGAAGAAGGTGTCACCATACTTCTGCTTCAGCCTGGCCCTCAATGCCTGGATCTTGGGGCAGTCATCGGACTCCGCCTTGGCTTTTCCGGGCACTTGAACCACGGAGCTTACTTGAGGGGTAGCGACCCCGCTCGCTTTCGGCTCAGGTGGTCTTCCCAGGTGGCCCAAAGGGCCATCCCTGGTCTTGCCTCGGAACAGATCGCCGTAGGTGGGTGGGTTACCGCCAGGCGGCTCGTCTTGGCTGGACATGTGATCCAGCACCCTCTGTACGAAGGTATTCCCGTCATAGGAACCGGAGACGATTGAGTCCACTTCCCACCAGGCTTTGCCCTGGCCTTTGCCCTCACGCTGGTTCCCCCAGTCGTGAAAGGGCTGATCCATATACCCCTGAACCAGATCCCACTCCTCTTCAGTGAGGGGGTCATCGGAGTCCGATTCTTCGATGTCAACAGGGGGAACCGCAAAGCATTGCCTCCAAGGCTCTGCTATGATACGGTTGACACACACGAAGTCTGTGGTGTCGGCCTGATCAAGGCCCCCATCCACATAGTGGAATTCTGTTGGCCATCTCTGGGGTGGCATGGGCTGTCCCTTAGCGTCCTGATAGACACTCTCTCCAGCCGGTAGGACGACCTTGTTCAAGGTCATGTTGGTCAATGAGGCTACCCAATGCCGGGTACTTTCCTCCTCGGTGCATCCCATAGGAACAACCAGCACTGCCTTGGAGCGGTCCTTGCGAATCTTCGCTATCGCTCTTGGAATGTCCCAACGGGGGCAATGGATCCACATCAGTCCCTGATGCGGACCCCAGTGCTTCTTCCACGCGGAGTCCTGTGCGCTCCAGTACTTCTCACACACCCGCAGATGGGCGGAGGTTCCTGAAGAGAACGCATCCAGGGCCAGATCCGAAGCTCCCAAGTCCGCGACAACTCGGCTCGCCACTTCCGGCCTTACGCCGTACTCCTGGTTTGCAGGACCAGTTGGCTCAGTGTCCAGCGCGGCCACTTCGAGCTGATTGCGTTCGGGGTGGATCCATTGGCATTCCACATGGTGCTCAGGTGACGAAAGCCACGAGAGTTGGTCGTCCTGGTACAGGGTCATGGAAGCCTGGGCCGGGAGGACGCCGGAGTCCGTCTCCATCATGAAGTCGTACCCGACGATCATGTCCCAGTCCATCTCGGCCTCGTAGAAGCTACCGTGCAGGAGGATTTCCTTGCCGAGGTCTGGGCGGCTCAGCTCACGATGGTTCACGAACTGCAGCCCAATGGCCGCTTCCTTCGTGCCTCCCACCATGTACTGGCCGTTCGCCACCTTCAGCCTGACAGGTTTCCGACTGTTGGTCAGACACTCTGGTGGAAGTAGGCCAGCCTTGACCAAGCTGACCTGAGCTCCCGTGTCGACCAACACGTCGAAAACCTTTTCCACTTCCCCGCATAAGGCACGGACCTTAAGATGCAACTACCGCTCGCGACCGACACGGCGCACGGCGTGCAAACTCAGGATCTCCGGCCGTTCCAGAAGCTCCACAAGCGACTGGTGCAGGTCGTGGACAATGGGCTCAGGCTGCCCATCTGCAGCATCTAGCTGCGGTCCGGGTGATCCTCCGATACTCTCGCATAGATCCCGTAGTACATCAAACACATTCTTGGTCGCGAAGGACGGACGGGTGCAAGGGTTCGTGCCTTCACTTGCCCTCACCCCGCCTCCGCGACTGGGCGCCGGACCGGGCCTTCCGCCCGCGGCAGTCCCCTTGTGCTTATCGACTCCCGACTGGGATGGTTCGGCGCTTCCCACGTCACCATCCTGCGACCGCCCTAGCTGGGGCCCTTGGCTGCAGGGGCTCCGCTAGGGGGCGTCGGTTGTGGAAGAGGGGGTGTTCTCCTCGGCCTCAACGTCGTTGATGCCCTTCTTCATTCCCCCTTTCTTACCCTTGTTCTTGTCCTTGTTCTGGTCATTCTGGTTGTTCTCCTTGTTCTTGTTGTCCGACCTGGGGACCCAGTTCCGCTTGATCTCCTGGATCTCCTTGGCCAACTCGGTCCCCACCGACGACATCAGCTTGGCCAGCTCGTCCTTGTCGACCTCCATCTTGGCTTCCCGGATACCCGCGGGCGCACGCTTCTTCGACCCGTGCGCCTTCTTGTAAGCGTCCGTGTCGGCCTTGTGGATGGGGCATGTTCGGTGGTCATGGTTGAAGCCTCGCTTCCTCCCATAACACACAAAACAGCCCTGAGGGTGAGCTCGTATGAACTCCCCAAAGGACAGCGGAGGGCCGCCAATGCGGCGAGGGTCCCTCTTTTCCTGCTTCCTCCAACCCTGCTGCAGGGGCTTCCAGTTTCCCGGTTTGCTCCCCGCGCTCAGGTTCCTGGCCACGAAGGCACAAACGGCCACTTCGGCGGGCTCATCGTCGTCGTCATCGTCGACGAGAGTCTCATCGCCGCCGGCTCCCGCTGGGTCCATGGCAGCTTCCCCGCCAGGTCCCTCGCCAACGTAGTTGACGTCGCGGTCGCCGGGCCTCAACCCGCGGGTGTGGTGGAGGTTTCGGTACTCCTTGAGTACTTCCTCGCCAACCCACTCCAGGATCTCGTCGCAGCTCATCCGCGCCGGGATGGGCTGCAGACGGATGGTCTGGCCGCTCAACTCACAATCGTCAAGGCGCCACATCGCGGTCTTCTCGCGATCGCCCGAGACGGTGATGAGAAGAGCGTTCCGCAGGGAGTGCCGTTTGACATCCCGGGCCACGTTCTTCTTCGCCCAAGCCACCACGTTCGTATGATACTCCTTGGGGAGCATCATCTTGACCGTGTGGTTGGACTTGGCCCTCTTGGATTCCTCCTTGGTGACCCTCTTGATCCATGCTTCCGGCAGCATGGAGAGCAGGCGAGCCTGCTCGTCACCCTCGTTCCAATCCTCCACGTTGCGGCGGAAGAGGGTGTATTTCCCTCGGAAGTCTCGCCACTCTCGTAGGCGGATCTTCCGTCCATCATGCTCAAGCTTGATGGACTTCCAGCGCTTGGCCGCCACCTGCAGAGCGTCCACCCGCTCCCGCTCGTTGAGCCACTTCTTGGCTTCCTTGAGGGTCTACCTTTTCCCCTCCTTGGTCGCCAAGAAGTATAGCTCTCCGAGCACTTCCGGCAGGCGGTACCTGAACCGTTTGAAGACATACTTCTCCGCATCAGCGGGAGGCAGGTCTTCAGTGACGGTCAGCCCCCAATCGTCCAGCTTCTCCAAGAAGCGGTCGAGGTTGAGGGGGTTGCCGTCGTACATGGGGGGCTTGATGTCCTTCAAGTCTTCCCACACGGCAGCATCCGCGGCCTTAGAGACCATGAACGCCGGCCGCGAGGTCGACCGAGGTTCCCATCGGCCTCGCCCACGGACTCCCACGGCCGCCACGTCCATCTCCTCCATGGAACCCCTGTGGCTACGCCGCGGTTCCTCCACGTACGCTGAACCAAAATGTTCACGCCGTACTGCATCCATGTACGCATCCCCATCACGGCGCCGGCGGCTGCGTTCAGCGGCCTCCCGTCGTACACCACGCGGCGGGCTGATGTTGAACTCCTCCAGGTCCAGGTCCAGGTCCTCACCTTCGCCGACATCCCACTCCACGTCTCCTCTGGGGACCTCATCCCTGAGTCCACCATAACGTCCTCCAGCCCTGGGGATTGGCACCGGGGCTGGTGCCGGGCGTCGGGGGCGTACAGGCGTCCGCGGTGGAGCACGGCGGTTGTGGTAGTCCGCGCTGAGCCACTCATCGCGCCATTCCTCACGGCCACTGCCGGGCGGCACGCGCTCGATGCGGCGGCCCGCGCTGTGGTGAGAGGGGGCGGTGAGAGAGGGGGCACTGGCGCTGGGGCGACTCCTGGGGGCTCCGCCGGGGGCGTGGGGTCTGCCTGGACCTGGTCCAGGTCCCCACCCGTCGTCCGACGAGCCAGACTCCAGTGGTGGGTGGTCGCTGCCGACGCTCCCACGGGCTTCCAGCGCATCCAGCCTCTCCTGAAGGCCGCTGACGACGTTGGTCAGCGACTTGGTCTCGGCCCTGGCGATGTCCAGCTCCTTCTGCGCGCGCGCGGCGACCCCGGAGATGCGAGCCATCTCGACCTTGCCCGTGTCTACCTCGCACTCGAGGGAAAAGACCCTCCTGCGGAGGTAGACAATCCACCGCCAGGTGGTATCCGGGTCGCCGTTCCCTGGTGGGTCGTCGGGGTCCCCAGGGGGTCCTCCAGGAGGGCCTCTGCCGGGTCCGCCCGGTCCAGGGGGTCCTCCCCCGCCCGGTGGTCCGCCTCCAGGGGGTCCACTCGGTGGGCGTCCTCCAGGGGGTCCTGATGGTCCTCCGCCAGGGGGTCCCGGTGGGTCTCCGCCGGGTCGCCTCGGTGGGTCCGAGGATGGGCGCGTGATGCCGAAGTCCATGTCGTCATCCTCGTCCATGTTGCCCCACCTGGGCGTCTCGGTCTCGGAAGACTCCGAGCTCCGGTAGGGAGGAGGGGGATCCTCATCCTCACCTTCCATGGGGACGTCTCCGCCTCCTCCGCCCGTCCAAGCCACCACTTGGCGATGTCGACGGCCTCGTTCATCCCCGTCACTGGCGGTGAAGAAGGGGTCACTGTCGTGGGGGTGCCCACCCGCTGGCCTCCGCGGCCTCTCGGGGGTCTTCCCCTTGCCCTTTCTCCATCGACGGGCGGTGGTGCCACTGCTCCCACTGCTGCCCGTGTCGGCCTCATCCAGCGCCATCCTGGAGGAGGCGTCCCCTTCGAAAAGCTTTCGAAGGGTCTCCACTCGTGATGTTCCCGGGGGAGTCTCGCGGCGGAGTTTGGCCTCTGCCTTCTCCATTGCGGCGGCGGTGGCTGCGGCAGCTCGCGCTTCCGCTTCCTCCGGAGCACGAGCCGCCTCGGCTTCCCGGGCCTGCTGCAGCCGCGCCTTCTGCGCTTCCAACGCTGCCAGCTCCGCCTCCGTCTTGGCCTTCTCCTCAGCGACCTTCCGTCGCGCGGCCTCGATGGCTTCCTTCTTGGCGGCGTCCTCCTGGGCCTTAGCCGTCGCTTCGGCGTGGGCCCTTTCCTCCGCCTCCTTCTTTGCCCTCTCTTGGGCAAGCGCCTCTTCCAGCGCCTTCACCTCGGCCTCCTTGCAGGCAATGGCCTCCTGCGTCAGGCGGGCTTCCTCGTCGGCTGCCGCCAACTCACCGTTGACCTGGGCAGTTGCTGCCCCATGGGCGGCTACGGCCGTGAGTCCGGCCGCAATGGCCGCCACGGACTGGGCGTGGATGGCCATGCCATGCGCCCACTCCGCAGCCTCCTCCTGGGCGATGCCGGCGGCGCCCTCCACGGCCGCGCTGTACTGCCTGGCCCCTTGCCGGGCAACCCGACGGTTGCAGGGCACCCCACAGGCGCGCTCACAGGCGCGCGCCACGTCCCTTTCGGGAGCGACGCTGCTGCTGGAGCTGGCCTGGTCGGCCGGCATCCTCCCGCGGTGGGCCGACTCCACGTCGCTGCTGGGGCCTGCTGGGGCCTGCCGGGCCCTCAGGAGCAGCGGACGGGGCTTGGCCTGGGTCTGCTTGGCGACTTGGATGTAGTCGCCAAGGGTGGTGGAGCCGGGGTGGTGACCACCATTGGCCCGTTGGGGACTGGGGGCTGGGGTTCCGCCCTTGGCGCCTTGGGCAGCTTCGGCGGCCAGGGACTCCTGGTACTCCCGCCACCTCCGGTCCCTCTTCTTGTCCCCGGCGGACCGCTTCTCCTTCCCCGGAGACGCGCTGCTGCTGCCCTGCAGCCTGCGCTCGCTCCCCGGTTCCGGGAAGTTCTTCTCGATCACGTCCCACAAGGAGACGTTGATCGAGGCGCCCGACGGGTACACGTTGGGCTCCTCGTCCTCCTCAATCCCGTCGGGACGCAGGCCTTCGCCAGGCCTGTCCGGCCGGGTCCACGTCCTCCAGCGCCTCTGCTGGTGGCGGTACTCGTACCCTTCCGCCCGCAGCCAGTCCTCCACGGCCTGCAGGCGGTCGTGGGCGATGTCCGTGCGGAGCTCGAAGCTCCTGGGCATGCCGCCTTCGCACTGGGGGTGGCTGTGGCGGTAGTGCTGGTCCCAAACCAACCCACGCAGCAGGCGTGCTGCATGGGGGTGGGGCCGCGGCCACGTCCTGCCCGCTTCCTGCCAATTCACCATGGCAGCGGGGGCGTAGTTGGTCTTGAGGTCCTTGGTATGCACTCGTTCAACTCAACGAACTGGTGGTGGTTGTTGAGGCGGGTGCTGCAGGACTGGGCTGGATGTGCGGCTGGTGCTGGTCAGCCGGTGGTTGTGGAGGTGGTTGACGCGGCCTTGCTGGTCGGCCGATGGGACTCCGGGTCGGCCGATGGGGCTGATGCAGGAGTCCTGGTCTGTGCACCTCTTTCACGGTTGCTGCGCGGTCAGGGCGATGCTCTGGACGGCGCTGCGGGCTCCGTGACGAACTCGGCGCTGTCGCTGAGTGGCGCTGCGAGCCGCTGCGCTGCGCTGCGAGACGCTGCGCTGCGCTGCGAGCTGCGAGCTGCGCCGCGCTGCTGCAACGCGCTGCTCGGGGTTGGTGGCCCCGAGTGGCACGCGAGGGTTGGGTAACCCCGCGGCGGTGAAACGCTTTTGACGCGTTCCCGTGGGGGGCCGGCCACGGGACGCTGCGGTGACACGCACAGGTGAGCAGGCAGGCAAGGCACTACGCTCACAAGGGCATCAATACGCTCGTGTCATGTGACAAAGCGTTTCAGAATCCTTGCCACTCTGCAAAGAGGGAACAAAAGTATGTACAACAACACATCAGGATATGTACACATGGGGTTAAGACTGGACTGGGGTAAGGGCATCACAGGACAATAGACATTCTATCCTAACTTGTATCCCAATCCCAGGTCCGACCCTCTCAGTGGCTGGTGGGGGCGGGGGCTCAAACACAACCCATGCCCTGCTCAGTCCGGACCCTGAAACCCTGCCAATGGGGGAGGTGTCCCGCCTAGCCACAGGCGAGTTCCTGGGAACCAAGGGGCTCCAAGGCCAACCGACAGTGGCTCCCTATGCTCCCTTAACGGCAGGTCCCAACTCCACTCTGAGCCAGAGATATGGCCCCGCCATTATCACCCAGGAGTTGGTAGCTGAAAATGGGCTGTTTCAGCCCAAACTGAAATTAACTCAAAAATCCCCAAAATTGACCCCTCGTTCGGACCCGCCAGAGGTAGGGACGAGGCAACTGACCCTATGCCCTTCAAGTACGAACTCCCTGGAGCCCTCACCCAACCTGGTTCCCTTTGAGGTCCCGGCATCAGGGCAACACGGATGAGTCAAGTGGGGTCATGATGCCAAAATCACCAAAATTGGCGTCATTCCCACGCGCGGCTCGCTCGGCCAAGGTAAGGCCATTGGCTCACAGGGTAGGAGGCAGGACCTAGGACTTCTATCTGAGTGTACAACTTGGATTTGGGTCCGGGCTCTCTGTGGGCATAGAGATATGGGGCCGCCAATTGACCACACGGAAGGGGGAAATTGGGGTCCCAAAATGGGGTCATTTTGGCTGCTTGAAATGAGCCAAAATCCGGTGTGCTCCCAATAGTATATCTCCACGCCGGCTTGGAGATCGGATCCGCCATTCCATACGCGATCCACCGGGAGTCCAACGGAGACTTCCATGCCTTTGGCTCTCAAAGATCTCCATGCCACTTGGCGTGGTGACAATCCCAATTG
This sequence comes from Eutreptiella sp. 'Long Island Sound 2002', assembly GCA_964036045.1. NCBI lineage: Eukaryota > Euglenozoa > Euglenophyceae > Eutreptiales > Eutreptiaceae > Eutreptiella > Eutreptiella sp. 'Long Island Sound 2002'. The sequence goes on along the minus strand of OZ038385.1, from coordinate 56,707,869 downwards.
GGTCCACAAATGCCAAAATGGCAAAATTGCCCATACTCACTTTGGACTAGCGCCTTAACGAAGGTGGCTACGCTTCGCCCACGTGGTGTGTGGACCGTGGGGACCATTACCCATATCACCCATGTCATATATGGTCCATTGGTCCATGCGTCCGGCGTGCACGAGGGTTAGAACATAGTGCACGGCGGGCAGCAAAAGTGGAAAATTGCTCAAAATGGCCAAAAATGCGCACACTCATGGTTGGGGCAAATGAGGTACATGCCCGACTTGGACCGGGGTGTGCCATAGGATTGGTATCAAGTCATATTGGTCCAACATATCTTTTGGGCGTCGCCCAACTCCTCCGATATTGGGAATGGCAGGGTCGCCAAGTGAGCCCATGATTTGGGATAGTCCCAAATCGCCAACATGGCGGCCACGGTATGCCAAGCCTAAGAGGAGTTACTCGCCGGGTCCAAGATATGCTGGGCACCGAAGTATGTGCCCTCATATCATACTTGGGTCATGATGTCAATTGAGCGCAACGTTGAGATACACGGTCGCCACTTGACATCATGACGGGCCAAAAATGGCAAAATTGGCACAAGCACACACAAAAGTGCCTTGAAAGGTGCACAATTATATTATAATATCTTCGGCTTGGATCGTGCAATCACTTAATCCTTCTAAACACAATGACTTGACACCAATGACCTTCGATCCCACATATGTGCTCCACTTGGGGCGCCTTGAAGGGTTACGAGCGCTACTTCCCAAGTGGGCACATGAAAATATGGAAAATTGCAAAACACACACTTTGCTCCCAACGCATCGCTTCGGGTTCACCACACAAGCTTCCCTTCACGAAGGTTAGGCTTGCAATTGATCGTAGGGAGTATGGAGAAGGGGCTTGCACAATATGAGGTCCATTGGCGGGCTTGTCTTGGAGCAATGGACCCGCCAAATGGGTACGCAACACAACACATGGCACATACCACATATTGCCCAAAAAGGTAGCTCCCACCACGATATGTCATGCCCCTCCAAGGGCATAACTTTGTGTCTATCGCTCATAGGAACTCAAGGAGAGTTCCTATGCAACACCAACACTTGCGCGCTACACTCGAAAGTTATCTTAACGCACGCAATGTCATGGCCAAAGAGTTATAACGCAAACTCTACCCTCTTGACCATGATCCATTACACTAGCGCGCACGTGTGGAAACGCAAGGCATATAAGGCTTCCTAAATTACGTCGGGAGTATTGTGAATACGTCCCACGTTTCCTTATTGTCAATACTCGCAAGCGGCACGAGATATGACCCTCACAAGTGGCCTCACGAATCAACTTTGTTTTGCCCATATCTCTGAGTCAAATGGGGGGCAAGATAAAAGGAAAGTTGATTCGTGCATAGGGAAGCACGTAGGTCCACTCGAAAGAGGTCAAATCAAGTGCGGGGATGTCGAAGTCGAAAATCCGATTTCGACATCCTGAAAAATTCGGATTAAGGTTGCGAGTGTAGAATGTGAAAATTGCGGAAGCATCCATGCAGTTCCTGAAGGCTTTGGAGCCTTCGTCGCGGATAGCGTTAAAATTTCCATTAATTACAGTTAAACTGGCGGTTACGGTAAAGTCGCGATCCAACCGCCAGCAGTCAAAACAGTGAGTATCAGAACGGAAGCGTAAAAATTGACGGAAACAATATGAAAATAAAACCCTGTTGATTCCTGATATTCTGATACACAAATCTCCGCTGGCGGTGCATCGGTTGCCGATGCGGGGCTTTACGGCACGGAACACTTCCGTACATGGTCCGTACATGGGGTTAGTGGACCGGAGACCGGTTGTATGCCGTAACCTGGCCATGGGGTTCTGGGTACCGCTTCAGTACGGGAGGAGGCGGCCCTCCGTGTGGCTGTAGGGGGTGGGCATTGCTGCGCGCCCCGCTGCGCTGAGGAGACGCGGCAGGGCCAGGCGGACCGGGAGGTGGTCTGAGCCGACCACCTGGGGGTGCGCCATGCCGCGAGCCCAGACGCTTTCCCGCAGGGACCACGGCAGGAGGGGCTCGTTGACCAGGAAGGTGTCCACCCTGTGCCGGGGCGGGTGGAGCGTGGGGGTCATGTCCTCCTTGCCGCCTGCCGCGGCCCTTCGGAAACCGCAGGCCTCCCAGCCCGCTCAGAAATGCTCCGTGGCCGGGTTGGCGGGCACATCCATGTAGATGTTGGTGTCGCCGGCGATGACCAACGGGTGCCTCCCGCCGAGGCTGCGTGCCGTGGCATACATTTGTATGTCGGCCCAGAACGCCGCCCGTCCCGCCCACGGGGAGCAGCCTGCTTGCGGCCCGTGGACGTTGATGAGGGTGAGGCCTCCTCCGTCTGTGCGGATCTCCAGGGCCGCGGCCTTCCCGGGGACAATTTCCGTGAAACTGAGCACCTCGTGCTCGGCAACGTACTTGCTGCTGACCGCGGTGAGGAGGCCCCCCCCTCTCAAGGTGGAGGTGGCTCCCGCCTCCGCCGGCCGGCTGCTGAAGAAGGCGGTGTACCCCTTGTCCCGGAGCGCCGCGGCCACGTGCATCTCCTGCGCCCGGGTGGCGATCCCTGTTTCCTGGAGCATGATGGCAAAGCCCTCCTCCTGGGGCAGCATGCCGGTGATGAGGTGCTTCTTGTCGGTGCAGGCCGCCGGCCCGCGGCGCCGCCGGAGCATGTCCCGGAGGGACCAGTCTGGCGGCACGAGGCCGTTGCGCAGGTTCCACGAGAGGAGCCACAGGGCGTCGCCCGCCATTTCCTCCTGGAGTCAGCTATCCCGCATCGGCATCGCCGCTGGGTCCGCTGGCGCAGCCAGGGCATCTGGGTGCGCCGCATCCGCTGAGCCCGTTGCCAGCTGGGCCCACAGGGGGGCCCGGGGGACCGTGGGAGCCAGGGGGGCCAGGGGGGCCAGCCCCGCGGGGATGGACATGGACCCTAGTGGGGCCGCACCGCCGGCCCCCGGGGCCGCTCCGGGTGCCTCCTCATCTCCGTCTGCGTGGTCGGCTGCCTGGGGCGGGGGGCGCCGGGTGTACGGGGCGTGCCATGGGGACCTCCGTGCTCTCCCCTGCAGGATGTTGGTGGCCGCCTCCTTGTCGTCCGCCGGGGCCGCAGCGTGCACCGCGTGCCACGCCAGGTGTTTCAGCATTGCCCCGCTTGTGTAGTACTTGTCCGCACACAGGGGGCATTTCGTCGGCTCCGTGGCCCCTCGCGCCGGGGGGAGCGGCACCGACTTCCGAATGGCGCCCTCCGCCGCTGGTTCGAAGGGCAGGTTGGCCAGTGGCACCGTGTGTGGCGCCAGTGTGCGGCCCGGGGCCGCCGCATCCAGGGCTCGTGTCGCGGGTGCGGGCCCGAGACACCGGATGGCATCGCGCTGCGCGTCTGCTTGCAGCCACGTTTGCCAGTGCGTGGAGCCGATTCGGCGGTCGGGCTTGCCCCTCCATCGCAGGTCGTGGAAGGCCTGTAGCCAGTGGTACACTGCGGTCGGGACCGCCAGCTGGAGCTCTAGGTCGGCGGGGTGCGTCGCTGCCGGCCACACCCCCGGCCTCGCCGCCCGGGCGTTGTCCTTCAGCCTGCCCTGGAGCAGGAGGGCGTGGTGTTCGCCCTCCCGCAGCGCCTTGATGATCATGCGGGTGCAGTCTGCCACGCGGATCACGGCTACGGGCCGCGGCAGGCGCTCGGGGTCGCAGACGACGATGTGCGCGTCCGCCGGGCTGAACATGCAGACCACCCACTGCGGGTTCTGCTGTCCCCGTTGGGCCACCGCCAGGGTAGCCGCTGGGCGGGCGTGCGTGATTGGCCCCGCGTGGAGGTCCGGGACGTCCGTGGCCCTGATGGCGTCTCCCTGCCACGCGGCCCGTAGATGCCCCTCCTGGTCGGGGCTCCACACCAGTGTGGGGGGGTTGACCCACCCCGGTTCCTGCCTCTTGTTGGGGGCGCTGACGGTGTGTAGCAGGACCGCCAGCGGCCAGGGGTCCGCCGACATATAGTAGGCCTGGGTGGGCCCCTGTCGCCAGTCGACGTGGGGCAGGGGCGGCAATGCCCCTTGCCTGGCGGTGCTGTGCCAGACAGTCCATCGGCCTCCGGCCAGGACGTGCGACCGGTACCCTCCGGCGTGGGCGTGTATGATGGCCTGGTAGCCTGCCGTCTGCAGCACCAGTGCCTCCCCCTGCTTAGGCCCGGGTGGGGGTGTGCCATCGCCCGCACCCCAGACACGGGTGCGCCCGCGGAGTGTGGCATGCCACGGGTCTGGTGCATCGCGCTGAGACCCTTGTATGCATCCCGCAATCTGCGCGGGCCGTGGTGGTGGACGAAGCTCTCCCCGCTGTCCGCTAGCAACGCCGCCGCGACGACGTATAGCTGCTCCGTCGTGAGGGGTGCCGTCGGCGCGTGCGTCGCGGCCGGCCGGCGGGGCTGCGTGTCGCGGCAGGGGACGTGGGGCAGCAGTTGCGCCGGCCACGCCGCCACGGGACCCATGGTGACGGCCGCGACCGCGGACGCCAGCGCCGTGCGGTCCGTTGGTCTGTACTGCCGGAGCCCCGTGGTATCTTGGGCGAGGTGCCTGCAGGCTGCCATCCAGGCCACCGCTCCGCAGTTCGTGCAGTCCGGTTGGGCACCATCCGCGCCGTCGCTTCCCCTTTGCTGTACCGTGGTGGCGGTGTCGAGCGGGGGGCCCTGGTGTAGCGCCTCCGGGTCCTGCCCCGGTGGGAGGGCGGGCGGGGCTGGCTGCGGGAAGTTTTGCGCGCCTCGGCGCTCCGGGTGCGTGTGGTACGGGTTTTGCCGGCGGTGTTCTGGGGCTGCCCGTGGTTGGAAGAGGAGTTGGTGCAGGTACCAGTGGCCTTCCGCGGTGGACGGGTTGCGGAGCGTTAGCCACTGTTCCACCACGCCTTCTGGGTGCGCGGCCTCGACGCGGCGCTGCAACCCTAGGCGGCCTAGGCGGTTGGACGTGCCCGCGGGTGGGATGTGGGTTTGCGGGTAGAGCACCCGCAGCGGCTCCAGCGCCAGGTCTAGCACCTCATCGTTGAGCTGCTGCGTGAGAGCCGACGCCCTGTGCAGGGCGTGGAGGACCCCGGGTGTGGGGGCCGTGAGCTGTTCCAGCACCGGTCCCGGCGGGTACCGTGCACCCGGGTTCGTTAGCCACTCCCTGGTGTGGCTCAGTACGGCCTTCCACACGTCCCTCGTAAAGGCGTGCTGGGGGGCCAAAGAGGGGACCATCCGTAGGAGGCGGTGGCACGCCGGCGGCGATCGCATGGGCTTTGGGGCGGCCGCTGTGATCCACCTGCACGCCGTGCCGGGCACGATCGCCCCCCATTCCACGGTCCCCATGCCCTCGGCGTGGATCAGCGCCTGGCCCTGGACCATGGGGAAATAGGGGCTCGAGCGCCCCTTTCCTTCCTTCCACTGTACCCAGGCGGCCCCCGCCTGCAGGCTGCGGAGCAGGGCCACGCCGGGGAGGAGCGGCTGCGGGAAAGCCCCCTTGACGGCCTGGGTGGCGTGGGGCAAGGTGCCCATGGGCAAGTACCACAATGGGAGGGTCCAGGGGCCCGGCAGCGGTTGCGCCACCCCTGCGTCCCATCGCCACTCGGAGTCTGGCGGGGTGGCCGGGACCGTGCCCGTCTGCAGGAAGTGGCGTGCCTGCTTGTCGGGGTGCCGTTGGAGGGTTGCCGCGAGGCTGAGCCCCTCTGCCGCGGGTGCCACCGGGAGGCCGCCCCGGGGCCTGCGCCAGGGGTAATCCTGGTCGGCCGGCCAGGTGTGGAGGTCCCGGGCGATGTCCTCCGCGGTCCCTGTGGGGGCGTCGTCTGGTGCCGTGTGCCACATGACGGCGAGCACCGCCCACGTGGAGAAGGGCCACGCCCGTGGGGGGGTGTACACCTGGATGGTCCACTGTGGGCACGCCCGCCGCACGCGGGACACGTGGAGCACCCCTTGGACCATGTCCGCCGCCAGGACCAGCACCATTCCCGAGGGTTCCACAATGATCCCCTCTGCGGGCCCGCCGTGGCGGCCCCGGGTGTGCAAGGCCACTGCCGCCTGTCCCGCGTGGGTGACTCCGTCGACGGCCTCCTGGATGTTCACGCTGCCGCGCGCGGTCTCATCCAGGATCCAGCCCTGCGCAACCCCGTAGCGTAGGGCGGCGCGTGCGGCCGCGGGTTTCACCTCCGGCAGCGCTCCGTCATCGGGGCCGGGCTGGGGGTGCTGTTTGGGGCACCAGCCTTCGCCGGTGCAGTGGCCCCGTTTCCACGCGGGGCAGATCGCGGGTACGCTGCCCGCCGGCGGCGCAGGTTCCGCGGGCGCACCTCCCGTGGGGGGCTCCGGTACTGCCTCCAGGTCGGAGTCCGTGCCCGCGTCCCCTTGTTGGGGGGTCTCCTTCGCCGTCTCTGAGTCCCAGCGCTCTGATGACCTCGTGTGCTTCGTCCAGCGTCGGAGATCGGGGGCACATGTTGCGTGGTGCCACGGGTTCCGCCATTGCTGTGTCGCTGTGCCTAAGAGCAGGGGGTGGGGTGCGGATGTCCCGTGGCTGGTGCGTTGGTGCGTTCGTGCGTTGCTCGGTGTGGGGGTGGTGGATGGGCGTCCCCGGGGGGGGCGCTTCTCAGCATTGCGAGGGGCGTCTGGTGTTAGTCGCTGTCCCTCCCCCGGCCGCCCGTCCTCTGGAGCGGGCAGCCAGGGTTCCGTGACCCACGTGTCCCGGGTGCGGTCGGTGCGGGCGTGGGGGCCCAGCACCGGCCCCACAGCGTGTGCCCTCGCGGGCCGGCGTTGCTCGCTGTGGGGGTGGCGGAAGAGCGTCCCCGGGGGGTGCCGGCTTTCACCATGGTGAGGGGCGTCTGAGGTCAGGCACTGTTCCTCCCCCGACTGCCCGTCCTCTAGAACGGGCAGCCAGGGTTCCGCGACCCGTGTGTCCCGGGTGCGGTCGGTGCGGGTGTGGGGACCCAGCACCGGCCCCACAGCGTGCACCCTTGCGGGCCGGCGTTGCTCGCTGTGGGGGTGGCGGAAGGGCGTCCTTGGGGGGGGTGCCTTCCACCATTGTGAGGGGCGTCTGAGGTTAGGCGCTGTCCCTCCCTCGACTGCCCGCCCTCTGGGCGGGCTGTTGAGGTCCGCCACCCACATGCTGTGGGCGCGGGTGTGTGGGTGTGGGGGCCCAACACTGTCCCCTTGGCCTGCATGCCCTGTGAGGGCTGCATGCCGCGGGGGTGGTGGGGGGCCGTCCCCGGGGGGGGTGGCCTGCCACCATTGTGAGGGGCGCCTGGTGTCAGGCGCTGTCCCTCCCCCGGCCGCCCGTCCTCTGGAGCGGGCAGCCAGGGTTCCGCGTCCCGTGTGTCCCGGGTACGGTCGGTGCGGGCGTGGGGACCCAGCACCGGCCCCACAGCGTGCGCCCTTGCGGGCTGGCGTTGCTCGCTGTGGGGCTGGCGGAAGGACGTCCCCTGGGGGGTTGCCTTCCACCATTGTGAGGGGCGTCTGGGGTCAGGCGCTGTCCCTTCCCCGACTGCCCGCCCATTGAGCGGGCTGTTGGGGTCCGCCACCCACGTGCCGTGGGCGCAGGTGTGTGGGTGTGGGGGCCCAACACTGTCCCCTTGGCCTGCATGCCCTGTGGGGGCTGCGTGCCGCGGGGGTGGTGGGGGGCCGTCCCCTGGGGGGGTGGCCTGCCACCGTTATGTGGGGCGCCTGGTGGCAGGCGCTGTCCCCCCCCCCGGCCGCCCGTCCTCTGGAGTGGGTAGCCTGGGCTCCGCGACCCGTGTGTCCCGGGTGCGGTCGATGCGGGCGTGGGGACCCAGCACTGGTCCCACGGCGTGCGCCCTTGCGGGCTGGCGTTGCTCGCTGTGGGGGTGGCGGAAGGGCGTCCCCGGGGGGGTGCTTTCCACTGTTGTGAGGGGCGCCTGGCGTCAGGCGCTGTCCCTCCCCCGGCCGCCCGTCCTCTGGAGCGGGCAGTCAGGGTTCCGCGTCCCGTGTGTCCCGGCTGCGGTCGGTGCGGGCGTGGGGACCCAGCACCGGCCCCACAGCGTGCGCCCTTGCGGGCTGGCGTTGCTCGCTGTGTGGGTGGCGGAAGGGCGTCCCCGGGGGGGGGTGCCTTCCACCATTGTGAGGGGCGCCTGGTGTCAGGCGCTGTCCCTCCCCAAGCCGCCCGTCCTCTGGAGCGGGCAGCCAGGGTTCCGCGTCCCGTGTGTCCCGGGTGCGGTCGGTGCGGGCGTGGGGACCCAGCACCGGCCCCACAGCGTGCGCCCTTGCGGGCCGGCGTTGCTCGCCGTGGGGGTGGCGGAAGGGCGTCCCCGGGGGGGTGCTGTCCACCGTTGTGAGGGGCGCCTGGTGTCAGGCGCTGTCCCTCCCCCGGCCGCCGGTCCTCTGGAGCGGGCAGCCAGGGTTCCGTGACCCGTGTGTCCCGGGTGCGGTCGATGCGGGCGTGGGGACCCAGCACCGGCCCCACAGCGTGCGCCCTTGTGGGCCGGCGTTGCTCGCTGTGGGGGTGGCGGAAGGGCGTCCCCGGGGGGGGCGCCTTCCACCGTTGTGAGGGGCGCCTGGTGTCAGGCGCTGTCCCTCCCCCGGCCGCCCGTCCTCTGGAGCGGGCAGCCAGGGTTCCGCGTCCCGTGTGTCCCGGGTGCGGGTGGTGCGGGCGTGGGGACCCAGCACCGGCCCCACAGCGTGCGCCCTTGCGGGCTGGCGTTGCTCGCTGTGGGGGTGGCGGAAGGGCGTCCCCGGGGGGGTGCTTTCCACCATTGTGAGGGGCGCCTGGTGTCAGGCGCTGTCCCTCCCCCGGCCGCCCGTCCTCTGGAGCGGGCAGCCAGCTTTCCGCGTCCCGTGTGTCCCGGGTGCGGTCGGTGCGGGCGTGAGGACCCAGCACCGGCCCCACAGCGTGCGCCCTTGCGGGCCGGCGTTGCTCGCTGTGGGGGTGGCGGAAGGGCGTCCCCGGGGGGAGGTGCTTTCCACCGTTGTGAGGGGCGCCCGGTGTCAGGCGCTGTCCTTCCCCCGGCCGCCCGTCCTCTGGAGCGGGCAGCCAGGGGTCCGCGTCCCGTGTGTCCCGGGTGCGGTCGGTGCCGGCGTGGGGAACCAGCACCGGCCCCACAGCGTGCGCCCCTGCGGGCCGGCGTTGCTCGCTGTGGGGGTGGCGGGAGGGCGTCCCCGGGGGGGGGTGCCTTCCACCATTGTGAGGGGCGCCTGGTGTCAGGCGCTGTCCCTCCCCCGGCCGTCCGTCCTCTGGAGCGGGCAGCCAGGGTTCCGCGCCCCGTGTGTCCCGGGTGCGGTTGGTGCGGGCGTGGGGACCCAGCACCGGCCCCACAGCGTGCGCCCTTGCGGGCTGGCGTTGCTCGCTGTGTGGGTGGTGGAAGGGCGTCCCCGGGGGGGGTGCTTTCCACCATTGTGAGGGAAGCCTGGTGTCAGGCGCTGTCCCTCCCTCGGCCGCCCGTCCTCTGGAGCGGGCAGCCAGGGTTCCGCGTCCCGTGTGTCCCGGGTGCGGTCGGTGCGGGCGTGGAGACCCAGCACCGGCCCCACAGCGTGCGCCCTTGCGGGCCGGCGTTGCTCGCTGTGGGGGTGGCGGAAGGGCGTCCCCGGGGGGGGTGCCTTCCACAATTGTGACGGGCGCCTGGTGTCAGGCGCTGTCCCTCCCCCGGCCGTCCGTCCTCTGGAGCGAGCAGCCAGGGTTCCGCGTCCCGTGTGTCCTGGGTGCGGTTGGTGCGGGCGTGGGGACCCAGCACCGGCCCCACAGCGTGCGCCCTTGCGGGCTGGCGTTGCTCGCTGTGTGGGCGGCGGAAGGGCGTCCCCGGGGGGGGTGCTTTCCACCATTGTGAGGGGCGCCTGGTGTCAGGCGCTGTCCCTCCCTCGGCCGCCGGTCCTCTGGAGCGGGCAGCCAGCTTTCCGCGTCCCGTGTGTCCCGGCTGCGGTCGGTGCGGGTGTGGGGACCCAGCACCGGCCCCACAGCGTGCGCCCTTGCGGGCCGGCGTTGCTCGCTGTGGGGGTGGCGGAAGGGCGTCCCCGGGGGGATGCTTTCCACCATTGTGAGGGGCGCCTGGTGTCAGCCGCTGTCCCTCCCCCGGCCGCCCGTCCTCTGGAGCGGGCAGCCAGGGTTCCGCGTCCCGTGTGTCCCGGATGCGGTCGGTGCGGGCGTGGGGACCCAGCACCGGCCCCACAGCTTGCGCCCTTGCGGGCCGGCGTTGCTCGCTGCGGGGGTGGCGGAAGCGCGTCCCCGGCGGGGGTGCTTTCCGCCGTTGTGAGGGGCGCCTGGTGTCAGGTGCTGTCCCTCCCCCGGCCGCCTGTCCTCTGGAGCGGGCAGCCAGGGTTCCGCGACCCGTGTGTCCCGGGTGCGGTCGATGCGGGCGTGTGGACCCAGCACCGATCCCACAGCGTGCGCCCTTGCGGGCCGGCGTTGCTCGCTGTGGGGGTTGCGGAAGGGCATCCCCGGGGGGGGTGCCTTCCACCGTTGTGAGGGGCGCCTGAGGTCAGGCGCTGTCCCTCCCCCGACTGCCCGCCCACTGCTGGGCGGGTTGCCGGGGCTCGTTGGGTGTGTGCGGTGTGTGTGGTGTCTGTGCCGTGCGTGTCGTGGTGCGTGGTGCCGCTCTTCCCTTGTTCCTCCGGTGCTCCCCTCTCCGGTGTCTCGGTGCGGTGTTATGCTCGCCGTGTGCCTGCCGTGTCCCCTTCCCTGTGCGCGCCCCTTGCTCGGCCGCTGGCTACCCCTTGTTCCTTTCGCGGCTTCGTTGCTCTTTACCCTTTCCTCTACCCTTCTCCCTGACATGCACTTTTTCCCTGCCTCCGCTTTGTTGTGTGTCTCGGTCTTTTTCCTTGTCGGCCCGGGCTTTCTCCTTTGAACCTGCGTAGAGAGAGGAGAGGGTGTAAACAGGCGTGCGGCGGCGGCGGTTTTGTCGCGACACGGCACCTCGAGCTTGCTTGTACGTCATGCGACATGCGTGTGCGACAGGCGTGTGCGTAGGTTTTTTTCCTACTTGCTCTCGTCTTGGCTCCACACACCTCTTTGGCCGCTACCTTTGCTTGTTGCCCGTTCCGCGCGCGCGGCGTGACATGCAACATACCTGTTTCTTTCCCCACTACCTTAACGTGTCCTAGTCCTCTCGCCTTGCCTACGTGTGTATGGCGCGGGCCGGGCGTTCGCTACTGAGAGACGACGGCACGACGCAAAACTTGCCTAAGCGTCTAAGACAACCCTACTTTAACGCCCAAACGACGCAAACACGAGCATACGCTTCTCCGTGGGACCTGTGAGGGGAAGGGAACTTGGGTGCATGCACAAGGTAGGTAGCGTGGCAACGTGTGTTTGTCGGAACCCGGCACACGACGGCGCTATGCCATTTGTGTGTATGCTCCCCGTGACAACCACTCCCTGGCCGAAGGCCATTTCTTTTTTCCCCGTCTCGGTTGGTGGCGCGGGCCGGGCGGTTGGCGGCGTGGCACGACATGGTAACATACTTGCGTTCTTGGTGGCGGTGTGTGGCTTGCCTACTATTTGTTTGCATGCGGCGGCATACCTTCTGTCCCCTTTCGCTCCCTTTCGCCTCCTACGTAAGCGGGCGTGCGGGTGGGGGGTGGGCACGTCTCGGTTACGCCTCGTGGTCACCTTTTACTTTTGTTGGCGTGGTTGCCGTTCTTGTCTCGTGTTCGTTGCGTAGCGTAGTGTGGCATGCAACATACTTGGATCCAACTAGCCACGTGTGTATGTTTAGTTTTTGTTTGTGTGCTTTTTTTGTGTGTTGTGCTTCACCTCGGTGGTGCGTGGCCTCCTTCACGCGTTCTTCTCTCCTTTGTTGGTTTTTTTTTTCCCCTTGTTTGTCCCTTCATACCATTTTGCTCGTCCGTGGCGGTGATGACCTTGCGGCGTTCCAGGCACGCACGTACGGGCATACCTTTCTTTCCCTATGTGTGCGGGGGTGAGCATAGGCATTCATACGGTGTCACCTCTGGTTGGTTTTCCTTGCCGGTGCGGTTTTCGTTGCGCTTTTCGTGGCGGTGCACTTTGGCGTTGCTTGACACGTAACTTCCTTGTATTGCGTTTGTTACGGCATTATGCATACAACATATGGTATATAACATACTTGTTTTTCGGCGGCCGGTGGCGTTGTTGTTGCTTGTGTGTGTTATTCATGCATGACATGCAACATACTTGTGCGCCTTCTTTTTTCCTCTGTTGTGTTCTCCTTCGCGTGTTACGGCGTCGTCGTATTCCCTATGCGAGTGGGCTTGTATTGCTTGGTCGTGTACTTGTGGTATGTCTTCACCGTGGTGCGGTTCGTTACCTACTTGTTCTCTCCTTGTCTACCTCTTATCGCGTTGTGCTGGTTTCGTTGGTTTCTAGCGTTGCGCGGCATATAACATACTTGTTTGTCGGCGGCCGGTGGCGTTGTTGTTGTCTATGTGTGGTTTGTTTTGGGGCGCGCACAAGTCCCTAGCGCCTAGAGCACGCACTTTGCTATGTGGTTTGGGGCAAGCAACGCTCAGCTTCTTCGCCGTCGCGACTCTATTGTTCGTCTTTTTTGGTGAGTGTCCTAGATTTTGCGACCTCGCCAAACAGCGGCGTAAAATTGTTGGGGGGGTTTCTGAGGTCGGAGAAGACGATTTTTCGCTTTATTTCTTCTGGCGGTGCGTCATTCGCTTGGTACTTTTTTTTCTTCTGCTGCGATCGCGCGACGACTGCCCGAATTGTTGGAACGGATCTGCGGGATTTGCTTAGGCGTCAGTTTTTGGCGCCACACTCGAGGGCACTAAAGCTACGAGTTGGCTTAGGACACGTTAAAAGCGTCCTCTGAGAGTCGAAAACCCAAAAGATAGATTTCAGCGCTTCAATGTGCCGGATCTCAGGATTTCACGGATCCGTCAGGATTTTGAGTTTTCTTGCCAAACTCAGAGCAAACTAAAGCTACCTGTTGGCCTGGGACACGTTGCAAGTGTCCTGAAAGAGAAAAAAGCAAAAAAGGTCCCTTTTTTGACACAGATGGGGCGGATATCAGGATTTTGGGGATCCGTCAGGATGGAGAGTTTTCGGGCCGACCTGGGTGCAAACAATAGCTAGCCCTTGTCCCTGAACACCTGGGTGGAGCCCGTTGAGTTTCAAAAAGGCGAAAACTCGAGTTCTGGAGGTCGATCTGGCAGATCTCGAGATTTTTGGATCCTGCAAGATTCTGGGGTGTTGGGGACCTTTGGAGCGAAACCAAGGCCCAGACCTTAGGGCAGGTGAGTGTATGAGTGCCCAGCACGCTCGCAAAAGCGAAAGCGCGCTTCAGGAAGGCAAGATGCGTCGGACTTCGAGATTTTGAGGATCCGGCGGATCCTTCGGTTTTGGGCCCAAAAAAGGGCCAAACCGGGTTTTCAAAGTGTGGAAGGGTTGGTAGGGGTGGAGTACCTCTGTTGGCAAATGTCGGAAGAGAGTTTACCCAGCCTGATGCGGCCGTAGATGACCGAACGGAAGCTCAGGGGAAGGCTCAAGGAAAGCCTTACAATCCCCTCAAAAAAGGCCTACGGGGCCTAGAAGACAACGGAAAGGGAGCGCAAATACCTTGGTAGTTGCTGGGGGTGTGCTGAATCTGGACGAAGCTGGGGAGGGGGCCTAGAAGCAACCAAAGACGACGACAGCAAGCGAGACGGAACGAAACGAGAAACAAGAGGAAGGAGAAACACACTGTCAACAATTCCGTGTGATTGGGGCGCTCCGCTGTTGATGTCTCTGTCCTGAAATGTTGAAAATCACAGAGGGCGGTCACGCGCGCACAGCAGGAAACAGCGAAACGGAACCACCAGCGACTGTAGATTGAGGGGCACGATCGGCACCCTCTGCTTACCAGTTTGAAGTCAGCAGGCACGAAATCAAATCGCAAATGGGCTCATGTTGAAAGAGTATACAAAGACCTGTGCAACAAAGAAGAATATGTACAATTCCAGTGCAAAACATACTTGGAGGAGCAGCAAAGTGCTAAGACATCGTAAATCTGGGCTGACCATCATAAAGTCAGATTCGCGAGTGAGTTGTTAGGGAGTTACTAATAGAAAGATGTCCTTGATTAGTGCCCTAGATATTTTGATGAAATCCTGCAGGTTTTGAAGTTGAAAACCCAAACCAAAGCAGCAAGTAGACCAAGAACAGGATGTGGATCGAATCAATGAATAGTTTTGAAATCCAGTGTAACACAGAAGGGCTGCAGATAGACAAAGCAGGTAAAAACAAAAAGATTCAATCACAAATGGATAATACAAAAGATTTTATATGAAAGCTGGTCTGACTCTAGCCTCCAAGATAGCATCAAGCACTTCATGTGCACTCTTTTGGGTGAAATCATGCTGGTTAGGAATGTGGGGCATAGATGTCAGGCCAACACAGAAAATGACTTGGCCAAGCAACTGAATTCAGAAACAGTTAAAAAGTAGAACCACAATAAGTGGTAGAAACAATTGAGTATAGGGGTCTTGGGCTGGGAGACCACTAGGCTTAACCTCCAAGGCCTAAAGCATGAAATGCCTATTTTTTTTCGGTATATCCTCCATGAAGGAAGGTACCTCCGCTCAGTTGAGTGGTAGGGGTGAACTTCATGGGGGGCTAGGGTTACAACCCTAGTTACTTTGAGAAAAGGTACTTTAGGCTTCAAAAGAGTGATAAAAATACTTAAGTTAGTCTTAGCATCAACAAAAGGGTTTTAAGGGGGGCTTGGCCTGGATCAAGCCCTCCAAGAAAGACATGGCAGTGACTTTTTCTTACTCCCCCCTGGAGTACTAGTTAGCTAAGCTAGTAGGACCAAGGAAAAAAACTCAAATATTCCCAAAATTACCTCAGAAAATGCATTAAACTTACCAAAAACATCCTCATCAGTTCATAGAAGCCTATCACACTGTAGGTACCCTCGAAAAACAGTGTAATGTACCGTGAATGATGTCCCTTCAGTGGGGCATTCCTCAAAAGTCGCCAGCGTGCGACGAAGAATTTTGGTAAAAATTTCGGGGTAGTGGGGTTTGAACCCAGGTCTCCCTCCCTAGAGCACATATGCTTGCCCACTAGGGTACAGTGGAACGCTTCTACCCGGACGGCGATCGCTGCATAAACAGCGTTTTAGTAAACGTCCTGACCAAGGGCCAGGGCGGAGCAATACTCCCAATGGAGGACACAAATCTCCAGGAGCTGAAAAAAATAGAAAATGTAACCAACAGGGAGTGATTCCTGCGGTTTAGCGAAAGATGTAGCGATTTAACGAGTCAAATCGCTAAAAATTGACGAAATCACGCGAGAAATCGTCATTTTTACACCAAAACTCAAAGTCACAGACAAGCGCAACGGAAGGGGACTTCAGAAACAAGGTTGCGCAAGCGTAAAAGGCTTTTGAAAAAGAAGGTATGAGCCGTAGTTTTTAAAGTTCTAAAGGAATTTTTTCCACAGTTGCATCCAAATTTTTATAAACTTTAGGGAAAAGTATTCAAACTCAACCCACACCACAGAGCAGGTGGACAACCCACCTCTCAGGTATGCCAGTGTCATCCCACACGCATGCATTGCGTTCATGTTGGTTGCTTCGTTAAAACGTTAAGCTTCTCAACGCTGTGTTCGTTGGGGGTTCGGGTCCTCCTCTCTCTTGCTCTGCACAGGTCAAAACAGGAATGAAAGGTATGCGATGCGAATGGAGCGCGCAGCGCGCACGTAGGGTTAGAATATGCGCTGTGCTCGCGATGCATGTGCCTATTTGAGGCATGCACACGCTGTGGCGCTTTCCCTGTACCACAATTCATCCTTGTTCTCTCTTCACAGGTAAGAAAAGAAAGTGCTTGCTCGTGTGTAGCCGTAGCGTTAAAGTAGGGTTGCTTAAAACGCTTAGGCTTGTTTATAACTCGCAATAGGGTTGTTTTGCGTTCGCTTCACTTCGGTATTCACACGATGCATGGTGAGTAAGGTAGGTTAGCCCAGGAGGAGCTCAGAAGCCCACGAGGGGACGCCGGCAGCCGTCCCCGGCGGGGACGGACCCGGCGGAGGGGGACCCCCCGGAGAGCGGAAAGCGGCTCCAGGCGGCGGTCCTCCGCTATGACACCCTGGCAGCGTGCGCGCCGGCGGCGTACCAGGCGGACGCGGCACGGCATGGCATCCGGTCCGAGGCGGCGCTCCAGCTCACGGAGGAGCTGCGGGGTGCGTCGCCCGGGTTCTGCCCGACCACACAGGGCCAGCTACAGGAGGAGCTGGAGAGGCAAGCAGCCGCCCTCGAAGAGGACATTCGCCAACTCCGCGCACTCCTGGCGGCAGACCGCAAGCGCGCCATCAAGGACTTCTGGCGCCGCCACGCCCCCGACATCGCCCAGCGATGGAAAGCCGTGCGGGGCGCCATAGGGGTAGAGGCCCCGGGCCCGTCAGGCCTCTGGAACGTGCGGGTCTCTAACACCCAAACGCTCCTCACGGAGGCCCACGACGTGATGTTCGCAGTTCGCGCCTTCTGGCGGGAACTGTATGACAAACGCCCGGTGGACCTCCCAGGCTTCCAGGCAGTCCTCGGCACCATGTCCCCCGGGTACCTGACGGGGCCTGGACACAGGTCCAGCAGTACTCCATGCAGGACCTGCAGTCCGCCCTGGACAAGGCCGATGGCAAGGCCCCAGGTCCCAACCACGTGGAGGCCCGTTTCATCAAGGCCCTCCAAGCACCCGTCCAGTGGCTCCTGGTCCACTCCTACCGGGCCATCCTCCGCGGCGCCCCGCCGCCGATGCACTGGAGGGACGCGCACATCTGGCTCAGCCCCAAGGTACCGGGCTCCGCCAGACCGGACGACTACAGGCCCATAGCCCTGGGCCAGCTGGACATGAAGCTGCTCACGGGCCCCCTCACCCAGCGCATCACGGAAGTGCTCACACGGCACGGAGTGGTCAGCGACTGGCAGCAAGGGGCCCTCCCTGGCTCCAACACAGGCCCCCCACTGTTCATGGCGCAGCGGCAGCTCCAGCGGGGAAGGCCCAACTACGTTTTCTCCTTCGACGCCCGCAAGGCCTTCGACACCGCCGCGCACGGCGCCCTCCACCTCATCCTGCGCCACCTCTCCCCGCCGCCGGACGTCATCGACCTCCTGCTCTTCCTCCACACGTGCGCCAGGCTGCGCATCGTCACCGCACACGGGCTAACGCAGCCCGTCCACATGCTGCGCGGCGTCCGGCAGGGAAACCCCGAGAGCCCCCTGCTGTACGTGCTCCTCCTGGAGCCCCTGCTCAGGGCGCAGGGGCACCGCCTACGCCCGCCGGGAGGGGCCGAGCAAGGCCTCATCCAG
Source organism: Eutreptiella sp. 'Long Island Sound 2002' (assembly GCA_964036045.1). Taxonomy (NCBI): domain Eukaryota; phylum Euglenozoa; class Euglenophyceae; order Eutreptiales; family Eutreptiaceae; genus Eutreptiella; species Eutreptiella sp. 'Long Island Sound 2002'. Next base: position 56,690,656 of record OZ038385.1, on the reverse strand, counting down.
GCCTACATCGACAACCTGCTGGTAGTGGCCCACACGCTGCAGCATTTCGTCGAGGGCGTGGAGGCGGTGGCCGCGTACCTGGGAATGATGGGCATGGAGCTCGACCCCTGCAAGTGCGCCATGGCCACCACGGAGGGGGTGCCGGGCCTGCAGCTGCGCCTCTGTCCCCACCTGGAAAACCCATGGCACTGGGTACCAGCGGCGGACTCCGTCCCCTACCTGGGACTCCAGCTGCAGCCGGACGGGGGGTTCTCCCTGCAGCGCAAGCACCGGCTACGCCTGGCGGCGGTGCACCACTGGTGCCTCAACACCCTCGCGCCACCGAAAGTGGTGCAGGATGTCATCCTGGCGATCCTCGGGGGGGGTGACACAGTACGTCGCCCCTTTCATTGTTGACGACTCCGACACCGCACGCCACCTGGTCCACATCACGGTCCACGTCGCGAAGGACAGGGCGCGGTACGCCTTTGACGCCTCGCGGGACAGCCTGCAGGATGACCGGACCCTGGGGATCACACGGGTACCAACGCGGTGCCAGCAGGCAGCGGTGGCCCTCGTGGGTACACTCGTCCACCACCGCTCAACCTCCGTGCGAAGTCACCAAGATGTTCTGGGAAATAGCCGGCGCGCACGGAATATGTCCCGAGGTGCAGTACCCCGTCCCGGAGTTCGCAGCTCTAGCGGGAGGTGGCAGGGTCCACCGCATACCCCGGGCCCTGGCCGCCCTGGGAGTGGAGCTGTACAACCCCATCGCGTGCCCCAGGGCGGCCCACGTCCAACTACAGTCCCCGCCGGGCAACATCGTCACGCTGCGCACCCTCAAGCTGCGACACCGCGACACGTGCCGCCTGACAATGCCACACACGACGCCGTGGCATGGGCACCACGGGCCACGCCACCCCTTCCCCGACAACGACGACCCGTGGCCGACGGCGGTGCGGAAATGCCTCAACCAATGCGCCGATGAACGCCTCCACTATTGCCGCCGCGAGCAGGAGCCCACCAACCACCCCGGGTGGCGCGACGCCTTGGTCCACCTTTTCCACACCACCAGCACACGGGACCCGCGCCTGAGACTCGTCCACCCCACGAGGGCTAAGCAGGACGCCCACACCGGCCCACGGGTGACCCCGGACGGCCTGCACCTCCACGTCGGGGGCTACCGCCGCCGGGGCGGCCTATCCCCCCCCACGCGGGGGGCGGCGTACCACCCGCCGGCAGCCCTCATGTACATCCTCCACGACGTACTCGCGGAAAGCGAGCCCCAAGAGCCTAACGCGGATGTGGCATGGCCCGAGCCCCTGCGCCCCCGGCCCCACGCGCCGACGCCGTTGTGGTTGGTGACCACGGACGACCAATGCACTACAGCGGCTGGGCAAGCGCAGCTCCGGGCCGAGTGGGTAATAGTGCAGGTGGGGGCAGGCCGGCCCAGGCCCCGCGGACTCCCCCGTGGCACCGCCCTGCTGGTAGCTACGGGGATGCCGCACGACCCACACATGGCAGTACACGTGCTGGAGGACCAGCCGGAGGACACGAGCCACCTGGTGGTGCACCAGCGCGGAGGTCCGGCGTGGCTCAAGGAACATGTGACGGCACTTCGGTCCTGGGCAAGCACGATCGCCGGAGCGGAAACCCGGCTGCACGACCACCCGGCGATCAGCCCTCGCAACACCAGGGCGCTGAGCGAGGACAAACTGACCCCCAGCCACCCCGACGTCCGATGGCACTCCGCTGACCTCAACGCGCGGTGGCTCAGCCCCAGCGGGTACTACTGGATCCCGGAGGCCTGGGGCCACACCTCTTCCGACGCATCAGGGGGCGGACCCTGCAAACACGCCACCAGCGTCGCTCTCGCCGCCGACCTCACCCGCACGTGGGCGGTGGCCATCTCGGGCACGGTGCCCGACGGGGAGGGGGTGGCCGCCTCCCTCCCCCTGCAATACGGCGCCCACCGACCATGGGTCCACACGGTGGACGCCGAAGTCATCCTCCACCTCCTGCGACACGCAGATCGCGAGCGGACCACGGGGGTCCCCGCGGGCGCGGCGAAGGTGGTCAGCCAGATGCCCCTATGGTGGCTTCGGGACGGCCTGTGCGTGCGAGGGCGGCACGCCGGGCACCCGTTCTGGTACGTCCAAGCCACCTCGCACCACAGTGACGCCCTACTGCACAAGGCGGACTGGGCGGCGTCCCAGGACACCGTCCTGCAGAACACGCCCCCGGACCCTGGCCACACCCAACTCATTGTCGCCGGTCGTGACGGCCACCTCGATCTACGGCCCCCCACGATGTGGACAGTCGGCGAGGTTGCGCAGCGGGCGCAGACGGACCATGCGCTGACACACCAAGGAAACACACCTCTGGGCGCGGCCCACGCCACAGCCTATGTCCACGCCCGGGACCTCACCGCGACGGCCACCAACCGCCGGGCGCTGCGGGCCAGAGACGGCCACACGCCGGTGCAGTGCAGGCTCCGCGTGCGTAAGGAGCGGCTCTCCGGCGTCGCCGTCCTCCCACAACTGTGCCTCCTATGCGGCGGCCCGGAGGAGACCCAGGTGCAAATGCACGTGGGGTGCGCCCACTCACGACTCCTCTGGCCCCACTACCGCCAGGTGGTTCACAAGGCGGCCCGCCACCTCCCACCCGGGGACAAAGCCCTGTGGGTGGCCTTGTGGTGCTCCGCACGCGCCACATGGACGGAAGTCTTCTGCTCTGGGCTGGTGCCCGAGGACGCAGAGACGCAGCTCCGCGCCATAGCCCGCTACGACCCGCCGGGAGGGACCTCTTTGGACGATTTCCTCCACCACATGCTCCGGCTAGGGGACTTCGCATGGGAGCTTCGCAACCACCGGCTGGAGCAACTCCTCCGCGAGCCCCTCAGCGCGGCGGCCCGGGTGCACCCATGGCTCACCGCGGCAGAGGGCGACTGCCCCCCCCCTCCCCCGCGCCCTGACAAGGACTTCGTAGCCTCCCTCCGTGTTGTGAATGGCACTCTGCAGTGCCCGCCACAAGAGGGCCCCCACCTGCACCAGGACCTGCCGGGGGGGTTCTCGAAGCACCTACAAGACGCCCTCTTCCCACCGTGGATCATCGGGCGCGGCTCCATGACCGCGTGGGAGGCACGCATAGTGGGTGAGGAGTGGGCGCGCGAGTGGAGCCGGTGGTGCGCCGCCACGCGCGCCCTGGAGACCCCTGCGCAACAATACCCCGCCATCCCGCTCGAGGGATGGGGGCCGGACACCCGGCCGAGACCCACTGTGATCCGCGGGGCGGGACCTGACCACCCGTGGGACGCGGCGACGGGGGAATGGCTGCAAGCGGGCCCGGGGCCGCAAACAGGATGGACTGGGGACATGTCCTCACTCGTCAGGACCAGGGTTGGAAAAGACGGCGTATATATACGCGTAACGTATATATACGCGTACTGTATCGCGAGAATACAATACAGTACACGTCTTGTTCCTAGGCTAGCATCTGGCGCCAGCCGCGGGCGCCGCTGAGCAAACAAACATGGCCAAGGATTGACAGTGCAAATGTGAGGTACTTTATAGAATTTGCAATGATTTTAATTTGGACTTCGTTTCATTAACATTGGTGTTTGAATTTTTCTGCCTGTCTTGCGTTTGCAGGGCCTCACAAGAAGCAAGTGAAGAAGAAGGAGAAGAAGAACAGGAGGGAAGAATATGAAGAGAGAAAGAACAGAAGAAAGAAGCGGAAGAGGCGAAGGAGATCAAAGAGACGTTAAGAAGAAGACAGCAGAAGATCGAGAAGCTGCAGCAGCGAAGAAGACTGAGGAGTGAAGACAAAGAAGACGAAGAAGGAGCACAAAAGGAAGAAGGTGCTGTGAGTGTCATTTGAGTGTCGGCGCGTGTTGTGAGTGTTATTTGAATGTCGGCGCGTGCTGTGAGTGTCCTTTGAGTGTCGGCGCGTGCTGTGAGTGTCATTTGAGTGTCGGCGCGTGCTGCGAGTGTCATTTGAGTGTCGGTGCGTGCTGTGAGTGTTATTTGAATGTCGGCGCGTGCTGTGAGTGTCATTTGAGTGTCAGCGCGTGCTGTGAGTGTCATTTGAGTGTCGGCGCGTGCTGTGAGTGTCGTTTGAGTGTTCGTCGCGCTCGCTTCTGTTGTCTCGACAGTGAGCCTTCGTTGTCCTTTATATGACCCTTTATGGTGGACTCAGTCAGTTTGCTGCTGCATCTCAGTGATGTCATTTGAATCTCAAAATTTCACTTCTGCACAGAGGCTTCAAGTGACGCCAGGGACCTGTTATGTGTGCTGCAGCAGCTGTACAGATACATGCGCTTGCTTTATTTTTTGCTGGTTGCTCACTTTTTGCCATTTGCCATTTTTGGCCATTTGGTGGTCAGCCTGGGGACAGGTGCCTTTGTGAGGCTGGATCTCCTGGGGCCTTGTTCGAGAACGCAATGGTTTTCAAAAATATCTGAAGTATTCTTTTTTCAAAAGAAGCACAATGGTTTTTAAAAACATCCGAAACATTATTTTCTCCACAAAAAACATTGTGAGTCTACTTTTTTTGAAAAAGCACTAGGAAGGGGCACAATAGAAGCAAGTAAACCATTAGAAGCAAACCGAAACAACATGAACAAGGAAAAAATTAACACACGATGTTCGTTTATTTTCATCGTTCGTTCGTTCATTCGTTAATTTTCAAAAAAAAATTAACAAGCAACGTTTGTTCATCCCAACCCTGTCTTGAACATCATAAATAAATATAGAACAAAAGGAATCCAGAAAACGTAAACAAAGGCAAAAAACTGTTTTCGCAAACCATTGCAGGTTGTAAACTAAAACACTACTTTGTCAGAAAAATTAGAGATACAATACATTACATTACAGTACTGTATCGGAACGATACAATACATTACACGTACTGTATTGTACCAACCCTGGTCAGGACTCCCGTCCCCCCCTGCATCGTCCTTCACGCCGCCAACGTACTCCGGGCTACGGAGATACGCAAGTGGAGACACGCCACGGCCACCGTCTGATGGCACCCCCCAGCGGACGGGGCCGCCAAGCTCGCCGTGGCGCACTTCAAAACTGGGGGGCCGGTATACGACGACCCCCTGTCCCGGCTGGGCGACACCCAGGGGCCCTTGCTCCTCATGCTCCCCACCGACTTTGCAGCCGCGCTGCGCCAGGAGCTGGACGGCTGCGAAGGCCTGCGAGTGGGATGGGAGGCAGTCGCGGACGGCACCCTACTGGCCCTCCTCCACCGGGACGCTGCAAACGGTCGCCAATGGGATACGCTGGCGCCCCACCTCACCGGGCGCCACGTGTACATGGCAACCCCCCCCCAGGGGCACCCCCGCCCGGCGTGGGACGACTTCATCGCCGCCTCCCACAACCACGGGATTCTCCCCGACGACACGTGGCGGGAGGTCCAGCGGAAGACCCTCGGCAGGGACTACAGGCGCCGCGTCCGCGCCCGCCTGCTGCAGATCCGGGACCCCCTCCGACAGAGGTGGGATAACCTCTGAATCCGCCATCTCGACCCTTGGTCGCTGCCCTCCCACCTCCCACACACCTGCCGACTCTGCGGGGAATGTGACACGGTGTCCTCCGCAGCGTCGACAGGCGCCAACAGGTGCGCGCAGTGCGCCCAGGTGGCTGCGTGCCCCTGGCCCGAACCTCCCGCAGGCCCGCGCAGGCGCACGGAGGAGGAGGCCTTGCACCGGCACATCGAGGGGGCACACGCCCCCTCACACGAATGCGCGGGCCCCGTGGGCGCTGTATCCCTCTGGATCCACGTGCACCTGCGGGACCCCACATCCGTTGCGCACCTGTCGCACGTGTTCGCACCCTGAACCCCACCCGCCGCCGCCCTTTGCAGAGCCTGCAGTACCATGCCACGCCGACGGGGGGATGGGCCGGGACACGCCAGGGCCTGCCGCCAAGCGCATAAGGCGACCGTCCGGGGCCTGGTGGCAGAAGCAGTGGCGAAGGCGCATGAGGCGCACGCTGCCGCACAACGTGACCTGACGGGCAGTGCGAGGGCTTTCCTAAACGAGACCGCCCTCCCGGCCGTCCGTGCCCTGAACGGGGCAGGGGCCCCTACGCTGCTCCCGGCGATGCACCGGATCGTGAACGCCGTGCAGCCGGGGCTCATCGGCCCGGAGGCGGCCCTCTACGGCCACTGGATGGAGTGGCGCGAGTCCAACCGGTCGGGCCGGCCCTCGTCCATGAAGGACACCCTGCGGCTGACGGGAGCGGGGTCTACCATGTCCCTCCGCAGCAGCGCCCCAGCCCTGCTGCACGCCCTCAGGACGCGCTACCCCGGGGACACGGCCCCGTTCCTGAACCAGGCGCGGGCCACATACCCGGGGGGAGTGTCCCAGCTGGATGCGGCGCTCCACCTTCTACACCCACCGGACGAGGACCTGGAGGTGGGCGAGGTCACGGTGTTCGTGGAAGGCGCGGACGAGGCGCCCACCCGCCCCCGGCCGACCAACCCGGTGTACGACGGCAACAGGCCGACCCCCCCGTACGCCATCGTATGCGAGGCGTTCCCCAGGGAGCCCACCTGGTGCCCCGCCCTCCTGCCGGCGCCGCACGCGCCCCGCGGCTGGGCCAACCCAGACCTGTCCCCCTCCCTCTCCAGAACCAGGAGTGCCCACCACAGGGGGCAGGTCCTCTGGCAAGAGCGCCCTGGCATCCCCCTGCTCGTCCTCGTCGTCGCGACCCGCGGGGATCCGGAACGGGTCCTGGGGATCACCCCCAACCACCTCTATGGGGCAGCATCTGTACCCCGCCCCCCCCTCCCGGCGCCCGCGGCGCGGGACGGGGTACACACCTTCCTGCGAACACAGGAGGTCACCGCCGTTACGGGGGTCCACCTAGTGCGGCTCCCCCCCGGCACCACCCGACGACCCCCGGGGGCCCAGGGCCCTGGGCCCCGCCCCAGACTGGGAGCTGTGGCGCGACGCGTGTGCCGCGTGGCTCCCCCGCCTCCCCTCCCAATGCCGATGGATGGCTGCCGGCCCCCGCCCGTACGGGGCTGACGCCTCAGCCGGCCCCACACTCCCTCCCCCCCTCCCCCCCGCAGAGCACTGCACGGCACGCCCACGGCACGACACTGATGCACCAGCAGGTAGTGGGAAGGGCGCACCTGCCACCACGCATGCCTACCAGGATAACAGTGATGGCAGACTCCGATGGCTCCCCCCAGTGGGACGACCGCCACCACCGCCAGTCCCGCTTCCGCTCCCCCGTCTCCCGGAGTGGGCGGGGGAGACCCCCGCGGAGCGCGAGGAGCGGAGGCTGGCGGAGGCAGCGGTGCTGGTTGGGCCGCCAGCTGGGCAGCCCCGGGCGGCCTCTGCCGACACCGGCCGTCGACCCAGGAGCCTGAGCCGGCCGATTTGACCGCCCCCGCCGCCCAAGCAGCAAGCCCTGCTGCCCCGCCCCGGGAGGGGGCCCCAGACGCGTGGGGAGCGGAGACCACAGCCCCAACGAGCCACGCCGCGGCCCCGACCGCGGCCCCCGGCACGCCGCCGACACAGGGGGTAGCCCCGGCGCAGGAACCTGGCGCATTGCTGAGGGCTGCTGCAGCTGCAGAGGGGAGCGGGGAGGGCGCGAGACGGGTTGCGACCGCGGCCCCGGCGAGCCGCGCCACCGCCTCGGCCTGCCACGCCGCGGCCCCCAGCACGCCACGAAAGCGGGGGAAGGACCCCGCACGGGCCACGGGCGCCTCGCCGGCGGCCGCCGCAGCAGCAGCAGAGGGCGGGGAGGGCGCGAAGTACCGCGCCCACGCCAACCCCACCCACACCCACACCAGCCCCCCCAAGCCGTTCCCCCCAAAGCCCTTCCCCCGGCGCGGACACGGCACGTCCGCCCCCCGGCGCCTGAGCGCTCGCCGCTGGGCGTCACGCTGCCGCAGCTGCAAAGGCAGCGGGATGCCCGGCGCGTGATCCAGGAAGGAGGGGACGGCGCGCAGGCAGAGCTGCGTGCCAGCCACGGGAGCGCGAAGCGGGGGACAGGAGGCGACAGGGGAAGTGCCCAGGAGCACGCGCAGGGAGCGGGCCAGGGCACACGCGGCAGGGAGCAAGGGCGCAGCAGCGGAGGGGGACAGAGCGCGGGCAGGGGACGGCGCTACTCAGGGCAGAGAGCCGGGAAGGGGCCAGGGCACGGGAAGGGCGCCCAGGGGTGCCGGCAGGGCGCCCAGGTGCAGGGAGTGGGGCGAGGGACGGTGGGCGAGTGGGCAGGCCAGGGCGTGGTGGACAGGGGGCGGGACCCACGGCACGGGCAGGGGGCCGGAAGGGGGCCCAAGGGCAAGGGCAAGGGCGCCAGGGGCCCCAAGGGACAGGCGGAACGGGGCATGGGAGCCCGGGGGGGAGGGCGGGTTGAAGGGAGGGGGGCGGGGGGCGGGGCGCCCTCGCAGCCGGACGTGCAGCCAGTGAGGTGCATCCCCCCCGGCATCGAACAGATGCCGGCGCACCACACCCACCAGCACCACCACCACCACCACCACCTCTACAACATCGACCCTGACGCCGGCGAGCTCATCCCCCCTCAACCCCCACGACCCCAGCACCAGCCAGCCCCCCCCGCACCGAAGGCGGAGCCGGCGCGGATGGCCTCGGCGGGGGGGGGGGCGGGGTTCGGCACCGGCGCCGCAGGCACAGGGGCAGCAGGGGGAGCCGGCTTGAGGGACAGAGGGGGCCCGGCCCTGGGACCGGGACTGGGGCACGGTCCCGGACCCTCTGGGGGATGAGGCCCTCCCCCTGGTGGGGGGGGTGTACGGGTGGTTGAGCTGGGCCAACCAGGGGACCACCAGGGGGTTGAGGAACCGGCCTTGCGATGCCGTGCTCCTCCGAAGGGACATAGGAAACCGGGAAGTACCCCCGGGGGGCCGGGCAGCCCCAGAGGACCACGAGGAGGTCCTCAGGTCAGTGATCCGGGCGGCGTGCCCCGACAGGGGGCCGACGTGGCCGGCCTTCCTGGAAGGGGGAGCGGTACTCCGCATCACGGATGCGGACGCCAACAACTGGCTCCCCTGGGCCTTGCGCAGCGCCCTCGCCCACTGGCGCTACCGCCGGCGCAACCCGCCGCCGCCACAGCCCCAGCCCCCACACAAGCGGCGGCGCAGGTGACGGCCCAGACGGCGGACGCGAGAAAGTGGGGGGGGGAGCTGGGCCCCCCGACCCACGCCCCCCCCACGATACGGCGTGATGGAGGAGCGCGCGCCACCTCCCACGGGAGGGAGGGCGGAGACAACGAGCGCGGGGGGGAACCTACTGCCCCGCAGCCCGCTAACCGCTGACCGCTAACCCTCACGGCCGCCCCCGGCTGGCCAGCGCCGCGCGACGACGGCGGGGGGGACAAGGGGCCCCAGCAAGGGCTTGCACGAGGGTCCAACTCTAAGTAGAGGGGGGCGGGGGAAGAGTGCGACCCCCCAGCCGATGGCTGGCCCCCCGGGCCGGGACCGCCAGGCCGCCCCCCCTCGGCCGTCAGGGGGCGGCGCCAGGGGACCAGAGGCCCCCCCCCACTCCCCCCCCCCTCCCCCTCAGGCCCAAGAGCGGACGGAGGCAGACCGAAGAGACGGCGGCCCCGCACCCCCCCCGAAGAGGCCGCTGCACCCGGGGTAAGGGGGCACCGCGGCCGCGGCAAGCGCCCCCGGTGAACCACCCGCACGCCCCCGCCCTGCCCGCTGCCGGCCGACGGCGGACCGGCGCTGCACAGGACGGCGCAAACGGAGCGGCCCCTTCAGAGGCCGGCCTGGGGAAGACGTGGGCGCTAACCAGGGCGGGGGGGTTCCCCCCCCCTCCCCCCCCTGCCCGCCGCACTGACCCATTGGCGGCCCACCGGGCCGCGCCCGACGCCCGCGGCCGCCCGGCAACCCCCACGGCACGAGTTTACCCCGGGGGGGCACGCCGGAGACAACGGATGGCAGGCCGACACCCGACGGGGCGGGGGGACGGGGGGCGGTGGGGCGCCCCCCCAACCCCCCCCCGCTCCCCCCCTCCCGCTTGAGGGCCACAGGAGCGACCCTCCGCCCCCCGGAGCCGAGGGGACGCCCCCCCTCCCCCAGAAGGGACCGCGACGCGGGGGGGGGGGATGCGGCTGGACCTGCACACCGCGCGCCCCAGCGCCCCCAGCCGCCTGCTCCCGAGGGGGTCGCGGCTAATGGGCGAGCCCACACCAGCACGCCGGAGCGACGCGCGGACCAAGCCTTGGGGCGATGCACGGCGGCGCACCAGAACAGTATGGAGGCCGCGGCCCCATGATCCCCCCATGACCATTGCCCACTCAGGGAGGGCAGAGGGGGGGTTCAGGTCTGAAGCGGCCCCCGGGGGAGCGGTCCACGGGCCGCCCCTCATCCCCCCCTCCGGGGCGGCCCCGCGACCCCGACTGAACGCGCACGCCGGGGGGGAGTGCGCCGACAACAAGAGGGGGGCCAGGGTAGGGAACTGCTGGCCGCCACCCCGAGGGGGAGCAGGGAGGCCGCGGCGCGACCCCCCACCCCCCACCCCACCCACCGGCCCGCAAGCCGCGGGGGCCCCGGCCCCCACCCCCCGAGGCAGGGGGGATGGTCCCCCCTCCCCCCGCCCGAGAGAGGAGCCGGAGCACGGCCCGCCCCCCCGCCCCCGCCGCTGGCTCCCACAGGAACCGCGGGGAACAAGCAAGCCCGCGCCAACTGCCAGGACGCCGCACAGATCGCGCCCAGTGAAGGCGGGCGAGCACGAACCGGAGTGGTATGGGGGGCCAAGCCCCCCATGACCAGAAAGACGCCAGTGACGTTCCCTTTGTTGCCTGCCCAGGGAAGGGAGAGGGACGGATCGAGGCAGAGCGACCCCCCGCCCTACAAGCCCCCCCCTGGCCGCACAAACGGGGGGCACGGCGCCCCCCCCCCCCCCCCCCAGCCCGCCCCCCGGCACACGAACGCCACGGACCCGCCCCACGGGGGGCGCACAGCCCCAAGCCAGGTAGGGGGACGGCCCCCCACCACCCCCGCGGCACGCAGCCCCCACAGGGCGTGCAGGCCAAGGGGACAGTGTTGGTCCCCCACACCCACACGCCCGCGCCCACAGCACGTGGGTAGCAGACCCCGACAGCCCGCCCAGTGGGCGGGCTGTCGGGGCAGGGGGAGCGCCTGACCCCAGACGCCCCTCGCAACAGTGGAAGGCACCCCCCCCGGGGACGCCCTTCCGCCACCCCCACAGCCCCAAGCCAAGTAGGGGGGAACTGGGACCGGACCGCCCCCCCCCAAGCACGCCAGACGGAGCAAGGGACCGGGGCAGGACACGCGGAGGGGTACGGACCATGTGGAACGGCCCTACCAGCGCCCAGTGCCGGGACCGCGCGAGGTTCGCACGCCACACCACCCAGGGGGGGGGGGAGCGGACGCCGCGGCAGCGCCAGCGCACACACACGCAAAGGGCACGCGGGGACTACCAGAGGGGCGACCGGACCGAGCTCGCGGAACGCACAGACCGCGTGGAATGGCGTACCAGCGAGCAAGGGTAAGGAACACCCAGACGGGACGGCCCGCCACACGCAGCGCGGGACACGCGGGGCGGGAAGGGGGAAACGGGAGAGACACAACACCAGGTACCGGCCCGAACCCCCCGAACCGGCCGCGAGCGCCGCGCACACACAGACGGGGCACTGCACCCGGCAAGGCAGTAGTGGCGCACAGCGCCACGCCCCAACCCCTAGGCTAGGCAGCCTCCGCGCCGGCCCAAGGGGGTCCTACTGGTGACAAGCCAGTAGCACGGGCCCGGCGGCGGCGGCGACCCGGGCGACCACGCATTAGGGGGGCGACGCGCTGGTTAAGCGCCCGCAGCCACGGCTGCAAATTGATGCACAGACCGGGGAGTGGCGAAACGGGGAAGCCGGGGAGGGACGGGGCTCCGAGCCCTGTGAACCCGGGGGACTCCGCCACCAGGCAGGAGGTGCGTCTTGGAGGGCCCCCCACTAGAACCCGGTGGGGAGGATATCACCTGGCCCGACCAGGTGGCCCCCTGGGGCCGAAAGGCGTCTAGTACCCGCAAAATCAAACCTCAAACCTCAAACCCCAGGAGGAGCTCACCTTCTGGTTGAGTCAGTGTGGTTATGTTCTCGCCTCCCTCCCCTGCATGCGTGCACATGATGCATTAAAGGGATTTGACAGTAGGCCACGTGCTGTGCACGCGGTATGAACCCTTGCCAGGTTACGCAGGGCTTCGCCCTACGTTCCATAAGGGAACGGGCAAAGTCCTTAAGCTTGCTTGCTTGCAACTGGGTTCAGGAACAGTGTATTATAGGGCACACTAAGAAGCGTATAATACGTGGAGTGTGTCTTGGTTCCTCCGTCCTGAACCCAGTCCATTTGCCTCTGTTGTACAGGTGGGAGAGGTTCAGGGTGATTGGTGCAGTTCCTTTGAGCAGCGCTAAAACATGCTGCGCAGATCCAACAATCAATTGACTGCGCCTCAGCCAGGAGTGGCGAGGGCAGTTCGACTCCATCGACATCTGCGCTGTGCACGCCATCTGTGCGCCCTTCCCCTCCAAGCCCTAGCAGGGAAACGTGGTGTGACGTCCCTGTTAGGCCACAGTTGCTTAGCAGCGCTGTGTTCTCTTGTCTTCTTCACAGGAGGGTCAATAGGACCCGAGACCTCATTGACAGCAACATCAAGTAGCGTGTGTAGGGGTTAGGGTCAGCAGGCCTGGCAGGAGTTGAGTGCAGGTGATGAGTGCTCACCCTGCCTTCGAAGGCCGGTGCTGGCGTTAGTGAGTGTAGTGTAGTGGTGTCTCCTGTCCCGCGTGCTTTTCCTCGTGGGCAGGGGAGTGCGTTAGCTTTTGGCCTTTAGCAAAAATTGGCGTTTTGTATGCCCTTAGCACACTTGGCCACCCCTTCCCTCTAGTAGGTAGGGCTTTTGCCGTCTTCCCCCAAGGATAGGCGCCAGCACAGAAATTGTGCGCCATAGGAGTGGTACTGAACTGACCAGGACCTTCGGTCCGACATCAGCGAGGCCCATTGAGTTGGGAGCCACGCCGGGGAGAGAAGTGAGACACACACAGACATACGTAGCACACACAGGGGTATGGTAAACCCTGTCAGGAAGGGTAAAACTCCATGGGTCTGGACCAGTCAGGGGTCCTAACTGTAGGCTCGCTTGTCCCCAAGGAGGGAAGACACACCTTGCCTCATAACACCTTGCTTGTCATTCCCCCCTGGTGTAGTAAGCCACCGTTCTTGGTTGGCTCCCCAAGGTCATTACATCAGGGCAGTCCCCATGCAACACATGGTCAACAAGGCATACACTCGCTGGGTTGCTGCAAACCTGATAAGCGGCCACCTGGTCCACGCTGGAAACCATAGGCATGGGTCTGCAGGGCACAGACAGGGTCAGTGCAGTGCTCAGTAAGCAGTAGTCTGTAAAAAAAAAACAATGGCCCTCGGCCAGGGAGTGGTTGTCACGGGGGGCTAACGGTCCTGTCCTGCGATGCAATGCGGGGCAACTGTGACAACTGCTCTTACACCCATACACAGGCACGTCTGCACAAGAGTGCTCATTGCACCTGTGAGGTTAGAACACAGTCAGTAGACCGACACAGGGGAATTAGTTTCGCTTTTTATGCTGGGACATAGTCTCAGCACGGGTCAGTAGCTGCCCCTCGTTGTTCTCAACGAGGTTGGAGCGGAAGATAGGGTTGATACTCCCATCTGGTTGTATGAAGGCTGACATAGGTTCCAAGGTCGCCTCAGATAACCAATAGCCATCCCACAGGGTTAGGAATTTCCAGCCATGTTTATACTCGTGGCGAGCAATACCTGCAACCACGTAGTAATCCTCGACTGCCATCTCATCGGCAGTCATCTCTTCGAGTTCGTCTGCCTCCTCTGGACTGGCAGCGTTCTCTAGGTCTATACGCCCGACCTCACTGTCGCTGAGGCGCCACTCATCCCAAGACAAATCGTCAGGGGAGTGATAGTGCCTCAACTGTTTAGGTGCACACAGCAGTTCACCACCTAGATGTGGACTGCACCTGACATGGATCCTGGATCCATCTATCCTGATGATACGATAGGGTCCAAAATAAGGGTCCTGTAGGCAGTTACGTGGCCAGGAGGGTAGGCGTGAATGGTGAACAGAAAACAAGGTCACCAACCTTGAAGCTGGCAGGTCGCCGTAGGCGGTTTCGTCGGCTCAGTTCACGGTCACGGATGTGTCTCAGGTTAGTCCCAGCCTGGTTAGCCAGAGACTGCTTGTGTTCCAGCCAATCTCCCACAGGGCTCTTGAAGTCCTCAGGAAAGGGGTTTTGAAGAACCAAGCAGGTCGTCCTCCATGGAACAGGTCGTGGGGGGTGAAACCCGTAGAAGAGCTCCGCTGTGAGTTCATGGTCAGCACTGCCCAGGGCACTAGGCATACCCAGTCCTTGGTACGCTCCTGTTTCATCAGGATTCTTAAGTTTTGCTCCACCACACGGTTCTGTCGCTCACAGAGAGGGTTAGACGTGTGGGTATAGGGCACACCTGTGGTTACCTTGTAATGGGCAGCAGGGGCAACTAGGACAGGGCTGCGGGAGCCCTACCGCGATCGCGTGTTGCGCATCGCGCATCGCGCATCGCGCAAATGACAGCGTGGAATCAGAACAGAGAAATAAAGAGAGAAGCTCTGTGTTACGTTATTTTGTGGTTGCTTATTTATTATTAATTCTGTGCTTTGTATTCTTTTGGTTGTTGTAGATATGTTGCATGGAGGGGTGCCAAAGTCCCCAAACTGCCCACGCTCGTGGCGCCGGCAGTGACCGCTAAGGCAAGCAAGGGACTCCGTGCTGAACAACGACAATGGAGATCAAAACTGCTTGGTGCTTATGAAGGTGCAAGGTTTGCGTGCGGGATTTGTAGATCAGTGCATGCACAGCGCAAAATACAAGGAGTGCAGAACAAGCAGGATCCACGGAGTGCAGAACAAGCAAGGAAAAGCAGCAACCACTAAGGGGAAGAAACGTCAAAGGTTTTGAGAGTTTGGAAAAAGAGGTTACAAGAGTTTGAGAAAACAAGGAGAACGGGTTTTGGAGAAATCACAAGAGTTTTGGGTTACCTCCGCCGAATGCCTTACAAAACTGTCAGCTAAGTACGAGAGCCCCGAAGGAACGAAGGAGCGCTCAGCGCAGGAGCGAAGGAGCGCTCAGCGCAGAAGCAAAGGAGCGAACGAGCGCTCAGCGCAGGAGCCACGGAGCGCAACGAAGGAGCGCTCAGCGCAGCAACGAAGGATCGCCTGACGAAGGAGTGCTCAGCGCCGCAGCGAAGCAGCGCAGCGAAGGAGCGTTCAGCGCAGCAGCGAAGCAGCGCAACGAAGGAGCGCTCAGCGCAGCAGCGAAGGAGCGCAACGAAGGAGCGCTCAGCGCAGGAGCGAAGGAGCGCAACGAAGGAGCGCTCAGCGCAGGAGCGAAGGAACGAAGGAGCGCTCAGCGCAGGAGCGAAGGAGCGCTCAGCGCAGGAGCGAAGGAGCGCTCAGCGCAGAGCGAAGGAGCGTTCAACGAAGGAGCGCTCAGCCAAGGAGCAGTTCTTCGCGGGCAGCCGAGGATGGAGCCAGGACCAAGGTTGAGTGGAGAAGTGAAGTTCGAAGGAACGAAGGAGCCTCATCCAGCATGGGAGGAGGAGAAGTGAACTCTGGGGTCCTAAGAGCTGCTGCCCGTTGCCGATCTGGAAGTCGGCAGTGACGAACGGCGACTAAGGCGATCTCAGTCGCCGAGTAAATTTTAAGTGTCGGATCTTATTATTTTATATTTGTTTCTGTGAAAGTGCGTGGTGGGTCACATTGTGGGTGGTTCATCGTGTATGGCACAAGGTCTGGCGGGGGCGGGTATTGTACGAGCTGGGTGGGTGTCTGTTGGGGTTGTGTGTCGCTGTTCGGCAGCTGAGAGCAGCTATCCACTGACGTTGCATGTGTCCATGTCAGGCAGTGTTGGTCAGCGTCGGGTGTAGTTGGGGTGTGGCATGCCTCTGCAAGTTCAGGCAGGACGCCTGTATAATTATCCTTGGGGGTAAGGCAAGGGCTAGGGACAGCCCGCAGGAGTGCCGCGCCTCCCCCTTTGCACAGGAGGGGCCACCATGCTTGGCATTGGGCTGCGACTGTTGGGCAGCCGTGCAGCGTTGACGGATCCCACGCCCCCCAGTTATGCTCCCGTCAGGGAAGGGGGCCATTTTCTGTCAAGGAATATGTATGTGGGGTGGTCCTGTTGTACTGGGTCCCCCACCGCTGCAGGCCCCCCCCGGAGATATAGTATGGCAATACGTTGTGTTGCCCCTGCTGCCCATATATTGGTATTTGCCTTTGTATCAGACCCTCATTGTCCTGTCAGGTCTTAGGAGGGGAGTGTAATGGGCAGCAGGGGCAACTAGGACAGGGCTGCGGGAGCCCTACCGCGATCGCGTGTTGCGCATCGCGCATCGCGCATCGCGCAAATGACAGCGTGGAATCAGAACAGAGAAATAAAGAGAGAAGCTCTGTGTTACGTTATTTTGTGGTTGCTTATTTATTATTAATTCTGTGCTTGGTATTCTTTTGGTTGTTGTAGATATGTTGCATGGAGGGGTGCCAAAGTCCCCAAACTGCCCACGCTCGTGGCGCCGGCAGTGACCGCTCAGGCAAGCAAGGGACTCCGTGCTGAACAACGACAATGGAGATCAAAACTGCTTGGTGCTTATGAAGGTGCAAGGTTTGCGTGCGGGATTTGTAGATCAGTGCATGCACAGCGCAAAATACAAGGAGTGCAGAACAAGCAGGATCCACGGAGTGCAGAACAAGCAAGGAAAAGCAGCAACCACTAAGGGGAAGAAACTTCAAAGGTTTTGAGAGTTTGGAAAAAGAGGTTACAAGAGTTTGGGAAAACAAGGAGAACGGGTTTTGGAGAAATCACAAGAGTTTTGGGTTACCTCCGCCGAATGCCTTACATACCTCCACGTTGAGGGCATTTAGCACTCGTTTGTACCACCCAGTGTCACTGCGGATGCGTACATCCTCATCAGAGTGCACCTGCTTAGGTGCCCCATAGGGTTCGAACCATTGTTCGACCAACATTTTCACAGTCTGCTCACATGTGATTTTCTTATTGCAAGGGAACACACGAGTGAAGCGAGATAGGCCACAGGTGACCACTAGGCAACTATCATAGCCGCCGAAGCGTGGTAGGCCGTGGATGAAATCCACGTAGAGAAGAGAGTTAGCAGAATAGGGTATGGGTAAGCTGGAGATCAGGCCCCTATCCCTACAGTCGCTCTGTTTGCTGGCATGACAGCCACAAGCATCCACAATGGTCTGCATACGCGACCTCAGTTCAGTCAGGGTTAGACTAGAGTAGAGACACTCACGGAAGAAGTCCACTGAGCGATTAGCGCCAGTGTGACCAGAGCTGAGATGGGACCACTGTAGGCACCCATCCAGTCGTGCCTCAGGCACCACAATTCGGTCCTCGTAGAAGAGGTACTGATTGTTTTTATACCACTGGTGCCCGTCAATGACACGGGGTTCGAGACCAGTGCTGAGGGTTTGGAGAATTTCTTTATACTCTGACTGATCGTCGGTTAGACTCGAACCCTCCAGGATTCCAGCAGTGCGCATGGACAGGTCAAGCTGGACATCCATACGCTGGAAAGCCTCTCTGGCGAGCGCCTCAGAGCTCTCACCTATAAGCGCATCGAAGTTGTTGCGCGATATATAGTCAGACAGTTCATTCTTTATTCCGGGGATATGATGCACTGTCAGCCTGAACTGGCTCACGTAAGTCCACCACCGCTTTAGCTTTGCTTTCTCTGGTGGTGGGCCCTTCTGAAAAGACTTCACAGGTTTCTGGTCACACAGTCAGACAATAGGGTTAGATCCCAGGAGTCGCGATTGTGACGAAAGCACCAACATACCGGCCAGGAGTTCCTGGTCATAGGTGCTGTAATTCGAATGCGCTTGGTTCCATTTCCAATTCCAGTGTCCCAGTGGCACCAGTCGCCACTCACTGATAGGATAGTCCTGTTTCAACGAACCATCACGGTTCAGTCCACTAGTACGATAATGGCAGTGGGTTAGTTCAGCGGGGTTAAGCTCCTGCCATTGGTGGATCGTACCACCCCCCCCTACATCACTGGCATCAGTGATCAGGACTATCTCGCCGTTAGGGCGGGGTACTCCCAGGCAGTTGGAGGAGGCAATTTTCTTCTTCAACTCCTGGAAACACTCTTCCTCTCTGGCGGTCCACCTCCAGGGAGTAGTTTTCTTGATCAGGTCAGTGAGGGGGGCAGAGGAGTAAGTAAAATTGTGGATGTGACGCCGATAGAAATTACAGGCGCCCACAAAACTCCTCACGCCGTGTAGACCCTTCTTAGGGTCATTGCGAATCTGCATGTCCTGTAGGGGCTGCGTCTTAGACGCGGCTGGTTTCCACCAACCATACCCCACGTCGAAACCCAAATATTCCATCTCCTCTTTCATAAACTCACATTTTTGGAGTTTGATTCGGAGATGTTTTTCTTGACAAACAATGAAATTTCACGGAGGAGAAGGACATGGTCCTCTTGGGTATTAGTACCCAAACTCACGTCGTCGATGTGACCCTCCATTTCTGCACCCCGAGAAATCAACTCCTGTACTAGAGGCCTGCGCCTCAGTATGTACAAAATTGCCCATCATCCCCATGATCGTCGCGCGATTGCAGCAGAAGCAAAATAAAAAAATAAGAAAACGACGCGCCGCAAGAAAAAATAAAGCGAAAAATCGTCTTTTCCGACCTCAGAAACCCCCCCAAAAATTTTACGCCGCTATTTGGCGAGGTCGCAAAATTTAGGACACTGACAAAAAAAGAAGAACAATAGAGTCGCGGCGGCGAAGAAGCTGAGCGTTGCTTGCCCCAAACCACCTAGCAAAGTGCGTGCCCTAGGCGCTAGGGACTTGTGCGCGCCCCAAAACAAAACACACATAAACAACAACAACGCTACCGGCCGCCGAAAAACAAGTATGTCATATGCCGCGCAACGCTAAAAAAGGACGTAACAAGCACAACACGGTAAAATGTAGACAAGGAGAGAACAAGTATGTAACAAACCGCGCCATGGTGGAGGTGTACCACAAGTATGAGACCAAGCATTGCAAGCCCACTTGCATAGGGAGTACGACGGCGCCGTAACACGCGAAACACGAGAAGATGTGGTTAAAAAGGAAGCCGCACAAGTATGTTGCATGTCATGCCGCGCACGCGGGAAGGACAACGAACAGAGGTGCAAGAATAACACACACACGCAACAACAACGCCACCGCCATGCATATCGCCATAGCGCATATCGCCATACATAACGCCGTACCAAACACAATACACAGGGATGGCAAGGAGACAGGTGTACGGTATAAACCGCGCCATGGTGGAGGCATACCACAAGTGTGCACACATGCGTGCGAACGCTCCGCCGCAACACGCCCACTCGCATAGGGAGTAAGACGGGGTCGGAACACGTTAAACATGAAAAGAGGTGGGTAAAGAGGGAGCCACGCAAGTATGTTATATGTCACGCCGCGCACACGGGGATGTCAACGAACAAAGGTGGCCAAAGAGGTATGTGGAGCCGTGTTGAGTGCAAGCTAGGATATAAACCGACGCCAAACAACGCACGCTAAAATACGCCGTAGCAAGCACAACACGGTGGAAAATAGGAGAGGGGGGAACACGTAAGAGACATAAGTAGGTAACATACCACACCACCGCAAGATGAAGAGACCAACCGAGGATGGCAATGGCAAGACGCCATGACAGGACAAAACCCCCGCCGCCGCACGCCCGTTTGCATAGGGAGCACAACGCCGCCGCGACACACGGAACATGCAAAAAGGTGGGTGAGATAAGTATGTTACACCCACGCAAGGAGCATAACGGCGACAAGACACACATCACACGAGAAGATAAGGAGGGAAAGGAGCAAGGAGCAAGGAGCAAGTATGTTACCGTGTCGTGCCACGCCGCGTACAGGAGGGAAGCAACGAGCGCCCAGCCCGCGCCATACACACTTAGGCAAAGCGTCGTGTCTCGCTTGTGCTTCGCATCTTCCCACACCTTGCTGACCCTAAGATCAAAAGGATTAGGACACTAAGATTGTGGGAAAAAAACAAGATTGATCAGAGTTTGTCTGCCTGGCAAGTATGTTGCATGTCACGCCGCGCACGCGGGACGGACAACGAACAAAGGTGGCGGCCAAAGAGGTGTGTGGAGCCATGTCGAGAGCAAGTAGGATATAAACCCACGCCAAACGACGCACGCTAAAAGACGCCGTAACAAGCACAACACCGTAAGAAATAGGAGAGAGGAGCACACGAACGAAGCATTAATAGGTAACATAGCACACCAACGCAGGAGTACGAGACCAACCGAGGATGGCAATGACAAGGTGCCATGGCGCGACAAAACCCGCGCCGCCGCACGCCCGTTTGCATCCTTTGTCTTCGCAGGTCCAAAGGAGAAGGCACAACGAGAGAGAACGACGAGCAGGCAAGGCAAAAGACCGAGACACGCACCAGAGCGGAGGCAGGGAAAAAGTGCAGGCGAGGGAGAAGGGTAGAGGAAAGGGTAAAGAGCAACAAAGCCACGAAAGAAACAGGGGGTAGCCAGCAGCCGAGCAAGGGGCGCGCGCAGGGAAGGGGGCACGGCAGGCACACCGCGAGCACAACACCGCACCGAGACACCGGAGAGGGGAGCACCAGAGGGACAAGAGAAAAGCGGCACCGCGCACCACGACACGCACCGCACAGACACCACACACACCGCACAAACCCACAACCGCGCCCACAGCACGTGGTCAAGGAGCCCCGGCAGCCCGCCCAGAGGGCAGGCAGCCGGGGAAGGTGGAGCGTCTGACCCGAGAAGCCCCTCACAACGGCGGACGGCAACCCCACGCGGGGACGCCCTACCACCATCCCCACAGCGAGCAACGCCGGCCTGCAAGGGCGCACGCTGTGGGGCCGGTGCTGGGTCCCCACGCCCGCACCGAGCGCACCCGGGACACCCGGGTCGCGGAACCCTGGCTGCCCGCTCCAGAGGACGGGCGGCCGGGGGAGGGACAGCGCCTGACACCAGACGCCCCTCACAACGGTGGCAGGCAACCCCCCCCGGGGACGGCCCCCCACCACCCCCGCGGCACGCAGCCCCCACAGGGCATGCAGGCCAAAGGGACAGTGTTGGGCACCCACACCCACACACCCGCGCCCACAGCACGTGCATGGCGGACCCCAACAGCCGGCCCAGTGGGCGGGCAGTCGGGGGAGGGACAGCGCCTGACCTCAGACGCCCCTCACAATGGTGGAAGGCACCCCCCCCGGAGAGGCCCTTCCGCCACCCCCACAGCGAGCAATGCCGGCCCGCAAGGGCGCACGCTGTGGGGCCGGTGCTGGGTCCCCACGCCCGCACCGACTGCACCCGGGACACACGGGACGCGGAACCCTGGCTGCCCACTCCAGAGGACGGGCGGCCGGGGGAGGGACAGCGCCTGACACCAGGCGCCCCTCACAACGGTGGGAGGCCACCCCCTGGGGGACGGCCCCGCACCACCCCCGCGGCACACAGCCCCCACAGGGCATGCAGGCCAAGGGGACAGTGTTGAGCCCCCACACCCACACACCTGCGCCCACAGCACGTGGGTCGCGGACCCCAACAGCCCGCCCAGTGGGCGGGCAGTTCTGGGAGGGACAGCGCCTGACCTCAGACGCCCCTCACAATGTTGGAAGGCAGCAGCCCCTGGGGACGCCCTTCCGCCACCCCCACAGCGAGCAATGCTGGCCCGCAAGGGCGCACGCTGTGGGGCCGGTGCTGGGTCCCCACGCCCGCACCGAGCGCACCCGGGACACACGGGTTGCGGAACCCTGGCTGCCCGCTCCAGAGGACGGGCGGCCGGGGGAGGGACAGCGCCTGACACCAGGCGCCCCTCACAACGGTGGCAGGCCACCCCCCCCGGGGACGGCCCCCCACCACCCCCGCGGCACACAGCCCCCACGGGGCATGCAGGCCAAAGGGACAGTGTTGGGCACCCACACCCACACACCCGCGCCCGCAGCACGTGGGTGGCGGGCCTTAACGGCCCGCCCAGCTGGCGGGCAGTCGGGGGAGGGACAGCGCCTGACCTCAGACGCCCCTCACAATGGTGGAAGCCACGCCCCCGGGGACACCCTTCCGCCACCCCCACAACGAGCAACGCCGGCCCGCAAGGGCGCACACTGTGGGGCCGGTGCTGGGTCCCCACGCCCGCACCGACCGCACCCGGGACACACGGGTCGCGGAACCCTGGCTGCCCGCTCCAGAGGACGGGCGGCCGGGGGAGGGACAGCGCCTGACAACAGAGGCCCCTCACAACGGTGGCAGGCCATCCCCCCGGGGACGGCCCCCCACCACCCCCGCGGCACGCAGCCCTCACAGGGTATGCAGGCCAAGGGAACAGTGTTGGGCCCCCACACCCACACACCTGCGCCTACAGCACGTGGGTGGCGGAGCCAAACAGCCCGCCCCAGTGGGCGGGCAGTCGGGGGAGTCTAAACTATTCCCTTTGTGGATGTTCTGCAGAGTGTGGCCGGAGGGCTCAGGGCCGGCATGGGGAAAGGGAACAGAGGGCAGGTATCCCTCCTGTGCGTCGGGGCGGTACGGAGAGATCGGTGCTGGGGCCTTGCCCTTGGGGTCCATGAGGTACAAGCACGACAGTGAAGACAATGAAGATGAAGATATGAACTTGCAAAAAATCCCAGTCTACAAGAAAATGTAGGCGGATAATATGATACATCTAATTCCGGAATATTCTTCCTGTATATTTTATAAAAAATCCGATTGTGAAAAAATATTTGGCTGATTTGATTTGCGCACGCGCGCTGGCGATCCCACTAAATCATCGGAACGCGACCATCTCAGCCGCAACGGACACCAGAATTGAATCCGGCGTGTCCATAATATACAGGAACTGCTTGGGTAAAAATTTGGGAATGCTCCCATATGTAAATGTCCGGAAATGTGCTGAATCTGGCTGAATGAGGGTGCATTGACCTGAATTGACCTCAGATCTGCGCGGATGGAGGGTAGCCGCACTTACACTCCCCCTCCACGAACACACTGGGGTGTGTTACCGTGTCAACGAAGGCGTGAGTGTGGCGCAAAGCCGAAAAACGCGCCTGTTACCAGCAAAATCTGTCCAGATCTGCTCACAATCCAATGGATTGAGACTGAATCAGGGTAAATGATAGCAGAATGTACAAGAATGAGACATGGAAAACAACCAAGGGAAACAAAATTAGGTCAAAAGACACGTAAACGTACCTCGAAAGGATACCAAACCGTGTCCTGGTCGAGAATGAGGAGCAATTCAGCAAAATCAGGCAAAATTACACATGAGATGCAGGGGGATGCAAGACAAATGACCTGTTCTGAGCGGTTGTTGCTCTCGCGGGCACGCTACGGTGTCCTCCACGTACTCTACATCGTGTTATTCCCGCTTTTCTCTTGTCGAACCGACAGCATGTGCTCAAAATGGCCAAAATGCATACAGAATTGGCAAGAATTGAGACAATTGACACTGAATTGGGCTTGGATTAAGGAGTCAAAATACACACAGAGAGCAATCGTTAACAGAGATAGTATATATTCACCAAAAAGTGTCCTGCCTAGGTCCGCGGCAGGGCAATTGGAGGAAGCCGTCACTAGATCCTACAGAAATCCAACAAACTGACACCACAATTTCCTGGAATGCAGGAATGTACAGGATTGAGGCTGGAATCAGCTGAAATCAGCAACAATGAGTAAACGGAGAGTGTGCAAACGAGCACCACAGCAGTAAACAAAAGTCAGTTCACCCTGGGTAGGCGAGTTTTTATCTCACAAAGCGATCATCTAACAGATTCTAAGAAAATGTTGACATGATGAATCATTCATGATGATGGACATGCTGACCTTGAATCCTGCAGCTAAATCATGACAGACTCCGCCGGAGGTTCACGGAAGGCGAAAGCCTGTGGGCCATAAGCTGCAACACACCGTATATAACCGTATTTACAGTGGCGGTGGTGTTTTCGAAGGATAAGTAGGTCAATCTCTTGCTTTCAGACCACAATCTGAACAGTTCTGCTGATCTAGAACCTGAATTCGCAAATGAAGCTCACTTTTCTGACGAAGCAATTTTTGCCTGTGCCACCAGACTCCAGAACTGTCTGCTTGAAGTCCGTAGAAGCGATGTATAAAGTTCCTTAAGAGAACTGACGTCGCGGTTTAGTGAAATGGTAGAAACAAGTCAGTAGGATGCTCTCAAATCAAGACAAAATTGGAGGAATCTCCACAGATGAAGCTGGAATGAAGTCTACCGGCAGCAGAATGAAGCTCAAAACTAAGTTTCTGGTTGTGTTGGGAACACTACCAGGCTACAGGGGGTTCCTGTAGGGAGTAAGCGGCTGCGCAACCTGAGATTTATCTACATTACATCATCTGCTGGTGGTAGAAATTCGGGAATTCCAGTTCCACAGTTCAGATTACCCCTAGTCTGTCCTAGTGGAAGCCTGGCGCTGACATTCCCACACATTACAGCACTACACCGGACATACCAGTAGCGTTCCTACGCTCCAGTAATTAACCGGAGGTGGCTGTGAGGTGCCCCTCACAATCCGGAGGAATGAAGGCCTAATGATCAACATCCCCTCAATCAGGACAATTTAGCAGTAGTGCTCTCCGTTCTTGGTCTAACGGATTGAGCGTGAAGCTACAGCGGCGTTAGCGCCAGTTCGAATACCTTCTTCTGGGTTCGGAAGAAGAGGAAAATAAAGGCGGGGTTGCTGAGGAGCGACCGCGTCACGAGGTCATGGCGACCTTTTTTTTCGTGACCCTCCACCGCCAAGCCTGGGACCGCAGGCGAAGCCACCCATGTGGGTGTTAAGAGCTGGGTATGGACTGCCAGACCTACTAGCGAACTCAGAGGTCAGAGGAAGTGAGCATCTATAGGGGATCGAACCGGGGCCCCTAGCTCGGAAGACGGCAGTCCTAACCACTATAGTAACGAAGGTCCTTGAAATATCCGGTGTTCGGCGGTACATAAGCCGTCTTAGGCTGACCGCTCAGTACATGTACATGTGGTAAAAATGTAAATAAAACCTGAATGAACTCTGCCGTCCGGAGACGCAAATAAATATGTAAAACCACCTATACCGGCCTCCAAGGGACAGCCCCATGGCGCTGATGCAGCCCCGAATGCAGGCGGTGGATGGGCGGGTCGGTGCCACACGCAATGGACATGCCTGAGATAAAGTGAGAGTGTGACCCTACTGGGGTTCCAACCAACGACCCCGGTCTGTTGACGAAGGCATTTAGCAACTAGAGTAGCACCGGCCATGCCTGGACCGCACAGTCAAAGTTTAACAACCAGTTTCGGACTTACCGGAGTGCAATCTATCCACCGACCGTTCAGGGTCTCGAACCTACGACCCCGGGAGGCGAACCAAGTGCACTGCCCAACTTGACTGCCGAGCTGTATACCGAAAAATGGCGAACGAAGTTCAAACCTCTCATCGGTTACCGGATTGGTACATGAAACCTCCAACTTCTAGTAATCAGCTCAGATCTTCGCCTGTCCGGCTCGAACTGGACTTTTAAGGGCCAGGACAGTTAGTGCACCTTCGCCGGCAACACATGGCGGCTTCAGTCGCACAAGTCCAATGTAGGCCGATTTTCTCACTCATGTGGCCAAAGTCATCCGTTCACCAGTAACACCTCAGAATTGAACCTGAAAAATACGCAAAAACTTGTCTCGAGACTACAACACACCTGGTGTACTGGGTAGCCCGACAGTCAACTCAAAGGGGACGTAATTGGGCTTGATGTACCACGAATTCCAAATTTGGATCAGAGTTTGATGAAACGGATGTGAGTGAGTAATGTACAAAAATGAGCTCAGAATTTCTCGGAATGTGGACGAACAACCACCTGGCTCAACGCTGCAGGCTTGCCGCCACCGCAGAACCAGTCTGGTGGTCTTCGTTCACGCACCGGACGCCCCTCATTGCCCTCCTGTGCATGTGCTGGAGGGGGGCGTGGTGCTTCCGGTCGCACAGCACCTTGAGGCGCCGGCTTTCGTGCAGAATGTGCTGGAATCTGTGGCGGAGGAGCTGGATCTCCGTCCACCACGACGGCCTTTGCTCCGTCCTTCTCAACTACACGGTCTGGCTTGCTCAGACAGTCAGTAAATAGGACCGGAATCTCAGGATGAGCTCGCAGGTAATTTCTGAAACTTGTGGTACAACCATGTACAAAGGAAGAGGGAGATTCCCAAGTGTTCTCAGACTCAGGGAAACCCTTGTACTTGACAAGAAACCGCCAGTTACCCTCATCATCCTTATAATGGTCGACAAGGCGTTCTACCTCGTAATTACCACCTTCAATCTTGCGTTCGGAAAGCCATTTGGAGGTCCAGAAAAGGGGTTTGACCCTGCCATTTGGACTCGGAATCTCAGGCTTAAGCCTGTCTCCACTCACCTCCAACTCCCGATTCACATCCACACGCACCTTAAAACTGTTCTCCCTGACTCGAGAAGGAATTTCAAAGGGACCTTCCCACAGGGGGAGAAGTTTGGAGTCTCCATCCTGGGTCGTTTCGCTCTTGCGGAGCCAAACACGGTCTCCTTTTTCGAGATCTTGTGGTTCTTTTCTGCCCTGGTTGGCAATGCTCAACCAATCTGCCTGAAGTTTCTCAGCAAGTCGCTTGGCCTCCTTTTCCCCAGCCTGAATCTCGTCAAAAAATGCTGATGCATCCTTACATTCCCGTGGATGATCGTACGGGAGGTTCCACCAGCACTTATTTCGACCAAAAACAAGCTGATTGGGTGAGTACCCGTGATACAACTCTGTGTTGTGGTACCGACGGAGCAGGGCGAAAAGGATCTCAAGCCAATCGACATCCTTGTCACTGGCGAGTTCCTTTCGCAACATATTAATTATGGTTTTTCCTGCTCGATCTGCCGGCAACGCCCTGTGCTGGTGGACCTCACATCAAAGATGATGGATTGCCAACCGAGCACAAAGGGTTTTCCACCACTCAGAAATATATGCACTGCCTGAATCAGTTAAAATCTCCGAGGGAACATCCCAGCACCCCATCCATGTCTGCGCACACCATTTGGCGGCAGCCTTGCCAGTAATGGCATTCACGTTGGAAGGCAAGACATGAATGTACCCTGAGTGTCTACATTGAATTAATAACACACCATTGATTTTTTTTGTTGGTCCAATGGCATTTCTCTCCCTCCAGGTCGCCGAGGTAGAAGAAATCAGAGGTGACTCGGTCGAAGAGTCGCTCGGGTACGGGATGCGGCCTTAGATAGCTCTTAGGCTTGGCCGTAGCAGGCACCGCCACTGCACATTGGGCACATGATGAGGCCACTTTCATGCAGTGGGTGTGCAATCGAGATCCAAAGAGACGATGTTTAATGGATTTCCAGAGTTTGTGTAAGGTTTTCGTGCAACCTATATTTTCGCTTTTTTCAGTGTATTTTACTGATATATGTGTACAAACTGAAATCGGCTATCTCAGCACTGTTTTGGACAGTGTTGGTATCAGTCAATCAGGAATTTCTGTAGTTTTACACTGATGGTGTTTTCACCATTTTCTGTACTATAAAACTGAGTTTGGGTCGGCGACGGCCAGTCCTGAGATCGCGTGCGCCGATCCAGAAATTGTCGATTTCTGACGATTTTTAAGAGAATTCAATCAGTTGTATTGATAAGATTAATTCTACATCAGTTTTAAGTATAAGCGGATGTTACGGCACTATCGCGACGCCGTTCCGTGCCAGTTTTTTTGGCGCAAGTATGCCATGTTCACGATTTTTTATAAAATCGTAGGTAGCTCAGATCCTGAAGTTACATGCACCAAATGACAGCCCATTAGTAGGGCTTTGCATGCATATGCTGATTTGGTTTCCAAGCGCGTCGGTGCACCGGCACCACGCGTTGGGGGGAGACCCGTGATCATGTTGTAAATATGCATTGTTTTGCTCATATTTCATTGTTATATGTCCCCCTTTGTTCATATCTTCTTAGGACATGAAAGGGACCGTTTCGAAATCACTCCCGTGATTTCGTCGAATGTTGAGTATGTTGCCGTCGCCTTGTGTGGTCGCCTTTGGGGTACATTTTTGGGTTATTTGAGGGAAAACTTGGATAAGTTTCAAGGAAAACAAGTTCTAAGTCATTCATTTCCAAAAATGAAAAGAATTTCGAAACGCCCTCAACGACGACGACCACGACGACGACGACGTTGAAGACGACGACCACGACGACGCAAACATCGTCGACGAGATCTATGGAGCAATTGGTAAACCCCAAAATCATGTTCAAGAAGGTCCTTGGTGCCTACACCATTTGAGGACCATTTGACTATTTTGAGCCCTATTACAAGGACATTGACGACCAAGGAGACCTTCACCATCGCGCTGGGACTGCGTAGCGCTGAAGAACAAGCTGCAGCGCGATTATCCCAATGGTGTGTGCGACTTGATAGTTTTAAATTGATTACTCCAGTTGGGTGCCATGGACAAAGTGCCATGGACCTTTGGATGGTTCTCAAGATTGATTACTCCAGTTGGGTGCCATGGACAAAGTGCCATGGACCTTTGGATGGTTCTCAAGATTCTATCATGATCATTGGTGAGTTCTCAACCTCCAGCAAGGATGACAGCGCTGCCCAAATCCTGCAGATTACGAAGTGGTCAAGTTGGAAGTCAAAAAGATGAAGATTTCAGAAAAAATAATTCATGGTATGGGCCAAGAAGATTGGTGACCAGAATTGTAATCATAATAACTATGGGCCATGAGAAATGGTCTTATTGGTTATTTCTGTATTATATTATATGATCAGTGGATGATTTTACAAACTGTGAATTTTTCTGATTTGCTTTGTGTTGTCTTTGGTTTTAGGGTCAGGACATCTCAGAAGTGCATTTTTTTCCATTGTTGACTATTTTTTATTTTAAATTCTGTGCAGAGGTCATTTTTTGATGATTAATTTCTGCCCAGGATTGCAGAAATTTTACTGTGATTGAGCCTGGGGGTCAGAGGACCCTATGTGTGAGGCACTTGTGAGTGCCATGAGTGGTGTGTGTGTAGACATGTACATTACATGCGGGTACCGGAACCCAGCGGTGCCTCCTAAAATCCCAGGTCCGGGATCAAAGTAAAAATCTGTGTTTTTTTTTATTGCTCCTCGGCTTATCTTCATAGATTCAGCCACAGAAGCACCCATTTTCTGTGGGTGTTTCTCAGCTTGGGAGGGGAGTGTTAGCCCGTGGAGCAATTCAGTTGCGTGGTTAACACCCGACCCAAATGCTTTGCATTTTTCCCACCCAATTTTGTTGTTGCACTGCACCTTCTTTGTGCTTTTCAGCCTGAGATGTGTCTCAGGACTTGGGAGGGGAGTGTAAGGTTTTCGTGCAACCTATATTTTCGCTTTTTTCAGTGTATTTTCCTGATATATGTGTACAAACTGAAATCGGCTATCTCAGCACTGTTTTGGACAGTGTTGGTATCAGTCAATCAGGAATTTCTGTAGTTTTACACTGATGGTGTTTTCACCATTTTCTGTACTATAAAACTGAGTTTGGGTCGGCGACGGCCAGTCCTGAGATCGCGTGCGCCGATCCAGAAATTGTCGATTTCTGACGATTTTTAAGAGAATTCAATCAGTTGTATTGATAAGATTAATTCTACATCAGTTTTAAGTATAAGCGGATGTTACGGCACTATCGCGACGCCGTTCCGTGCCAGTTTTTTTGGCGCAAGTATGCCATGTTCACGATTTTTTATAAAATCGTAGGTAGCTCAGATCCTGAAGTTACATGCACCAAATGACAGCCCATTAGTAGGGCTTTGCATGCATATGCTGATTTGGTTTCCAAGCGCGTCGGTGCACCGGCACCACGCGTTGGGGGGAGACCCGTGATCATGTTTTAAATATGCATTGTTTTGCTCATATTTCATTGTTATATGTCCCCCTTTGTTCATATCTTCTTAGGACATGAAAGGGACCGTTTCGAAATCACTCCCGTGATTTCGTCGAATGTTGAGTATGTTGCCCTCGCCTTGTGTGGTCGCCTTTGGGGTACATTTTTGGGTTATTTGAAGGAAAACTTGGATAAGTTTCAAGGAAAACAAGTTCTAAGTCATTCATTTCCAAAAATGAAAAGAGCAATTCAGTTGCGTGGTTAACAGTTTGGCGCCATGGGAGTGAGGAGTCTCCCATTTGTGCCACCAGTTGACAACTCTGGACGCCAATCTGTCAGGCACGCACAGTTTCCCATTCATCCACAGTTTTCCGTTGTCCAAAAAATATTCGGAATTCATTCCGTCCTGAAATGCTGACTTTGAAGTCAAACGTTGGTAGATTTCCTGAAACATATTATCGGATTTATATTCTTTGGACCAATCCTTGGTGAGCAGGGAGTCCTTGGGGATCGCCTGGGCAGGTGCCACAGGTTTTCGACCCAATGGATGGACACATCTGAACCGCACCACAGGATTTCGTCGTTTAACGAACTGGGGGGTGGATTCTCCAGGTTTAACTACTCTGAGGGTGTCAACACGCACTGCAGAGCATTGGACATGGGAATGTTGGGGATGATCCTCCACTGTGATATCGTGGCAGGGCAATCGACCCTGCCGGACTGAACACTGTAGGCAGTGGCGCTTAATCAACTGCCTTTCCTCCGCGTCCCACTCAATTACTAACCCACGGTCTTGTTCAGTCCCATGGATGTTCGTCGACAGGCATGCTTCGGAAGCAGGATATGCCCATCTGCTTAAAGCGTCAGCGACAGTGTTGTACTTGCCAGGAAGGTAAACCACATGAAGATCAAAAAGACTCAAAAACTCGTGCCATCTAGCACGCCGTCCAGCAGGACCTGACACCGTGTTTACATGTTTTTTCGACCAATACTCAAGAGAGCGATGATCCGTCAGAATTTCAACTCTGTTTGTGCCTATCCAGGATTGATATTTTTTTAAGGCACAGATGATGGCGTAGGTCTCCTGCTCACGGGGGGACCACTGCATTTGTCTGGGAGAAAGCTTCCTCCACCAGAATGCAAGCGGATAATGAGCCCCAGTTTCTAAATCTTGCTGTTCTAACACTGCCCCAACGGCATACTTACTAGCATCAGTCCTAAGGTAGAAAGGGCGATCGAATTTGGGAACGTGCAAAGTGGCGACTTCGCAAAGGGCGGCTTTTAGTTGTACAAACGCCTCATCGCACTCGTCAGTCCACTGCACTCGCACCTTCGAGCCCGCACGACCAGCCTCCCTACCAACCTTGAGTAATTCAGTAAGGGGGGCGGCGTACCTGGCATAATCCTTGACGAAAGTGTGGTAAAAATTGCAACAGCCAAGGAATCCACGAAGGGCCGAAATGGTCTCAGGGCGCTTCCACTTCTGAATTGCAAGGAGCTTCCCTGGACTCGGCTGGCGAGTCCCATTTCGTAGCAAACTGCCACAGAATTCGACACTTTCCACGAAAAATTTACCCTTCTTGGGACCGCAGATCAGCTGATTTTTGTCCAGAATGTCGAGGACCATGTTCAGCTGTTTCTCATGCAGGTCCACAAGCTCCTGTTCGGTTAAACCATCGCCCACAGTGGCGATGATTATGTCGTCAATATACACGGAAAAGAATTCGCGAAGTTCAGGGTGCTCTGAAAACAAGACTTCTTCCATCATCCGTTGGAAAAAGCTCGGAGCATTCTTCAAACCCATAGGCATGACGGTCCACTGAACCGAACCCACTGGACTGCACATGCACGTCAGGGGTCTGGATGACTTCGCCAGAGGCATCTGGTGGAAGCCATGCCTTAGATCCAGGACTGAGAATAGTTTCCCCTTGGCTCTCTTCACAATTTCCTCCTCAATGAGGGGTAAAGGGTGTGAATCCGCCTTAGTTTCCGCATTTAAATTACGAAAATCAACCACCATGCGCCAACCATCAACAGTATTCTGGTCTGCTGGGGGCGGTTTAGGCACTGTGAAGGACGCACAACACCACTCAGGGGTCATGCACGCCTCCAACCAGCCGAATTCTGGCAGATTTCTCTGAATGATGTCACGAAGAATTTAATGCTTCTTGCCATGATTTTCGTAAGGTCGCTGCTTTTTGGGTTTTGCTCCCTCCTTTAGCTCGATGAACGCCTCTCCATGCTGGCCACGCACTGGAGGGTTCTTGACGAGCTTACCAGAGAGGGTGGTGTCCTTTCGCTCGGCGAAAATCTTTTCCCTTCGCTCATTGCAAAGTTGACTTTCCACCTGTTCACCAGCCACCACGGTGGAGCAAATTTTCGCCAGATCTGGCGATCCAGCAGGCAACAGACCTTGTTTCAACGACTCAAACAGAGAGGGATCGACTCCTTCTTGCGGGTATGTCGTGGATGCCCGAACCTGCTCAGCATCTTCCACATGCTCACAGACAAAGGGGTCCAAAAAGGCCTCAAACTTGGGTTTTTCGTAAAATTGTCTGAATTTGACCTTCTTTCGGAATTTTTTTCCCTTGAACAGGTGGGAGATGCTTGCTCGATCTGATCGTATTGGGGTCTGACTACAATCAGACGTTCCAGATTCCAGGTTCGGCACCTTATCATCTCCTTCCACAAAATCAGAAAAATTCGAACCTGAATCCGTACCATGGTCAAGACCTGATTCTGACCCATGGTCTGATGTGCAAGATCCGTCAGAGATGAGACCTCCATGGACCAGAAAACCGACGGAAGGCCACGGCCGCTGTCGCAAGGGACCAGTGTTGTCCCTGGCATACAGCTTGACGTCGTGGGGAAGGCGGATGGAGTCGACTGTCATGGCCAAAACATCCTTCCACCATGGTTTCCAATCCCATAGTGGTACGACAAGGATGGCCTGTGTGCGATCCTCCTTTATCTTTTGAACGACCTCTCCCAACAAATGAAAAGGGGGGTTTATCCACAGCCTTTTATCCCACTTTACTGCCCATGCATCATCAGCTAAGCGCTTGAAACGCTTGTTTAACTCGTTGCAAAAGGCATCCTTGGCGGGCACAAAATCGTGGTTCTCCAAAAAATAGGAACATATGTAATCACGCCACTTATCTACAACGCGGTAGTTGGAAGACTTCCAATTGCGCGGTTTGGGACGCTGAGTGTCCCTTCGTCGCTCCTGTAGCAAGATGCTGTAAGCTGTAGTGGCGTTTATCTCACTAATCCCTTCATCTTCACCAAAAACTGTGTTCACCCTTCGACTCAAAAAATCTTTTGCATTTCGGTAACCAGAATGCAAGAACCGAAAGCTGGGAGCTTCCTGCTCTCCTGATTCCAAAAAAAACAACGCCTGTGTCCTACAGGGGCCACTTTGTTCTTCGTTAAAAATGGATGACCTAAATAAAGGTCCTATTTGATGGCCGCTCTATAAAAATAATCCTCTAAAACAACATCCTCTACCTTATCTTCCTCCCATAAATCCTGGGAGACCATGTGCGCCTTCAGAAACGAACCTGTATTCCCTCCTGGAAGAGCATGAACTGAAACACCTTCCAGGTTAACGGGGTGCAGCGAAGTGTCAACACATTCGTCTGGTAAAAAATTTTCTGACTGAAGATTCACTTCACTACCATTGTCACAAAGACACGTAGCAAGGTGTTTGTTCCCCTTCTTGTCAGTAACCCACAGACGACAAATGAATTGATGAGCTCGGTATTTGTTGGGAACACCGATCTCCACAACATTCCTATCTCCATCCGCCTCAACTGGCGGTGGTCCTACAGACAACGCTCCAATGTCGACGATCGGACATTCAGGAAAACGCCTGATTGTGTGTGGGGTGGCCAAACAATCTTGGCGCCTTTATTCCTGACAATCTCCCTCGTACTCCTGCTGCACGGTTTCCCAGGAACCGTCCTCGTCCTCCCACTGGTCTCCCAGACCTTCTTCGCCAAGATTCCCTTCTTCATCGGGGGCATCCTGGTCCTCCGTCGTCACATTATTATAGTAATCCTCGTCGGAACCAGCAACTTGGTGCACTGATGCACCACGACCTGAATTAGAGTTCCGCTGACCAGATGATCCTTTCCCTCGTCCACCTTTTGTGCCCTGGGAGGTCCCCTTGCCCTTACCAGCACTCATTCCCTTGGAATTTCCCGAGGATTGGCCACTGGATTGGCCTTTTCCCTTGGAAAAATTGCCTTTTCCACCATTACCCTTGGCAGAATTGGACTTACCATTTCCATTTTTAAAATTTTCTGGAGAGCGTCCTTGGCTGGATTGGCCCTGGTTTCCCTTGCCTCCAGAAGTCTGCTGGCCTTTACTGCCTTTACCTTTTCCGCTTGGCGTCGATTGCCGATTTTCATTCACCTTCTTGACGGGGGCTTTGGGCGGATCCTTGCTGGCTTCTTGTGCCACTCTTTCCGCATCGGTCTTATTCCACCAATGATTCTCAGTGGAATGCGCCTTGGCACGGTTGGTGTGACTGAAGGACAAACAAATGGCACAGTCTTTCGACTGCGTGTTATTTACATTCTTTTGATTCCCACCTTTAGAGGGGGGATTTCGGCTCAATCCTTCATGGAATTGCAAATGATTGGCATCCGCCAATTTTTCCAACTCCTCCGACAATTCAGTGGGCGTGAAGCTGAAAACCCACGGCTTTGCCAAGAGCCGAGTTCCTCCAAAGGAGACGCCTCGGTTCACCACTTCATTGAAAATATCTCTGTCCTCCTTCTCCGCGAATTTCAATCTCCAAGCACCGTCCTTTTCCTTACACTTGGAAAAGTTAGTGGGCGAGCACTTTTTAAGGGCATCTCTGACCTGAAAACGACCTGAGCCCTTAGGGAATCCTGTGACTTCAGTCCACCAGGATTTCACCTTCTCGTTGGACTGCTCCTGCCTCAGCCATGCAGCTTTGTCGGCAGGCATTTTCGCGAAGATGATGGCCTTCAATTCGCCACCTGACAGATGTTCCCCAGCACTCTCAGCCTCATTCACCAGGTTTTCAAAGCGGAGTCGCTTGTTCTGAACCTCGTGGAGAATGAGTTTGGGAATGTTCGGGAAAGAGGTGAGGAGGGTTCGGTAATGGTCTTCAGGCAACCTACTTCCTCGTTCCTCAAGCAGAGAAAACTATTCACCGTAGGTGAGTGGGTTAGAGGAGTCAGCCCTATCAGTGTAGGATTTAATCCACGTGTCATGAATGGGACCCTCTAAACACTCGAGGAGAGCATCAAGCTTCTCGTCGTCTTGAAGCTTGTTCTTCCCCACCCACAGAGAAAATTCTCTTTTAAAAACAGCCCACCGGCGAGGGTTGCCATTGTATTTTGGTTGTTTTGCAATGGCTCTCAGTTTAGCCCTCACAGGGTTAATGATGTCCTCAATGCTGCCACCACCCGTCAGGATGGGATTGACCTGGGCAGCACCTGAGACGCCGGCGGGGCCCAGAAGACTCTGGGCGAGCAAGACCTGAGCCGCGATCATGGGATCAGTGGATCTTTTCTCGGCCAAAACGTCTGGTTTCTTTTTGGTCCTCGCTTCTGAAACACGCTGAGGATTTCTACTCTCAAAAACTCTTTCTTTTAATTTTTCACGTTTTTTCTTTGATTCTTCCGCTCTGGAATCTGTGGTGGGCGCGAGTGAAAAAACTTCAGTCGCTTCATCGGCTACCGAACAGGTAGATCCGACTGGCGGATCTGGCAAATGAGAGGAGGGGTGAGCGAAAGATCTTCCCATCGAAAAAAGGTGGAAGAGTTTTTCCTGATTAAATTTAATCGCCTGATTCTCAGCAGCGAGGGTGGCGATTTCTTTCCTACACGAGCAGTGGTGGGCACAGGACACATGAGAGGCGGTTTCAGACCGCGATCCAACTGATTCTGGCCTCCTTACCACGTCTTCTTGCTCGTTCAGCCAACTCTCGATGGTGTTCGCAGCAGGCAGTTCTTGAGATTCCTCCTGCGCCACCTTGAGAAAGGCTTGCTCCAACGCCCACTCCAGCGACACCACATCGACCTCCATCGTCTTGGCGGTGGACTTGACTGGCGGCGGCGGATGTTCTCGGTGAAACCTGCAGTAGCAATGGTGAATTTGCAGGCACCATTGGTCATACAAATCCAGTCGCTGAAGGCTTTCGATTTTCTGGAATTTGATCCTCCAGCGTTCCTGGGACTCCTGGATTTGAGTGTCCAGCTTGGCGGAGACGGCCTGCTCGATGGCGTTCTGGAGCGGCAGGTCGATTTCCGCTGGCGTAGGTGTCATTCTGGCGGGCATCTCTCCTGGTCCACTTGCGATCGGCGGATCTCGATGCACATGCATGATTTCCTGGGATGGGCGACGAATGTCGTCCTCCTGACTCGATGAATCTCCACCCAAGGAGCCGTACACTCCGCTGAGACCAGCGCCCGGTGAAGGACCGCTTGGCGGCCCGGATTCTCAGCTGGGATCAGGGACTGAGCTGGGGTGAGGAATGGGTATGTATCTGGGGCAGTCAGGATTCTGGCAAGGAATCCCTAACTCCTTGGAGAATGTCGCAACCATGCAACATTCTACACCGTCCTCTGGGCCATCTGGATCCTCTAGATCGCAGAGGCTCTCGTCATCACTGTCTGGTGGGTCGGACTCGTACTCCATACCTATAGCGCTATAGCTAGCCTCGAGGCTGAAGGCTCCTCTGCTACCATCTAAGCTATTCCCTTTGTGGATGTTCTGCAGAGTGTGGCCGGAGGGCTCAGGGCCGGCATGGGGAAAGGGAACAGAGCGCAGGTATCCCTTCTGTGCGTCGGGGCGGTACGGAGAGATCGGTGCTGGGGCCTTGCCCTTGGGGTCCATGAGGTACAAGCACGACAGTGAAGACAATGAAGATGAAGATATGAACTTGCAAAAAATCCCAGTCTACAAGAAAATGTAGGCGGATAATATGATACATCTAATTCCGGAATATTCTTCCTGTATATTTTATAAAAAATCCGATTGTGAAAAAATATTTGGCTGATTTGATTTGCGCACGCGCGCTGGCGATCCCACTAAATCATCGGAACGCGACCATCTCAGCCGCAACGGACACCAGAATTGAATCCGGCGTGTCCATAATATACAGGAACTGTTCGAGTAAAAATTTGGGAATGCTCCCATATGTAAATGTCCGGAAATGAGCTGAATCTGGCTGAATGAGGGTGCATTGACCTGAATTGACCTCAGATCTGCGCGGATGGAGGGTAGCCGCACTTACAGGGAGGGACAGCGCCTGACCTCAGACGCCCCTCACAAAGGTGGAAGGCACCCCCCCCCGGGGACGCCCTTCCGCCACCCCCACAGCGAGCAACGCCGGCCCGCAAGGGCGCACGCTGTGGGGCCGGTGCTGGGTTCCCACACCCGCATCGACCGCACCCGGGACACCGGGTCGCGGAACCCCGGCTGCCCGCTCCAGAGGACGGGCGGCCAGGGGAGGGACAGGGCCTGACACCAGGCGCCCCTCACAACGGTGGCAGGCACCCCCCCCGGGGACGCCCTGCCGCCACCCCCACAGCGAGCATCGCCGGCCCGCAAGGGCGCACGCTGTGGGACCGGTGCTGGGTCCCAACGCCCGCACCGAGCGCACCCGGGACACACGGGACGCGGAACCCTGGCTGCCCGCTCCAGAGGACGGGCGGCCGGGGGAGGGACAGCGCCTGACACCAGACGCCCCTCACAACGGTGGCAGGCCACCCCCCCGCGGGGACGGCCCCCCACCACCCCCGAGGCACACAGCCCCCACAGGGCATGCAGGCCAAGGGGACAGTGTTGGGCCCCCACACCCACACACCCGCGCCAGCAGCACGTGGGTGGCGGACCCCAACGGCCCGCCCAGCGGGCGGGTAGCCGGGGGAGGGACAGCGCCTGACCTCAGACGCCCCTCACAATGGTGGATGGCACCCCCCCCAGGGACGCCCTTCCGCCACCCCCACAACGATAACGCCGGCCCGCAAGGGCGCACGCTGTGGGGTCAGTGCTGGGTCCCCACGCCCGCACGGACCGCACCCGGGACACACGGGTCGCGGAACCCTGGCTGCCTGCTCCGGAGGAACGGCGGCCGGGGGAGGGACAGCGCCTGACACCAGGCGCCTCTCACACTGGTGGCAGGCACCCTCCCCGGGGACGCCCTTCCGTCACCCCCACAGCGAGCAACGCCGGCCCGCAAGGGCGCACGCTGTGGGGCCGGTGCTGGGTCCCCAAGCCGGCACGGACCGCACCTGGGACACACGGGTCGCGGAACCCTGGCTGCCCGCTCCAGAGGACTGGCGGCCGGGGGAGGGACAGCGCCTGACACCAGGCGCCCCTCACAACGGTGGCAGGCCATCTCCCCGGGGACGGCCCCCCACCACCCCCGCGGCACACAGCCCCCACAGGGCATGCAGGCCAAGGGAACAGTGTTGGGCCCCCACACCCACACACCCGCGCCCACAGCACGTGGGTGGCGGACCCCAACAGCCCGCCCAGTGGGCGGGCAGTCGGGGGAGGGACAGCGCCTGACCTCAGACGCCCCTCACAATGGTGGAAGGCACTCCCCCCGGAGGACGCCCTTCCGTCATCCCCACAGCGAGCATTGCCGGCCCGCAAGGGCGCACCCTGTGGGGCCCATGCTGGGTCCCCACGCCCGCACCGACCGCATCCGGGACACACGGGTCGCGGAACCCTGGCTACCGCTCCAGAGGACGGGCGGCCGGGGGAGGGACAGCGCCTGACACCAGACGCCCCTCACAACGGTGGCAGGCCGCCCCCCCCGGGGACGGCCCCCCACCACCCCCGTGGCACGCAGCCCCCGCAGGGCATGCAGGCCAGAGGGACAGTGTTGGGCCCCCACACCTACGCACCCGCGCCCACAGCACGTGGGTAGGGGACCCCAACGGCCCGCCGAATGGGCGGGTAGTCAGGGGAGGGACAGCGCCTGACCTCAGACGCCCCTCACACAATGGTGGAAGGCACCCCCCCCGGGGACGCCCTTCCGCCACCCCCACAGCGAGAAATGCCGGCCCACAAGGGTGCACGCTGTGGGGCTGGTGCTGGGTCCCCACGCCCGCACCGACCGCACCCGGGACACACGGGTCGCGGAACCCCGGCTACCCGCTCCAGAGGACGGGCGGCCGGGGGAGGGACAGCGCCTGACACCAGACGCCCCTTACAACGGTGGCAGGCCACCCCCCCGCGGGGACGGCCCCCCACCACCCCCGAGGCACACAGCCCCCACAGGGCATGCAGGCCAAGGGGACAGTGTTGGGCCCCCACACCCACACACCCGCGCCAGCAGCACGTGGGTGGCGGACCCCAACGGCCCGCCCAGCGGGCGGGTAGCCGGGGGAGGGACAGCGCCTGACCTCAGACGCCCCTCACAATGGTGGATGGCACCCCCCCCGGGGACGCCCTTCCGCCACCCCCACAACGAGCAACGCCGGCCCGCAAGGGCGCACGCTGTGGGGCCAGTGCTGGGTCCCCACGCCCGCACGGACCGCACCCGGGACACACGGGTCGCGGAACCCTTGCTGCCTGCTCCGGAGGAACGGCGGCCGGGGGAGGGACAGCGCCTGACACCAGGCGCCCCTCACACTGGTGGCAGGCACCCTCCCCGGGGACGCCCTTCCGTCACCCCCACAGCGAGCAACGCCGGCCCGCAAGGGCGCACGCTGTGGGGCCGGTGCTGGGTCCCCACGCCCGCACGGACCGCACCTGGGACACACGGGTCGCGGAACCCTGGCTGCCCGCTCCAGAGGACGGGCGGCCGGGGGAGGGACAGCGCCTGACACCAGGCGCCCCTCACAACGGTGGCAGGCCATCCCCCCGGGGACAGCCCCCCACCACCCCCGCGGCACACAGCCCCCACAGGGCATGCAGGCCAAGGGAACAGTGTTGGGCCCCCACACCCACACACCCGCGCCCACAGCACGTGGGTGGCGGACCCCAACAGCCCGCCCAGTGGGCGGGCAGTCGGGGGAGGGACAGCGCCTGACCTCAGACGCCCCTCACAATGGTGGAAGGCACTCCCCCCGGAGGACGCCCTTCCGTCATCCCCACAGCGAGCATTGCCGGCCCGCAAGGGCGCACGCTGCGGGGCCCATGCTGGGTCCCCACGCCCGCACCGACCGCATCCGGGACACACGGGTCGCGGGACCCTGGCTACCGCTCCAGAGGACGGGCGGCCGGGGGAGGGACAGCGCCTGACACCAGACGCCCCTCACAACGGTGGCAGGCCGCCCCCCCCGGGGACGGCCCCCCACCACCCCCGTGGCACGCAGCCCCCGCAGGGCATGCAGGCCAGAGGGACAGTGTTGGGCCCCCACACCCACACACCCGCGCCCACAGCACGTGGGTAGGGGACCCCAACGGCCCGCCGAATGGGCGGGCAGTCAGGGGAGGGACAGCGCCTGACCTCAGACGCCCCTCACACAATGGTGGAAGGCACCCCCCCCGGGGACGCCCTTCCGCCACCCCCACAGCGAGCAATGCTGGCCCGCAAGGGTGCACGCTGTGGGGCCGGTGCTGGGTCCCCACGCCCGCACCGACCGCACCCGGGACACACGGGTCGCGGAACCCCGGCTACCCGCTCCAGAGGACGGGCGGCCGGGGGAGGGACAGCGCCTGACACCAGACGCCCCTTGCAATGATGGAAGGCACCCCCCCCGGGGACGCCCTTCCGCCACCCCCACAACGAGCAACACACCAACGCACCAACGCACCAGCCACGGGACATCTGCACCCCACCCCCTGCTCTTAGGCACAGCGACACAACAATAGCGGAACCCGCGGCCCCACGCAAAACACGCCCCCAATCTCCGACGCTGGACGCAGCACACGAGGTCATCAGGGCGCTGGGACTCAGAGATAGCGAAGGAGACCCCCCACAAGGGGACGCGGGCACGGACTCCGACCTGGAGGCAGTACCGGAGCCCTCCACGGGAAGCGCGCCCGCGGAACCTGCGCCGCCGGCGGGCAGCGTGCCCACCGTCTGCCCCGCGTGTCAACGGGGCCACTGCACCGGCGAAGGCTGGTGCCCCAAACAGCACTCTCAGCCCGGCCCCGATGACGGAGCGCTGCCGGAAGTGGGACCCGCGGCCGCATGCGCCGCCCTAAGCTACGGGGTGGCGCAGGGCTGGATCCTGGATGAGACCGCACGCGGCAGCGTGAACATCCAGGAGGCCGTCGACCGAGTCACCCACGCGGGACAGGCGGCAGTGGCCTTGCACACCCGGGGTTGCCACGGCGGACCCGCAGAGGGGATCATTGTGGAACCCTCGGGAATGGTGCTGGTCCTGGCGGCGGACATGGTCTGAGGGGTGCTCCACGCATCCCGTGTGCGGCGGGCGCGCCCACAGTGGACCATTCAGGTGTACACCCCCACACGGGCGTGGCCCTTCTCCACGTGGGCGGTGCTCGCCGTCATGTGGCACCTGGCACCGGAGGACGCCCCCACAGGGACCGCGGAGGACATCGCCCGGGACCTCCACACCTGGCCGGCCAACCAGGATTACCCCTGGCGCAGGCTCCGGGGCGGCCTCCCAGTGGCACCCGCGGCAGAGGGGCTCAGCCTCGCGGCAACCCTCCAACGGCACCCTGACAAGAGGGCACGCCACTTCCTGCAGACGGGCACGGTCCCGGCCGCCCCGCCAGACTCCGAGTGGCGATGGGACGCAGGGGAGGCGCAACCGCTGCCGGGCCCCTGGGTTCTCCCGTTGTGGTATTTGCCCACGGGCACCCTGGCCCACGCCACTCAAGCCGTCAAGGGGGCTTTCCCGCAGCTGCTCCTCCCAGGCGTGGCCCTGCTCCGCAGCCTGCAGGCGGGGGCGGCCTGGGTACGGTGGAAGGAAGGAGGCGGGCGCTCGAGCCTCTATTTCCCTCAGGTCCAGGGCCAGGCGCTGCTCCACGCCGAGGGCATGGGGACCGTGGAATGGGGGGCGATCCTGCCCGGCACGGTTTGCAGGTGGACCACCGCGGCCGCCCCACAGCCCATGCGATCGCCGCCGGCGTGCCAGCGCCTCCTACCGATGGTCCCCTCTTCCGCCCCCCAACACGCCTTTACGAGGGACGTATGGAGGGCCATACTGAGCCACACCAGGGAGTGGCTAACGAACCCGGGTGCATGGTACCCGCCGGGGCCGGTGCTAGAACAGCTCACGGCCCCCACACCCGGGGTCCGCCACGCCCTGCACAGGGCGTCAGCTCTCACGGAGCAGCTCAACGATGAGGTGCTAGACCTGGCGCTGGAGCCGCTGCGGGTGCTTTACCCGCAGACCCACATCCCACCCGCGGGCACGTCCAACCGCCTAGGCCGCCCGGGAGGCGTGGTGGAACAGTGGCTAACGCTCCGCAACCCATCCGTCGCGCAAGGCCACTGGTACCTACACCAACTCCTCTTCCTACCACGGGCGGCCGCGGAACACCGCCGGCAAAACCCGTACCACACGCACCTGGAGCGCCGAGGCGCGCAGGGCTCTCTGCAGCCAGTCCAGCCCGCCCTCTCGCCGGGGCAGGGCCCGGAGGCGCTGCAGCAGGGCCCCCCGCTCGACACCGCCACGACGGTACAACAAAGGGGACGCGACGGCGCGGATGGTGCCAAACCGGACGTCACAAACTGCCGAGCGGTGGCCTGGATGGCAGCCTGCAGGCACCTTGCCCGAGATACCACGGGGCTCCGGCAGTACAGCCCAGCGGACCGCAACGCGCTGGCGTCCGCGGTCGCGGCCGTCACCATGGGTCCCGTGGCGGCGTGGCCGGTTCAACTGCTGCCCCACGTCCCCTGCCGCGACACGCAGCCCCGCCAGCCGGCCGCAACGCACGCGTCGACGGCAGCCCTCACGGCGGAGCAGCTATACGTCGTCGCGGCGGCGCTGCTGGCGGATGGCGGGGAGAGCTTCGCTCACCACCACGGCCTGGCGCAGATTGCGGAAAGCAGACAAGGGCCGCAGCGCGATGCACCCGACCCGTGGCACGCCACACTCCGCGGGCGCACCCGCATCTGGGTTGCGGGCGACGGCACACCCCCTCCCGGGCCACAGCAGGGGGAGGCACTGGTGCTGCAGAGGGCAGGCTACCAGGCCATCCTGCACGGCCACGCCGGAGGGTACCGGTCGCACGTCCTGGCCGGGGGCCGCTGGACTGTCTGGCACAGCACCGTCAGGCAAGGGGCATTCCCGCCCCTGCCCCACGTCGACTGGCAGCAGGGGTCCAACCAGGCCTACTATATGTCGGCGGACCCCTGGCCGCTGGCAGTCCTGCTACCCACCGTCAGCGCCCCCAACAAGAGGCAGGAACCGGGATGGGTCAACCCCCCTGCACTGGTGTGGAGCCCCAACCAGGAGGAGCATCTACGGGCCGCGTGGCAGGGAGACACCATCAGGGCCACGGACGTCCCGGACCTCCATGCGGGGCCAATCACGCACGCCCGCCCGGCGGCTACCCTGGCGGTGGCCCAATGGGGACAGCAGAACCCACAGTGGGTGGTCTGCATGTTCAGCCCGGCGGACGCGCACATCGTCGTCTGCAACCCCGAGCGCCTGCCGGGGCCCGAAGCCGTGGTCGGCATGGCAGACTGTACCCGCATGATCGTCAAGGCGCTACGGGAGGGCGAACACCACGCCGTCCTGCTCCAGGTCAGGCTGGAGGACAACACCCGGGTGGCGAGGCCGGGGTGTGGCCGGCAGCGGCGCACCCCGCCGACCTAGAGCTCCAGCTGGCGGTCCCGACCAAAGTGTACCACTGGCTACAAGCCTTCCACGACCTGCAATGGAGGGGCAAACCCCAGCGCCAAATCGGCTCCACGCACTGGCAAACGTGGCTGCAAGCAGACGCGCAGCGCGATGCCATCCGGAGTCTCGGGCCCGCGCCCGCGACACGAGCCCTCGATGCGGCGGCCCCGGGCCACGCGCTGGCACCACACACGGTTCCACTGGCCAACCTGCCCTTCGAGCCAGCGACGGAGGGCGCCATCTGGAAGTCGGTGCTGCTCCCCCCGGCGCGAGGGGCCACGAAACCAACGAAATGCCCCCTGTGTGCAGACAAGTACTACACAAGCGGGGCAATGCTGGAACACCTGGCGTGGCACGCGGTGCACGCTGCAGCCCCGGCGGACGACAAGGAGGCGGCCTCCAACATCCTGCAAGGGAGGGCACGGAGGTCCCCATGGCACGCTCCGTACGCCCGGCGCCCCCCGCCCCAGGCGGCCAACCGGGCAGACGGCGATGAGGAGGCACCCGGGGCGGCCCCGGGGACCGGCAGTGCGGCCCAACCAGGGTCCATCCCCGCGGGGCTGGCCCCCCTGGCCCCCCTGGCTCCCCCGGCCCCCCTGGCCCCCCTGTGGGCCCCGCTGGGAACGGGCTCGAACCCCATGGCCCCGGCGCACCCGGATGCCCTGGCTGCGCCGGCGGACCCAGCGGCGATGCCGATGTGGGATAGCTGAGTCCAGGAGGACACGG
The DNA here is from genome assembly GCA_964036045.1 of Eutreptiella sp. 'Long Island Sound 2002'. Lineage (NCBI taxonomy): Eukaryota > Euglenozoa > Euglenophyceae > Eutreptiales > Eutreptiaceae > Eutreptiella > Eutreptiella sp. 'Long Island Sound 2002'. The sequence continues at coordinate 56,646,247 of OZ038385.1, read as the reverse complement.
CGGGCGACGCCCTATGGCTCCTCTCGTGGAACCTGTGCAACAGCCTCGTACCGCCAGACTGGTCCCTCCGGGACATGCTCCGGCGGCGCCGCGGGCCGGCGGCCTGTACCGACAAGGAGCACCTCATCACTGGCATGCTATGCCAGGAGGGGGGCTTTGCCATCATGCTCCAGTAAACAGGGATCGCCCCCCGGGCGCAGGAGATGCACGTGGCCGCGGCGCTCCGGGACAAGGGGTACACCTCCTTCTTCAGCAGCTGGCGGAGATGGGAGCCACTTCCACCTCGAGAGGGGGGAGCCTCCTCACCGCGGTCAGCAGCAAGTACGTGGCGGAGCACGAGGTGCTCAGTTTCACGGAAATCGTCCCCGGGAAGGCCGCGGCCCTCGAGATCCGCACGGACAGGGGAGGCCTCACCCTCATCAACGTCCACGGGCCGCAAGCAGTCTGCTCCCCGTGGGCGGGACGGGCGGCGTTCTGGGCCGACATACAAATGTATGCCACGGCACGCAGCCTCGGTGGGAGACACCCGGTGGTCATCGCCGACGACACCAACATCTACATGGATGCCACCACCAACCCGGCCACGGAGCACTTCCGCGCGGGCTGGGAGGCCTGCGGTTTCCGGAGGGCCACGGCAGGCGGCGAGGAGGACATGACCCCCACGCTCCACCCGTCCCAGCACAGGGTGGACACCTTCCTGGTCAACGAGCCCCTCCTGCCGTGGTCCCTGCGGGAAAGCGTCTGGGCTCGCGGCATGGCACACCCCCAGGTGATCGGCTCGGATCACCTCCCGGTCCGCCTGGCCCTGCCGGGCCTCCTCAGCGCAGCGGGGCGCGCGGCGATGCCCACCCCCTACAGCCACACGGAGGGCCTCCTCCTCCCGTACGACGCTGAGGCCGCGCCTGTCCAACACTGCCTGTGGGCGGTGGTCACCGCCGCGCAGGATGAACCCTCCCTGGCGCCCTGGCTGGGTCCCGCAGAGCAGCACGCCTACGGGTCCATGCCCGCGGCCGCGGTGGACAAGGTGTTCGAACACCTCCACGTGACGCATGATGCCCTGGCGTGTGTGGTGGGACGCCGGCAGCCGTCCCCGGCGGGGACGGACCCGGCGGAGGGGGACCCCCAGGAGAGCGGAAAGCGGCTCCAGGCGGCGGTGTTCCGCTATGACACCCTGGCAGCGTGCGCGCTGGTGGCGTACCAGGCGGACGCGGCACGGCATGGCACGTTCGAGGCGGCGCTCCGGCTCGCGGAGGACCTGCGGGTTGCGTCGCCCGGGGTCCGCCCGACCACACAGGGCCAGCTACAGGAGGAGCTGGAGAGGCAAGCAGCCGCCCTCGAGGAGGACATTCGCCAACTCCGCGCACTCCTGGCGGCAGACCGCAAGCGCGCCATCAAGGACTTCTGGCGCCGCCACGCCCCCGACATCGCCCAGCGATGGAAAGCCGTGCGGGGAGCCATAGAGGTAGAGGCCCCAGGCCCGTCAGGCCTCTGGAACGTGCGGGTCCCCAACACCCAAACGCTCCTCACGGAGGCCCACAACGTGATGCTCGCAGTTTGCGCCTTCTGGCGAGAACTGTATGACACACGCCCGGTGGACCTCCCAGGCTTCCAGGCAGTCCTCGGCCGCCATGTCCCCCGGGTCCCTGAAGGGGCCTGGACACAGGTCCAGCAGTACTCCATGCAGGACCTGCAGTCCGCCCTGGACAAGGCCGATGGCAAGGCCCCACGTCCCAACCACGTGGAGGCCCGTTTCATCAAGGCCCTCCAAGCACCCGTCCAGTGGCTCCTGGTCCACTCCTACCGGGCCATCCTCCGCGGCGCCCCGCCGCCGATGCACTGGAGGGACGCCCACATCTGGCTCAGCCCAAAGGTACCGGGCTCCGCCAGACTGGACGACTACAGGCCCATAGCCCTGGGCCAGCTGGACATGAAGCTGCTCACGGGCCCCCTCACCCAGCGCATCACGGAAGTGCTCACACGGCACGGAGTGGTCAGCGACTGGCAGCAAGGGGCCCTACCTGGCTCCAACACAGGCCCCCCACTGTTCATGGCGCAGCGGCAGCTCCAGCGGGGAAGTCCCAACTACGTTTTCTCCTTCGACGCCTGCAAGGCCTTCGACACCGCCCCGCACGGCGCCCTCCACCTCATCCTGCGCCGGCTCTCCGTGCTGCCGGAGGTCATCGACCTCCTGCTCTTCCTCGACACGTGCGCCAGGCTGCGCATCCTCACCGCACACGGGCTAACGCAGCCCGTCCACATGCTGCGCGGCGTCCGGCAGGGCAACCCCCAGAGTCCCCTGCTGTACGCGCTCCTCCTGGAGCCCCTGCTCAGGGCGCAGGGGCACCGCCTGCGCCCGCCGGGAGGGGCCGAGCAAGGCCTCATCCAGGCCTACATCGACGACCTGCTGGTGGTGGCCCACACGCTGCAGCATTTCGTCGAGGGCGTGGAGGCGGTGGCCGCGTACCTGGGGCTGATGGGCATGGAGCTCAACCCCCGCAAGTGTGCCATGGCCACCACGGAGGGGGTCCCGGGCCTGCAGCTGCGCCTCTGTCCCCACCTGGAAAACCCATGGCACTGGGTACCAGCGGCGGACTCTGTCCCCTACCTGGGACTCCAGCTGCAGCCGGACGGGGAGTTCTCCCTGCAGCGCAAGCACCGGCTACGCCTGGCGGCGGTGCCCCACTGGTGCCTCAAAACCCTCGCGCCACCGAAAGTGGTGCAGGATGTCATCCTGGCGATTCTCGGGGGGGCTGACACAGTGTGTCGCCCCTTTCATCGCCGACGACTCCAACACTGCACGCCACCTGGACCACATCACGGTCCAGGTCGCGAAGGACAGGGCGCGGTTAGCCTTCGACGCCTCGCAGGACAGCCTGCAGGATGACCGGACCCTGGGGCTCACACGGGTGCCAACGCGGTGCCAGCAGGCAGCGGTGGCCCTCGTGGGTACACTCGTCCACCACCGCTCAACCTCTGTGCACGCCGAGGTCACCAAGATGTTCTGGGAAATAGCCGGCGCGCACGGAATATGTCCCGAGGTGCACTACCCCGTCCCGGAGTTCGCAACTCTAGCGGGGGGTGACTGGGTCCACCGCATACCCCGGGCCCTGGCCGCCCTGGGAGTGGGGCTGTACAACCCCATCGCGTGCCCCAGGGCGGCCCATGTCCAACTACAGTCCCCACCGGGCCACATCATCACGCTGCGCACCGCCAAGCTGCGACACCGCGACACGTGCCGCCTGACGGTGCCGCACACAACGCCGTGGCATGGGCACCACGGGCCACGCCACCCCTTCCCCGACAACGAGGACACGTGGCCGACGGCGGTGCGGAAATGCCTCAACCAATGCGCCGATGAACACCTCCACTATTGCCGCCGCGAGCAGGAGCCCACCAACCAGCCCGGGTGGCGCGACGCCTTGGTCCACCTTTTCCACACCACCAGCACACGGGACCCCCGCCTGAGACTCGTCCATCCCACGAGGGCTAAGCAGGACGCCCACACCGGCCCACGGGTGACCCCGGACGGCCTGCACCTCCACGTCGGGGGCTACCGCCGCCGGGGCGGCCTATCCCCCCCCACGCGGGGGGCGGCGTACCACCCGCCGGCAGTCCTCATGTAAATCCTCCACGACGTACTCGCGGAAAGCGAGCCCCAAGAGCCTAACGCGGATGTGGCATGGCCCGAGCCCCTGTGCCCCCGGCCCCACGCGCCGACGCCGTTGTGGTTGGTGACCACGGACGACCAATGCATCCAAGCGGCGGGGCAAGCGCAGCTCCGGGCTGCGTGGGTAATCGGGCAGGCCAGCCCGAGCCCCGTGGACTCCCCCGTGGCACCGCCCTGCTGGTAGCTACGGGGGTGCCGCACGACCCACACATGGCAGTACACGTGCTGGAGGACCAGCCGGAGGACACGAGCCACCTGGTGGTGCACCAGCGCGGAGGCCCGGCGTGGCTCAAGGAACATGTGACGGCACTTTGGTCCTGGGCAAGCACGATCGCCGGAGCGGAAATCCGGCTGCACGACCACCCAGCGATCAGCCCCGGCTACACCAGGGCGCTGAGCGTGGACCAACTGACCCCCAGCCGGCCCGACGTCCGATGGCACTCCGCGGACCTCAACGCGGGGTGGCTCAGCCCCAGCAGGTACTACTGGATCCCGGAGGCCTGGGGCCACACCTCTTCCGACGCGTCTGGGGGCGGACCCTGCAAACACGCCACCAGCGTCGCTCCCGCCGCCGACCTCACCCGCACAAGGGCGGTGGCCATCTCGGGCACGGTGCCCAACGGGGAGGGGGTGGCCGCCTCCCTCCCCCTACAATATGGTGCCCACCGGCCATGGGTCCACACGGTGGACGCCGAAGTCATCCTCCACCTCCTGCGGCACGCAGATCGCGAGCGAACCACGGGGGTCTCCGCGGGCGCGGCGAAGGTGGTCAACCAGATGCCCCTACGGTGGCTCCGCGACGGCCTGTGCGCGCGAGGGCCACACGCCGGGCACCCGTTCTGGTACGTCCGAGCCACCTCGCACCACAGTGACGCCCTACTGAACAAGGCGGACTGGGCGGCATCCCAGGACACCGTCCTGCAGAACACGCCCCCGGACCCTGGCCAAACCCAACTCATTGTCGCCGGTCGTGACCGCCACCTCGATCTACAGCCCCCCACGATGCGGGCGCTCGGCGAGGTCGCGCAACGGGCGCAGACGGACCATGCGCTGACGCACTGGGGACACAGACCTTTGGGCGCGGCCCACGCCACAGCCTATGTCCACGCCCGGGACCTCACCGCGACGGCCACCAACCACCGGGCGCTGCGGGCCCAAGACAGCCACACGCCGGTGTAGCGCAGCCTCCGCGTCCGTAAGGAGCGGCTCTCCGGCGTCGCCGTCATCCCACAACCGTGCCTCTATGCGGCGGCCCGGAGGAGACCCCGATGCACATGCACGTGGGGTGCGCCCACTCAGGACTCCTCTGGCCCCACTACTGCCAGGCGGTTCACGAGGCGGCCCGCCACCTCCCACCCGGGGACAAAGCCCTGTGGGTGGCCTCGTGGCGCTCCGCAGGCGCCACATGGACGGAAGTCTTCTGCTCCAGACTGGTGCCCGAGGACGCAGAGGCGCAGCTCCGCGCCATAGCCCGCTACGACCCGCGGGGAGGGACCTCTGTGGACGATTTCCTCCACCACATGCTTCGGCTAGGGGACTTCGCATGGGAGCTTCGCAACCACCGGCTGGAGCAACTCCTCCGCGAGCCCCTAAGCGCGGCGGCCCGGGCGCACCGATGGCTCACCGCGGCGGAGGGCGACCACCCCCCCCCCTCCCCCGCGCCCTGACAAGGACTTTGTAGCCTCCCTCCGTGTCGTGAATGGCACTCTGGAGTGCCCGCCACAAGAAGGCCCCCAGCCGTACCAGGACCTGCCGGGGGGGTTCTCGAAGCACCTACAAGACGCCCTCTTCCCAGCGTGGATCATCGGGCGCGGCTCCATGACCGCGTGGGAGGCACGCATAGTGCGTGAGGAGTGGGCGCGCGAGTGGAGCCGGTGGTGCGCCGCCACGCGCGCCCCGGAGACCCCTGCGCAACGATACGCCGCCATCCCGCTCGAGGGATGGGGGCCGGACACCCGGCCGAGACCCACCGTGATCCGCGGGGCGGGACCTGACCACCCGTGGGACACGGCGACGGGAGAATGGCTGCAAGCGGCCCTGGGGCCGCAAACAGGATGGACTGGGGACGTGTCCTCGCTCGTCAGGACACCCGTCCCCCCCTGCATCGTCCTTCACGCCGCCAACGTACTCCGGGCTACGGAGATACGCAAATGGGGACACGCTGCGGCCACCGTCTGATGGCACCCCCCAGCGGACGGGGCCGCCCAGCTCGCCGTGGCGCACTTCAAAGCTGGGGGGCCGGTATACGACTATGACCTGTCCCGGCTGGGCGACACCCAGGGGCCCTTGCTCCTCATGCTCCCCACCGACATTGCAGCCGCGCTGCGCCAGGAGCTGGACGGCTGCGAAGGGCTGCGGGTGGGATGGGAGGCAGTCGCAGACGGCACCCTACTGGCCCTCCTCCACCGGGACGCCGCGAACGGGTGCCAATGGGATGCGCTGACGCCCCACCTCACCGGGCGCCACGTGTACATGGCAACCCCCCCCCAGGGGCACCCCTGCCCGGCGTGGGACGACCTCATCGCCGCCTTCCACAACCACGGGATTCTCCCCGACGACACGTGGCGGGAGGTCCAGCAGAAGATGCTCGGCAGGGACTACCGGCGCCGCGTCCGCGCCCGCCTGCTGGAGATCCGGGACCCCCTGCGACAGAGCCGGGACGACCTCTGGCTCCGCCATCTCGACCCTTGGTCGCCGCCCTCCCACCTCCCACACACCTGCCGACTCTGCGGGGAATGTGACACGATGTCCTCCGCAGCGTCCACAGGCGCCAACAGGTGCGCGCGATGCGCCCAGGTGGCCGCGTGCCCCTGGCCCGAACCTCCCGCAGGCCCGCGCAAGCGCACAGAGGAGGAGGCCCTGCACCGGCGCAACGAGGGGGTACACGCCCCCTCACACGAACGCGCGGGCCCCGCGGGCGCAGCCCTTCTGTGGATCCACGTGCACCTGCGGGACCCCAAATCCGTTGCGCACCTGTCACACATGTTCGCGCCCTGACCCCCACCCGCCGCCGCCCTTTGCAGAGCCCGCAGTACCATGCCACGCCGAGGGGGGGATGGGCCAGGACACGCCAGGGCCCGCCGCAAAGCGCAGGAGGCGACCGTCCGGGGCCTGGTGGCGGACGCGGTGGCGGAGGCGCACGAGGCGCACGCTGCCGCACGGCGTGACCTGACGGGCAGTGCGAGGGCTTTTCTCAACGAGACCGCCTTCCCGGCCGTCCGCGCCCTGAACGGAGCAGGGGCCCATACGCTGCTCCCGGCGATGCACCGGATCGTGAACGCCGTCCAGCCGGGGCTCATCAGCACGGAGGCGGCCCTCTACGGGCACTGGATGGAGTGGCACGAGTCAAACCGGTCGGGCCGGCCCCTGTCCATGGGGGAGACCCTGCGGCTGACGGGAGCGGGGTCCGCCATGTCCCTCTGCAGCAGCGCCCCAGCCCTGCTGCACGCCCTCAGGACGCGCTACCCCGGGGACGCGGCCCCGTACCTGAACCAGGCGCGGGCCACATACCCGGGGGGACTGTCCGAGCTGGATGCGGCGCTCCACCTTCTACACCAACCGGACGAGGACCTGGAGGTGGGCGAAATCACGGTGTTCGTGGAAGGCGTGGACGAGGTGCCCTCCCGCCCCCGGCCGACCGACCCGGTGTACGACGGCACCAGGCCGACCCCCCCGTACGCCATTGTAAGCGAGGCGTTCCCCAGGGAGCCCACCTGTTGACCCGCCCTCCCGCCGGCGACGCACGCGCCCCGCGGCTGGGCCAACCAAGACCTGTCCCCACCCCTCCCCAGAACCAGGGGTGCCCACCACAGGGGGCAGGTCCTCTGGCAAGAGTGCCCTGGCACCCCCCTGCTCCTCCTCGTCGTCGCGACCCGCGGGGACGCGGAACGGGTCCTGGGGATCAGCCCCCACCCACCTCTATGGGGCAGCACCCGTACCCCGCCCCCCCCTCCCGGCGCCTGCGGCGCGGGACGGGGTACACACCTTCCTGCGAACACAGGAGGTCACCGCCGTTACGGGGGTCCACCTAGTGCGGCCCCCCCTGGCACCACCCGACGACCCCCGGGGGCCCAGGGCCCTGGGCCCCGCCCCAGACTGGGAGCTGTGGCGCGACGCGTGGGCCGCGTGGCTCCCCCGCCTCCCCTCCCAATGCCGATGGATGGCCACCGGCCCCCGCCCGTACGGGGCTGACGCCACAGCCGGCCCCCCACCCCCTCCCCCCCTCCCCCCCGCAGAGCACCACACGGCACTGCCCACGGCATGGCACTGATGCACCAGGAGGTAGTGGGAAGGGCACACCTGCCACCACGCATGCCTAACAGATAACAGTGATGGCAGACTCCGATGGCTCCCCCCACTGGGACGACCGCCACCACCGCCGGTCCCGCTCCCGCTCCCCCGTCTCCCCGGAGTGGACGGGGGAGACCCCCGCGGAGCGCGAGGAGCGGAGGCTGGCGGAGGCGGCGGTGCTGGTCGGGCCGCCACCGCCGGCCCAGGAGCCTGAGCAAGCCGAGGCGACCGCCCCCGCCGCCCAAGCAGCAAGCCCTGCCGCCCCGCCCCGGGAGGGGGCCCCAGACGCGCGGGAAGCGGAGACCGCAGCCCCAGCAAGCCACGCCGCGGCCCCGACCGCGGCCCCGGGCACGCCGCCGACACGGGGGATAGCCCGGCGTAGGAACCGGGCGCATCGCCGAGAGCTGCCGCAGCAACAGAGGGGAGCGGGGAGGGCGCGTGAGGGGTTGCGACCGCGGCCCCGGCGAGCCGCGCCACAGCCTCGGCCGGCCATGCCGCGGCCCCCAATACGGCGCGAAAGCGGGGGAAGGACCCCGCACGGGCCGCGGGCGCCTCGCCGGCGGCCGCCGCAGCAGCAGCAGTGGGCAGGGAGAGCGCGAAGTACCGCGCCCACGCCAACCCCACCCACACCCACACCAGTCCCCCCAAGCCGTTCCCCCCAAAGCCCTTCCCCCCGGAGCGGACGCGGCACGTCCGCCCCCCGGCGCCCGAGCGCTTGCCACCGGGCGTCACGCTGCCGCAGCTGCACAGACAGCGGGACGCCCGGCGCGTGATCCAGGAAGGAGGGGACGGCGCGCAGGCAGAGCTGCGTGCCAGCCACGGGGGTGCAGAGCGGGGGACAGTAGGCGACAGGGGAAGTACCCAGGAGCGCGCGCAAGGAGCGGGCCAGGGCACGCGCGGCAGGGAGCAAGGGCGCAGCAGCGGAGGGGGACAGAGCGCAGGCAGCGGACTGTGCTACTCAGGGCACGGGGCCGGGAAGGGACCAGGGCACGGGAAGGGCGCGCAGGGGCGTGGGCAGGGCGCCCAGGTGCAGGGAGCGGGGCGAGGGACGGTGGGCGAGCGGGCAGGCCAGGGCGTGGTGGACAGGGGGCGGGACCCAGGGCACGGGCAGGGGGCCGGAAGGGGGCCCAAGGGCAAGGGCAAGGGTGCCAGGGGCCCCAAGGGACAGACAGGACGGGGCATGGGAGCCCGGGGGGGAGGGCGGGCCGAAGGGAGGGGGGCGGGGGGCGGGGCGCCCCTGCAGCCGGACGTGCAGCCGGTGAGGTGCATCCCCCCCGGCATCCAACAGATGCCGGCGCACCACACCCATCACCACCACCACCACCACCACCACCTCTACAACATCGACCCCAGCGCCGGCGAGCTCATCCCCCCCCAAACCCACGACCCCAGCACCAGCCAGCCCCCCCCGCGCCGAGGGCGGAGCCGGCGCGGATGGCCTTGGCGGGGGGGGGGCGGGGCTCGGCATCGGCGCCGCAGGCACAGGGGCAGCAGGGGGAGCCGGCGCGAGGGACAGAGGGGGCCGGGCCCTGGGACCGGGACTGGGGCACGGTCCCGGACCCTCTGGGGGATGAGGCCCTCCCCCTGGTGGGGGAGGTGTACGGGTGGTTGAGCTGGGCCAACCAGGGGACCACCAGGGGGTTGAGGAACCGGCCCTTCGATGCCGTGCTCCTCCGGAGGGACGGAGGAAACCCAGAGGTACCCCCGGGGGGGTGGGCAGCCCCAGAGGACCACGAGGAGGTCCTCAGGTCAGTGATCCGGGCGGCGTGGCCCGGCAGGGGGCCGACGTGGCCGGCCTTCCTGGAAGGGGGAGCGGTACTCCGCATCACGGATGCGGACGCCAACAACTGGCTCCCCCGGGCCTTGCGCAGCGCCCTCGCCCACTGGCGCTACCGCCGGCGCAACCCGCCGCCGCCACGGCCCCAGCCCCCACACAAGCGGCGGCGCAGGTGACGGCCCAGACGGCGGACGCCAGAAAGTGGGGGGGGGAGCTGGGCCCCCCGGCCCACGCCCCCCCCACGGTACGGCGTGACGAAGGAGCGCGCGCCACCTCCCGCGGGAGGGAGGGCGGAGACAATGAGCGCGGGGGGGAACCTACTGCCCCGCAGCCCGCTAACCGCTGACCGCTAACCCTAACCGCCGCCCCCGGCCAGCCAGCGCCGCACGACGATGGCGGGGGGGACGAGGGGCCCCAGCGAGGGCCTGCACGAGGGTCCGGCTCTAGGTAGAGGGGGGTGGGGGAAGGGTGCGACCCTCCAGCCGATGGCTGGCCCCCGGGGCCGGGACCGCCATGCCGCCCCCCCCTCGGCCGTCAGGGGGTGGCGCCAGGGGACCAGAGGGCCCGCCCCACTCCCCCCCCCCCTCCCTCTCAGGCCCAAGAGCGGACGGAGGCAGACCGAAGAAACGGCGGCCCCGCACCCCCCCTGAAGAGGCCGCTGCACCCGGGGTGCGGGGGTACCACGGCCGAGGCAGGCGCCCGCACGCCCTGCCCGCTGCCGGCCGACGGCGGACCGGCGGCGCCTAGGACGGCGCAAACGGACCGGCCCCTTCAGAGGCCGGCCCGGGGAAGATGGGGGCGCGAACCAGGGCGGGGGGGTTCCCCCCCCCTCCCCCCCCCACCCCCGCCGCACTGACCCGTTGGCGGGCGACCGGACCGCGCCCGACGCCCGCGGCCGCCCGGCAACCCCCACGTCACGAGTATACCCCGGGGGGGCGCGCCGAAGACAACGGATGGCAGGCCGACAGCCGACGGGGCGGGGGGACAGGCCCCCCCCCCCCCCCCGTTCCCCCCCCCCCCCAGCTTGGGAGCCACAGGAGCGACCCTCCGCCCCCCCGGAGCCGAGGGGGCGCCCCCCTTCCCCCAGAAGGGACCGCGACGCGGGGGGGGGGATGCGGCTGGACCTGCACACCGCGCGCCCCAGCGCCCCCAGCCGCCTGCTCCCGAGGGGGTCGCGGCCGACAGGCAAGCCCACACCAGCGCGCCGGAGCAACGCGCGGACCAAGCTAGGGGGCGGCGCACGGCGGCGCACCAGAACAGTATGGAGGCCGCGCCCCCCATGACCCTCCAATGACCACAGCCCACTCAGGGAGGGCAGAGGGGGGGTACAGGTCTGCAGGAGCCCCCGGGGGAGCGGTCCACGGGCCGCCCCTCATTCCCCCCCACCCCGGGGCGGCCCCGCGACCCCGACCGCACGCGCACGCCGGAGGGGAGTGCGCCGACGGCACGAGGGGGGCCAGCATGGGGTACCGCGGGCCGCCTCCCAGAGGGGGAGCAGGGAGGCCGCGGCGCGACCCCCCCCCCCCTACCCACCCACCTGCCCGCAAGCCGCGGGGGCCCCGGCCCCCACCCCCAGAGGCAGGGGGGATGGTCCCGCCTCCCCCCGCCCGAGAGAGGAGCCGGAGCGCGGCCCGCCCCCCCGCCCCAGCCGCCGGCTCCCACAGGAACCGCGGAGAACAAGCGAGCCCGCGCCAACGCGCCAGGACGCCGCACAGATCGCGCCCAGTGAAGGCGGGCGAGCACGAGCCGGAGTGGCATGGGGGGCCACGCCCCCCATGGACAGAACGACGCCAGTGACAGGCTCTTTGTTGCCTGCCCAGGGAAGGCAGAGGGACGGAACGAGGCAGAGCAACCGCCCGCCCTACAAGCCCCCCCCGGCCGCACAAACGGGGGGCACGGCGCACGGCGCCCCCCCTCCCCCAGCCTGCCCCCCGGCACACGAACGCCACGGACCCGCCCCGCGGCACGCAACCCCCACAGGGCGTGCAGGCCAAGGGGACAGAGTAGGGCCCCCACACCCCCACACTCGCGCCAACAGCACTTGGATAGCAGACCCCAACAGCCCGCCCAGTGGACGGGCAGTCGGGGGAGGGGGAGCGCCTGACCCCAGACGCCCCTCGCAACAGTGGAAGGCACCCCCCCTGGGGACGCCCTTCCGCCACCCCAACAACCCCAAGCCAAGTAGGGGGGAACCAGGACCGGACCGCCCCCCCCCAAGCACGCCAGACGGAGCAAGGGACCAGGGCAGGACACGCAGAGGGGCACAGACCACGTGGAACGGCCCTACCAGCGCCCAGTGCCGGGACCGCGCGAGGTGCGCACGCCACACCACCCAGGGGTGGGGGGAGCGGACGCCGCTGAAGCGCGAGCGCACACACACGCAAAGGGCACGCGGGGACTACCAGAAGGGCAACCGGACCGAGCACGCGGGACGCACAGACCGCGTGGAATGGCATACCAGCGAGCAAGGGTAAGGGACACCCAGACGGGACGGCCCGCCACACGCAGCGCGCGACACGCGGGGCGGGAAGGGGGAAACGGGAGAGACACAACACCAGGTACCGGCCGGATACCCCCGAACCGGCCGCGAGCGCCGCGCAGACACGGACGGGGCACTGCACCCGCCAAGGCAGTAGTGGCGCACAGCGCCACGCCCCAACCCCTAGGCTAGGCAGCCTCCGCGCCAGCCCAAGGGGGTCCCACTGGCGACAAGCCAGTAGAACGGGCCCGGCGGCGCCGGCGCCCCGGGCGATCACGCATTAGGGGGGCGACGCGGTGGGTAAGCGCCCGCAGCCACGGCTGCGAATTGATGCACTGACCGGGGAGTGGCGAAACAGGGAAGCCGGGGAAGGACGGGGCTCCGAGCCCTGTGAACCCGGGGGACTCTGCCACCAGGCAGGAGGTGCGTCTTGGAGGGCCCCCCACTAGGACCCGGTGGGGAGGATATCACCTGGCCCGACCAGGTGGCCCCCCGGGGCCGAAAGGCGTCTAGTACCCGCAAAATCAAACCTGAAACCTCAAACCTCTGCTTGCTGGCATGACAGCCACAAGCATCCACAATGGTCTGCATACGCGACCTCAGTTCAGTCAGGGTTAGACTAGAGTAGAAACACTCACGGAAGAAGTCCACTGAGCGATTAGCGCCAGTGTGACCAGAGCTGAGATGGGACCACTGTAGGCACCCATCCAGTCGTGCCTCAGGCACCACAATTCGGTCCTCGTAGAAGAGGTACTGATTGTTTTTATACCACTGGTGCCCGTCAATGACACGGGGTTCGAGACCAGTGCTGAGGGTTTGGAGAATTTCTTTATACTCTGACTGATCGTCGGTTAGACTCCAACCCTCCAGGATTCTAGCAGTGCGCATGGACAGGTCAAGCTGGACATCCATACGCTGGAAAGTCTCTCTGGCGAGCGCCTCAGAGCTCTCACCTATAAGCGCTTCAAAGTTGTTGCGCGATATATAGTCAGACAGTTCATTCTTTATTCCGGGGATATGATGCACTGTCAGCCTGAACTGGCTCAGGTAAGTCCACCACCGCTTTAGCTTTGCTTTCTCTGGTGGTGGGCCCTTCTGAAAAGACTTCACAGGTTCCTGGTCACACAGCCAGACAATAGGGTTAGATCCCAGGAGTCGCGATTGTGACGAAAGCACCAACATACCGGCCAGGAGTTCCTGGTCATAGGTGCTGTAATTGGAACGCGCTTAGTTCTATTTCCAATTCCAGTGTCCCAGTGGCACCAGTCGCCACTCACTGGTAGGATAGTCATGTTTCAACGAAGCATCACGGTTCAGTCCACTAGTACGATAATGGCAGTGGGTTAGTGCAGCTGGGTTAAGCTCCTGCCATTGGTAGATCGTACCAACCCCCCCTACATCACTGGCATCAGTGATCAGGACTATCTCGCCCTTAGGGCGGGGTACTCCCAGGCAGTTGGAGGAGGCAATCTTCTTCTTCAACTCCTGGAAACACTCTTCCTCCCTGGCGGTCCACCTCCAGGGAGTAGTTTTCTTGATTAGGTCAGTGAGGGGGGCAGAGGAGTAAGTAAAATTGTGGATGTGACGCCGATAGAAATTACAGGCGCCCACAAAACTCCTCACGTCGTGTAGACCCTTCTTAAGGTCATCGCGAATCTGCATGTCCTGTAGGGGCTGCATCTTAGACGCGGCTGGTTTCCACCAACCATACCCCACGTCGAAACCCAAATATTCCATCTCCTCTTTCATAAACTCACATTTTTCGAGTTTGATTCGGAGATGGTTTTCTTGACAAACAATGAAAAATTCACGGAGGGGAAGGACATGGTCCTCTTGGGTATTAGTACCCACACTCACGTCGTCGATGTGAGCCTCCATTTCTGCACCCCGAGAAATCAACTCCTGTACTAGAGGCCTGCGCCTCAGTATATACAAAATTTTGTTCATTAGCTCCTGGAAGAGCGCTGGGGCATTAGCCACCCCAAAAGGCATAACCTTCCACTTAAAGACACGGCCCTTAGGGGTTATAAAAGCCAGCAGCTCCTGAGCTGCGGCGGTTAGGTCCACCTGCCAGAAACCAGAGCGTTTGTCCATTTTGGTCTTGTACCTGCATTTGGCAATACGCTCCAGGGTATTTTCCATGTTAGGAATACTCCCTGAGTGGTTCTGGGTTTTCTTTTTGACCTCACCATAGTCTACAACCAGTCGTAGGGCAGTCGACCCTGGTTTGGCAACCAGGAAACAGGGACTGCAGTGATGGGGGTAGTCTCCCTTCTTATATTCTTCAACGAAGCCAGCATCTATACATTCCTGGATCTGGCGCTCGATTTCTTCAACCTGTTCCTGTGGAGCGGGATAGGGACGACGCCTCACTCGTGTCTTTTCAAATCCAGGTTTCAGTTTCAGGTCCATCTGGACCAGTTTTTTACAAGAGAGGGGAGGCGGCAAGGCGCCGAACACCTCCTCATAGGTTATCAGCAGTTTCTTCAGTCGGGGGTCAAGGTTAAGACTCTCGAGTTTCTGCAGGAAATCCTCCTCAGCATGGAGGTTGCTCTTTCCATGTTCTTTCTTTTTCTGCCGATCAGCAGTTTCGGCAGGCACAGAACCATCGTCCCACTCAGGGGGACATTGCTGCCCATAGTGCAGAGAATATACTAGCGGTATCTCAGAATCAGGCAGCGTATAGGAATCATCGTCCTCCTCAGACCAGATGGAGGATTTCCAGGTCTGTCTGAGGTATTGCAGCCGCTCTTGGCGCTCAATACCTTCGGCCTTCAGGTACAACAGCCGCCGGAGTTCCTGAGTGTCATGCTCAGACAATGGCATGTTATTAGCAGCAGGCCGCGCCAGAGCATCAGCAATCCAGGCCACGGGTTCACCTGTGTGCATAGGCTGCATGTGTAGCACTGGCTTCCCAACAGGGGAAGCGGGCTCAGAGGTTGACTCTAGATCTACCTCCTCCAGCAACAGCTGGGCTAGGAAGGCACTGTGTTTTAGGTCAACACAGCTGGGATCAACAGGAGGAATTGTGCTGGCGATCTCAGACAGTTGGTCGTCAGCATCCTCCTTTACAGCTGCAGGTTCCAGATAGCCATCGGGAGACTCACACCCTGTAAGTGTGGCAGATAGGTGCTCAGGAGATCGATTTTTGAGATCAGAAAGGGTCAGGCCACGATTTTCGGCCATGACCTCTTTCAGTAGCACCTGGTCTAGGTCACACAGGGGTACAGGATTGAGAGATCCATCAACGATGGACAGGAAACTGGCCCACTCAGGGGCCTGCATAGCTGTGTCTGAGTCCTCAGGCACATAGATGGGGCCGTCGGGGAGTTGCACTCTTCCCACGGTCATTCAACCTAGCATACGGCGCCAGTAAGCATGTTCACCAGAGCAGCCCCAGTCAGGGGTGCACATGACAACCCTTCCTCCCTCATGAGCGATTTTGGTTAGAACCTTCGCGAGCAGGGAGAAGGGAGGGTTAGCATACGCTAGGTCCATTGCTTTCCAGAAGAAACGGAAAGCATTGTTCAATTGTTTCGAGCAGTACAACTGCATGATGTGCTGTTGTTGGCTCGCAAACAATTCCACCTGGATCTCATCCAGGTTTACCTGAAGGGCCGCCAGTCCATTTGCAAGAACGTGACGGGCCAATTGGTAGTTTTCAGTACGATAGTTAGTCTTGGATGCGTAGCGCAGCCCAGACTCTTTTCGTCCTGACAGCTCCAAAGGTACGGAGAACAGCCCACTGCCAAAGTCGCAGTGCAAAGAATAGGGGCGCTGGAGAGACAGCATTTTTACCTGGGGGTTTCTTCGTAGGAAGTCTGTACCAATGACGATGTCAAAGGCGTCGGTGTCCAGCACTCTGCAGTGTTGGGTCACAGTTCCGTCGCCCAGGCACATAGTCACATCGACCCCCCCCAAGGAATGGATGGTACGCCCATCCCCTACTCTTATGGCCATGGTCTTAGTTTTCTTGAAAGTCTTTAGCAGGCGCCGGGCCACTATGGAAAGTGTTGCACCGGTGTCAAGCACCGCTCGAAAAACTTGATCCCCGATTTTCACGAGGATCCAGAAAACCAAGTCCTCCTCTTCGGAGCCGCCCCCCTACTCCTCATCAGGGAACTTGACATCCACCCCTGCAGCTATGAGGGACCTGGCTATCCAGGCCAAGCGCCTCTTCTTGGAGTTATTCCCCTGAGGGGTAGCATTATCCCCCTGGGGGCGCTTCTTGGGATCACCTGCGGCAGGAGGGGGTGTAGCAGCAGGAGGGGGTGTAGCAACGGGCGCTGATGAGCGCCTCTGGGGGTTAGGGGGTCCATTTTTGCCACCCCCCTTGCCACCTCCTTTACCACCTTTATCCCCATTCTGAGGGTTTTTGGTGGGCGTTTGGGTCTTCTGGCGTTCGGCCTCCTGACGCTTGAGTTTATCACTCTCGCGTTTCTTTATGTGACATTAGTCTTCGTAGTGACGACGTTTGCCACAATAGCCACAGGTGATGGTACACCTGAAATGATCCTGATGCGTCACAGGTTTCCCATCCTTGGTATGCTGATGTCGTTTCATCTGCAGCATACAGATACTGCGTTGATCGCAGTCAGGGGCATGACAAGGCCCCCCCTTGTCATTGACAGGTTTGCAGTAGAACAAAGGGGGTGTACCTGCCTCAGGTTTAACCTCATTCATGGCACGTAGGTTACCCCTTCCTTTACCACCTCCCTGGTCGGCGTTAGTGGGATTTTTAGGCCCTTTCCCTTCGCCACGTTCGGGGATAGGGTTACCCCCTCGACCAAAGTGCTTCTTGAGGAATTTCTCCATGTGGGAGTCATTCTCCCTCTCAAGAGCTAGCTCAACCAAGAGGTCCACCAGTTCATCGTACGAGTGGGTCCGACTCTTCCTCTCAGAGGTAGAGCGGCAATCATCCCACGTACGTTGGGGGATCTTACTCATGAGCCACAGGTGGGGCTTAGTGGCTCCGTAGGAGCCCACGTTCATCCGCAAAAACAGATACTCCAAGTCGCACACGTATTCAGAGATTCGCGCAGCGGAAGGAAACTCAGGGAGCATAGGTAGCTCCTCTATCTGTGTGCGCACACTGAGGTCAGTGTCATAGACTGGGAACGTTTTCTCCAACCTCTGGAGTACCTCTGCCCAGGTGGAAATGGTTTTCACAATCTGTTTCACATGTTTTTGCAAAAATTTCTTTTTGCATGAGCGTTTCAGCAGTGAGCATTTGGTGGCCACATCCACATGGGATTGGCCAGTCAGCAAAAGAAACTCAGCAAATTCTTCTGCCCATTCGGGCAGATTTTTGGGGTCGAACTCCGGCAGTTCCAGCTGGATGTTCGCCTGGGCAATGGGTCTGCCCGTCTTCCCACCCCCCGGAGTTAGGCCAGAAGGTGATACGCCGGCAAGAGGTGCCAGGGCTGACAGCCCTCTTTTCTCAGTCTCTGTCACAGGCACGTACTGTAGTTCAGCGATAGGGACTGTCCTGGCGCGAGGATGAAAAGGGCTGGGGCAAGTGACGTTGGGTAGCAACCTGGACACCCTTGATCTTTTGAGATCATCAGCCAATGTGCTCAGTCCGGGTGAGGGTGAGGCCAGTGCTGGCTGGGGTAAGGGTTCAGTGATACCCAATTTAGCTTTGACAGCCTCAGAAAGGGCTGTCACATCAGGGTCTTCGGACCCAGACAGTAATTTGGCCAGTAACTCGGCCGTACGGTCCAGGGCCCCATGAGTTGGCTCTGGTAGATGGGGAGCTTTCACATATGCGGAGCACACTTCAGGGCTCCTGCTGGTGATTGGCAGCTCTGGACGCCATACTGGCCCTCGAGGTCGCCTGGGTAGAGACACTGTGTCGG
The DNA here is from genome assembly GCA_964036045.1 of Eutreptiella sp. 'Long Island Sound 2002'. Taxonomy (NCBI): domain Eukaryota; phylum Euglenozoa; class Euglenophyceae; order Eutreptiales; family Eutreptiaceae; genus Eutreptiella; species Eutreptiella sp. 'Long Island Sound 2002'. The sequence goes on along the minus strand of OZ038385.1, from coordinate 56,628,176 downwards.
CCAGGTCCGTAGGTGGGCCGGAGTAAGGGTAGGAACCCATGTCCGTGTACGGTGGGGATCCCAAGGCGTCTAGTGGTTCCTCTCCATCTTCGCCTGTGAGGGACTTGTAGTACTCGTCGTGGAGAATATATTTGTTGATTTTCCTTTTGAATTCGCCTTCTTCCTCAGGTTCTCGAGCAGGGGTAGCCGTTGAAGAAGAAGCTGGGCATATGGATCTGGAGATCGACGCAGCAACCCTTCGGCGGAGGTGCTGAAGGCTATCACCACGGGCTGCTAAGGCCTCTGTGGTTAATCTGGGCGCATCTTGTTCCGCCCTTCTGTGTACTGGATCTTCTTGAGACCCAGATGCGGCTCTGAGCTTGGGCTCACTCATTGAGGTGGGCCCACTGTTGCCAAGTTGAACTTGTACACTCCGAATTGGCCAGGTCCTGGCAGACATCTGTACTGATGGTGTGGACATTTTGTTTCTGGTTTTGGCTTGTGTACTTCTCAGAGTCCGTTCGAAAGGTTCTCAAGGGCTGCACTCTGCTACCGAAAAGATGTCCTTGATTAGTGCCCTATATATTTTGATGAAATCCTGCAGGTTTTGAAGTTGAAAACCCAAACCAAGGCAGCAAGTAGAGCAAGAACAGGATGTGGATCGAATCAATGAATAGTTTTGAAATCGAGTGTAACACAGAAGGGCTGCAGATAGACAAAGCAGGTAAAAACACAAAGATTCAATCACAAATGGATAATACAAAAGATTTTATATGAAAACTGGTCTGACTCTAGCCTCCAAGATAGCATCAAGCACTTCATGTGCACTCTTTTGGGTGAAATGGTGCTGGTTAGGAATGTGGGGCATAGATGTCAGGCCAACACAGAAAATGACTTGGCCAAGCAACTGAATTCAGAAACAGTTAAAAAGTAGAACCACAATAAGTGGTAGAAACAATTGAGTATAGGGGTCTTGGGGTGGGAGACCACTAGGCTTAACCTCCAAGGCCTAAAGCATGAAATGCCTATTTTATTTCGGTATATCCTCCATGAAGGAAGGTACCTCCGCTCAGTTGAGTGGTAGGGGTGAACTTCATGGGGGGCTAGGGTTACAACCCTAGTTACTTTGAGAAAGTGTACTTTAGGATTCAAAAGAGTGATAAAAATACTTAAGTTAGTCTTAGCATCAACAAAAGGGTTTTAAGGGGGGCTTGGCCTGGATCAAGCCCTTCAAGAAAGACATGGCAGTGACCTTTTGTTACTCTAATTGGTTGGGGAATGGGTAGGTCTACCGGCAAGGAGGAATCACCCATCTATTGAAATAAAATCATAAATCCCCATTTGAACTCCCAAATACCTCCATTATTGAAATAGAAAAGTGGTGGAGGTAAATAATGGATGTGAATCATCCCAAATCAGGTTTACCTCATTTGCCTCACAATCCTTCCCCGACTTGTTTCACATGAACCAATGGGAAAAAGAGGACATGCAGTCGTCACTCTTAGTAGCATCCCTGATTCGTGACGGACAGGATCAGAAGAGGCTTGATATGCCTATATCCGGAGCTACAGGAGCATGCAGCCCCTGTAGGGAAGGTCATGTATAAATGAATGTAATGTAGCAGATTGAAGGTTTGTGATACTATACAAAGCCTGGTTGACTGTGATGTGTTATTTTGTGTTATCGTATCAGAAAGCAGCACAGGACGACAGTTGCAAGGCGACTAGCGATGAAAATTTGACTCTTCTCCTCCACAGTTTTTCAATTTACTTTGACAATAAGTTACTTATCACGTCCACCAAAGTATAAGGAAAAAGTAAGAAAAATTGCCTTTCCTTGTAAAATAGTCCAACTACACTTAGCCGGTCATGGCCTTAACACCTTCTTATTTCAACCTACCAACCTAGTAGAAACTAACCGAAAGTATTTCCAAAAGTCATCCAAATTAGCAACTATTTCTTTTATTCATTTATTCGCTTAATTGTTGTGTGATATCTTTAAACGTTTTTGCATTGGTAAAACTTTACCATGGTTTTCACTGGTTTTTTGTTCCGAAAAGCATTTTATCTATCTTTTATTTGCAATGGAGACCACAATCTCAAAATCACATCCAATGTGCTTTATTTAAGCCCTTGTGTGCAAAGCATGCTCAGTTTTGAACCATTTACATAGGGGCAGGTGTAATAGGACTGTGCTGTGTATGGGTGCGCGCGTGCGTAAAGGAGATCTAAATCGTATTTGTGATAGACAGAGATTACAAATTTGATTATTAAATTCAATGTTACTATGTGTTACTCTTTAGAGTCCGTGTATGAAATTATGTGTTGGATGATCCGGAGTTCAAGTGCTTCGTAAGGGAGTGAGTGACACGGTAAATCTGGAAGTCAAGAAAAGATAGGCCCCAAGGTAATCAAGGAATCCCAACAATTCCATCACACAGGGCCTCTTCTGTTTTATCTATCTTTTTTATGGTTTCCTTATCTATTCTAGTGGTATGCACCTCAGGATATAAGGCGCCCCTTTTTGAAGGTCATGGGTTCGATTCCCAGAAAGCCTAACTAAACACAAACCGGCCACATGTGACATAGGTGACATGGCAGTGACCTCCGGGCCACAAAGCCATGCCACCACATCAAATATGGCAATAAACCAAAGGGTTCACACCTCAAAGTTAACCTCAAACTAGGAGGGAGTGATGCCGGAGAGTATTTCTATTTTTTTATCTTAAAAGTTGACTATCTCTCCAATTCTGCATTAAACTATGCACTATGATTGGTTTTTCATGTCTATAGTGTAGAAAGCTTTCCACACTATCTATCTACAGCCTTTTGTGTTTGCACTGATCCATCTTAGTGTTCCTGCATTGTCTACCTACTCATATTTCATAAAAACTTGGAGCAAGGCGGTGGCAAAGGAACAAAGCAATAAAGAACATCAAAGTCGTTTTGTGTGAGCGCACCTTGCTTCATTGTTCCAAAGTCGAAAGACATGGTCCATGACTTTTGGGTCCTTGAGTTGATTTCAGAGTGCTCTAACTTTAGAGACGCCCTTGTACGCCTATAGCAGAATACCTATAGCGGAGCAGTAGTACCACTATTACTACAATGGTGTATAGTGTTCCATTAGATGTGAGGCTTGTTCCAGTTGAGATGAGACGTTTCGTGAAACATAATATTGCAAGCAAGAAACCACGCATATAATTTGTGGACTTCAAAGATGGAATTCAAAACCACATCCAAACCGTAGCGAGGAACAGCCAAATGGCTGCAGTACTGGAAGGCTTTTTGAACACAATTTATTTTTTCGTATATTTTTTAGCATCTTTTTTGCATTCTTTCTGGAAAACTTTTGGAATTTTTTTTGAAGCCAATGTAGACAAACAACATTGCTGTTTCGGGACCGATAACAAAATTTTCTTCTGTGCCAAAAGAAAGGCTAGTGCTCAGCACGTGTAACAAAATTTCGCGAATTGTCCGAAAAATATTGAAAAAAGTATGTAATAATTTCTTAAAAGAGTAAATGAGGAAATTTGCAAAATTTTTGGTAAAATATGTTACACATTGTGTCTAGTGGAACCCTATGTTGCATCTAGCTTGTCCTACTACTATTCCATGGGACGTGTCACATCTAGTGGAATAGGATTCATGTATAGTAGAACACTATTTACTGTTCCAAAATTAGCGCTCTTGCTCTTCTACCCAAAAATCCGCGAGAAAACAAAGCAACAGGTCAATCAATCTATCATTCAAAAAATGAAAATACATGGTGTGAAGAAATTGTCATAAATATGTTTATGGTCGAATATCTTTCGAAACACACGAGAGTTTGCGAAACATTTTGTTGCATGCGCATGCGGTAAAAAATTAGGCGGAGGTACAACATTCCCTGCTTCTCCGCTAGCGTTGAGACGAAGGCCATGCTCATGTCAAATGCTCCGAACCGAATCAATGACACCGGCGCAAAAAAAAAAAGAAACATCATGAAACCATTTTTTCGGCAATCAATGGCCTCGGGTGTGTAAATACGAAATAAGTTGTTATTTCATGTAGTGTGATCGACAAAGTTTACTATCTACGATAGATCCGAAGAGCGCAACTTAGAAAAGCTAAATATTAGCAGCTGCTTGTTGCTTGTTAAAATTCGTTGCCCATCTTGGACCCCAAGAAGGGTTGCAAAACCTCCAATGGGAGACCTAGCTCCGTAAACATGCTATACATGCCGATTTTGGCATGGTAGAATGAAACCGTGATACACATTTTGAATCAGCAAAAACATGCCAGAAATACATCGTCATCAATCAAAGACATCAATGCGGCGGGGAACAGGAAATCACGGTGGAAATAGAACAGCCCGCATTGGAAACGTCTGTTAGTGGCAATGGTCATGCATGTTCATGACAACAGTCCGGAAAAAGTGCTGAAAAACACCTTATTTTCATCTCAAAATGGTTGGATTGCCTGCTGCTGCCGCTTGCTTGTCGCTAAAATGTGTTCCTCACTGTGGACCTTAAGAAATGTTGTAAAACCTCACCAGTACGAAACCAACTCCGTGCACAAAGTTTTATGTGGCTTAAATTGCCTCATATCAAGTGGAATATTAGAGAAAACCTAGAGCCATAAAGCTGTTGTTAAAAAAATGGATGCACGGTTTTGACGCCGATCGGTGTGTCGATGAACAATCCAGGGTTGCACCCCCAACCCTAGTTCCTTTGCCCTTTTGTGTCCTATTTGGCCAGCTCGGGTACTTGCAAAATGTTCCAACCTTTGAAACCATAAACACCTCATCCCAATCGAAGAAATCATCCAACCATGGCCCAATTTTTTTGATGCGTGCATTTCTTTGAACAGTGTTCCTACAATGGCATTTAAAAAAGACCTTCAACTTGGCCCTCAAATGACACATGGGGCCCCTATTCGACTTTTTTCTTTGCATGTGGCAGTTTCCTCCACCCACATTCGTGTAAGCCTGTACAGAGACATAGAGTCAACCTGACTGGGAAAACTTGGCTCCAAATTCTTTCTCTGGCTCTGTGGGAAGTGCGTCCGTGAAAATGGCAACAGAATCAGAGGTGGGGCTGTGGGGGCTGATGAGTACTCGAGGTGGTAGGTGGTGACATGGACCCCTAATCAACTTGCATTTATCCCTCCGCTCATTAACATTTTCTTCTTATCTGAAAACGACACTGTTTATTGCCCCATGGCACAGCTGGCAACAGAATCTACATCAGGTGCGCTTGTTCCTTTGGACATGGAAATATGCAAATACAAAGATGTAGAGATGTGGCAACAGTAAAGGGCCACCGGGAAACCCCCAAGATAGCTGGGTGCCATAGTGCCAAAAAAAAAGTTAAGGGCCAAGCCCTGTTGGTGGTACGACAGCATCATGGCAACTGGGCAAGCGCAGTATAATCAGCTGGTGAAATGCAGGTTAACAGCACATGCAGTAAAGCGCACTTTGGATGCCAAAAATAAGGAAATTGTAAAGCGTGTGAATGCCAACTGCGCAGTGTATATTTTTTTGCGCATTTTTGGCAAGTGGTTGACAGAAGAGTGCTTGATTGGATGTGCTCAGTGAGGTGGCATTGCCTGTGCCTGGTGCACATACCACAACATGATCCATGTCCAAGCGTTCATTGTGTTATGGAGAATAATAGCTGCCACCACTGTCCACCACCCTTGACCCATATCCCCTGATCTGGTGCTTGCCAAAAAAACCCCCCGCTATGTGCCAACGCCCCCCCCCCCCCACACACACTTTGCACAAAAAACCCCGTTTGTACCAAAAAAAACCCCAAGACAAACCAAAAACCCCCCCAAAATGTACTACAAAACCCCCCGTTTGTACCAAACCCCCCTCCTACCGACCTCGCTGGAATGGACCCCCACAAAACCAATATGCACCAACAACAACACCCTTTCTACCCAAAAACCACCTAGCTTCCCCACATATGCTACACTTGTGGACCCTGTGTACCAAAAACACAACTTGCCCCCTTTCATACTAAAAACTCTAGGATGGGTGATCTTGGGGTTTCTTCCTTTCCACCACTGTCTACAATTTTTAGGTCTGCCATTAGGTCCGTCTTTTTGGGGGTGAAAACTTTTCCATTTCAGCTGTTTGCTTCCTTTTTTATGCTGCCATTTGCCCTTGCATAGCTGCACTGTTGCATATTTACTGTTGCACCCCCCCTCCCCCTATGCAGTGTGCCCTCTGGTTCTTTTCTGGTAATTCATTCACGATGGGTTGCTTCTTTTTCCGGGTGCTCAACCTAGGTCACCCCCCCTCTGCCGCGTCCACCTGTACGTATTTGTGTCATATTTCCAGTCCCCAAACAGCCACCTCCTGCGGGCAATGTGCATGAAAAACAGCCCAGAAAACGTCTGACAAAAATCAGACTGAACATACTGAAAAATTCCAGATGTGCACTTGTACCCCCCCCCCAAGTGTACCATAAAAACCCCTGAATTGTACCATAAATCCCCCCTAATTGTACCACAAACCCCGCAAATTGTACAAAAAACCCTCCCAAAATTTACCTCCCCCGAAATGTACCAACCCCCCCCCCCCCCAAATGTACCAAAACCCCCCTGTACCCAACTTGTGCCAAAAAAACCCCAAGGTTTTTTTTGGTACATTTTGCGCCAAAAATGGGTTTTTTTGGTACAAAGTGGGGTTTTTTTTGGTACACACCATCCGCTGATTGCCCTCACTTAGTGCCAACAGACGGCCCTGGAATATTTCTCAGTGCCTACCACCACCCCTGTCCACTGCCATAATCCCCCCCACCACACCATGCCAGGGGACAGCCCTGGATCATCTTTCAGTGCCTGCCACCGATGAAATCACCCCAAAGGTGGTGATAACAGCCGGCCCTTGTAGAGATCACCCCTCCCCCCACGTGTTAAATCTCCCAGAACCCTGATGAAGATTGATGCACAGTTGCAGCAATGAAAAGCAGTGCAGCTGGAAGGCGTGGGCGTGATTCAATAGCAACACAAGGTATGCAGGGGCAGGGGTTCTGGGGAAAAAATCACTTTTAGGGGGGTTTTTATCCCCGGTTAGAGGGGAGGCTTTATCTGGGACCACATGTGTCGTCAATTTGACTGGTCTCAAAATACACAATGAGGGCTGTCAATGAGGGTGCATCTCTCACCCCAAGGGCTTGGGCGCCACTGCCCCCAATATTTTGCCACCAGGACTCAGAACGAGCGCCGTGCCCCACATGCCTATTGCCTACTCCGTCAAGTAGGACAAAACGGTCTCAGGGCTATCACCACTGGCACGCACTTCAGTCCAGTGAGCGTCTGTGCCCCTCTGTCTGCAATTTCGTTGCCCTTTAATTTCAAAATCACAGCCGTAAACGAAGGAGCGCCCTTGAATCTGCCTCTGGATTCTTTGGAGCCTTCAAATCTGCCACCAGCCTCTTGCCGATTGCAGAGTGTTCTGAAAAAGAACTCAGCCTGGACAAATCCCTGTGCCGTGTTGTGCTCGCCCATCCACTCTCCCCACGCAGGGGGTCACGTAGCTTGGCTGTCATAGTGCATGACACCTGATCCAGAGGTCCCAGGTTCGAACCCCGGGTGTGGCATAAGGAGGAACGCAAAGTCTGAGGCGCCATGGTGACCCCACGAGCCGGATGAAACGGTGCAACAGGAAAGAGGTAGCAGTTGCGATGGCGTTTGGCATTCGGAGATCGCTCCAGCAACCTCACCATACCTCAGACCGTCTTCTCTGTTGGTGGCGTCGCATCTTGAAGTGGTGGATGATGCATTTCCGTGAAATATCCCGCCATAATGGCTTGGTACAGAAGTAGCACTGCTTCCGCAAAGCAAGGTACACGGACGTATCCATGTGCAGACTGTCAGCGTTCACGACCACGTGCCTCTTTCCCTGACGTTCCGCTTTGTGTATTTGTGCAACATCCTCACCTCCTGAGGCTCAATATCAAACAAACGCAGCTCATTCAGGCCACTACACACGCACCCAGCACAGGCCCAAAATCGCTCAACACAATGCAAATTATCACGAGTATATGAGCCAGCACTCGGACTTTGCAAACACTACCGCAGCTGCTTGTTACGACAGATGGTAGTTGTCAAAAGGGTGCTTCTGTTGAGGTAGAAGTAGAAACATGCGCAGAAGAGCGTGTCCAGTGTGCCCACAAGCAACTGCCAGCCTTGCCATTATACCCCGGTGTCCGTCTGGTGCCTGGTAGACTCGTAGCTGGTCGGCGCGGGGGACCAAGCACCGTGGGCGAAGGGGTGCCAGTTGTCTGAGTCTAAGACACCGCTGCAGTGAATCGCCGTTGGGAAATGCTGAAAGGCATGGTCTCTGAGTCAACCACCAGCGTTCCCGAGGCCGTAACCTGCAACACCTCCACAGGTAAGCGGAAGGGCTCGACGCAGGCGAGACTTTTGTGATACAAGGCACAGCCCCGAAGGGGAATATGTATGGCAGTGAAATCGGATACCACTGGAAGCTGATCCGTCTGAGAGATTGTGAGAGAGAGAGAGAGAGAGAGAGAGAAAGAGAGGGAGAGGGAAAGAGAGAGAGGGAGGGAGGGAGGGAGGGAGGTGCAGAGCTTCAAGGGTTGAGATGGGTACTCCAACCACCCTCAACATCAAAACCCGCCTAGTCCCCACCCCTATCCTGCCGACCGCATCCGTGATCAAACCAAAGCTGCCTCCCGCCTATTTGCTCAACAGTAATGCGTGGCTCCCTCGGAGCCCCCTTCCTGGAAGCGATTCTCGATTCAGTACAGACATTTTGCAAGGAGGTCAAATGCTGTGTGATCTGTTCCGGGGGGGAGTACTTGCGCCGCACGCGCCGTGCAGCAGTTGAGGGTAGCATCTCAGGAACCGTCGGACTATCCCCCCTGCATTCACGCCGCGTCAGCTGCCCCCCGCTGCAGCCCGGGTCAGATCGTAATGTCCTTGGCTTCTCATTGGAGCAAACACATCTGCACAACATACATACTTGCCCTACAATCAAGCAGAGTAAACGCCCGCAGCATGCCCCCACCCCCCACGAACACATGGAATGGGACAACAACACATGTACCCCCCCCCCCCATGTGTCCAGCAAACAGTAAAAAACTCAAAAAATACAGTCAAAACAGGAGTGTTCATTGGGCACGCCGTTCGGTACCTCATCAATGCGGTAGCCCCCCCTCCCCCACTGTGTCCACTGAACAATTTTGTCCTTAAACAATATGGTCCGAACAGGAGTGTTCGTTGGACACAGTGTTCGGTGTGCGCGACAATATTGTGAAACGGCGTAACCACATCCCTCGGCACAAAATACCCAGCCCGTTCAAAGAGGCTTCCAATTAGCACTTTCCAGAGTAGAAGCCCTTGTTGCGGTCCCGCTTCATGCGGAAAAGTTGAAAATGCTCCCCGGGCTTGGGGCCCTTCTTGTTCTTGGCACGGGCAGCAGTGGCAGCCCGATCCGGCTCAGGCACCTTCGGGATGGACAGATTTGATGGGACAGCACTGTCCTCCATCAAATCACGGGTTAGGTACAGGGTGTTCTCAAAACATGGCACAAACCCCACAACCCACGCCCTGCCTTGGCCCAAATCATGTCACAGTGCTCATCAGTGTCACTATCAGAGTCATTGACAGCACTACTATCATCAGAGTCACCTGAATCATCCCATTGTGACCCACCATTAGAGTTGGTCTCACAATCCGCTTTACAAATTTGCCCACCATTACTGCAAGATACCTCACAACAGCCACTCATTTCCCCAAACCTTGAGCCTGAAATCGCGGTTCTGGAGCCCGGTACCTAATTAAGAACCTAATTAGTTGGGTCCCAAACAAATACAGTCCGAACAGAAGTGTTCGTGGGACAATGCATTCATTGGACACGGGGGGGGGGGATGCTGCCCCCAGTCGCTCTGATAGCGGTCCCCCGCCCCCAAGTGCAGGCGGTAGGAAGAGTGAGGCCTCAGGCCAAAGGGGGAGGACGGCACCTCTGCATCCTCCGCCGCGGGAGGACCAGTGCGCTGCTGCTGCAGGCGCATCAGACCGGCGGACAGTTCCGGGCACCCGGGCGACTCGTGCATCCCGAACACAGCGGGCACTATCCCCAGGCCGTGCACAGGGGTGGGGGGGCCGAGGACCAGGGCCCCCAGGACCATGGCTCCGGCGGACAGCCCGATCAGGACCACGTCCTTGTGGGCCCTTTGGACGAGGATCGACGCCACGCCGCTGCGCTGCATCGCCATGAGGCCCGGATGGGGGTCGCCCCCGGCGATCAACACGATGTCGGCAGAGGTCAGAAACCTGTGGACCGCGCGCGCAACGGGTGCCAGCCCTGGACACCGGCTGGACGGCTTTACCCCCCTGTGCCACATCCCGTCGCGTTGCAGTTTCTTCCCGGGGCCCTGGGCAGTCACCCGTTCTGCCCTTTGTGTGCTGCGTCGGGTCAATGCGTTCTGATGGTCGCTGCGGCCGGTGTTCCTTGTGGTGTCGTTTCCACCTTCGCAGAGTTCAGTAGTTGGCGTGCTGGGGGTTGTGCTGGTTGTTGCGGGGGTCCCTTTACGATTTTGGCTGCCCATTCCCCTCCATGTTCAGGCCGTCCACCACATGCCTCGCCGCGTTTCCATGTGCGCGAGGCCCAATTGCTCCACCCCTCCGCGTGTTGTCCTGGTCGTCCGCCACCTGCCTCCCCACATTGCCATGTGTGTGGGGCCCGATTACTCCACCTCTCTGCGTGGTGCCCATGGGCGGGTACCCCCCCCCCCCCCGCCTCCGCTGTTGCTCGGTGCGCCACGAGCGCATGTTGCATTTTTCAGCCATGCACACTTCCTGGACGTACACTCACCTACAAAACTACCCCCCCCCCCTCTCTGCACACCCCCTCCCCCTCCAGAACCACACACAGCCCAGACAACCAAATGCACCCAGTTGCGTGTTGCTTACCTCCGTGCGATATCCGCATGGCTCTGCCTCGCCCGGAACACCCCCGGCCGTAACGGGCGAATCTGCGGGCAAGTGGGTGCGTGCACCTCTTGAGGCGGTTATCCCGGGAACACTGGGGTCGCACACATTTCCCACCGTTTCGCACTTTCAAATATGTTCCTTCCACTCCGTCGGGTTGCCCCCGTCAAGCCCCCCCCCCCCCCCGTGCGCCCTCCTGGCGAAAAAGATGCATTGGATAGCTCCAAACCCACTGAGCCTCACAGATCCTCTGCCTCCGTCTGGTTCTCTGCAGGCGCCCGCCGGCCCATCTACGCATTGTGGGGGTGAAAAGTGGTTGCAAATGCGGCCGCCAACGGATGGAACAGCAGTTGGGAGGCCTTTTCTGGCGGGCGTTAACCGGTGGGAGGGCCGTTGGGGGCGGACAGAAGGCAGGGGTGACTGATAATCCAAAGAGGAGTGGGCTACCCCCCCCCCCTTTCACACGACCGGGGCCATGCGACACCAGCCCAATACCACAAGCACTGTCCGCCTGCGTCGGGCTGTTACACCACGCAACATCGAACTGTAAACAAAAGGGGGTCGTGGCCTGTCTTTGGGAAGCGCATTGGATGGGAAATTGAAGCTCCATGCGCGTGCGCATGCAACGGCAAAGACCCCAACCATACACGTTCGGGGATTGATGAAGCACACCCCTTCAGGCAGGCCACATGCACAGCAGAGCGTCCAAATCCCGTTTCCAAACCAGCAAACCATACCAGACCACAGCCCACTGCTGTGCCGACCCAAGTATCCAAGAAATGGGATTGCAAAATGCATGGGCACAAATGTGCCGAAATAACGCCTGAACTGGACAAGGCTATGTCCGTACGAGGGTGGGGAAATGGGCCTTGCGTACATTGCACTGGGCTGCATGAAAGGAGAGAAGTATCATCTGACCCTCACAGCCGTGGGAAGCCTCTGCCGCTGCATGTGAAGCCTCTGCATCCGCCGGCAGGGGAGTGGACAGGAGCAGTGATGCTGCAGCGCTGCACAAGGACACACAGTCCCCTCTGACACACGAAAGCTGCACTTTTGCTCCCCCACTCTCGACAGACACGAAGGACCTCGAGAAAAAAAAAAGCAGATCACACCGAAAACAAAGCAAAAGGCACTGATTGCAGTGGAGGGTGCCCAATCAGCCTTTTTGGAACACCCCCTCCTCACTTTTGTGGGGGGGGCGGAGAAAGGGACGCCTAAAAGATTTGTTGCCTGACCGCCCCCTGTCCACACCTCAAATCTTCCTCTTGGGGCTGTGATGGAACCAGACGAGTGTTTGTGATGCCCAGCGCCTTGAAAGCAGCCTTGAAAATCTCGTAGTAATCAAGGACATCGCCATTGCACGCCCCGATGTAGGCGGCCGTCAGAGCAGGGGTCGGCAGCCCTCCACTGGCCCTGTGGGCCCAGTGGCGCACACGCTGCAAGAACTCTGGAGGGCCATCTGCAGAGGCCCGCCAAAAAAGGATTTCGCTGTCCGAGATCACAAACACAGGAATCTCATGCTCAGTTCTGTGGGACAATTGAGATCATATGCATTTGACAGAACGAAGGGGGGTTGGAGAACTTGAGCTGTGTGTGTTTGTGTGTGTGTGTGTGTGTGACACCGAGATATTTCAGCCAAAATCAATGGCGTTTGCTATAAACATCACCACTCTACAGCTCTGTCCGCACTGCAGCAATGTTTGGATAATCTACTCCGCGTGGCCTTTCCTTCCTCTCAGCACGACACGAAGACTGTGTACAGTTCTCCATGTGCCTACCACAACCTGCAGCCCCGCATGCCCATGCGCCGACCCCTGTGCAAGGGCACCCAATGGAGTGAGCTTGCGACCACACGCAGCGATGGAATGGCCGACTTGGTGCGTGGACTTGAAGATATTGTTTCAAAAATGCAGTTTCCGCTGCGCTTTGCAACCCCCCCCCCCCCCCCCCCCCCGCCCCAAGTCCGGCGGTCCTGGAAGGTGCATGACCGGCGGTCCCCACAATCAATGCCCCGCTGCAGCTAGGTACAGTGACAGATGTTGCTCCACCTTTTGCCTCTGTGCCGCCCTCCCCTCGGCCCCCCTTGACTCTGGGGTCAAGGTTTTGACATTGGAGTGTAGGAACGCCGGCATCAAGGTTTTGACGTTGGAGGACAACGATGATGGAGTTAGAGTCCTGACATTGGAATACAACGACGACCGTGGCGCTAGGGTTTTGACGTTGGAACGAACGTTGGAGTACATAGACGATGGGCACTGGGCACCGTTGCTCTCGCTCTGCGGCTCTATCAGCGCTGGGGTCGGCACTGGGGCTACAAGCTATAGTCCCACCTGTAACACTTGCATCATTTCTGAGTGGAGTTTCGGAGTCGGATGAGCGCCTGGCGCCTTCCATACCACGGTACCGCCCTTTCCAACAACAAGTCATCAACAGTTTGAAGGATGTCAGACCCTAGCATTGCTGTTCCATCCCCATGCACCCACCCGTAGGCTGACCAAAGTGGTACATTGATGGACATGGCCACATAACATTGACGAGTGTGGCACACTACATCGAGTGGCACATCCCTTGGAACCTCTGAGATCGCTTTCTGAATAGCGAAGTACTCCACTTCAAGAGCGGTGATATTTTCCCAAGAAGCAAATTTCAAGTGACGGGGGTCGTCCACGGCAAATCAGACGCCAGACGCAACTTCTCCCTGTGCGGGAGCATACACTGCCATCTTGTATTTGTGTGTGTGTGTGTGTGTGTGTCACTAGGGGTTTCACCATTTTTACCAGGTCTCCCGGTTGAGCCTGTATGGCCACACTGGCGTCCTCGGGTCGGGTCGCTCCCCATTATAGTAGGCCCACGGTGCAAGCCAGGGGTGCGCCCCTGTATTGCCCCTCGACCACTGCGATTTGCACTCAGGCTAGAACCTGGCTCGCTGCCGCAGGACCACCCTGGAAGTGGGGTGGTGGCTCAGTGGCTTCCACCGGGCCAGCTCCACAGTATTAGTTTAGCGAGCCCGTCATCGCCATGTTGCCCCGTGTGTTGTGTGTGAATTGGGGCTTTCACAGCTGGTGGTTCTTGCGGCAGCGAGGCGGCCTCCACGGCCTACTCAATTTGGCGATTTCCCCAGACAGGATGCCCTTGACGCACGGCTGCCACCGCCCGCCTCCAGACATGCCCGATCCGGGGATCAATCCCAGGACCTTTCGGTTGTGAGACCTACGCTCAGCCCGGTTGAGATAGCAGGGGTGTGTGTGTGTCACTGTGGTGCCCCCAGCGGGGTCCACTGCAGGGGGGTGCTTGGTGACACTCGCAGAGGGCTTGCGCTGGCCCCGGCCCCGCCATCGTTGTGCGGCCATTCCTGCTTCGGCGCCGATATCCTTTCCGACTACGAGCAGCACACCTGCTGGCGTGGCAGCCCCTCGTGCGGCTGCAGTGGTGGCGCCCCCACAGCTGGCACTGGCAGATGATCCACCAAGAAGTACTCCTGCCTGGGCTGGGGCTTCCGGGCTGCACACAAGTTCTTATCACACAGGTGCCATCAACAGAGTTAAACTAAACATCCACCCAAAAATCCAGTTGCTTTTGGAAAAAGCCCAAAATTAAGCGACCGGACGACTACCCGAACCGTTGTACTGTGTGCACTGGGTGCGCACTGCATCCACAACATTCTCTCCATACGGAGGGCAAAGTAACGACTTGGAATAGCTTTCAATGCAAAACACCGTTGTCACTGGAGAAAGCAACGTGCTGCGTCAAGGCCCCCCACTGCCCCTGAGAACCTCACAGAAAACCCTCAGAATTGGTGGACCCCAAGGGTAAACAACCCCTGCAGAATTGTTTGCAGATGGGGGCATCCAGACCACTCATATGAAGTGCTCCTGACTCCGAGGCCCAGTGTTGATAGCCTCCATGGGTCTCTGCCTCCTGCTACGTTGATAAATGCGGGGCGGAGGGATGGTGGGCATGGATGGCTGGGCACTACACATCCCACCCCGCCAGACCCTAATTAGGCGACTATTTGCGAACGTGGTGGAGTAGCCTCGAGCTGCAACTCCCCCCCCCCATCCCAGTTCCAGGGCATGACGATTTTTCAGAACAGAAGAAAAACGAGAGCCGTTAGGTAGTCAGCCCCATGTTCAGGCACAAAGAGGAGCCCCAATGGTCTCTTCACTTGGCATCAATCGAAGGCTAATGGCAGTCGTTCTGAGCCAACCGACGGCGGCAGTGAGCCAACCGGCGGCTGTTGGAGTGGACGTTTCCGATGAAAACGTTTTCCCCCCACAAAAAGGCCCCGATTGATCAAATGCACTGCAGGCGGCCTCGAGGCGCAGCCCCCCCGATCCCAGTGGGACATACGGCAGAGGGCCTCGGGTGCGGAGCGCCACATCCGCGATGCGCTGCCGGACCCGATGCGCGACGTCCACAGCGTCTGGAACGGGCCCGAGCGGACGCCAGCGGTACCCCAGGCCGTCCCCCGTGCGCCGCGTGATCACGCGCAAATGGCAATGGTCCGGGCACGCCCCGCCCTCCGCCGGGTACCCGGACCCGCCGATGACGTTGCACGGCGGCGTCGCGAGCCGCCCACAGGCCTCGAACAGGGCCCGGAGCTGCGGCGGTGGCAGCGCCGGCAGCGACGGCGCGTGGCAGCGGGGGATGACGTGCGTGCGCCGGCTCGACGCGGGGCCGTGGGGGGCGGGGGCGTCGTGGGCGAGACCCACGACGGACTCGTTGGACAACAACACATCAGGACCGCGCGGCTTGTGCGACGCTGTGGAGGGGGACAGTGCGCAGGGGCCGGCGGGCTCCGCAGGGGCCGAGGGCCGCAGGGGCACGGCGCGGGGGGGCGGGGGCGCAGTGGCGGGGGCGGGGGGGGGCGTGAGGCAGGCGAGTGCTGCGTCGGAGGGCGTCGCGGGCGGTGGGGCCGGGTCGGGCGCTTGCCCGGCCTCAGAGACCGCAGCGCACGCCGCGCAGCCGCCCCCGGCGGCTCCGGCGGCCAGAGGGCCCGCCGCCGCGTTGTCAGGCGCGGTACCCCGGCCCCAGCGGAAGCCCAGCCCATCGCCGATGGTGCGTGGGATGACATGGAAGTGCACGTGCGGCACCGTCTGGGACGCGACGGCGCCGTCGTTCACGAGCACGTCGAAGCCGAAGGCCGCGGTGGCGCTGCTGACGGCGGGGCCCAGGAGCGCACAGGCCTCGCCGCAGTCCGCGACGATGTGCGGCGGCACGTGGGAGAGGCTCGCGTAGTGGGTCTGGGGGACGACCAGGCAGTGGCCAGGGGACAGAGGATTCGTGTCCAGGAACGCGAGCACGCGGTCCGTGCGGTAGACCTCATGGCAGTGCGTCCGGCCGCAGATAATGTCACAGAAGACGCACGCACGCGCCATTGCCGCATCTGCGCGGGAGCAACGGGGTGTGTCAGATGTGCATTGCCTCCACAACGCCGCCTGTCGTTGGTGTCCCGCAGCCGCTCCACAGCAGCACAAGGTCCTGCTACTCATGGGCGCGGGCGCACTGCGCGTGCCAACAGCTGGGGCCCGGGGGTCTGCTCCACCGCAGCGAGCGGAATTCTTCAACAGGCCCCCAAGTCCCAGCACACTCGGTGGCCCGATTGCCAGGCGTCTGCGCTGTGGGTGGGGTCTGTGGACTGGGAGGGCGACCGTTGAAAGGTCAGCAGTGGAAGGCTATGCGTGCGGAGAGGGGGATGAACGGCAGTTCAAGTATCACTCGGAGGATCCTCGTGGGTGGCAGAACATGCACGTGGGCAAGGCACAGGCCTGCACAGACCCGAAGAGAAAGGAAGCCAATGTCCAACGGCATAGTGCACCGTTGCAGACAGTCCCCACACCGAAGGCGACACCAGGAACCATGACTGGGGACAGTGTGCAGTACCTGCAGTGTGACCACCAATTGCCAGCATACGTCCAGCGTGCATCTATCCAATGCCATCTGACAGCACCCCCTCGACACTTGAGTCTGGCTTTGGCACACATGACCAAGTTCTAATCTGCGCCCCCCATATCCCCACGTACGGGGCCTTGTGTTGTTTGTTGCTCCAACAGACGCACTGTGTTGCCTGTGCGCGCATTGTGCCCCCCCCCCCTTGCATGCTTGCAACCCCTAGAGAGGGGCGAGTATCATCTTCGGGCGCGCTTTTTTCTCACGTGCGGTGTCTGTTGGAAATAAAAGGTCCCATGCAAACTTGCAGTAGAATGCTCTCTACGGACCTTCAAGTCATCCTGAAAATAAACTGATGCATGGTGTGCATGCGACAACATTGAACCCAAATACTTTGCTGCCTTCAGCATTCCCTGTGCTTTGCAGCATTCATGGCTCAGTTTGAGAACAGCCTGCAAAGAGTGGTCGACGCATTTGGACATAACTCCTGGTTCCAGTGCACCAGCGATTGTGTCACTGGTACACCGTGCCCACACGACGCATGCACAAGCAGAGACCAGGTTCCAAAGACCAATGAAACTACGGGCCCATCACGCTTGGACAACAAAGTGAGCTGCACAGACATCCCGCAGAGGGCAATACGCTACAGCACCTGGCAAATGCTGCGCCCCTGTTCCTGACCACGCCCCTGTCCCTGACCACGCCCCTGTCCCTGGCCAAGTCTCTTGTCCCTGACCATGCCCCTGTCCCTGGCCACATGCCTCTCCCTGTGCTTCTGGTTGCTCTACCCATGTTGTTCTAAACATTGCCATCCATTTCAACATTCAGCTCTGGATTCACACACTGCTCTGCAATTCTCTTGCAGATCTGCCACATACCTTTGCCCTGACTTCCGTTTTTGCATTGTGATCTATTGCGGATGTATGAGCCAGGCAAATTACTGCCCTGCTCTACTGTCTCTCACAGTGCAACATGGACCCATGTGGGGATGCGTTTTCATAATATCCTCCTGTTGTCAGGAATGGTACCAAAATATTTCTAGTAACCCCCCCACGTTATGCAAGCACGGCCTCGTCCAAGCGTGGCAAAACCCGTGGTGCTATCATTTATTGGGCTGCACTTTTGTGTTCTCAATTGCAATGTATTATAAGTTCAAAGTGGGAATGTGGGACTGACTGACGCTTGTGAGGATTTCTTGTCGTAGCACGATTTTGCCCTGCTTATTTTGATAATGGTGCCATACGCACCATGGTTGTCACGTACATTAGTCCCTGGGGAACATGCGGTTGCCAATATCATTGATCTCTCCGCCGTTGAGGATCGATGCATTCGCCTCTAATGCCCCTAATGACAGGTGGGGACTGCCAGAATATTCAGGACTATGCTCTCAAAGGACTCCAGTCTGGGTGAGGTTGGGGTACGGTTTCAGGCCAACCATTTCACATTGCACTGCTGACCATACATAACGTCACAGTAGCCCCCCCTTTGCGCAAGCATTGTCTTATGTAAGCAGAGCAACCCCGGGATACTGTTGTTTCAGGGGCTTTAATCACGACGGGTGCTTTTGTGGAACCGACTGCAAGTAAACAGCATCTTGAAGCGATGGAACTGGGAAAGAGGTGTTTGATGGGTGGGAAATATCTTGCTTGAGAGTTGCAGCATGCTTTTACCCATGCGTAGGCCAGCTTTTCAGACCGACTTGAAGAGTACTGCCACAAGCTGTACCACCCCTGCCACCAGCAGTGGTACAGTGAAGTTTGGTTGCACATGCATGATAATGCCATTGTGCCCAAGCACAGGCAGCCCAAACTCATTCCACAATCCGAGATAACTTGGGTGAAATTCTTGCAATGAAAACATGCTGAAGGCACGATGTGGTCAGGGACAGGAACGTGGTCAGGGACGACATTGTGGACAGAGATACAACATCATGGTCAGCAGCAGGTCCTGAACTGGGGGGATGGATCGCAACTGTGGGAGGTGTCAGGTTTGAGCAGAGTTAGAGAACCGCCCCCTGGGGCATTGTTGAGGCTGGCCGGGTGGGTTTGTGGGGTCGTCGCGTACCGTGTTAGGGGTCGATTTGCTTTACCAGGTCACCCATCTATTACATGTGTTCTGTTTTGCGCCAGTCAGTGATCCACTGATCAACCTGGGGAGGATGATATCTTGAGACTTCCTGGCCCCAAAGACCTGAATCCCTCAGGTCAATGCCCGACTACCCTGACTACCTCACCCTGAAGGCGTGGCGCTAGAAAAGAGTTGTACTGCAAAATACCCAATGAGCATTAATGGAATTCCCCCCCCCCACCCTTTCCTTCACAGCAAATGCTAAACCCGCCACACATGCAAAAGGTAGCCAACACAGCTCACAGGGACCACCTGTTTGCCTAATGTGTGGAAATTTTCACCATTTTTTCATGCCCTTTTTTGTGAGCCCCTGAGTATACGAGCAGGACAATTGGTTTCCAGCATTTTCGTTGTTGAGGCTGAGCTATTTCCATCTCGGTTGCCATCCGTAGCCTATATTTCACATGCAAGAACAGGGATCAAGAGTGGCAAACAGTGGTACCCCAATTGGTTCAATACCCTTACCTCAATACCTTTACCAACGTGCCAGTTTCCAGCCCAGTTCTCGAACTTTTGTGCCCGCCCGTCCCACATGGTGCTGAGAGTGGTGCATTTTGGTGTGGCTATGGCCTTTATAGAGAGCACAAGAGGCTGTGTACGAAGGTTCTTCAAAAATTTTAGGCAGTGTTTTGGGCGGCTTCTAGATTGCCAGACTGATCGTAGGTCTCCTACAAGTGGTGCTATACCATCCTTATGCTTTACCAGGTTACATAGGAATGACACATGGTTTGCCCTGTGAAGCCTCATTGACTACGACAACGAGTTTCGGGCCTTGGGGGTGTGGCATTTTACCAAAAATGGCATTTTTGCTGTTATGGGTCCTGGTCTGCTGGCGCCACTCGGACACATCATGGAGACAGAAGGTGAGCTGTGGTCCGTTGATAGGTGAACAAGAGTAAACGAGCCACGATTGAAATGGGCCGTCTTACACATCGCAAAATATCTATGATTGCGGTGATTTACATGTGGAACAGACCCAATTTTCAACGTCTTTGATTTCCATAAGTTTGGATGTTCTCCCAAGTAGCATGATGTCTACCCCACCCTTTGGCATATGAGTTGGGCTGGGATGGACGAGGGCCCATCGCCTCTTCACACCCACTACAGCGACCTTACAAGCAACATGAACGCGGTCGGAGGAGACAACCAGGCGGTTGGAAGATGACCAGGCGTTGAAGGATGAACGTAAATGAGAAAAGCCTGCCTCCATTCTCAGGTGCAGCGTATCTGCGCTGCACTCCTACGAGCAAGCGGCAGCAAGAAAATCAACAAATCTGAGGCCTTGTGTGTTGGAAATGTGTGTTGCTGATTCGAAGCAACACCCACTGCAGGCCTTTCACAAGTCGCCCACATCGTCCGTGTCCTGCACGCCGTTCAAGGGCACGATCATGTACCGCATATTGTTGGCACGCTTTGGGGGCAGCACGCCGTTGTTAAGGTTCACCTGCAGACTCTGGTACAGCAGCCTTGGCGGAGTCAGACCAGCGTCGCGGTTGCGACGCCACGCCACGAATTCCTCTCGGGATGTGGTAGACCTAAGCTGTTTGCTGTCACGCTTGCACGCCCCGATCGTGGTCTCGTACTCCTGCAGAACAGATGCATCATGTAAACAAAGGGCGGGTGAACATTGACATGACCCGGGGGGGGGGGGGGGCGGGAGGGCCTCTGCGGCCGCGGTGGGATTCACGCTGAAGTTTAACGAGGACAGTGACTCGAGGAGGAGGCAGAGGATGGAGGACACTTGCCCTAAAATAGCGCGCCGTGCAAGCGTACTCGCAGACGCGAATTGGGGTGTTTGGCGACCCGCCGGGCGCTTGAGCCGAATAACACGGGGCGGATGGAGATCTGGAAAGGGGCTGGTCGACAGCTCACATGCCGTAGCAAATGGACGCCGTGGCGGAGGACACGTGGGTGGAAAATCTGGTTGAGTCCTCGTAACAGGGCCCAGGTGCGCTGACTGTCTCGGGCTGAGCGCTCGGAGCATCGCGGAGAAAAACTATTTCAGGAGTGGTTGGGGGCACGCACTGTGGAATGTGTCTGGGGGGTGTTCCACGAAATTTGGGTTCAGCTAGACCATCCTCCACAAGTGGAACCTTGCAGTTTACGCGTGATTTGAATTGTCTTGTTTTCGTGACCCCCCCCCCCCCACACACACGATGGGAACTGCCAACAAAAACCGCAAACAAAGCAGCAAGGCGGTGACAAAAGAGACTCCTCAGGAGCTGCAGAGCAGGCCTAAACGTCTTTCGTTCTGCGAAGAGAAGAGCCGCGTGTGGAAGCTGCCCAGCCGGCCGCGGGGGCCCTGCAGAGAAGATGGGCTTTCTTACCGCCCTGCGCAGTGCTGTCCCCCTGCACGCAAGCAAATTATCTACAGGAGCGCCGTGAAGACAATCGGTATTAGGTGCCCCCACCCAATCACACCCACACATCGTGCGGACACTCCAACACCTGACAAACAACACACACACACACACACACACACACACACACACACACACACACACACGCGCGCGCGCACACACACATACACACACACACACACACACAGGAGGAGGAGGAGATGCGGTCCCCCGGTAGGGCGCCCCCGCGGCACATCCCCATGGTGCCCGCCGGCCCTCCACGGTCTGGTAAGCGGCCGGGAGGGGGGTTTCATCCCAACCCGTCCGGCTAAGCATCATGGCGGCGGCTCTCCTCTTCGTCTCCTCCCCTTGTCCCCTGGTCCGCACTACGTTTGGCCGGCGGATCACGGGGGCTTGGTCCGTGGCCCGATCCCCCCTCCCTCCCCCGGCGCACGGCACTTCTGCCGAAGGTGTCCGTGCGCGGGGCCATTCTCTACCTCCCTCCGGCAGCGGCAGTGCCTTCACAATGCGGCAGCAGCACTGTTGTGGGACAGTGACACTGCCTTCCCAATGAGGCAGCACTGCCCTCAGTTGGTGGCAGCAATGCCTTCACAGGCAGCGGCAGTGCCTTCACAATGAGGCAACACTGCCTTCAAACAGTGGGGCCACTGCCACTGCAACGCTGCATGCCTTTGGAAAGCTGCAGCACTGCATCCCAACACTGCAGCGCTGCCAGTGGACTTCAGCAACACTACCTGTGGACGGCAGCAGCACTGTTGTTGGACAGTGACACTGCCTTTCTGTTGAGACAGCACTGCCTTCAGTTGGTGGCAGCACTGCCTTCACATGGCAGCGGCCGTGCCTTCATAATGCGGCAGCAGCACTGTTGTTGGACAGTGACACTGCCTTCCCAATGAGGCAGCACTGCCTGCAGTTGGTGGCAGCAATGCCTTCACAGGCAGCCGCCGTGCCTTCACAATGAGGCAGCACTGCCTTCAAACAGTGGTGCCACTGCCACTGCAACGCTGCATGCCTTGGAAAGCTGCAGCACTGCATCCCAACACTGCAGCGCTGCCAGTGGACTTCAGCAACACTACCTGTGGACGGCAGCAGCACTGTTGTTGGACAGTGACACTGCCTTCCCAATGAGACAGCACTGCTCTCAGTTGGTGGCAGCACTGCCTTCACATGGCAGCGGCCGTGCCTTCATAATGCGGCAGCAGCACTGTTGTTGGACAGTGACACTGCCTTCCGAATGAGGCAGCACTGCCTGCAGTTGGTGGCAGCAATGCCTTCACATGGCAGAGGCAGTGCCTTCACAATGTGGCAGCACTGCCTTCAGACAGTGGTGCCACTGCCTCTGCAATGCTGCATGCCTTTGGAATGCTGCAGCACTGCATCCCAACACTGCAGCACTGCCAGTGGCCCGCAGCAACGCTGCCTGTGGACGGCAGCAGCACTGTTGTTGGACAGTGACACTGCCTTTCTGTTGAGGCAGCACTGCCTGCAGTTGGTGGCAGCACTGCCTTCACATGACAGTGGCAGTGCCTTCACAATGTGGCAGCACTGCCTTCAAACAGTGGTGCCACTGCCTCTGCAATGCTGCATGCCTTTGGAATGCTGCAGCACTGCATCCCAACACTGCAGCACTGCCAGTGGTCTACAGCAACGCTGCCTGTGGACGGCAGCAGCACTGTTGTTGGACAGTGACACTGCCTTTCTGTTGAGGCAGCACTGCCTGCAGTTGGTGGCAGCACTGCCTTCACATGACAGTGGCAGTGCCTTCACAATGTGGCAGCACTGCCTTCAAACAGTGGTGCCCCTACCTCTGCAATGCTGCATGCCTTTGGAATGCTGCAGCACTGCATCCCAACACTGCAGCACTACCCGTGGACTGCAGCCACACTGCCTTCAGAATGTGGTAGCACTGCCTGTAGACGGCAACAGCATTGTTGTTGGACAGTGACACTGCCTTTCTGTTGAGGCAGCACTGCCTGCAGTTGGTGGCAGCACTGCCTTCACATGGCAGCGGCAGTGCCTTCACAATGTGGCACTACTGCCTTCAAAAAGTGGTGCCACTGCCTCTGCAATGCTGCATACCTTTGGAATGCTGCAGCACTGCATCCCAACACTGCAGCACTGCCAGTGGAATGCAGCAGCATCGCCTTCAGAATGTGGCAGCACTGCCTGTGGACGGCAGCAGCACTGTTGTTGGACAGTGACACTGCCTTTTCGTTGAGGCAGCACTGCCTTCAGTTGGTGGCAGCAAAGCCCTCCCATGGCAGCGGCACTGCCTTCCCAATGAGGCAGCACTGCCCTCAGTTTGTAGCAGCAATACCATCACATGACAGCGGCAGTGCCTCCACAATGTGGCAGCACTGCCTGCAGCCGGTGGCAGCACTGCCTTCACACAGCAGCGGCAGTGCCTCCACAATGTGGCAGCACTGCTTTCAAACAGTGGTGCCACTGCCTCTGCAATGCTGCATGTCTTTGGAATGCTGCAGCACTGCATCCCAACACTGCAACGCTGCCAGTGGACTGCAGCAACACCGCCTGTGGACGGCAGCAGCACTGTTGTTGGGCAGTGACACTGCCTTCCCAATGAGACAGCACTGCCTTCAGTTGGTGGCAGCACTGCCTTCCCATGGCAGCGGCCATGCCTTCATAATGCGGCAGCAGCACTGTTGTTGGACAGTGACACTGCCTCCCCAATGAGGCAACACTGCCTGCAGTTGGTGGCAGCAATGCCTTCACATGGCACACTGCCTCTGGAATGCTGCATACCTTTGAAATGCTGCAGCACTGCATCCCAACACTGCAGCACTGCCAGTGGACTCCAGCAACACTGCCTGTGGACGGCAGCAGCTCTGTTGTTGGACCGTGACACTGCCTTCCCAATAGGGCAGCACTGCCCTCAGTTGGTGGCAGCACTAACTTCACATGGCAGCGGAAGTGCCTTCACAATGTGGCAGCACTGCCTTCAAACAGTGGTGCCACTGCCTCTGCAATGCTGCATGCCTTTGGAATGCTGCAGCACTGCATCCCAACACTGCAGCACTGCCAGTGGACTGCAGCGACACTGCATTTCTGTTGAGGCAGCACTGCCTGCAGTTGGTGGCAGTACCCCCAAAACCCCTACGGGGCGCCCCTATCCCTCCCCGGCCCAGGCAGGACCGGAGGGACTCGGGTGTATCCGCCGCTGTGTGGGGGTGGGTGGTGTGGTGTCCCCTCATAACCCCCACGGGGCGTCCCTATCCCTCCCCGGCCCAGGCAGGACCGGAGGGACTCGGGTGTATCCGCCGCTGTGTGGGGGTGGGTGGTGTGGTGTCCCCTCATAACCCCCACGGGGCGTCCCTATCCCTCCCCGGCCCAGGCAGGACCGGAGGGACTCGGGTGTATCCGCCGCTGTGTGGGGGCGTCCCTCGGCGGCACAGGTTCCTGGGTGCAGATGCTGGAAACTGGCCCATACATTGACATGCACCCTGTGGCCAGTCGCATGCCAAGGATCCATGGCCGTACATGCGGTTCACAGCGGTGCGGGAACAACCTGAAATCCCGAAACACGAAGCATTCTGCGAAATACATAGAGAAATGTATTGCCTTGGATGCAACAGACACAGTTGCACAGCCAGGCCAGGTGCAAGTGGACAATCCGTTGTGCCACACAGCAAATTGCCGAACAGCATAAAAGTGCATACCCAATTCTGAACCGCATGCCACCACTGGCTCACAATTCACAGCATTCCACGCCCAAATGGGCTGTGGTTTTGGGTGCAGATGCTGTAAACTGGCCCATACAGTGACATGCTCACTGTGGCCAGTCGCATGTCAAGGAGTCATGGCCGTACATGCGGTTCACAGCGGTGCAGGGGCTGGGGCACAGGGAGACCCGGAAACCCTCGCTAACCGCCACCCCCCGGTGGAGCCCGCCCTGTACCATCGTGGCTCCCCCACGGTGGTCGGCGGGGGATGGGGCGCGTGATCCCGCGACCCAGCCGCCGTGGCTGGACTGGGTTGCCCCCCAGATTGCGTGTTGGCCCAGGGGTGTCCCCCCCCTGGTTTCACCCCCACACCACGGTGAGGTCACGCGCCCCTGGGCGGCCGTGGGGGTTACACACACACACACACACACACACACACACACACACACACACACACACACACGCACGCACGCACGCACGCACGCACGCACGCACGCACGCACGCACGGACGCACGGACGCACGCACGGACGCACGGACGCACGGACGCACGCACGCACGCACGCACGCACGCACGCACGCACGCACGCACGGACGCACGGACGCACGGACGCACGGACGCACGCACGCACGCACGCACGCACGCACGCACACGCACGCACGCACGCACGCACACACACACACACACACACACACACACACACACACACACACACACACACACACACACACCGCGCTCTCGAGCCACCAGTGCGATGCGGGCTCATATTGGCCCCCGTGTGCTATCATCAACATTTTTCGGTCAGTGAAGGGACTGCCGCTCATACCTGGGCCCTTAATTCACAACCGACCGGCCAGGGCTACTGTGGGCCTGTAATTTAAATTTCAGATCCCCCCCCCCCCCACAGCGCTGGCAGGGGGGATGGGCGCAACGGAGGCAGTGATGCGGCAGCAGGGAGCAGTGGGACACGCATGCTACCCTCACCCCAACACAAACCTTCGGAGGAATCGGCAGCCATGACCTGACACGCCGCACAAAAAGGCCATCCAGAGCCAAGTGTGGGTGACCAGGTGGCGCCCCTTGCAATGAAAATTCCTGAGGTGACTGTTTCCTCGAGTGTTTTGAGCGGCGCGCACCACTGCACAAGGGGCTGGTCGTCATTTTGGGGGGCGGGTGCGGGTACCACTTCAAAATGATTCCCATGGACAAATGAAACAATGTTTGTGTCTGTCAGCGCTGGCACAGCGCGGCGAGTGTACGCCACGGGGGCCGTGGCTGCAGGCTCACATGCAGTCCCGAACGTTTGACCAATGCAGCCCTCACGGGACATGATTTGACCGCGCACCCCCCCCCCCCCAAAAGAGCCATCCAATGGGATGCACAACGAATGCCTCAGACCCTTCAGCCCCTCCTGAATTGGCATACAATCGACACAAAAAAGCTTGGGACCTTCGAGCCCCTCCCTGCAGCTCCAACCCCCCCCCTCCCCCTATTTTCATGGGCTCGAAGGGTTCATCCCCCGCTCGGGTACATGTCCCTTCTGCCAAACATCTCCACAACGTATCCACAGGAACAGGAGTTGCTCTGCACAGTTGCATTCACCCAACAACAGTAGACCCTTGTGTCATTGTACTGTCCGCTGATAGCTCTGATCACTGATTACTGATGATCTTGTCAGACGGACATGATGGCAAGGCTTGGCAAAGGGTGAAGGCACATAAACAATCCTTGAAGCCCCAGTGTTCGCGGGTGTGGGTCGTGGGGGGCTGGTTCTGTGGCTGAGAGTGGAATGTCTGTCCCACTGCTCACAATCATGTGCTTGGTAGGTCTTAAACTGGTGAGGCTTACCAGAGGTTATCCCAGACACCGCAGCTCGTCAGAGGGCGGGGGGGGGGGTGGGAGGGTGGATGGGCTGCATTAGATTTGTTGGATTGGACTTGCAGAAGGAAAGGAGGGGGGAGGGGAGGGGACAAAGAGGCAGGGAGGGAAGATTGTGAGGGACTAGATTGATTTTATTGGGTTATGACGTGCAGCCCCCCCCCCCCCCCCCCCAAATCAACAAAGGGAGGGTCTGCGTCCCCAGACCGAGGTTGTACAGGGGCATGCGACTTCGGGCACACCGAAGAGCCAGGCAGTCAACAGCAAGGCGCCGTGAAGTCAACAGGTACGCTTTGATACACATAAAGAGGGAACGTTACCGCGGCGGGCGTGCGCCAGGCAAACGTTTTGGCCTAAACGCCCCCGACCGGCGCTATCCCAGGCACCATCCAAGACTTCCCTGCCTTGGGGACCCCGATACGGCGGGTTCTGTCCCCCCTCCCCCCCGGACCGCCCTGCCGTTGTTCAGGCAATTGAATTGCCAGCTTTGGTGTTGTGGTGTGTGCTCTGCAGGGATGATTTTGGGGTTGGTTAGGCTGTGGTCGAGTGACAGTTTTCTGGTTTGCTTTGGGGCATCCCTAGGGAATCGGGGGTGATCGAGGTCATCTCGTGGGGGGGGGGGGGGTGCGGGAGGGGGAGTTGGGGAACTGTGGGAGCTGTGTCTCACCCATCGAAGGTCGGCCACCCGGATCAGCCTTACAACACCTCCCCTAATTGGGCTCGTTAACGGGTAGGTCAAGCAGTTTTAGTGCAGGGGTACCCAACGCTCGAACCACTCATTCAACCCGCCGGCTTGTCCTCACATGGCGGGGGGGTCGCGGGCGAAGATGATGATTTGAGGGCAACAGCCATGCACACGACACACCAGCTCACGGCCCCCGGGCTGATAGTCGTGCCCCACAAACACACGCGTCTCGTCAGGCAACGAATACAACACGTCGTGAATGCTGGTGTACAAATCATCAGCACAGCCCTGGGGGAAGTCGCAGCGCCCCGTCCCAAAGTCCGGCATGAACAGTGCATCCCCCGTGAAGAGCAAATCCCCGATCATGTAGCATGTGCACGCGGGCGTGTGTCCTGGAGTCGCGATGGCTTTAATTGTGAGGGAGCCCGCACTGAACTCATCCCCATCACTCACCAACTTGTCGAACTGAGAGCCGTCGCACTTGAGGTCGGGCATGTCCAGCAGCTCCTTGAACGTCTCCTGCACACCCCTCACCTTCGCGCTCATGATAGACTCGCAGCCGAGCTTCTTCTTCAGGAACGCGGCACCCGTCAAATGGTCTGCGTGAACGTGGGTCTCAATGACGTAGTGCACCCGCAATTGATTTGACTCCACAGCCTCCAGCACCTTGTGTAACTCCTGACAACATGCACAACAATGGGGTTGCTGAGCGAGGAATCCAAGCTGCCATTCATACTTTTGTGACGGACGGTGTAGTATGAGCTTACTTGTATGTGCTCATTGAGACACTAAACACAGTAGAGAATCGGGCTCTAGGTAGAGGGGGGATGGAAGGGTTGTAGCAAAATCAAGTAGGTTTGCCCCAACAACCAAGAATGCGGTAAAGGCCTTGCATTCTGACGTAGCCAACTAAGGTTCGCAGCCTTGTACATTTCAGGCTCCCTTACTATGCCAAACCCACGCCCCATCCAAAATTGCATGATCCATCAATGATGGCAAGCTGCGTTGTGAAAGCTGGTAAGACAATCTGTCCGGAGATCTGTGCGCATTGTGCATCCCTATGGGGTACAAACCACCTTTCATGGAATTTGATTCTGTGCCATCCTGGCCCCATGGCGACTGCAATGATAAAATCCACACATTGGCCATTGATGGTCAGGAGGTCCATACCCCTATTTGCACGTGGCAAATATTGATGGCGCTCGCTTTCATTAAAACAAACCCCTCCTACCGTCATGCTGCAATCCAAGGAATACTGGAATTCTCCTCCTGAGTATCACTGGGTGTTGCATATCACACAGAAGACAGCTACGACCAGTTGAGATGTCCCAACTAAATTGTTGGGCCCCTTCTGCAATGATGCTTGGTGGGAGATCATAATTGCGTGCCGATTTCTTGAATGTGCAAAACTAGCCTCTTATGCCAGGGAGCCCATGCTGAAGAGACAAAGTCCCGCACCCTTGGAGGTCTGTGTTGCACATGCGTCCATGGACAGTTGAGCAGTCTTGATCAGACATGGCACAGACAATCTGAAGCCAAATGCTACACACTGTCTGTATTACGAATGCCAGCGGTGTCACGAATCGGTGCTGGGCGTCCACATGGCTAAAGCAGCTCGAGTCTGCACAGTGTATGGTCGTGTGTGCCTGCGTGTGTGCCAGCATAAACCCACATCAATACCCACCCCCACCCCCACACACCCCCACATATGGGTGTGCGTGCAACCCCCCACCCCCCCCACACACACGACCGTCAATTCATCGCCCACCTACAGAGGCAGAACGCAGGCCAACTGCCGATGTCCCATAAGGGCATCCTTGAGGTCCCCCAGTCTGTCGGAGACACATGTGCAGTGGTGCACAGTCCGACAGAGGATGTAAGAGGTCGGGGCTGAGCTACTACAGCATAGGGCAACATAGTGCTGAGCTGCTTGATGAGTTGTGAGACTGGAGAGGTTTGCCAGAGGACAACATGCCACTGCCCGTAGCTGCAGCATTGACGGGGTGCCATTCACCATGCTTTCGAAGTACGTCTGCTTTCACCTGTTCTGGCGAACAAAACGAGACTGTGAACTTGCGAACTGACAAAACGAATCCGAGTGAACACACAATATCCACACAACCGTGTACTTGCAACTCTTCCGAATTGTGCTGCTATATACACATCTCAATACCTCCGTGACATGTATTGACCAGCAGTGGCCGCCGGTCGGGGGTTTGGGGTCAGCGAACTGTGGCTGGACATGGGGTGCCCTACAAACGGACATCGGACTTCACGACCAATAATGATCCACCCAAATGTACAGCAACAGAGTTTAAAAAACCGTGTGTTGGTACCCTAAAAATCCCGAAAACGATGCACAACAGAGGGCACTGGGAGAGGCTGTGAGAAAGAGACCGGGCCAGACCTCCGTTTTTGTTTGGAAGGAGTTGAGGTCGAAGTTGAGCACGGGGTCGATGACCACGGCGTCTTTCGTTTCGGGGTCGTAGACGAGGTATGTGAGGGTGGACGTTGCTTTATCAAACAGCGCATGAACCGCAGGCATTTGGGAGGTGCCGCTCACACAGGATGCTGTCAGGCGTCGTGCGACCGGAGCCCAGCGCTGTGCAGAAGCTGTCAGTGGTGGCCCCCTTACTCTGTGCACTGAGGCTCCCGTGCACATACGAGCCAAGGCAGAAGGCATCCGGAAGGAGCGCCCATACCGACTTCTGAGGCAGGACCATTGCAACGATCTGATGCCCACAGTCATCATAGCACTGAAACATGTGGTATGGGATTTGTCCCCATTTGGACCCTCAGTCCATACCGAGCTGGTTCATTATCATCCTGTGCTGTTTTTCAAGTTCCGTGACAATGTGGTTGCTGCGCGCCTCTGGCGTGCTTCATTTTTCGAAACGTACATGGGTCCCGATGACATTTGGTCATTCAGTGGGTGAGTTTGTTTGCAGATTGGATGATTCTGAGAAATCCACAAGTGCCGACACACCCTATCAGTTAATGGTCCTGTTTCACATGTACGCATTTCCCCCCCTCCACTGAAAAGGATGTGAGTACCTCTTGTCGCGACTATTTTGTGCGCTGAAGACGTTCTATGACCGTCAATCTGGCAGCTCTCTACGCACTGATCGTCCCGACTGCCTGGCGACTACTATCGTGAGGCTCGTAGTCAGACGTGGACCTGCAGACTTTGTGCCCCGCAACCGCCTGATATCTTCGTGTCCATTTTGATGGGTGATATGCTTCTTCGATTCTGTTGACCCTTTTGGTTCTTTGCTGGAAGTGGACTGATCATCTCTTCGTGAATCTGGTCGTCATGTTTGCCTCTGGGGGCTGTGAAACCTTAATCATTCACGAAACCCTGAAACTTTCATCAGGTACAATCTCACAACAAATATATGGCCCGGGGTCTTTGTGCATTTCGTCCCCATGGGTCTATAACACTAATGGTTGCATGCATGGCGGCAGCCTGTTTTGATTTTTGATTCTTTTCTGGCTAATGGGGGTGTCAGAACAGGCAGGTGGGAGGCTACGGCATTTGGTGGAGTAGCCCCCCCCACCCCCCTCCTGCCATGATGTTTTGCTGCTCTCCTGCTGTTCGTGACTTTGGCTGACGGTGCGTACCTGTTTTTGCATTTTGCTGTTTGCCGTGGTTGCCGTCACTGTCAGATGACGGTCGTGCACGTCGCACAGACAATTTTGTACTTTTGTTTCTTAGTCCGGGGCAATTTTTCATGTTTATGGAGTCATGTTTTCACACCATCGCACCTGTGCTTGTTAGTCCAATACCTATGTTGAACCAGCGACAAAGCATCGCTGTCGAGTCCTCAAATGTGGCTATGACTCCAGTATGCCCACCTGCAATAACAAATGGGAGCTTGCTGCGACACAATGCTTCTACCTATTTGGACCCTCAATCCATACCGAGCTGGTTCATTATCATCCTGCGCCGTTTTTCACGTTCTGTGACAACGTGGTTGCCTTGCGTCTCTGGTGTGCTTCATGTGAGAGATTTTTGAAATGTATATGGGTCCTAATGACATTTGGTCATTCAATGGGTGAAGGTGTTTGCAAATTGGATTCTGAGAAATCCACAAGTGCTTACACACCCTACCAGATAATGGTCCTGATGGGGCGCTTTTTAGGGCTGTAGCGTTCCGGCGCCTTGCCAGTATTTTTCTTCAGTCATTCAGCACAGCCCTGCGGTCCGCTGGATGGCATAGCTCATCTATCAACCACCCATCCACCATTGATACGCCATTCATACAAGACTGATACGCCATTCAACCGACTCATACACCATCAATACACCATCTATCCACCATCCACACAGACACTACAATGATACACCATTGATACACCATCCATACACCATTGAGAGGCCGCCATACACCATTTACACACCATCCATACACCATTGATACCACCATACAGAACACCATTAAAATATCATTGTACGCCTTGCATGCACCATTCATCGGTCATCCATTTGCCCGTCCATACACCATCCATACAGTATCTATTCACCATTGATGCGCTATCCATAGCACCATTTCTCACACAATTCCTGTACGGGCACTCTGGCCACTCTATACGGTCACTCGACACATTCAATTTTGCGCTCACGATATTCGGTCACACCATTCCTTTATGGTCCCTCTATACTGTCGTTCTATATAGTAACTCTATATGCTCAGTCTGTATGGTCACTCTTTTACTAATTGCATGAATGCGTATAAACGAAAGTCTAATGTTGCAATGTGTGTGCAAGGAGTTGTGCCCGTAGTTAGGATGCCAGTGCATCCCAAAACATTATAGCGAGGCAGCATTGAATTTCATCTACAAGCCATCACAAACGATCATGTCCCCACCACCATTGTGGGCCCATCTTTGACCTTAGACTGTGTCACAATTCAATCACAAATTGTTCTGTGAAAAAACCACTGCCAGTGCTGGTGAGTAATTTGTATTCAAATTGTTCATCTGACAAGAGGCAGCAGGCAAGCAACTTGCAACAATGCACGTGAAGCACATCATAGACACGCCGGTACAGAAATCACATAATCCTTCACAAAGGATGCTTCTGGCCAACGTGCGGGGGCGGCTTCAGGGACGCGAATCGTCTAGCAACTATGCTACCACTCATTGCGGTCAGCACTGCAGCCACAACAATGGGAATTGCATCCCATCATTGTGCACGCAGTGCATCAACGTCTTGATTGTCTGCCTTGGCCACACCCCATTCATGAGCCAAGAAATAGCTTGGTTGTGAATCCCACCCGATGTCACCGCCCCAGCATCCCCGAGAACCTTATAAGCAAACCACAGTGGTTGCTTGATGTGAGCCCTCGTAGGTGGTCGTCCGGACTTGTCCTTCGAGGTGACGTCCTTGTCGTAGGGGTTGCTCCGCTCGTTCTGCCGCCTCTTCGTCGGCGATTCCGTTTTATCGCCTTTTGAACTCCCACATGATTTCATAACGGAGAAGGTCATACATGATGGGAACGGTGTCCACAGGGACTGGTAGGACCTCGATGTCAATGATGATGTGCGACATTATAAGTGTTTCTTGCTGTAAAAAGAAAGCATTGAAAGGAACCTCGGGTGCACTAGCCCGTGTAAGGTTTTACACGATGGTCCTCCTAACTGGGCAACAAGAGGACCCTGTGTCTCATTACACCGGGTAGGCACTTGACATCACAACGTTGTACCCGAAGGAGACTTCATACACAGATACACAAGTGTAGTACACACACACAAACAGACATATGCCTATATGCAATGTGAAAGATGCACAGGCTAAAATTCGATGACTCTGATGTACACACTGAGCGGTACATCCCCACTACCGATGTAGGTGACTTCAAGGGTTGATTTACACACAGGCAACTCCCTCTTGAACGGATACCGATCGCGCCCAACCTGTAATGCACGTGATCATTGTACTACTTACAAAGGGCACAATTCCGTTCTAGCGTAAGAAAGCACTTTCCACACAAGTTCCATCCCCCCGCCCAAGTGCGTTGTCACACTAGCTGATGCACCATCATATTTGCTTGGGACACGATCTGGTAGACAAAGGTATCAGATTCGCCAAGTTCACATATCCATTAGCTGACATGAACCCAACGGCACCGGTGACGCTATCAGGGGCCACGTGGTGTAGTTCCAATGGATGAATATTGATTGTTGTCCCTTTGAATCGCTGTAGTTGCATCATACTGCGAATACCAAGGAATCTGGCCTAGCTTCCCTAGTTTGGGGTGTTTCTTTGTCAATCGAAGCAAGTGCAAATTTCCTTGCATTCAATAGACAACTTTGCGATGCACCCTCATGTTTAGGGTCGTAAGGGGATAATTTTCCCAATGGGGTTGTTCTGAATCTTCGTGTGGTTCTTGGCTAGTTATGGTTGTGGTATCTGTGCTTTGTGAATACAATAAAGATCCTAGATGGCGCGTTTGAGTCTCAGATGTCAGGTGTTGTCCCAGCATGGAGGCACGCTGTGTCAAAACACAGCATGGGCGAGTTAAACTAACCCCATTGTGGTTGCATGCCCATTTAGTCGCATCTATTTATGTACCCTAGTGTTGGACCCATCGATGTGCGGTTATAATCCACTACATATCATGTCATGTGGGCTTTGAAGCAGAGTTGGCTTGCTGAGGGCTTCCCACAAGTGCTCCATAGTGGTGCTGCGTGCAACATGTGTGCGCATCCACGGCATCGGTGCCCAAGCGGGTCCTTCCGTACTGTGTGTTGGTACTACGCTACGTTGTTTGACATACAGATCCCATGGTGAGCCCATTATGGCTTTTGTTTTTCGGGCTATGAATAAAAATGAAGTATTGTCCCTAGGCTGTTGAGAAATCTCCCAGACATGATATGTCAGCAATGCAGTCTCCTCAAAACACAATCACACGATTGCTCATGTCGCCTAACGGCAGGTCGTAGGTTCGGAGGGGGTGAGATAGAATCATGATCGTGCACTGGGTTCTGCCAAGCAAACCCAAACGCAACCCAAAACGGTCGGTCAAATTGAAAGATTCACAAAAAGAGCACTTACATAAAGGACTCCTTGTGGTGATTCAGGAGAAAGCCAGTCATATGCAATAAAGCAGTGGCGCATGCATTGCTGTGATACATGGAAGCATGTCACATTATGGGTAACTTCTGTTTATAGTGGGAACGAGTACACGGTGGGCGCACGGTGCGCACCGTTTCGGGCAATTACACAGCTTTCACCCCCCAATTGGACCCTCATAGAAAGGTACTACACAGCAACATTGGCACCCAAAAAACAGCCAGGAAATGGATATCACATGAGTTTCTTGCAGTCCGAATTGAATCTGGATTGTATACAGCAAAAATGAATGATGTACAATCACCACCTTCCCATTCACCTCATATTGTATGCGTAGGCAATCACCAGGGCGTTGTGAGGGACCCAGAATAGTAGCAGGAACCCGCTCATTTGCACTGCTGCGGTTGTAGAAGACAGGGGTACCGGCGCGAACTCAAGACAAAGACATTGTGTTGCTGAGCTATAGACCAAGGGAATAGCATGTACAATGCAGTCCTCAGGGATTGCAGGGTGAAAGGGGGCACCAGCTCAGCACCACCGCACCTCACGGGGCACTAACAAAGCAAAACAATGGTGTCAGGTAAATTGTCCAAATAAAAAAGATGCACGGTGCGCGCACGGTGCGTGCCGCTCCGACGTTGAGGTGACATGACAAGAATCGAGCCTTGTAGGCATTCATATGGTTGACAAATTGCTTCCCTGCTGAGGAATTCATTATGGTTCCTACATTGTCGGCCAAAGCAGGACATCCAAGGGGAGGGTGATTGTCCACATTGGGCTATTGTCTTGAGGCCCTCCCACTGCACCACATGTCATCTACCTGGTACACCCCATGCAATCTGCTCAGTGCGCACCATCTACGCAATCTACCACTTACTTGATACGCCGAAGATTCGATTCAAGTCTCGGCTGCAGGCTAAATACATGGACCTCAAAATCCAGGTGTTGCAGCAGTCCACAACAAATGCATACAAAAAATCAGGGCGTGGTCCGTAGATATGAAAAAAAGTGGTGTAATGGGCGACAGATCCACAGTGCTGCGTGTGCACTTCGTGTGGGGTCGTAGGGCAGGCGGGGCCAACCGGGCGGCTGTGGGACTCTGTGATGGAATGCACGGCATGCCTGGGTAACGCTCTCCGACTGCTGGAATCCGACTGCAAGTTTTGGCTCGACAAGCCCGAAATGCCTCCGCCCCGAGTGCTGGCGCGGAGAACACAAGCACTTGGGAACAACGCACGGTCCGAATGTGCAGACAAACTGCGTACTGCAGGGCTCAGAAGTACCCGGCTCCGGTGGCGGGTACTGTACCCACAAACGTACCCACAATGTACCCATGGCAAGGAAAAATGGGGAAAAACGGGGGGAAATGGGGAAAAATGGGGGGGAAATGGGGGAAAATGGGGGAAAATGGGAAAATAAGGAAACTTGGGTGGTGCAACCGGTCCCGTTTCCCCCCATTTCCTCCCCATTTCCTCCCCATTTCCTCCCCATTTCCCCCCATTTTCCCCCATTTCCCCCCATTTTGCCCCATTTTTCCTCGGGAGCTTACACCAATGCGCCCCCCCCACAGCCTTGTTGCCAACCTAAACCTTGATTTTTGGCCTTTTCAGCCCCTAAATTTCCCATTTTTCCACCAAGCAATCTGAATTTCCCTCATTTACCCCCATTTCCCCCCATTTTTCCTACCTTGGCCCATTTCCCGGATAGTGTTCCGCTAAACGTACCCAAACTGGGTACTTCTGAGCCCTGGTACTGAAAGGAAGTGTGTGAAGGGGGAGTACTTGCGCCGCGCACACATCTCGAGGTGGCTTTCCTGGGAACGGCCGGATTAGCAACACCCCCCCTCCTCCCCCGTCCGGAAACTTCAAAGGGGAAAGCCCCTTTTCCAGAAGGAAGAAGGTTTGGGGCCACCTTTCGTACCCTGCCCTTCTCCGCCTTCTTGAAAACCCCCTCCCCCCCCCCCCGGCATGCACCAACCGGCGTACTCTTTCAGCCTTCACCCCCCCCCCCCCCCCCACACACACACCTTGGGCAGGGGGGACAGTCTGCCAATAAAAAAACAGGTGAAGTGACGCCGCCGAGCCACCAGATTACGACGGGGGGCAGGGCACCTGAATCCGTGGGTCTCAGAGCCCCGCCGGTTCAAGTACAAGCCCGGGGTTGGGGTTCGGGTTGGGAGGGGGGGGTGGGGGGGGGCTCTGTTGCCAAGGTTTCCCAAATCGTTGTAAACCCTTGGGCCAAACAAAAGGGTCGCTGGAATGGGCATAGAATTATGGGGGGCTGCAAAAAGGCGACAAACGAGAATGGGATACCCTGGACGAATGGAGGGTAAGAGCGGAAATGGTGAAAACAAGGAAATCCCGAACGCAATGTGCTTATGGACAATACAAGACACATGGATGTTGACTGGTGACCGGTGGTTTGTGTAGAACTGCATTCGCCATAACCGGCGAGTTTTCCTCCAAAAATTTGACAATTGCCTATTTTGAGGGTGCCGGCGCAGTGGAAGCAGGCCCAAGACCGAGCGGGGGTGCTCGGCAGGTGAACTGAATGCGTGCTGCACCACAAAAGAGGGCTTACTTGATCTACTCCCCCTCCATTCCCTTGGCACAATCACGGCTCGGGTCCCGGAACAACGACGGGACACGGGTTTAGCATGCTTAGCCAACGCCGTGCTCATGTACTGCGAGCCATTGTGTATGAAAAGAACAGGAAAGAGCATGTCAGATTTTGTGCTGCCCATCACGGCGTTGTGTTTCGGGGGTGCACGCCGTGTTGACTGGTTTCGATAGGTTTTCGGGGCGATGGCTCATGTTCCCGTGTTCCACATGCAGCCCTCCGTGTCCACACATTCTTGTGATCGTACATTCCGGACCATCGAAAACTGAGGGCAACATGGGGTCATGCTCAGACAAGGCCGTGCTTGCGCAGGGCCCTGTCGCAAGGTCGCAAGTTGCAAACCCATAAGTCTGTTCCCGAGCAGACCTGGCACCTGAGGCCCTTTGTAAGATCTAGAATCAGGGGCTGATCAGGCTTCGACTTGTGCAGCAGACTGCAGTTCATCAGGCGGGCTGTTTTTCTCACAAGTGACGTTGCAGTCCGGCTTGATATCCATCTCCCCGTCGATGATGTTGTTGGATATCCAGGCTTCGGACCCGCTGGACACACAGACACTTGCCAATCGACACTTGCGGATCTCACTCGCCGCCAATCCAAGATCGCTCCCTTTGGAGCACTGAACGCCGTACATCTTGACCCCTTCGATGATGCAGGTCTCCACGGTGGCCTTGGACCCTTGCGTCACCAAGATCCCCGTGCTGCATTGACCGATGCGACAATTGGTGATTGTGGCAGTGCCACCCCCACTGATGGTGATCCCGTTCCCACCTTTACTGTGTAGATGGCACTCGTGAACGACTGCACGGGCTCCAGGACCAGTGACGTCCAGGCATGCGTCCTTCGTCTCATGCAAAAAGCACCTGCGGATCACTACCGAAGCCCCGGCAGCTACAGTGACCACTGGACTTTCAGTTGCATTGTACAGGTCACAGTCCTCAAGCACAGCCTCCCCCTCTAAGACCTGAATGCCATGACTAATGGTCAAGTTTCGTAGAGTGCAGTGTGCTGTGCGGCAGATGATGCTGTCCACCTTGACCCACTTGCGATCTCCGTCGCCCACAATTAGTCGGTCCGATGCCACTTCCTGCGTCACATTGTAATACCCCAGCTCCAGCAACAGCTTGTCACCAGGTTGTGTCTTGCTCAACGCCTCCTCAAGCGTCTGGAAATCCACTGGGTACCGCCGCTCAGAAATATGGAAAAGACGCCCCCCGGGCTCCATTTGCAGCCCGGTCCGAAGAAAGAAAGCAAACCTGAGCGGGAGCATTTGCGAGCGAAGTCAATCATCCACCCTATCCCTTGCACTCGCCCCACCTTTGGCCTTTCTACTCTAATGGCCTCCGCATTCAATCCGTTAATCCAACAAAGTGATTTATGCACAGTTTTTCAACCCATTTAGCAGCCCTATAAGTCCGCGATATGTCAGGCAAACGGCCAAAAAAATGGCCAAAAATGGCCCAGAATGTGCGCAGTCTGTGTCAACCAACCCCAAAACCAAGAGGGGGCTGTATCTGAGGCTATGTGGCTCAAATCAGAATTCCAAGGGCACCTAGTCCACCCGCAAGCCCCCCACTTTTTGTGGTTTCCAAGCATCAGAATTGCCCAATGAGACGCTTAGACCCCCGTACCAGTGGTCACTTGGTGGGGCTAGAGGGCAACTCGGGCCCCACATGGTCGGCACCAACGGGGGGTGCATCAGGGTCCCTGGGGCGAAAATTATGATTTTTGCCAAAGTTGTTACTAGACCAGTTGGGATGCTCAAACAAGTGTTTTTAGCCCGATTTGAGCCTGTGGTGACGCATTTTGGCCTGTGGAAAATGCCAAAATGCCTTAAAAATGGGCTGTTTTGGGACCAAAAAATGGGTCAAAGACGGGTCAAAAACACATTTTTCCAAAAATGATCTGAGACCATCTGGGGTGTACAAACAAGTGAAATCAGCCCATTTTGCGCCCGTTTTGATCCATTTTGGCCCCTCGAAGGCCCAAAAGCCTTGAAAATGGCCCATTTTGTCACCAAAAAATGTGTCAAAAATAGGTTAAAAAGGTGTTTTTCCAAAAGTGATCTTGGACCACTAGAGGTGCTCAAACAGGATAATTGCGCCCATTTTAAGCACATTTTGACTCACCTGAGCCAATCTAGCCACATGTATGCACCAAGTTGTACACTTCTCATGTACGTCAGAGCCGTGTTGTGGTGCCATGTAGAGTTGGGAAGAGGGGTGTAGATTAGAGGACATATATTTATACATATTTATATGTCGTGACATGCATCTCATCAATGGAATTTAACTCATTTTACGACTTAAAAAGCCCGGTAACTTGTGGGAAAGGCCAAACGAGGGTTCAAGTAGTTGCCGACATAAAAAATTGCATTGCATGCACACTATGGAAACAACATTGCCTGAAATGAATGTGGGCACATGGCCGTGGCCACATGTTTTATC
This sequence comes from Eutreptiella sp. 'Long Island Sound 2002', assembly GCA_964036045.1. Classification (NCBI taxonomy): domain Eukaryota; phylum Euglenozoa; class Euglenophyceae; order Eutreptiales; family Eutreptiaceae; genus Eutreptiella; species Eutreptiella sp. 'Long Island Sound 2002'. Next base: position 56,588,494 of record OZ038385.1, on the reverse strand, counting down.
TTGGACCTCCGAGTTGGCGCCGCCACCGACAAGATCATTTTGTTGTTGGGCTGGTGCATGTGCATTGGGACAGTTTAGTGGCAATAAACTGCCCAAAGGTGGAGCAAAAGTTGACACTATGGGCTAGTGATGGGTTGTGTGCGGCACTGTGTGGGTATTGGCTTCCGATGGGGTGAGACGGCCCATTGCCCCTTGATGACATCAAAACATCAATACTCGTAGTGGGCAGTTCATGCAAGGCATGCTAGGTAGAGGTTTGGGTAGAACGCCTGAACAATCCCCAAGCATCAGAGAACAATCATTTGTCCCTTCCAGCTGGCAACGTCACACGGGACACCCAAGCACCTATCGCCTATGATACTGGTGGCCGGGCCGTCAATGTCGGCGGACAAGGTTCAATAGAGCCCTCTGGCTGGAACCCCCCCCGCCCCTCAAAGAGGGGCTCAATTGATGGGACCTAGGGAGGTTTTGTGCTCTCAAAGGAGGTGGGGGGGTTAGGGGGGCAACTGGGAGGGGGCTGGGGAGCCTTGGGGGGGGGGTCGTTGCAGTAAAGGGGGGGCATTATTTTAGATTGGGGTAGGTTTAGGTCCAGGCCCAATACTAACCTGAATCCTAAGGCTAACTAGGTAACATGGGTGAGTGCAAACCTGCCACGCCCACCTTCTGACGGTACGAGGTACTTTGTTGTGTGGGGTCAAAGGGAGTCATCTAGACACGTTTCCGTTCTCACAATGTGCCAGTATGCGGTATGGGTCGGATACGGATGATTGCGTACGTTTCCCAAATGTCCCAGCAACTCTGTATTCAGTCTTAGGTCGGGTTAGGGTTCGGGGTTAGTGGCAAGCTTGTATGCACATAGCCCGGGGGAGAACAATACACTATGCCATTGTAGCAGCATGTGATGGACAAACTTGCATCATGCACTTTTTTGCGGTGGGCCGCAATTGAAAAAAATAGCTGGCACTTTTTGGCGCCAAGAGAAATAATGGTCCCTGTTAATCACCCCCCGCGCAAGTTTTGAGGGGCTCCATTGACCCCCCCCCCCTCCCCAAGGTTGAAAACCAGACTTCCCCAACCGAAGGCTGCCCCCTATGCCCCACTTGACGTACATTCTCAATACCTTCCTATCGGGCGTCACGTGTGACAGCAACATGACCTCTGTTCCAGGGCATCATTGAGACGTGCGGGACAGCAATATTGCAGTACTGTGCGTGCCATGTTTGGTCCTAGCACACGACTAAGGAGGTCCGGGCTGCGCACTCGCCATTGCGGCAGGACGGCCCGGTCCATATGAAGGCTCTTCACGCAGCCCGGGGCCAGGGTTGCAGGGCCGGCATTGGAGGTCTTCGACTCAGCCTGGCAGCACTGGTGACGAAACTGGAAGCTGCGCTTGCCGCTTGTGGAACCGCCTCCGCCCAGACACTCCGTGGGGCCTGGGTGGAAGTCGCATGGGGTGTTCCACAGCTGTTCGAAGGCCAACCGGCGCTTACACACAATGCACTCCATTGTAGGACGCTCCTTTGTGTGACTGAACCGGCGCCATGCCCCATATTGGCACGCACCCTTCTAAAAGTTCCGGCACAACGCCCTTTGTCGGTAGGGGGCATTCCCGGTACCCACTGGTACAACACCGAGCTTTGCCGCGCTTGTCGATGAGGCGTCCCGGCAGCCCTTGCCTTTGCGTAGCCCCTTGTCAACGTGGCGGGATGCTTCTTGCTTCTGCCGCTGCTTCTGCCGCTTCAGTTCGTTGTGGGCTGCGCACAGCACGGGATCTTCCGATGGCCTTTTTTCCGCACGTTTGGCAATGGCTGAATCGTACGTAGGGCCAAGTTCTTTCACTGCGTGCGCACCGCGTGCATACTGCGCACGTAGAGGCACGGCGAAGCAGCAAAGCCCACATGAGAACAACGAAACTGCCTTGTAAAGTACAACTATGCAAGGGCATGCAAGATGCACACATGTTCAAGTGGCAAGTGCCACACTCAGATATATCACTAGGACGGTGGCTACACAATTGGCAACAAACACCGTCATCATTTTCCTCCTCCTCAATGGTTGCCTCCTCTTGTGCCCATACACACTCAGGCACATGAGGCCAAGGTCCATAGGGCTGATACCTAGCCCGTCTGCGAATGCAAAACTGAGTAAGGTGGAGCAAAATATGCACATGGCTGTGCAGCTGCTCTGCAGAGCGTGTCCAGACATTGTGGGCAATCCTCCATGATCCAATCGTGCAAAGAGGTGCTCCACCCTTGCACGATAGAAACCATGGGCATCATTATACTCTTGTTGGTTGTCACTCAAAGTTTCGCGATCAATATCATGTACAACGGTGTGCAAGCGGCCCTTATGGGCGCCGTCATGCGCACCTATTTCAAAATCGAACAACTGCCCATGCGTTCGCGAAGGACCACGTTGATCCCAAATCATAACATCCGCGGATTGAGAGTCCCTAACCCCAACTCAAGGGGCCAAACAACAAAGCGTGGATTGAGAGTCCCTAACCCCAACTCAAGGGGCCACACAACAAAGTGTGGATTGCGAGTCCCTAACCCCAACTCACGGGGCCACACAACAAAGCGTGGGTTGGATAATTGGCCCGGTTTCCTCAATAGCACCGGAAGGTTGAAGGCTCAAAATAACTCTCCCTCAAAGATGCCCGGCACACACCCGGTGCACTAACACCCATGCGGGGGAGGAAATAGGGGGAAATGGTTGAAAATGGGCAGAAATGGTTGACAATTCAAATATGCCACATCCTAAATGCATAGGAAGGTAAAAAAGCCCTTGGTACGGAACCAAAAACTTGTCAAAAGGGGCCAAAAATAGGGTCCGAGTATTTGCCGACATCCAAAACTTTGCACTGCGTGCGCACTCCGTGCACGGCATTCCCTAAGATTTGGGGGAAGGGCTTGCGGACCCAAATAGAATGCCATGGTCACTGATCAGATGATCGCATGTCGCGCATTTTGGGAAGGACTTCGGAGAGAGAACACATGGCTCATGCATGTAATTGTCCACAGGCCCTGAAGTTGCCAGACGACACGAGCCGTGAATGAATGAGATTCCCACTTCGCTACTTCGCTGGAACAGCAAGCGCCTCTCCGCGTTTGGCAAGGCCTTCAGAGGACATGCACGTGCACTAACACATTTGGTTGCAACTCAAGGGTGTGGTAAACGATGCAGACATAAAGACAAACCAAGCCTGCACAAGCCACGAAGCCATTAAGGGTTTGTAGGTTTGCAATCAACAAGCACCACCAGACATACCCCCCCCCCCCCCCCTTCGCCGTTTCACAAGCACGTGCAGAGCCAAGGAAATTGACGGTGGCACGAGATGGTGGTGCTTAGACAAGACCGTGTTTGTGCCCCGCCCGCGGTACAACCAACAACCAACAAGGGATACACCAAAAACCTGCCCATACCTCACCCAGAATGAGCAGAAAGTACAGTCCACAATCGGGGGCATTACTTGCTTCATCACTCACTCTAAGGGGCAAAAGGCACGAATATAAGCAAGGGTTGGTGTTGGCCCCATTGTTCATTCAGAGATGCAAAAACTCAGTCAAGGTGTAGTCACAACAACACAATCACCTACCATAGTCCCCCCTTGCTGTCTGCGGGTTCCAGAGCAGTGAGGGGGTGCCAGCCCCCCCGCTCTTGCCTATTGCTAACACTGAGGTCGTTTGGTCTTGAATTTCAGTGGTTCTTTTGGAAACCGATGTTCTTTTTGGATAGGCATGCTGTGCTGGTGATATACACACCAAGATGAATAATTGCAAGGGGTCATGTCAGCCCAATTGATTGAACACCAGTCTAGAGAGCCTGAGGAGGCAGGGGCTATGCAACAGATTCCTACCCACCTTGGGGACCGAGACAGATATCTACCACTCAATATGTTGCATGCTATTGTTACGGTTGTAAGCTGGTGGGAGGGATGCTAGATGGAGACCCTGGTGCATGTGGTTATCATAAGAGTGGCGAAGAAATGATACTGGAGATGCCGACAACATAGGCTGTGCATGGTTTGTGAAATCTGTGCATTTCTACTGAATCCCAGCCATCTCAGGCTCCCCACAAAGTGGGAAGGGATTGAAATTGTTAACCAAACGCTGCTATGTCGGGTCCACAGAGTGGGGAGGAATTTCGTTGGCGGGCACCTACTGTCTTAGGGCTCCAGATTGGGAAGCAATTTGGCTATTTCACCCCTGCCCTGGGGGTCTCAGGGTCCCCAAAGCGGGGGTAAATCCATTTGGCGACATAAAACCTGCCCCCTCAGGGCCGCCAAAGTGGGAAATCGTTGGAATGGCTACATTACCCCTGCCGTCTGGGGGTCCCCATTGCAGGGAGGAATCGATTTAGCTACATCACCCCTGCCATCTCAGGCTTCAAAGTGGGGGGACATTGCAGTAGTTAAAGCACCGACGCCATCTCAGGTTCCCAACCTGAAGAGGAATTACTTTAGCTGCAGACCCTCTGCCATCTCCGGGTTTCAGAGTGGGGAGGAACCAATGGGCTACACTTCAATTGCCACATGTCCCCTACTCTTGTACCAACATAACGGGAACTTTTCCCTAGAATAACAGCTGTGTGGGGGCCTTCCTTCGCGCAACATACCACCCTGTGTGGTGATGTGTGGTCCGTCACATGTGTGGCGCTGGTTACGTTGTCAGCACAACAGGCACATGCAGAGCCACAAAAAAGATTGATCTTTCAAGGGTCCAAACCGACCCTGGGCGCCTTTCGCAGGCAGGTAGGGGAAACAAATAGACACAAAGGAAATACGACAAGAAAATACGACCATGTCGGACCCTCTTGTTCGAGGTGGTCACCAGCACTTGTCCACCGCGACGCCCATGCATTGCCAGTGCTGCTTCATACATTACTATGAGTGTCTTTCATGGGATCTGTGGACTGGTTGACGTTTAGGGCTCGGACCCTCTACTCAGCAAGGCTCTGTTGCATTGTCTGTGAAACTGTGCCCGTTGCCGCTTCAAGCGGCCTCCCGTAATCCTGAGGTCCTCCAGGGAACTGATCTGAGGTGGCCTGAGACCACCAAAGATGGACCGTACAGGCATCAGTGCCCAGCGGATCTACCCACCACGGAACATGGCGTGTGCAGGCCTATACACCCCCTCCCTCTCCCCTGCACTATTTTGTGGAAAATTGGCCAGGGGATCTGAGGTTTGGGGTGGACGGCTGAGCGCCATATGGTTGGGTCGGCGGAGAGGGCTCGTGGAGAGAGGTACTCAACAGCTCAAGCACCCGTTGGTGCCGCATGCACACAACCCACAAATCAGGAGGGGCCCATATCCCAACACACAGACTGCCAAATACCCTTCGGCAAAACCCATACCCTCTGCAGCGGCCGCATGGCGGTGGCCTTGGGGTGGCGCGCGCGCAGTGCACACGCTGCGCATCCGTTTGGGTAATTGCACAGCGTTCAGCCCCTAGACAAACCCTCGCAGTCAGGCCCCAGGGAGCAGCACGGACACCAAGACAACAGCAAGGGAATCGTCATCCGATCATGTTCGCATGGTTTGAAGTGGCAAGGGCCATCCCCTGCGGAGGGGGCCACATACACAACTGGCGACGTACAACTGCCATGTACGGCTCAGCGGTCGACCAACAACCGGCACGATCTCGGCGCCAGAAGGCTCCAGATGGGGGGGCTGGGGGGTTGGCAGAGACCGCAGTCCTGAGTCTACCCACATCTGCGATGTGGTCACTTTCGAGGGTCAACCCGAGGCATTCCGGACGGCCAGAGTGGCTGTGGGGTCAAGGGTCCGGCGTCGTGCCTCAATGCAGCCCCACAATTCACAACGAGTCCGACCTGCGTCTGGCCGCTTCCAAAGCGTTAGTTTTGTTGAATTTGCGTCGAAGAACTTTTTACAACGGCGATTCATGGGCCCGGTCCTCGTAGCCCCCCCCCCCCGCCCCCACTCGTTCCATTGTATTTCTGCGGAGCCTTGGTCCCCCAGAGGTCACAATACACACCACAAGAATTCAAGTCACTTTCTACGGGGCACACGCCATGACACAAATGGCCTCGAGCAACCAAAAGCAGATCACACAAACGATCACGGCAGTGGGCCCTGATTGTACTCCACGCCACGCTACAGGGCGACATGGAACAGCCCCTTGCGCAAGCCTGGCCTTTGCACAGCACCACGACACAGTCTGAACGTCCAATTTCTGAGCGTAGTTTTGTGGTCGAGAATATGAGATGACACGAATGGGTCATGGGAGTGTACAGGGCCCCACGCAATCCGGCACACAAACCCTTGAATCGGAAAGAAAAACAGGAAAAGGAATTCCTTGTCGGTCATGATGATGCATGATTCCAGAGACACTACGGTTTGGAATGGGTGCAAACAAGGCAACCGACCCTTCATGACCTGCAAAGGAGGGGCTGCAGCCCCCCTTCCCCCCAAAGCGGGCTATCTGATGGAGACACGGAGATTGATAACGGAGACACGTCAAACAGGGTGGTCTACACGGGCGACGTCGCCGGGGGCGGGGTAACAGAGCTGGTGCTTCCTACTTTACACGGTGTACCGTGGACAAGCCGCAGGTTGTGGGGGTCAGCCCTGCAGTGGTCCTCTGTAGTATCGTCGAATGACTGGTGCCCACACGTGGCACCCAATCGGTTGAGCCTCGCGGGAAGAAGCCTGGTGCCGAGGGAAATGATGATCCTTCACCATTGAGAGACACAGTGCACTGCACTGTGGGAGTCGCTCGATTTTGGCATCGGAGCTCCTTCAAAAAGTGCTTCACAGGGTCAACAGACAAGTCTCCCTGATCTCAGATGGCTGCTCCTCGAGCCTGACGAGGGCATTAAGCACCGCCTTTGCGTGTTGCGTCGCGGATCGATTCCGGTTGAGTGATAATACACCGGCTGCAGTGGGACACACTCATCGCGTCCTGGTGACCACAGGAGCACAGCACACACAAGAGAGGACAGTCCGGCGCGGGTGTTGCGCAACAAAACCTGCGGTCCCATGGTCCACGAAAAGTGACAACAGCGGCGGACGCAGTGGGCAAACGGTGCGCTGCCGTCCACGACTGGCAGCATGGCGGTGAACGCCTCGTGCACTCTTTGAGGCTCCCGGCGGCTGAAGACGTTGGGGCCATTTGGAGCCCGGATGTGGGGGAGCGTGCGCTGGGGCATACGCAGGGGCACTGCCTCCGGCTCCAGCCCTACCGACCCGCAGTGCAAAGATGGATATAAAAGAGGGGTGCTCCCGCCCTCCTGCCCCCCCTTCGATGAGGAATTACGAATCACGCAGTTCGGCCGACCAACAACGGGCCCCAAAGGGGGTCGGAGGACGTGATGCCCTAACACATACACCCCCCGCAACAAAAAAGACCCCCACGACGCGTCGACCATTGATGTATCATGGAAGGCCCTTCCCTCGGGGCCGCTTTGCAGCGTTCATTCACGAGCCACCACCGGTCCTCGGACTGCCTTTCTCTCAGGACTCCCGCAGGATTGTGCAATTTCATAATCCGTGATTCGTCACCACGGCCCCCAAGAGCCTCCCGGTGTCGCGTTCATGACTTCCGTTTCGACGTCTCCTTGACGATCTGCTGCCCATTGCGCCGGTTTTGAGACTGCAGCACCTGCGCCGTAGCCCCGTCCTTGCGGTACTGAAGCGTGCGGTCCCCGCTCTCGGCGATTGGCACCGTCTCGGCCGCTGCGAAATGGCGCATCAGTTCCTCCCTCGCGTCCTGTCCCTCTTCCCCATCCCCCGCCGTTCTCCTTGGCACAATACAAATACCCATGGCACCCGAAGCAAGGGGCAAGATACCAGAGGGGCTTGGGGTGGCATAGCACCCGAGGGCCGTAGTGTTCAGGGGGTGTTAAGGGGACAGAGTGTTGTGGGAGCACAGTGTTTCGGGGCATACTGTTGCGGGGGCATCGTGTTCCGAAGGCATAGTATCGTGGGGGCGTAGTGTTCAGGGGGCATAGTATTCCGGGGGCATACTGTTGTGGGAGCAAAACATAAGGTAAAGTAAGGTAAGTATAAGTGTAATACTGATGGTGCAGGTATGAGTGTAATTGTGATTGTGTAGGTATCAGTGTAGTAGGGATGGTGTAGGCATGAGGGTTGTCCTGGCGGTGCAGATATCCGTTCAAGCCACTGATGGCAGTGCCCTGCATTAAGCACATGCATGCGTGTTCAGGTGATGCACCACTGCCCATGTACGCATGCACAACAATATGAAGGAGTGTGAAGAGGCTGCAATTTCGAAGCGAGTCAGACTACATCGCAAAGCACCGCCACAAATACCCGCAACATTATTCAGTCCGGCCTCAAATCGATTTGGTTCCTGAGCAACGCGAGACAATAGCGCGTGGCGAGTCAAAGCCATGTGGGATGGGGCTGGAATGGTGTGTCTGCTGGTTCCGGTACTATCCTCTGCATAACACCGACCACGTCTGGAGCCTCCAACAGCTTTCCTGTGTTGGTCACCTCAACCGCCATGAATGCTGCCTTTTCAGACACAAAGGGGCTTCGTTGGAACCAGTTCCACTGCGAGCCTCCCACCAACTTTCGGTCGAAAAGGGGGGGTTCGGACGTTCGTGCCACATAAGCGTCTGGACACGGGGTCGCCGCCGGGCCCGGTCTGTGGACACGACCCTTCCTTTTTGAAAGTCAGTGGCCCAATGGCAGAACCCATGAAAAAAAGAGCGCGGAAAGCGCAGAAACCTTTTGGGTGGCACCCCCCCGCCCACCGCGAATTTGTTGTCCAGACATGTGTACTCAAGATCTTCGGGTCAAAACGGCGATCATTGTGACGACCGAACGTCACAAAAGGGCTGCCCAGTCACGGGGCACTCCACACTGCCCCACGGACAGGTCACCAAACGATGTCACCGACGCACTTTCGGAAGAGAGCCCGACGACGTGCAATCAGAGATTGGATTTAGATGGGGTTTGAGCGGGGCCACACTCAAGCCCCATCTGCCACTCCCCCACCCCCTCAGAGCGATGCTTGGGGCATCAGCTGACCCCCCCCCCCCCCCTGCCAGTAGCGAAGCTGGTTGTCTAGTGGTAGACCCCATTCCAAGATTCGTTGACGACGGGAAGTGGGGGCACCCTTGGCCCAGACAAGCGCTCCATCGGGGGATGGAGACAAGAGAGTGCGGCTGAGGACCAGGTCCTAGACCTGCGCCTCAAGCCCGGTTGGGTGCGAGACCCATGGCACCTCCTCCTCCCCTGCCCCTTTGGCCTATCCCCCAAGGCATAGCGCATCTGGGAAAATCATTGCCTTGTACCTTTGCATATTTTTCATCAGGGCGCACAACGTCCAGGACAGTAATCGTAAGAACACCGGCACGACGCATCTCTTTTTCCGACAGAGAACCGGCGACGGTCTTTGTTTGGCCACTGCCGGGCCATTTTTTTGTGCCTTACGTGTTGACGCGTGCTCACACTGTGTTGTAAACAGCCTCCTCATCGGGGGGGATGGGCTTGGACACAGCGCCTCAGAAAAAACAGGAAGGGGGGCTCCGCATCCACGAACAAGGGCAACTGCTGATGGGAGTGTGGGAGGAGTGCTGTGGGTCAGAGGGGGAGGGGATTCCCACTGCAGCATCACGCATCATGCGGCATCATTTGGGGGATGGACCACAAACAGCGCAGTCGGTTTTGCTGATGGAGACTTCCGATCCAACGCACTTGGGCGTGCTTTGTGGAGAGGTGCGCGGCGGTGTGGCAGGGGGCCTGCCCCCTCCCTCGAGAGTCGGTGGGCGACCCCCGGGGCTGACGTTTCCTGGTTTTGTTTTGGGTGACAGGAACGCGGAGAATCGATGGTGGTTGGCAGTCAACCAACGGCAGCGGATGGTCAACCGACGCGCGTTGGTCTGCAACCGAAAGCAACTTCGGACCGGCCGGTGCACTGCAGGCGTATCGAAGGCCGGCCGATATTTTGGGGGGCTTCTGGGTCAAGCTGAAGCGTTCCCCGCGGTGCCAACGCACGCACGCACACACACACACACACACACACACTTCGGCGACAAACAGAGCACAGAGAAGGCTGGTCTGGATGTACTAGATCTCGTCAGGTGCAAAGCAGAACAAACACACACACACACACACACACACACACAACGAAAACACAAAACACAACGAAGTCCAGTAAACCGAAAATACCAACCGGCAACCCGACCCCTCTTTTGTCAGACCCCCCCCCCCTCCCCTGCTGCGCGGACCCCCGAGTGTGACCGGGCCATTTCATTCCGGGGCCATTCTTTCAGGCTGCGCTTGGATCCGTCCCCTGCTGTGCCCCCCTGCCCCCCTTCCCCGCGCAGATGGTACACGCGAGCCCAGTGGCTGCTCACACCCCTTTTGAGGAGGTTTTGTCGCCACCCCAACTTCAGTCTTCAATGCCATACTGCAAGTCCTTCGCATGTGAGCCCCCCCCAGACCGCCTTCGCGGGATGACGTTTCGTGCCGTTGGTTTATCACGCGGACTGGGCAGGGCTGTCCTTGATGCTTCATGCTTCAGTTTCAAACCTACTTTCCTCCCCTCTTTTGAGCGAGCCAAATGCACCCAAATTTTTACCCACAGAAAACGGGAACATTTTTGCGCGTCGCGTCGCGCCGCGCGCGCGCGCGTTGCCAAAATCCGTTCCGGCCAGTTGGCCCGCCAAGAGCCATTTTGGCACCATTTGGGTATATCAAGTGCGTGCGGGCGCGTGTGCGTGTGCGGCTGTGGAGGTGTGCGTATGTGGGAAAGGGTGGGGGCAAGGCCAAGTCGGTGGGGGGTAAGCCTGTGGCTTGATTACTCTTCGCCCTGAGACCGCCCCCAAAATGGTGGGGACCACCCGCTGGAAGGGCGGTGCGTCTCGGGCGAAAGGGGGCATTGCTGGACCCGCCGCGCCCTGATTTCGGGCGAGAAGGCGAGGCGGCGCATGTTCCTGCCGCTGCCGGCGTGGGGCCCGGCAGACCCCGTCTCTTTGGCGCCCCAGCCCCTGACGAGGCAGTCCTCTGGAGAGGACATCCGCACGGGTATCGCTGTGTCGCTGTGCTGCCGTACAGCCCCGTGATCGGGCCGAGGGGTGTGCCCATGGCGCGGGGGGCACAGTGCCGGTCGTGCGCTCCGTGCGCTCCCGCCACGGACTAGTCCATAAGGGACACAACCTTCGGGTAAGGCTTCGCAAAAGACTTGCATTAAAGAGGGCACCCACATGCCCCCGCCAGCGACAGGACGCCAAGGGCTCACACGTTCTTTCTACATATCTCATGGACAGTGACTGTGATTTTTGACGAAAGGAAGAAGATTCACGATGAAACATTGCCGGGGAAGGACAATGGCCTAGTGTCCGGCGGGAACTTCGTTTTCGAAGGCATTTTGCAGCACCGAAGTCGACTCTAAACAACTGCAGAGGTCTGGAAAGGGGGGAGGAACGCCAAACCCGAAACATATTTGCCGGGCCGGTCGCACGAAGCAGTAATTCGCGCGAGTAACTCCGCATACCAGGAACTGGAGGATGGGCAACTGGTTCAAGATGAAGCCGTACGGAATGCACAGAAAGCCCACGCCAATGCAGAACAGCCACTCATCTGCGGACACGGCGGCAGCCGATATGACGTGGATTGGGACGGAGGCGATGCGGCGGGGGGGGGGTGGGGGGGGGCAACGACCGCAGGGCCGGAGGAGGCAGACGCGCGCAGGAGTGTCCTGAGCGAAACAAAACAGATGATGGGGCACTGCGCTGCAGTCCCGAATTGGTGCCACGCGCTCTGAGTGAGCCCGAAGGGCCGGAAAGAAAAAAAACAGCGCAAAGCTGCGGAGTGGGGAGTGACGGCAACCGCCTCCGTCCGCCGCCAACATCCCTCCAACCGTCTGTACTCGCCGGATAATGCAGTCGCTTTTCCAACCGCCGATAACCGCCGTCGCAACTCCCGAACGCTTGGCCCTCCTTCTGCTCGAGCGCATCCCTGAACGGTCCGGTTCCCACGGAGCTCATGCCCCCGGGTTCGCGTGGGTCGATGTTCATGCGGCCGTAGCTGGTGGGGGCGATAGATGCCCCTCCCCGGATGCATTGTGAGGGGGAGGAGGTACCGAAACCCTTCTTCCGTGGGTCGACCAACCGCTCTCTCCCTCACTGCCTCCTCCCCATCCCCAAACCGTTTCTTTTGTAACCGCCAATTGCCGCTCCGAAACGGCTTGCCAACCCCCTCTCACCCCCTGCACCGATCAGCCTCAGCTCCCCCCTTCCCCTTCCCACTCCCGCTGCCGCACAACTCTACACCGCCTTCCCAATTGTTCCGTGGAAAAGTGGAGCAGCGGCGGCGGCGGCGGCGGCGGCGGTTGATGGTTGGGAATGCGGTGGACATTGCGAGGACGGCCTGAGGGGTAGGCGTCACATACTGAGGGAGAGCGGGGTGGTCCCCATGAAAGGGCCCAGGTGCTCCACGGCGATGTACTGAAATGCGCACATGACCAATGTGATGGCGGCGTGGGGCCTGCGGTGAGAAGAGGTGGGCGGGGGGACAAGACCAAAGGGCGCACGATTCAGGGCATTGGGAGGAAAGCAACGGGCGGGTGCGGCGCGGAGGCAGCGTTTGTAGCGCTCTGTTCTGTGCACGGCATGCGACGGCCGAAGCGTCGTACAGAGCGTTGGACAGCGTGTCGGCCCGCGCCCGTGCGACAGGCATTATGTTAAGACGCGCCACGCACAGGGTCAGTGTCCCCCCCCCCAAAACGCACATCTTCTCCCTTAAATTCATAAATCCGAGGCAGACAAATCGCGAAGCCAGACCCCCGACTCCCCCCCACCCACCCACCCACTCACACGGAGGACGCCTACTGCTGTGGGCTCGCGCAGTGCAGACCCGCCCTCTTGTACTCAGAAGAACACCAGGAAAGCGGTGGGCACATGCGTGTGTACCCCACATCCCCATGGGCAACACTATCCGGGAAGCGGACTGGCCCTGGGCGTCCAGTCAGTACCGTATCCGCCTGAGTGAAAGTGGTGTGGGGGAGCGGGGGATGGGACCAGGTATTCCGCGTGCGCACCGCTGGTAACGCAAAGGTTCATGGAGGCCCATCCTGGCGAAGGAGGCGCTTGAGAAGAGGGGGCCCCCGAAGAAGCTGCGACAGTTGGGAAACGGTGCTTTGCTGAGCAGTAAACCGGCGGTCGGGGTTTTGGGCGATGACCAATGCGGTTGGCCTGGTTTGGGGTGTATTTTGGAATGTGGTGGGTGGTTGTCCCCCCGTCATGGCGGCAGTACGCTCACAGAGGGACCGGTCCCCCTGCACAAATCCGCACCAAAAGACACAGCGAGTGCGACACCAACTCATCGGATACGATGAGCAGCATCAGCTCCTTGGATCGATGCAACACTGGCTCATGCCGTGGGTTGGCGCTAGGCACACGACTGTCCAAGCCACGCCCAATGTGTACGCCCATGGCCGTGTGCAGGTTGTGTACCTGCTGTTCTCCAAGAATCCCTCGAACACATTCGTCTCGCCGTGCAATTTGCGGGCGTTGAACTGGTTCCAGATCTGAAGCAGGATCAATGTGTTGAAGTACACCGTCAAGTGCTCAAGGGACCGATTCTCCAGCCCCAGTAATTCATGACCTGCCGACACAAGGACACACGCGAAAACAACCACGTCCACATCATTCCGCCACGAACCCCCCCCCCCCCCCCCTGTGTGACATTCCGTCTGGTTGTTGCTCCTTTACGGGGCCCTGGACGGTCACCCGTTCTTCCCTTCGCATGTTGCGTCGGGTCGCTGCTTTCTGTCGGCCGCTGCGGCCGGTGCTCTTGCTGGTGTCGTTTCCGCGTTCGCGGAGCCCAGTAGTTGGTGTGTTGGGACTGTGCTGAATGTGGCATGGTGTGCCGTTTGCGTGCCCCCCCCCCCCCCCCGCCGCCGCGCCCTGGAGCAGTACCTGCATCAGCCGAGCCTATGGTAACCCTGTAATACGGGGATTCATACAAAGGGTCTTTCAGGCGCAGCTGCAGAAGTATTGAATGTGTCCAAGACTTTTGTGCCGGCAGAAAGGGGGAACATGTTCGACGGATCTTAATGTTCGACAGATGTTGACTCCAAAAGATAGAGCCCCCTGCCACAGCAGGTTTTGGTCTGGTCCAGGGGGTTCAAGCTTTCCGCCACTGACGAGGAGAGTCTGGGCCCCCACCCGGCACTACTTGCCGCCAGGTCGCCCAAGGAAGCTCGGGTGCTTACCCGCAGCCCTTGTCGGGAAATGTATGCCGACATGCGACACCGCCAGCGCGCCCCAATGACCCCCGAACCGAGAGTTGAAGAATGGGAGTAGCAGAAACGCGCCCACAAAACACACCCAAGTGTGTTCATCCGGAAGCAGGCACCACTTGGCAACAACAAACAAATGGCAACACACACGAACAGTGGGACATTCCACTCTCACCCACACAATCATACGTTCCTCTGCCCCTTCCCCCCCCCGTCATCCTCGTGTCGCGAGTGCTCCGGTCGCACGACCCCAGGGCACCTCCCGCAGCGGTGGGATTTGGGGGGGGGGGGGCAGGGCGGGTGAGCCGAGGGTCATGCTGGTGGCCTGTGTAGCGGGGCTGCTGCGCGCAACACCCCCTTTTCGTGGGCCAATCCCCTTCCCCAGCGCAGCCCCTGGACCGCCCTTCCGGCGTGTCTGGGGCCTGCCCCTTCCGGCCTCTGATCAGGAAGGTACAGGGGAAGCGGGGCGGAGCAGAGGCCCCTGCCCTGTTCCCTGCAGTTGGACGCCTGCCGCCTACACGACATGCCCTGAGTCATCTTCCCTCCACTGCCCCCGTCATTCTCTCACTCCCCCACGAGAGCGCGCGCGGGGGGGGGTGGGTATAGGGATGTAAAATCCTTCTCCGCGCACCCCAGGCGCCTCGCGGGCTCCGGGTGCCCGGTGCCTCGTCGGACTCATGAGGCCATTGGGACCGCCATTGCCAACACGGACGCTTGGGTGAAGCGGCTACTACTGGGGCACGCTGCTATTGCCACCCCCCCCCCCCCCGTGTGACATTCCGTCTGGTTGTTGCTCCTTTACGGGGCCCTGGACGGTCACCCATTCTTCCCTTCGCATGTTGCGTCGGGTCGCTACTTTCTGTCGGCCGCTGCGGCCGGTGCTCCTGCTGGTGTCGTTTCCGCGTTCGCGGAGCCCAGTAGTTGGCGTGTCGGGGCTGTGCTGAATGTGGCATGGTGTGCCGTTTGCGTGTCAGCAGCGCCCAATAATTGGCGTATTGAGGATGTGCTGGTTGTTGCCGAGGTCGTTTGACCCCCCCCCCCCCACCCCACCCCAACCCTCGGCACCCCCTCACCCCCGTGCTGCACCACACGGAGCAGTTGAAAGGCGGAGCAAGCGCCGCAGTAGTCGTGCTTCTCAGCACCGTGTCACTACCGCATGGCGTCGGAGCAAGTGAATGAGTGCCGGCTCCAACGCGGTCGGGGCCGGCATCACCGCGTGCATCTCACGCAGGGTGTACACCGCTGTCCCCGGGATGGTGCTGACTGGGCCAGGGCCAAGCGCGCGCGCGGGGGGGGGGGGGGGTACCTGATGTTAAGAGCCACAGAAGGAGCGGGATTTGGAACAGCGCGTGTCCGATGATGTTGACCCACATTCGCGGCGTGAACAGACTGGCGTCGGGGGGCTCGGGCTGGCGGCTCAACAACTGAAGAACATAGTGTGCACGTGCCAGGCCCGCGGGGCACGCCGGCCTCTGCGTGGTAGTGCAGGGCCTTCGCAAGGGCTCTGCAGGCGCCGGGATCCCTCGAGAATCCGGTCCGCAGAGAGTTAAACCCAAGCCATCCTCTGCTCTGTGGCTCTTGGGGGTCTCGGAAGGGCTAAGGGCTGTCTCAAGGCTGTGGGTAAGCGGTGGGATCCGCCAGTCGACAGATATGACGGTTTGGCAGCACAAAAAAAAGAGACAAGTGCCTTCACACGCAAAATGACATACGGTACTTTTGTTGAGGGAAGGGTTTGCACCAACTGCCTCCCAACCTCGGACAACTCTGCAAACCACCTCAGCTAATCAAGGATCTGAGATGTCAATGTTGCGACGTGTCATGTAGTTCATACCTCAACCTTTTCCCGGCATACGTGCATTGCCCCTTCTGATCATGCTTAGTACACAGACATGGCATGAACACCAAAAGTCACTTTGCGTGCATGCAACCGAACTTTTCCGGCGCCTGCGACACCAAGATTTTTCATAAAAATGGCCGGGACCGATGTGGCAGCTGGACCCTCCGGGGGGAGGAGATGTGCTCACTACATCACTTGCGGGGCCTGGCTGAAGGCTGTGGCAGATGTGGGTTTACCTCTGCTTCGCCATCTCTGCGGTGTGAGACCTGACCTCAACCGCATCACGGAACGTTCACAGCCTTCAACGTGGCTACACGGTCCTTCAGATTTGGTGATCCATCCAGTGGACCATTCTTAAGTCCTGCACCTTGCGAGGCCACCCTAAACTCCCCGTCCGTGGCACACTGCCACGGTACCTGAAGTTCGGGATTGGGAGTGGTGTGGGGCACCTCTCTGTTTCCATACACGACTCTAGGTCTAGGGGCCGACCCTAAGTGTGGGACCCCAACTAGGGCCACCCCTGGTGCCCTAGTCCTTCCGTGCCTATGGGGCAATGCACTGCGTTGAGTCACGAGTTGAGTCACCCTTATGGGAGTAGCTTAGGGGCGTAGCCTTGGGTGCTGAAGGGCAAGCAAGGCGCACGTGTACATGCGTAGATTTATCCCTCCCTTTCTTCCTTCTCCCCCTTCCTCCCCCTTCCTCCGTCTCCATGTCGCGGTCATCCGAGTGCCGGTGTCTAGGCGGGGTGTCTAGCCACCTTACGTCGCCCATATTGGTGTCCAGGGGGGCACTTCAAGTTGCTCGGAAAATTACATAAAATTGTCCACCACAAGCTGACGGGTCGCGTACTCTACCACAAAGCGCAAGGGTCAGCTATGAGCAATGCGAGAAGCGCTTTGCTGGTAGAGGCAGCCATCAGACCCTTAGTGCCTGTGATCCTGCTACCCCCCGAATGCCTACGCCATCCATCATCCATCCCGCCCTCACCCCAAAAGGGTCCTTCAGCCCACTTCCGCTTGGGGGCGCAAGGTCGTGTCTCAACCTGAGAAACCGCCCCAGCATAGTTCATGGCGTCCAACCGGCTACAACCCGACGGCATGTCCTGTACACGGCCAGTGACGCTAAGATAGCCCACCAAAGCGCAGCGAGCAGTGCCGCAGCCTCTTCCGGCCGGGCAGTTGGCCAGGGTCGACTAATGCGGCAATGTCAGGTCTCGCGATTGTGAGCAGTCCCACTTTGGTATTTAGTCAGTCTACCTCAGCGGGCAGCCCAAACCATGGGACCCTGAAAGCAGCACGGTCCCTTGGACCTCATGGCTTTGCGCGTGTGCGCATTGTACTGTCGCCCATGCGTAGGGCGTGCGAAAGGCGTGCGAACAGCAGACATTCTGAAATCCGGGGGGAAACAAGAACTTCCGGCAGATGCCTCCATGAACCTCTCAAAAGCATCCAACGAGCCGTGGTGCTGCTGTTGGCCCCACTGCGTAGGCGCAATGACCCTGTTACCCCCCGTGGCCGCAGGTGTGTGTGTGTGGGGGGGGAGGGAGTGTAGGTGAGGGGCCCCACTAGAACACCACCCGCGGTCAAAGGGCCGCCTGCAGACTGCGGGTATCGCGGCGCACGACCTGCTCCTCGACGGGCTGCTCCGTTGCCAAGGCCAAGGCCGCCAGCGTGTCCATGATCAGGTTCAGCCACAGCAGCTGCACCGGCGTGAGGGGGCTCTGGTTGGACTGGTCAGACACGGCCCCGAGGAACGTGATCAGTACCCCCATGATATTGACTGTGACCTGTGGAGCAGGACCTCAAGGCGTCGCCGTGACCCTCCCCCTTCCCTCAGCGGCTCCCTCGGCTGTTTACATGCTTTGTTGCCCTGCTTATGTTGTCCGAGGAATAGAGGGAGGGGTCTCGTGAGGATGTTTCTGTGCTTTGCAATGTTTATTGGTATGCGTGTGTGTGGGGGTCTCCACGGGGTTGGGGTGTCTGGGCTGTTTTCGGTCTTTATTCGGGGTTCTTTGACAAAGAAGGGGGGATTGGTACAGAATTTGGGGGGGGGGGGGGGCGGGGGGTGGAGTTAGTACATTTTGGGTTTTTATGGGGGGCCTGGGATGCGGATGTGCACTGTGTCACAACATCAGAAATCCAAACGAACCATGGTACCTGTGTGTGTGTGTGTGTGTGTGTGTGTGTGTGTGCATGTCTGCGTGGGTATGTGGGCAAAGGCCGATTAAAGTCCTGGACGTTGTGCGACGAGTTAAGCGAGGGGGTTATGAGTCAGGGGCTGGCCGCGCCGGCCTCCTCGCCCCCTGCCCACCCCTTGGGTCACTTGGGGTGACTGAGGCCCCAGGGTTAGGTATCCGCCCCCGCTGCCCTCCCATGGCCCTGACTCCGCCTCCCAGAGCTCCCCGTGGACACCGAGTCGGCGCCCGACCTCTGTGAGGCCACCTCCTCATCCCCCCCCCCCTGGGGGGGGGGGGGGGCAGGGCGCGCAGACGCCTCCCATCCCGAAGAGCGTGCGCTGTCGCCGCTGGTACCAGCCGAGGGTGCCCCTCGTGGTGCCGAGAGCAGCAATGCCGCACCCCCCTGTGCCCCCGGCCCGACTTGCACGCGTGGAACCTGTGTGCATCGGACAGGGACTGCATGCGGCGCCGTTGCCCCACCCTCCTTGACCCCGCCCCGATGCGCCGGCAGTGGCAGGGGCGGGGGGGGGGGGTCGTCGCTGACGGGCGTCCTTGGCACGTCGCCGGCTTGCGCCGGTGCGCCCGTGCCCGCGCTGTGCGCGGGCTCCACCGCTGCGACCTCCTGAAGAGGCGGAGGAGGGGGCGGGGGTGGAAGTGGCAGGGGGGCCGAGGCGCCCCCCAGCGCATCGCATGCCCCCGTGCCCTCCCCCTCTCCCGCGCGGTCTGTGTGGGTGGGCAATGAATGCAATCGTGCATAGACTGCGAAAATCCAACTCCTATCTCCGACGACACTGCAAACGTGTGCGTGTGTATGCATGCGTGTACGTGCATGCATGCGTGTCGAGCTCTCTCTCTCTCTCTCTGTGTGTGTGTGTGTGTTTATGTGTACAATGAAGAGGACCTGGAACTGCAAGAACTTCTTGATGTTGTCATTCACATTGCGGCCCCACATCGCGGCCTTCACGACGCTGACGAAATTGTCGTCCATCAGCACGATATCAGAGGCGGATTTCGCGACGTCCGTCCCCGTGTTCATCGAGAACCTGCGATCACGGGAGGCCTGGATGACGACGGGTAGGCCATGGGAGCCCATGACAAAGGGGAGATGACACTGCGTTGGACCTGCGGGTCCGAAGTCGCGGTTTGGTGTGACTATTTGACAGGTCTGACATCGGCGATGCAACCGCCGGGGAGGGAGGCGGAGCCGCCGTTGCCCTGGGATAACACTTCAGGGACCGCTGGGCTCATTCTCAGCCCTGGGGCCACAAAACAATGCACTTGAAGCACAGGGCTCATGAGGGCTTGACTGAGTGCATGACGGCAATTATGTACAGTGCACATGTCGGTTGACCATCAACTGCTGGCGCTTTGACTGCGAGGCGGAGGAGGGGCGGTGATGTGGTGGTTACAAAAGCGGTTACCGGCGGTTCGTGCGTAGGGGGGCAGGATGTGAGAGCACGGCGGAGCAACAGGATGTGACGCATGAGGCACGTCACTCGGCGGCTGGCGTTTTACGTGCTGCGTGTGCGTGCTACTCGGGGCAGATGGCAAGTGGCCCAGGGCCGCCAACTCTTTGGGGTGCCGGTCAGCCCTGCCCAGCGCTTCTGTCCGCCCCCAACGGCCCTCCACCCGGTTTGTACCCGCCAGATATTGCTTTTGAAACGCCTTTCCGCCCCCGCCCCCGCACTAGGGCTGTGCTTTAGGAATGAGAGGTCTATGTTTCTGTTTTCCACGAAAGACACCCCGAAGTTTGGGGGGGGGGGGGGGTTGCGGTAATCGACGGCGGTTGCCCGCCGTGGTTGGGCAGCAACGGACAACGCCCACGGCGATTAGAGGGTACACTTCCGCTACCGTTGCACTTTGTCATATTCACGTCATGCTCTTGTTACAATTTCGTTGCACTCTTGAGTACCGTGACCACTCTTGAGACACTACTCTGCTACTCTCCCATAAAACTATCCCCCCCCCCCTACCAGGGATGCATTGGAAGGCGGGGAGTAACCCCCCCAGCCCCGTCCAGGGCGCCCAGCCTATGTCCAGCCACTGTCCCCCTGACGGCAAGTGCCAGCTTCAATGGCATTTGTAACCTACAGTAAGCGCCCCCAACCGCTTCGGCAACCTCCTGCAACCGCCTGTCTAACCGCCTCTGGGGCCACCCCTGAGGTTCCTTCCCTTCTGATGCATCCCTACAGTAGGTAGGGGGCCCTTGTCTAAGCCCTGCCTTGTCTAAGCCCCAACGAACGGCGGCTGCAGAGTAAATGACATCGGTTGTAGGGATGCACGCAGCGGTTGGCCCAAAGCCGTTGGAACGACACCGCAGCGGTCTTTGATGAGGAGGGGGTTTCAGCCTTACGCAACTGAGAGCGCGGGTCAGGGGGTAATAAACGGCCACGAGACCCGGCAGATTCCTCGGTCCAGCACCCGTTCTCGAGACAAAGAGGAGCTGTGCAACAAATCTGACCGCTGGTACCACTTGGGCTCGTGGATCAGACTGGGAGTGTGTGGCGACTGTTAGCCCTTCCAACCGCCTCTATCCGCCCCCAACGGCCCTCCAAGCGTTCGTACCCGCCAGACATTGCCTTTCCAACCGCCCGCAACCGCTTTGAGAACACTCGTGAGGCACTCCTTGAGCCCCCCTCCACCGCAAGCGCATTCCTGGGCCCGTGGAAGAAAGCACGCGACCAGGGCACACCCCACGTCAGCCATCTTCAGCGCCGGTCCATCGTTTGTGCCATCGCCGGTCACTGCCACCACCATTCCGGCCTCTGTGAGAGAGGGCGGCGCGGGTCGGGGCACGAGGGCACGACGTGCAGCAGTCGGATCCATCCGAGGGTTCACCCGGCCCAATACTCAACTCCGCGGCGGTGCCCAACAGCAAAAGCAAACACCCGGCGTCCGGTCCACACTGTCCGGCTCGGGGGCCACCGACGGCGGTCGGAGGGTCTTTTTGGGGGCATGAGTGCAGTGTCTGAGGGCCACTCGCCGACGGGCCAGGGGAAGTCGGGTGTACAGCACCGGAGCGGGGGGGGGGGGGGGGCATAAAGCAACGGATACAGAGCTCGCGCATATACCCCCGTGTCACAGGCATATGGTCATCGCCACAACTCTCATAGTGCATTGTTTTGCCTCGCTGCACGGCAGCGCAAACCAGACCAGCGCCGAATGTTGCCTTTGAGCTCACCACACGAGGTGGCCACCGAATGGCTCCTGGGCTGTCTGGATCAGCTCCTCCCCCACCCATTGGCACCGGTTAGTCATGTACCTTGTCCCTATGCTTCCCCACTCTCTCTGGCTCGCCGGCCCTTTCCTCACCCCACCTCCCGCGGCTCTGCCAACAGCAACACATAAGAAATACGGGCCACTTCCCCCACCCCTGCCCCCTGCCCAAAAGCCATGTCCTTGGCCCGTTCAAAGACAAGCGGAGCGCCACTTGTCCACTTGGGGGGGGGGGGCAGGGGGGTCAATAGAGCCCCCCAAAACTGGATGGGGGTCGGGAAAAGGGCTCACTTGGCAGGACCATTTATCAGTTATTATGAACTCTGGCACCAAAGGCGCAGACAACTTTTTTTGAGCATTGAAAATGGTCAAACTTTTCTTTTTCACCATATACATGGCAAACGATGACTTTTCTGAACCCCCTCCACGCGCTGATTCCTAAAATCCCATTTTCATTTTTTTTTTTGCAGAATTTGGGGTCCGGGTCACCTCCAGGGCCTGGGGGTCAGTCTCGGTAGGATTTTGCGGGGCCGTCAATTGAGCCAGTTTTGGGCGCAATCATCATTCAAACTGCAACGGTTCTTGTGTTCGAAGGGATATGCTATGGACAATCTAGATGAAACACAATGTATTCATCTGTCATAAAAACTGCATCCATATCTACAATCAAACGCCATTATTCGAGCGTGTTCACCTGATGACTAATATTTCGGCAAGTGCTGCCTGCATACTACAAACTGTATGTCCTACCACCCACTGCTACTGTAGTCAAGCACTCCTTCGGCTCTCAGTCGCTGTGGCAGTCCTATGGTGTGTTCTGTTGTGTGTCAGTGTGTTCAATTGCTGCTGCTGTGTCGTGATGCCATAGATACTACTATGAGCCCGTTTTGGGGGAGGGGGGGGGGGTCTAGCCAGAGGGCTGTATCGACCCCCCCCCCAGCCCCGGAGTTGAAGACCCAAATTCCCCAGCGTTCGAGCGGGGCGCGCCCCGCGCGCGTGCGTGGGTCGGTGGGCGGGGCGGGGTCTGGGCGGAGGTCTGGGTGCGCGGAGCGGGCGGGCGGGTGGGCGATTAGGCGTGTTTCTAGGCGTCGGTGTGTCAAACTTCGGGTTCGGACGCAAACCGCTGTGTCGGCTTTTGGGCGGTGTTCGGGACCTTCGGCGTTACTCCAGAGGTGCTGAATAGCCGTGCCCTACTACTAATCTCTCAGGCAGCTGAAGGGCAGCCGATGCCGCTCAGAGGGCGAGCGACAGCGGTTGGAGGGCAACCAACGCTGATAGGAACGCAACCAACGGCGGTCAGAGGCTGCAACTGCAGCACAAGCAAAGTCAGTTGGAGGGCCACCAACGTCGATTTGAGGCTAACCGGCGGTTGTAAAGAAAGAACGGGTGGTTGGAGCGTAACCGACGGCGGGTGGAGGTCAACCGACAGCGGTCAGAGGGGCATGACAGCCGGGGCTCGCCGTCGCAGATGCGAGGCTGTGGTTGTGTGACCCTCACAATGGTGCGGTACCGCTTTTGAGTGAGTACAAGACCTCGGACTTGGGACTGGAGCTGGAGTACACTGCAGGAGTGAGAGGTAGGGCCCAATGCAGGAGGTTGTCTCAGACCTTGAAGTAGCTGTGCCAACGTCTGCTTGTCCTCCGGACTGGACCGGGCGAGGACCTGCAGCCGCTCCGTAATGTCCTTGAAGGCCTCGGACTCGTGGCCGTTGTCTGCAGGGATTTGTTCCACGAGCTCACGGAACTGTCTTCCCTCCATCACGAGGCCCCCATCCTTTTTGAAGTGGGCATCAATGCGAAGGGCAAACATGTGTGTATTGTATTCATGTACGCGCATGTCCTTTTGCGTGGGTACGTGCATGTGCGCGCGCGCGCGTGTGTGTGTGCGCGCGCGCGAACACAACTCCTGCACTTCCACACATTCTGCAATAACCATGATTCCAGAGTAGCTTTGTGGGCTTGCGGGACCCCGAGCACAATGATTCACAGCTTCCTGACCATAGCTCACTACTCCATCCCTCCTCCAGCCGGCAGCCTGGAGCCTTTCATCCCGGCCTTGAAAACTATAGAGTTTGGAGACCATGTGGCACGGAAAGTGGCTCTCCCCTGGGCCATGGCCGCACATATGTGGGCACTTCTTCATCCTGGTGGAATGTCTTGGCATCCGCATTTGTGCGTCTTGCGGGAGCCGCGATGCGTTCAACTTCGTCAAACCATCACATCGCCACTTCCCTGAGAGTGCTGGATACTCAACTAGAATGAGAAAGGCAGACTATCCATGTGTGGACACACAGACTATCCGTGAGTCATACACATATCGACGCTGGGTTCGTGTCACGAATGCGTTGCTTCAAGGGATCAGTTGTTTATTTGGTTAGACTTGGAAGCCCAGTTCGGTCATGAACGCCAATGTCAACGAGATGCTAATGGTGGTGGTGGTGGTGGTGGTGGTGGTGGTCTGTGACAGCGTGAGCGATCAAAAGCCGGGGAACACTTAATCGCCCTGAGCTGTACTAGCAGGCATTGTTCATCAGGATTGCGCACCAAGAGTGGGGCGGTTCACGTGTGTCTATGATGGACTTGTTGCCCAAAGGTGATTTCGGTGAAGGAGATCGTTGGCCGCAAACACAGTGATATGTGCTTTTGTGCGACTCGTGCATGACAACAGCTATCACACCCTGCCCCCCCCCCCCCCCCGCCCGTCCTCAGCACCAAATTATTTCAGCGGAACAAAGGGAAATTTGGTCAGAGTTTGTTGTGCCTGTTTTGGTGGTTTGGCGAGCGCGGGAAACTGAAATTGTGCATGGATGCCTTGAAGTACCCCTCACGGCCCCCACGCATCACACCTTTGCAGGTGCCTTTGGCTGGTCCCTTTGCTTGGCACAACGGCAGAGGAGAGCACCGGAGGAACAGAGTGGCTGAGTCCAGATGAAAAACAAGTGACTGCTCAGGGCTGCAGAGGGTCCGGTAGGGGGGGGGGGGGGGGCTGCGGCTGGTCAGGGGAGGAATCACCTTTCGCATGAGGGCCCGGAGTTGAAAGCAGAAGGGGCCCAGAGCGCGGGTGTCAGGGCCGGTTGCGAAGGCGGTTGGGGGAGACTCGTAACGCAGTCCGGAGCGGGCAATGCGGTCACAAAGGGGCGGAGAATCGTCCGGGAGTCGGCACACAAAAGACCTGGTAAATGCCGCACTGCCTGGCAATACTCTGGGCCGTCAACATATTGTCGCCGGTGACCATACGCACCATAATGCCCGACTCTTGGCACTGTCTGACGGCTGCCGGGACTTCGGGACGGATGGGGTCCGAAATGCCTACAGAAATGCACAAGGGCGAAAGGGGGTTTCCAAGGGCATGTTTGGGGGCAGCCAATGTCACTTGGAAGGTAGCAGACTACTGCAATCCTCCCCCCGATTCGGGGGTGGGGGGGTCCACTGATTCGCATAAAACTCCCTGCTGCCAGTCACAGACCCGAAAAATGAGTTCTTTGATTGTTGTGCCGTTGGGCCACTTGCCATCGGCATTATTTGTAGGAAATCTTTGGGAAAAAAATCCCTCCCTAGCCTCTATTTTGCAGTTCAGCAAAATCCATCACAATCAAAAATTCAGCAAAATTATCACAATTGAGTGGCCGCCCTGTACTCCTTCTCCCGTTTCTCGTCCCATTTTGCTGCCTTGCAGTCACCCAGAACTCGTTTCTTGTGGCGTTGTTTCCGCGCTCCAAACGGTCTTCATGCTCCGGTGTCAATACATGTAGTGCTCCACAATATATGTGTCTCTCACATTTCTGGTCATGGAATGGGACAATAAACCCCCTTTCTCACAAAATTTGCAGAAGAACAGCCTGTTGATGTCGTACAGCCCATGCTCGCCATACTTGTCAACGCGTTGGTCCCCCGCTGTGTAGCAACACGCTTTCTGGCACTTGCTGGCCTGGGTTCTGTAGGCGTCCTTTTTTGACAGGAGTCTTGGCACTGCTCTCATTGTTACTTGGTGCTGATGAAGTTGCAGCTGTTCTTGCAAAAAACGGAGATGGTTGAAAATACCGCACACACAAAGAACACAACAGAGATCCCATTGCAACGGCTGGGTGTTGTTCCTCAAATGGAGCCTGCTGAGTTGCGTCAAGGTCGTTGACTGAAGTCACTGGTGACCCCATGCTGCCACCAACAGAACACTTTTCCATGAAAATTTCTTGTTAACAAAAGGTGAGCACAGTTGCACAGAGATGTTTCTCATTACAACGCAGGAACCTTCATTAAATTGTCTGTTTTACTGCTGCAGCCAGAAATCTACTGTTTTGGGCTGGTTCGAGGAAACTGGGTCCCTGAAACAGGGGGGGTTGCTACTGGAGGGGAGCCAACTGCAGCTGGAGAGTAGCCAATGGCGGTTGGAGGGTAACCAACGCATAGATAGTGCAAATGTGACTGCAGATGATCGATGGCAAGTCACGGAGCCGCTCCAGGACCATGGGCCTCTGCCGCATCAGCATCCAAGCTGCTCCCGCCGCCGCGGCCTCCTATCCAACTACGATGGGCTATCCTCCAACCGCCACAGCCTACCCTCCAACCGCCCCTGATTACCCTCCAAGCGCTGTCGGTTGCGGTCCACCCGCCATTAGTCACCCTCTAACCGCCAATCACACGACCACACACCGAGTAGCGCGATGCAGGTCAATCCATCCACCTCCGGCTCTGCGTCTGGAATTGCCGTGTGCGAAGTGTCACATTTGGCAAAGAGCAGCACTCGGTTTCCTAATGTTACAAGCACAATCACAGTGACCACAGTACTGCGGAGATGCATGGGCGTGTAGCTGTGGGTGTGGCTGCGGGAGGGGGAGGGGGGGGGGGGGGTTGCCCACAAAGGCTGGTGGTGTACTGTGTAGTGCCATCGGTGCTTTGCTTGCTGTTCGACCTACTTTTGTTGATCCCGGTCATTTGTGTCTATCCAGAGTAGGAGAGAAACAGTGTGTGGAAGGGTGAAAGAAGCTGTGTTGCGTCTGTGCACTGCCTCATGTTCCTGTGGCAGCCCCTGTGGCAAGGGCGCCAATCGGGGATGGAGTGTCCTGGGTCCTGTCACTGGGGGGTGGGGTGTCTGAGGACCTCACCGGTGTGCACTAATATGTGGGTGTGCAGCAGAAGTCCGTCTGTTCTTGAACAAGCCTCCGCCGTCGCACGGGACCGTCTGATTTGTGCCATGTGTGCTGGTGCTGGTGGTGCTGACACGGTGATGTTTGACCCCTGTGTGCTTTACTGTGCATTATGGGCACGGCGGCAGATTATGATCCTGGCAGTGGTAGGTTTGTGGGCGACAGGGAAGACTTGTGTGTCGTGCCAATTGCCAATTGCCCTGCGACGGGTGTGTGTTTCACACAATCAGTTCTTGCCTGCGGCAGTTCTTTGATGGCATTGTCTGCGCACCTTAGGATGCCGGTCAGGCATGTACACTAGTCCGGCTCTGGGTCAAGCAGTTCGAGTAGCCCTTACCTCTTGCGCTTGTGTTTGTCTCGAACCGACCGCACACTCTCCTGGCTGCTGGACTCCTCTACTTGCACTGTCCCTTCGTGCGTGCACGTGGTGTACCCAGGCGGGAAAGCCTGAGGACAACTCCCCTTGGTGAAACAAAAGCGCCAGGGGGCACAGGGGCATTTGACCGTGATTTTTCTGTGTTTCTAGATAGAGTCCCTATTGACAGGCCCAATCGCCAGGGCGCCAGTCACTTTATCTTCCCTTGGCTACCGTGCTATACGCATCTCCAGTCCAGCGGCGGGAGTGTTTGCCAATGACAGGTAATGGGCAGCCAATAGCAGTGGGAGGGTGCCAATGGCGCTCAGATGGTGGCTGACGGCGGTTGGAGGGTAATGTACCACAAACATATCACAAAACCGGACTGTGTGCAGAGTGCATGGCCACTGTGCACATATCCAGTCATCACGTGACGAGAGCCGCGGAAATGGTACAAACCGGACTGTGATTCAGGGAGACACATGACACTGCCGGAGGCCTACCATTGCACTCGAGACTACCTCCTCCACCGCATGGTCTATCGTGTACCCAATGATCAATATACTGCCCATATCTTCATCAGTACCCAGAGAAGCCTTTGGGGAGTTTCTTGTGATCCCGATGCACAGGACGCAGGACTGTGGGCATGGTTGTTGGGACGGGGAGAGGCGAGGGCGCGGGACCTTGGCTGGCCATAGTCGTGATGGACTTCTCGAGGATAGCCCTCGCTTCAGGGGTCATGGAAACCTCCTCGTTGCTGGCGTTCATGTACGCCGTGCACTCGCACAACAGACTTTCAGGGGCTCCTGCGATTCAATGTTCCGAGGCGGAGATGCACAGAGCGGAGTGGGGTCAGAGTCAGAATGGCTTTAGAGGGGAGGAGGAGGAGGAGGAGCCCCGCTTAAGGTTATGCCTACCGGGGCAGCTGGGCCTGGCACAAGCGGCTCCCCTGTGGATCCTCTCCACGGGGTCTGCATAACTAAGCTCGTCGCACCACCTGGCCCAGATCTGGGCAGAATTGCTGCGGCATCCCCGATGAGAGTATGGTGTTGGGAGGGGTGAGTTCGGCAGCCTCCCAGAGGTCCCGAAGGGCGGGCAGGGGGCCATTTGGGTGTGATACCGATTGCGCCTGCTGAGGGATATCCACTGCTACTGGGCATTCCTCAGATAGATCGTCGAAGTCTGACCGGTCACTAACCACACAGATTCGGTCGCCGGGGCATATGGTACGTTATTGCGGTAATATTATTGCCCCGCATCCCTGCCACAGAGCGTCTTGCTCCAACAAAGAAACAGAAAGGCGCTCTGGATACAACCCCGAGCAAAATTTTTGCAACCAAAATGGCCTTTCTCCAACAAGTGGCGCATGCCCTAAGGGGGGCTTGAAGTGGCCGACCTTAGGGGACAGCCCGCCCACATGCTGGTGCACAAATTGCTAATTCCTCTTTGCAAATTGTATGCATGTGTCTGAAACTGAATCGTCCTTTCGGCATCTTGAAAAAAACGACTCCATCGGGGCGGCGGTAGATCAGGGAATGTGCGAAGCGATAGCTGCCACAAAAAGCACTCTCTGTCTACTGCCTACGATCCAGACAGGCAACAACGTGAGCCTATGGCCTACCTCCACACGCAGCAAAGTGACTAACATGCATGGTCTTGGGTCCTGAGTGGCCATGGTGTCAGATTTTAATGATATCCAGCATGAGCCTGGACGCAGCTGAGTCTCAAAACTTCATTGAACCAATGGGTGGTCCAAAGTGCTAAATGATTCCGTTCGTGAGCCGCAGTGCAGAAGCAAAAGCTTGTTCAAAATGGTCGCGCGCCTGGGCGTGCACAGGATCCGGACAAACAAACAGTAAACCCCCCCCAAATTTATACCCCCCCAACATTTCTCCCCCCCTAGGCTTATTGGGCGTTTTGCCAAAATCTGTACCCCCTTCAGCCCTGTACAAGGAAACACAACACGAACAAATCCAGGGTACAATCTCAACACCACTGCAATGGTCACTCACTTGAAGAAGGTGGTGATTGTGGTTTGCTTCTTGACATTGGAAACACTGCTGGACGCATGGGCCACAGCAGCAGAAGGTGCTGCCCCAGAAAAGTCATCAGAAAACCCATCAACCATAGGGTCTACCTCGTGCAGTTCAAAATCGGATTCTGAATCTGAATGTTCCATGCCGCCAACACAAAACAGAACTGAATGACAAGCGACAAAGACCACACAGCACCTCCCCCCCAAAATGTATACCCCCCCAAAATTTATACCCCCCTGGCCTTCTGCCGAAATTTATACCCCGGGGTATACATTTTGGGGGGGGGTTTAACCTGTTGCCTTCCTCCTCCATTACCCAGCGTACAAGCTCAGGGCTTCCAAGTGTTTGTCAGGGATGCTCTTGTGGTACAGTCTGCGCCCCCTCCCCCTGGGAATCGGAGATCGGCCTCCTGGACGCATTGCAAACACAGTGACCACTGGACCACTGGGACGTGGTTGGGAGACGGAGACTTGGCCCGTGTGCGGGTGTTCACAACTGGTGTCCAGTGCGCTGTCTTTGCGCGACCTGTTTGTTTCTCGAGGTCTGGGCGATTTGGTTTGCCATGAAGGCTGCGATTGCGGGGGGGGGGGGGGGGCAACGGTGGAAGGGTGTAGTATTGTGTGAGTGAGAGTGCGACATCTGCCCTCCAGCTCACAATTGCAGCCTTCTGCCCCAGTGGCGTCCACTCCTCTGCCAGTGCTGCCGGGCCTCACATTCAGTCATCCCAAGAGCGCGAAGTCTAGAGGCCCTCCCGCCAGGAGTCACCAGCGAGCGTCGTTGTGCACTCGCGTCATGGAGGCCGTGCCACTTCCCGTGGCGCCCCCCACCCCCCTCCCCTTTCCTTCGCTGAACGATGGGCGTTCGGTGTGCATAGGCGGCGCCAACGCGTGTGATCTGTATTCGTGCGTGGGCCACAACGACTACTGGTCCCTTCACTCCACGTAACCAGAGGTCACTGCTTTGGTGCCCCCCAATACACTTTCCCGGAGATCGTGCCTTAAATTTCGCTTCAGTCCCTGTCTGCTCGCTGTTGAATGTTACGGGGTGCCTGGGAGATCCCCCTGGGCGTTCAACCTCAACCTCACCTTCACGTCTGCTTTCGTGCAGTGGGATGTACTCCGCTGTGTCCCTGGCATCTCCAAAGCAGATACTCTATGCCCCCACCCCCTGCCCACCTCCCAATGATGGTCCGTCACAGTACACATTCCCCCACCCCTGCCTCTGGCACCGATGTAGCATGGTACCAATCATATGCGCGGGTGGGGGGATGCTGAGGCTTGTGTCCCCACGAAGACGCCCCCCATGGGTACGTGGGTACACACTACCTACCGACCGAAATGCTGCCAACAACAGCGGGCGCAGGACCTTTGATGAAGATGCGGCTGCGGCCCTCGCTCAAAACCATCGTTGTCATGCGCTTCTTGGAGGAGTTGAAGGGCCACTGCTTCTTGGCGTCGCGGCTGTACGCTCTTCGGGTGCTCTTGTAGTCCCAGTGCAGCCGCGCAACGACGAACTGCAGTAGCCCCTGCTCTGTCTTGTTGCCGTCCCACACCTTCTGCCCCTGGGCGGCAGGCAGAAGGCAATGAAACGGTGGTTGGGCGGGAGCCACCAGCGGATGGGTGGTAACCAAAGGCGGTTGGAGGGAACTCAAAGGCAGTTGGAGGGAAATTAAAGGCAGTTGGAGGACTCACCGAGCCTACGAACAAGACTCACACTGTAGGGTGCAAACGTTGGGCCATATACCAGCATCCTCCGGCGCACAATGCACACCAGCACCACCCTCTGTGGCCCAAACTTGCTCCATTCATAATTCCTGCGGCACGTGTGCAACTTCTGCTGACCCAGGTGTGACAACGCTATGTCTTTGTCTCCTTGCACCCCAAGCCATGGCAGGTCCACTTGGGCTCCTGTGGGGCCTGAACTCCTCCTCCTCCAAACCCCCACCCCTGGACAATTCAGACAAGTGGCAGAAAATTTTGGGAGTGTCGTTCGTTTGAAGCCAGGGCCTTTGACCTCTAAAAGACAGCACAATTGCACCATGGTGTGCAAACGGTGCACTAAAGTACGGCCTTGCTCCGGAATGTTCCAAACCCCTTTGATCATCGCCTGAGACAGCAACGGCGATATAGCTTTTGTTGATTGCCCGCGCTATGGGGACCTGCAGACGGTAGGGGTTCTGTGGCCACTTTGATTCCACCCCACTGGGGTGGCTTTGATCCCACCCCACTGGGGTGGGACCCCACGACGGCAGGGGTTTTGTAGCCACATTGATTCCAACCCACTTTGGGGACCCCTAGAGGGCAGGGGTTCTGTAGCCCTTTTGATTCTTGCCCGCTTCGGGGACCTGGGGCTAGAATGCAACACGTGGCAAGCACAATTGGGTGGTTTTGAAGGGCGTTACAAGTCGGATTGATGCCCACCCAGCCCAAGCCGGCTTTCCACCGTGTGCTACTCTCGGTTTGTGTGCTTCATGCACTGCCATGTATGCACCCTTTCTATAAGGATCTACTTGAAACCTGTTGAATTTCCAAAGAACCCACCAAGCATCAGTGCCAGCTGTGGTTGTTCGCTAATCGTTGTGATGATTTCTGCTGCTGCCATTGCGGTGATGGCGCTGCTTAGGCTTGCGGCACTTGTCCATGCAATAGCATCACATAGAGGGCAAGGGACGTGAACCAGAAATTGTGGTTGGTGTCAGAGTTGGAGGTCATGCCATGATTGTTGTGTGCAATTGTGTATGGCTGACTTGAAGTGTCCACGAGTGCTCAAGATAGTTCTTGGACTCAAGTATATGATACACTGGATCCCTAGTAGACAGGGCAAGGGGCGAAGACCCTCAGCTCATACACGTGGTAGGTGTGGCTCAGTTCATGATTGTTGTGTACAATTTTCTGGTACCTTCCATGCACTCACAGAAGGCGTTGTTGGCCCGAATAGCCAAAAGCAGAAGGAGGAACTCATTGCGCAAGCATGCAGAAACTGGGGGCGCTCAGGCTCCCACACTACACACACAACTATCAGGTATGTGTGACATTTGCGCAAAATTTGGATATTTTGAATAATTCTATCTATCTGTACCAGAGATAATTTTGGGGTCAAGGTTGCAGTGTTGGGGTGTTGTGGGCCTGGGAGGGGGGGGTCAGGCGTCCTAAAGGGTGTTTCCCACGGTGCGTGCATGGTGCGCGCATGGTGCGGCACTTTTCAATGTTTCTGGAGGCTTTACCCCAGAAGAACCTCAAAACCACTACAGCAGGAATTTCTAGAGGCTTCTATATGGCTCCTAGAGGCTTCTGGGTGGTTTCTGGCACTTCTAGGTGGTTCCGTGGGTGCTTGCTGTTGATTCCTGGTGACTTCCTGGGGATTTGGTGGTCGCTGGTATTTCGTATTTCCTGTTGGCGTCTGGATGGTTGCTGTTACTGGTATGGATTGGTTGCAAGGGCGTCTTAACCTTGGCCACAAGCTCCGCATGCATCCTGCACTGGGGCTGCCAGGACAGTTACATTCCCAGGATGCGAATGAATCTTCAATCGCTTCCCTTGGCATGTGACGGGGACCGATAAGCCGCAGGAATACCAGTCGCCTGGACTAAAAGACAGCATATAATATGTGTTATACAGCCATTAATGACACAGCAACATGCAGAAATAGGTGAAAGATTATTGAGGGAGTTGCATGCCCATTCGAACTGACATACAAACATACAAAAATTGTGCACGGTGCGCATACAGCGTGTGCAACATCCTCTCAGTGGCTGACACTCAAATCCCTTGCTGTTTCTAGAGGCCGCTGCAAAAGCCACACCGTAAAAACAACATAAAAAACCGTGGCGAAAACACAAAAAATGAAAAAAATACAAACCACCATGAAACAAAGCTGTAAAAAACATAAAAAACAAAAAAGGTCATACCAAGGTGGGGGAAAGCGTCAAAAAACGGCAGACAACGTTCCAGTCATATCCCAACTTCAACCTTTGCCAACCAGTATGGCATGAATACAATCCTTGGGATGGTTTGTTGTGGGGGTGGCACTTCTCCATTCAAGCAAGAAGGCATGTGCTTTGTAAGTGCCATGCGCCATGTTGTGCTGTTTCTCAGATTGGGCACTCTTCTTGACGGAAATGGGTGGTTCCACATCCCAAGATGCATGTGGAATTGCCAAACAGCGGCACACTTGTACCATGAATGCAATTGGTCAGTGCATGCTGTCCCCCGACCCAAGATGTCAAAGGGCTTCCTGTTATACAACTGTATTTCTGCAAGACAACCTTCACTTTCCATTTTCTTCGATGCATGCATTGTCCAACAGGAATAGTCAAGGAACACAGCTTGATGGCACAAAATGAGCCAAGTTGTATGGCATCCAGCACTCGAGGTTTTTTACGAAGCTCAGCATGTTTGAACAAATCATGCCACAACCATCAGTTGTCGTGATTTCCTGGCTGCTGCATATCTCTCGCGCATATTCATAACCTGGCAACACGGAGCAAATTCGCATTTTTTCAGGGTCAAAGCACCAAATTTTCGTTCCATAGGGGGGGGGGGGGGTATGTGTACACTTTTTGAAATCTGTGAGAAAAGGCCATTTCAAAAATGTATAGGTTGGGGGGGGGGGGTTAGGTTGTCACATTTTTGAGCACTAGAGCTGCAAAGTCGGCACGCAAACATGCACTGAACATTTCACACTCGCTTATTCCGAATCGTCGTTTGCATCGTCTTTTTCAGGCAGGGCTGGGACCCCATTTGGGCAGACATCACCATGCTTATTGTTGGGACATATTTTTTCAGCTTTTGCCAATCCTGCAGCCTGCTGCTCTTCACTGGTACCCACCTTGAATTCAGAGGCATGGCCCAGAGACCATCAGAAGGCGCATGCAGGTTGCTGCGAACCACATGTGCGAGGCCTTTTTGTGGTGCTAGGGGCCACCATGTGACTAATCTGCACCCAGCAGCACCCCCGGAGCGTGCTCTTTTGCGGACTTTCTGCAGTGCATGTGGGGATGCAACAGCACGTGGCGTAAATTTATACCCGGACATAGTGACTGCCTGTTGACAAAAGCAGGCTGCAAGCAACACAGGCATCATCCAAAACGGACGAAAATATCAAACATGTTGTCAGTACAGCATGCAGACCCAGGGTGTTCCAAATAGCCCTTTTCAAGGGCTTTCCGAATATACCCCACATACCCCCGCCCCCCCATATTACACATAGTGGGCACAAATGAGGCAACAATAACACCGATCACTGAAAACGCTCCGTGTTGGCATGTTCCTCATCGTCCCCGATAGATATGTTGCCCCCAACTGGGCTGGTTTGTGAAACATGCCCTATTGTGACTGCATTGGGTGGGCACAAAACCAAAATAAAAAACCATTTCGGAGTGGCTGATCTCTTGTCCCTCCTGTCGCCTGCCCTACCTTCCTCGCACGGGCACCAGGACAGGCACTGCACAACCAGCTAAGGTGAGCTCAGGGGATCCAATTTGCAGGCCCATGTACCACCTCCTACCGTCATCCCCCCACCCCCCTTGGGCTGCTGGGCATAATATGTCAGTTGAATTCGGAGACAGGTCCTTCCGATGGAGCATCTGCCATTCACAACGATGGCCAGTGGGTTACATGCAGGTTCCCTGTATTCAATCGAAAAAGGGTGCGGGGTGCTCAACTTTAAATCATGAGAAACTGTGGTTTGGGCCATTTGGGCCATTTGGGCGATTTGGGTCCCGCTGTAATGCAAAGGGGCGCAAATTGGCACGTGACCTGGTTTTATAAAGCAAAAAGGGGAAACTGATACACGGCCCCTATCTCGGCACCACGAGAGAACACAGTATCCTCGTCAATTGGCATCAATAGGGGGCTAATGACGGCCGTTTTCAGTCAAACGAAGGTGGCTGTGGGACAACGGCCGACAGTTGTGGCACAACCAATGGCGGTTGGACTGGACTTTGTTTTGTCAGAAAAACAATCCTGTTCATTACAAAAAAAAAACGCCCGTACCTTCGTAATGTCGAACCGTGGGTCAGGGAGTTAAATCGCTGATTTGGAGCAACACCACCAAATGCCGATGCTGTAGTGCACAAGCGACACCGCAGCGACGCAGCGCGGCAATGGAGGATGCAGAAAAGACCAAAGCAGGGCTTTGCTGCGCTGGACCCGCACGTAAGCGCTGTGAATTCTCAGGCAGACGCCGTCCCTCGACGGTAGGCATGTCACCACGAGGGGCAAAGGGGGCGGGCGGGGGGGGCCAGAGCTGTCCTGAATGCCATGAATGCCTCGGGTACGCCCGGGCCCCCACAGTGGCCGGCGAATCAGCGACCGCTGTCGGTCACAGGGCAACCGGCGCCGTTGGTCATCGACGGCCGGTTGACCGCCGACAACCGTCCCTTATCCACCGGCCGCCCGTCGATCAAAGGCAACGCTGCCACCCAAACCCGAGTGAAAAAGGAGAACGAAGAAGGAGCTCGTTCCCAAACAACGGCCCGGCGGCGGGGGGCGATTCCATTGAGAGGGCTAAGGGGCACCGCTGAGATCCGCTGGGGACACGTGGGGCCAAAATTTGGCATCGGAGACCGTCTTGCATCAGAAACAGAAAATCTGCAAATGGGAGACGGCGGAGATGCACACTTTCCACACGTCCCCGCAGGTGCCCATGTCATAGGGCTGCAGATGCTCCGCCGGGGGTTTGCCAATGAAAGCGCGAGGGGCCACATGGAGGCCCGAAGGGATGCTGCCATCGACCGCCTCATGCGTCTTCAACGCGTTGCAGAACACCCACAAATGAGACCAGCATCACTGACTGACCTGCTTGTGCACAGCGAGGGATTGAGGACGCCTCCGGCGCGTACAGGGGCTCTTGAATTGCAGATGGGGCTACAGCATTGGAGCCTGTTTCTACAGGCCCATAGACCGCATGTATCTACAGTAAATGTGAACTCTGCCCCCCCCCCCACCCATCAGAGCCCCCCCCCGGGGGGGGGGGGGGGTGAGGGTGCAGGAGGCAAGCACCCGCAGTGCCTATTCGTGCTCCTGCTTGCATTTGTGTCTGCACAGGCTATTGTTGGTTCTTGTTCCCAACACAAAAATGTGTGTAGGGGGGAGAGCAGCTGCCCATTAATGTCCTGTGTGAGGAGCAAAAGAGGAGGAGCAAAAATGTTGGCGCTCAGAGAAGCAGGAGATGGAAAGAGCAATGGTGACATAACACCGAAACTAACACTCACACTCACGCATGCACAGGAGAGCGGCAGAAAAAGACAACAACATTGCAATTGACCGGTGCTCAGGACTCACTCCCACTCAGGTTCGCCCAAGTCATCCCTCTCCAATGGCGAGCACCTTCGGTGTGACGTCTCACTGACATTGCCATCTTCATGGAGGGGTACTCCCTTCCTCCGTAGATAAGCAGTGCTTCTACGTGCGCGTTATAAGCAGTACCTAAAATTCGCTAGGACAAGCAATGACATAAGCAGTGCCCGATGACATAAGTAGTGCCTAAAATCCTAACGAGTTGGGCGATTCTTACTGACTTTTTTGAGAGCTAAAAAAGGGTCAAAATGGACCTATTTTGGGGTGTTTTTTTCTTTTTTCCCCTTTTTCTTAAAAAAAATTTTGGAATCTTAATTTTTTTTTGCAACACCATGCACAAATAACCAATCCTTCCCGAAGCTTCCCTTAACAATGACACAACACAAAGCACATTGCATCCTCATCTCATACTCACTGCGGGCTTGGAAAGTTACCCAACTGGAACATCAACTGCTGCTAGCCTTGTGAAGACATGGGAGGCATGGTTGGAAAACTTGGCACTTGTGGTACCACACCCATGGCAAAGGAATTCGCAAGCAATCAGTTACTCAATGATATTGGAAGAGGCGGTAGAGGTGGGAGCGGAGAAAGACTAGTCGAGCTATAACTGGAGCTGGAGTTGAAGCTATTGCTGGAGGTTGCCGCGGAGGTGGAGCTAGAAACCGGATTGAAAAAAGAAGGTGGAGGATTGTTTGTTGTTATTTTTTTTTTGGGAGGATTTGTTGTCTTGTCCTTTCCTTTGCAGGCTTTGGGTTTGCCATTGGGAGGAGGGTGTGATGGCGAGTTGGCTTGGAAATGTGCCTTTGGTCGTGGCTTTGGTGCGGGGTTCTCCACTGCGGGGGCGGGGCTGTCCGGTGCATTTTCTTGTGGTTGTTCTGAGTTCGGGATGCTATCCAACTCCACCTCCGCTATTGACCTCTTATTCAACTCTCGGGTCTTTCGCGTTTTATATAGCTCCAAGTGGGAGCGCAACCGAGGACTATTTTTGTGTTCCGAAGCAAAAGACCACAAATCATCCTCAATCTTGGTCTCCGAGGGCAAAAAATAAAGTTGAACAGGAGATAACTGTGCCGAAGAGGCAGGAGGATTGGCTTCCGAATGGGGTTCCACCTCCGGTTCAACGTCCGGGCCATCATTTGGTGGTCCCTCATCGTCCGTGTTGCTCATATCGTGGTCCGAATTCTCGGGTGCCTCTAAATGCATTTCTTGCACCGTCTCCAAACTATAAAATAACTCTTTTGGCTTACTTAGCCATGGCTTGTTGTCGGCCATGTACTTGGTTCTAAACTCCGCAATCCGCAACTCGTCCCATGCCTCCTTGAGAGATGAGGCTAATAAGTGATCTTCTGTCCCATCGAGCTTCAGCGTTGCCCCGGCTTGCTTGAAGATTAATTTCGCGTCGATCTCGTCGTCAGCCGCACGGTTCGCCTTCTCCACCCTTCGAAGAATGTCGAGGCGTGTGGATGTCGGAACGGAAACCCCGCGATGTGCTTGTTGAAGGTCATGCTCCTCTTGGTCCTCACGAGCTGCCGACTTGAAAGGCTTGTTCTTGCCACAATCGCAAGTTTGCACATCCGGTGTAATTCCACCACCGATACGTAGGGGGAACTCCTTCTTCGCAAGCGAAGCGTCTACATTTTGCGCCATCCATTTCTTGTGGCTCTCGGCGGAGTCGAAAGTGGTAACACGCCACCCTTTTGATTGTGGAAGAGTGGTGTTGCAAAGAACCCCGGGGAGTGTGCGCTCCACGTACAAATGGTAGTTGTCCATCATCTCGGCTTGTGTGTTGCCCGTGGTGGTGAAGAGAAAAGGAACTCCGCGGGGGGCACCATCTTTTTCTAAATTCTTCCGGATGACGCTTCCAAGTGGTTGTCGCTTGCCCGTGGCAGCAAAGACCACCACCGGTGGTGGAGGCGCAATGTCCTTGCGACTAGACATTCCAAGAAGTACCGTGTATTTGGTTCGTGGCACCATGATTGGAGTTGATGGCAACGGTGTATACACCTTTGGTGACCGCGGTCTCCAAATCATCTAAAGAATCGGCAAAGAAGGGTGTCTCGTCCCATCCAACGAAAGGCGGGTCGCCAAGTTGGTATCGCACTCGAATACAATCGCGCCAATACATTCCCAATCGCTTCAACCAATCGTCACGTGATAATTTAAACTTCTTGTCAAGTACACGGAATGAAATCCCTTTCGACTTGGCCCACATGTCCAACCATCGACGCCGGTTTCTGCGAGACATCCCACCAAATTTTTCCGGTTCTCGTTTTTCTTTTTTGCACTGCTCAAGGTAAGCGGTATGAAGAATCCGTATGCGACGGTAGAAACTTGCCCGGCCTTTGCGTGCGTGCGGTGGTGTTCGAAGGTACCATTCATACAAGGCCGTACTTATTGCCTCCACCGAAGGTGTCTTGCAAGCAATGCTTCGGTATGTTGAACCCAAAGAACCGGCGGCACGCGACGGCAAAAATTGACCTTCTTTGTATGCCTTGTACAACTTGAGGAGCATATCCTTTAATCTTGACTTTGTTTTTCGATCCTTCAAAATCTCGGGCTTGTTAAAACCAAAACCACTTTTGGAAATCCTTGAAGTCCTTTCTTGAATGTCCCGTGATTGTTTGCCAACACACCGGCAACGACAGTGAGAGCAAAAGCACTGACTCCAAAGACTCAATCCAACAATGGTAAGGTATGAACCATTGTTTCTGCAAACAAATCAATAACATACATCAAAGCAACAAAATCAAATAAATAGACACTAAGTAAATTACACGGCAAACAAAAACAAAGTTCTCAAATGCATGATCGCGATGTCGCGATGTCGCGATGCACTAGACAGATGCCGATGCGACTTCTGTGATTCCCAAATACGATATCGCGAATTCTGTCTCACTTTAATTCAATGTCAACATTCTTGTCCTGTTCTATTTCACTCCCCTCACAAGCTCATGGCAGGGCCATGGGCTGAATAAAAATAGTAGAACAGGACACACATGCATATGAGATTCAATAACATACTGATCCAGAAAAAACTGGCATGAAAACACAAAGCTCAAGCACAAAAAAAACCTAAAACCCTGAAAAAAACTGAAATCTGCATAGCAATCAAAATATCACAAATTGGGGGGCGAAGGAGTGAGACTGCACAAAACGGATATCGCCAGTGTGTCCGGTATCCCCAAAATAGGGGGGGGGGGGGTATGCAAAAAAATTTGAAAAAAAATTGAAAAAAAAAATTTTCGCTGCAAAAATTTTCCTAATCCCTGAAAAATTCTGCCTTGCGGTGCAGGACTGACGGACAACACTGTCAAACCACTTGAAGGCAGTATCACCATTGTATCCGGCACCCCTATTGTTTTTGCAAACAAATCAATAACATACATCAAAGCAACAAAATCAAATAAATAGACACTAAGTAAATTACACGGCAAACAAAAACAAAGTTCCCAAATGCATGATCGCGATTTCGCGATGTCGCGATGCACTAGACAGATGCCGACGCGACTTCTGTGATTCCCAAATA
Organism: Eutreptiella sp. 'Long Island Sound 2002'; assembly: GCA_964036045.1. Classification (NCBI taxonomy): domain Eukaryota; phylum Euglenozoa; class Euglenophyceae; order Eutreptiales; family Eutreptiaceae; genus Eutreptiella; species Eutreptiella sp. 'Long Island Sound 2002'. The sequence continues at coordinate 56,548,672 of OZ038385.1, read as the reverse complement.
CGATATTGCGAATTCTGTCTCACTTTAATTCAATGTCAACATTCTTGTCCTGTTCTATTTCACTTGTACAACTTCTCCAATGTCTTAGTCAAGTAGTTGTTCTTGTTTTTCGTCAAGCCGTTGCGCTCTCCTTCAGCCTTCATTGCATCGGCCATCCTCCCACAATACTCCCGAAGCGCCATCACGTAACGTTGCCGTTGTCCCGAACTCGTCTTGCTTCCTTGCTTGAAGGGCAATGCAAACACCGAAGCATGCTCTTCCTTGAGACCCAATATTTCTTGCTCCTGCTCGGAAATTTCTTCAACTTCTTCCGTCAATGGTTCTTGCGACGAAGGAATTGTTGATTGCGACGAAGGAATTGATTGCGACAGTTGCGATCCTTCCGCCGAAGCTGCTCCTTGGGACATCACAACTGCGAATGGAAAGATTGAAATTGAAGGAGCTTGCTGAGCAGCGCAACACTACATTGACATGGGCCATTTATGATGATCGCTGGTGCGAGATTGGCCATCGCTGCCCTGCTGCGCACCGCTCCTCTGCTGCGCACAATCGGCGATTGCTGCACGATCGGCTCGCTGCAGGATGCTGCTCGCTGCTGCCCTGTGCTGGCGGGAATCGAACCGCCGCCATGCCAAAAAAAACTAGCAACGCTGCATGGTCGCCTGCGCACGTGCACATTATAAGCAACGCCTGGCCAGGAGGCACGTCCGAATCAAAATAAGCAACGTTGCTTATCTACTGAGGAAGGGAGTAAACCGCTGCACTAAGGGTCCGGTCGCAAAAGATCCAAAGGTACTCGTGCACGCGCACACACACGCGGATGCGCACAGGAGGAGACATGACTCTCACCTCACGGGTGACAAATTGCTGGTCATGTGTAACCACGGAGGCACACACACACACACACACACACAAACTGAAGGGGAGGGAGGGACATACATGACAAGACAGGTACTTGAGCAAGGCTTCCTACCGTCCTTGGCCCCCTTTTTGTGTTTCCTCGTGCCTGGCCGTCACACAAGAGGGGTCTGGTGCCCGAACGAAGTGCGGATGTATGAACGCCCTCCTGACCCGTTGGTGCTGGCGCACTTGCTTGGCGCTCTCTGCATCCGCCTTCACGCCTTATTGACATACTGCATGACCATGACCATGGCACCACACACACACACACACACACACACACACACACACACACGATATACGCAACAAACAGGCACCAGCCAAGACGCGGGCAGCAGTCAAGAAGGCCTGTTTGCATCTAGTCAGGCACGCACAGTCAGCACAAAAGCATGGCCATTGTCTGGCTGCGCTAGGCGCTTTTCTGTAGTACAAGACGCACAGAGATGAGGGTCAGGACCAGCCCATGTTCAGCACCACTGCCGGCGCTGCTGGTACGGAGGCCTGTAGGACACAGCCAAATGCAAGCAGCCTGGCACTGCCCAGCCCAGCCCAGCCCCAAGTCAGTCCCCTCTATCTAGCACTACGACAGCGGTATCACCAGGCAAAAGCATCCCTTGCAGCACAGGCTCTGGGCCGAGCCATCATTTCTGCCTGTCCCCCATCCAGGCCCACACACACACGCAGGCGCGCACGCACCAGTGCCTGTGGCACAGGCTCTGATGCTGGGCCAGTCTGACCATGGACTCCAAAGGAGTGGTCAGCAGTGGCCCAAGCTCCTTGCCGGGCCTGAAAAGCACTTCCTCAGTGGCTACAGTAAGTAAGGCTCTGAAGGGTAGAAAAACAGAAAAGCTGGACATCAGTTCCCTGAGTACGGTACTCCCTGCCATGCACCTAGATGGGCGACCGGAGCCCCCCCCACCTGTAAAGCTGCGGGCGAGCGCACGAAGCCCCATGCCCCCTTACACGACCCAGTGCACCACATGATATGGCATACTCCGGGTCTGTTGACTGAACAAAAACACATCGTACATCCTTTTGATGTTGCCTGCTTAAACACACACACACACACACACACACACACACACACACACACACACACACACACACACACACACACACACACACACACACATACACACACACACACACACACACACACACACACACACACACACACACACACACACACACACACACACACACGATTGCAAGACAAACGGGGGCAACGCGGTTTCCGAGTGTCAGAATCATCGTCAGTTGGATCGTCAAACAAGGCAAAGCAAGTTCGACACCAATAGGCGCCTTTCGAAAAAAATAGACACTCAGAAACACAACACACACACACACACACACACACACACACACCTTGACAACCCTGCACTAGAGGATGGGTTTCCGCCAGGCTACCCAATGGCCTGACCGGGGCTTACCTCCGCCTTCCACGGCCCCTGACCCTCAGAGTGTTCCCCCGGGTCGTCCTCAGATATGCCGGAGAAGGACCTCTCGGTGAGCGCCCCGTCCGTCGACCGCGACCTGGACCTCGAGCTGGCGCTGTGCGCCACGGCCTGCCCGAGCTTCTCCCCCAGGACCGCCACCTGCATGACCCCGTGCACCCCCCCGCCCACAATGCCATGCAGGCCGCCCGGCAGCCGCTGCGACACCTGCAGCGACTTGCGCTGCCCCGTCTTACAGTACACCGCGAAGTGCTCACAGTTGTTTTTGACTACGTCGTACTGGGGCCAGTCCTGCCGCTCCAAGTGCCCCAGGGCCCGCTCTACCGTCTCCGTCAGCGGGTCGCACGGCATCTTGTGCGACGCCCCAGAAGTCTTCGAGGCGGGACTGTTGTACAGCACGCGGTGCAGGTCCTTGTGGTCCTTGCAGCTCTCGGGCCCGTCGGCCACCAGCAGGAACTGCTCCAACGTGATGCGCTGCACCCGGGCTCTCTGAGGGTGTGCACGGAGACATAGAGGCACGAGGGAGGGCACAGAGGCGTGGGCATGTGGGAGATCACAGGGGCAGGGGCATGAGAGAAGGCACAGAGTTTCTGTGAAGTGTGGTGCCGGGCTGTTTGGCAGGAAAATCAGCCAATTGAAAAAGGGGGGAAGGGGCAGGTATGTATTAGAAGAGAGGAGGGGGGGGGAGGGGGGGCAAAAATTTGTGTACCAAAAACAAGAGTTTCCCAATGGTAAATTTCGTTTTTTCCCACGATGGTCACTTTGGTTTTTTGGGGGGGGGTGGTTCAGAGGCGGACCCTCCCTCCTCCTACGGGGTACGGCCATTCCGGTACTTCCCTGGGGAGGGGAGGTTTCGTAACACCCGTACCTTCGAATATCGGTTGCTCCGGGACATGCTGAAGGCACTAGTGGCGATATCTGCCCACTTGTCAGGCACGCCAATGCACCACTGGTCTGAGGACCCCGCGACGGCAGGTGTGATGTAGCCACTTTGACTTCTCCCGCATGGTCCCATGCGGCAGGGGTTGTGGAGCCATGGTAGATCCAGCCCATTGCGGGGACCCTTATGACTCCTTCCCACTGTAGGGAGGAGCCTGAATGGCGACACAACCCCCGCCGGTTTGGTGTCCCCAAAGTGCGCGGGAAAATCGTCACCCAACGGGCACCATCAAAACAGCCTATATGAGGAATTTGTCATCCCCCCAACCTGCTCCCCTGAACGGGGCTGTTGCACCCTCTTGTGGAGCAATCTCCAACATACCTACCCGTGCGACATGGCCAAAACCGAGGGTGTCGGCCAGCGAGGCTGCTTGACACGTATACGTACCTGGCGTGAAAACCGGCCCCTCCAAAGAATGAGAGGCAGGTTCCTACCAACCGTAATAAGCAACGCCTCTTTGGCGTAGAGACGTGGCCATTGCAAGGGAGGGGGGGTTTGCATGGCCCCGCACAGTGTCACTCCACCCTCCCTGTGGTGGTGGGGCGGCACAGAGGCGGGGGCGTGAGGGAAGGCCCAGAGACCTTCATCATCTGCTGCAGAAGCCCCGGCTTCAGTACCTCCTTGGGCGTGACCCGCTCTGGCAGCTCCGTGCCGCGCGGGACGTTGAGCTCCACAACATGTGTCTGCCCCTCCGTCAAGCCCTTCTCGACCACAATCCCGTGGTGCGTGAAAAGGCCTTTGAGGTTGACCGTGTAAATGTGGTCCCCCTCGCGCAGCTCCTGAAAAGAGCAGGCGTTGCCCGTGGCGGGGATCTGGGGGCTCTGAGGGCCGGTAGGCGCGGGCTGCAGACCCTGTGGGAGCGCCAGATGCAGCGGGGGGTCGCGGCGGATCTTGCGGACGACTTCGGTGGACTGATTGGTCTGATCCATCGCCGCAAAGTTCATTGTGTACATGTTGCCCTTCATGTTCACGATGCACACCTGTTTTGAGGGTCGCAGGTCGCTGCAGTATGCGTGCACTCACGCCGGGAACTGGAGGTGCCCCCTGTACTGTGGCAACGTGCCAATAGAGAGCGGGGACCATCCCCCCGACACCCCCATGCGCTCCAGGACACACCCGCACCGAGACACCGGCACCACGCAACAAAAACAGCCACAAGGCGCAAGGCACAGGACCATTCGCGTGCTGACCTCACCGGCGGCACTCCAACAGTCTACTCATGGCCGTCCCCGACAGTGGGAGGGATTGTTTCTTATCAGACCCCAAAAACTGCCGGCGGGGGTTTGTCTTTGCGCTTAAGGAACCCCCGACAGACATTGACCTGTTGTGTCAGCGATTGGCGATCAACTGATGGCACTTGATATTTTTTGTATCGCCCCGCCCCCTCCGGTGTTCTACCCAGAGGCCTGGCCGGTTGCACGAGCTCCTATGCAAACTAGTCCATGGTCACAAAGGTGTCAGTTCCCACGTTCATTCAGGCAGCTTTGCCGTATGAAGGGCACGGGCGAAATCCAGCCTTTTCTTGGTGCAGACGCAACCGGAGTGCGGGTGGGGGGTCCGGTTGGGTTGGGTCTCGGCTTGCGCCAAAGGTGGTGTCCCACGGCCTGCGCGACCTGACCTCAGCGGCACGACTGGGCTTCAACCTTCGGTGGTCGGGGGGGGGGGGGGCTTTACTGAGAAAAGGCTTGTGGATGGGATGGGACTGGTGCTGCATGTTCCCTCTGGGGCTAGTGCCCCGGAATAAATGTGCTTTCGAGCTGGCACAGGGGACCACCCTTTTCCGGCCTGTTGGCGGTGGTCGGAGGATCACCAGGCCCCCACACCACGTCAAGGTCTCCGGTCCCATGGTCTAGGGGGGCATGGGGGAGGGCTGGGGGGGGGGGGGTTGTCAACGGAGCCTCCGGAAAGCTGACCCCCTGTGTGACAGAGCCGTCTCGACCGGAGGTTCTGGAACCGGTTCATGGGGAGGCACATCAAAGTGATATCTCGTGACAGAGCAGGACGGGGGGGTGCTGGGAGCCGGCCCCCCAATTCCCGCTGCCACGCTTGTGCACTGTGTGGGTGACCACGACTGCTGTCGGTTAATCGCCAACCGCTGCCGGTTCGATGGGACTGGTGCTGAAGCTTCACTCTCAGGCTAGTGCCCCCAAATAGCCTTTTCACAGGGGTACTGGCCCCGGCATGAGCCATCCCTAGACCCCACAGGAATTTGACACACCTCAGAGGTATGTAGTGTATGCCCCACTCTAATTTAGAACCGCCCTCTGGGCACTTAATGGGGGTCTCTCACAGGCTGTCGCTTCTTTTAGCACACATCGCCCGGCCGTAATACCGCTGGAGCATGGCCACAGAAGTAACGCCTCGTACTGTCAGAGCATTTAAGTGAAACTCGGCAGCCCAGAGCCCAGACACCCGGGCCGGGAGTCGCACGTTGTAACCGTGGGTGCCTGCTTCCCGCTTGTGCCCAGACTCATGCACCCTGTGATAGGGTGTCCTCTCTGGCCCGCTCGCATACTCTCATATAGCCATCTCATGACAACAATGTGTGATGAGGAGGAGTCACAGAGGGTCTTCCACGTTCATGCCCGCCCCTGGCGGCCACGGTGGGGTAACAGCATAAACTGGTCCCTCCTCCTCCTCCTCCCCCTGCTTGCCTCGGGAGAACAGCACCACATGTCCCACTATGTGCTCAGGTCCCTTCCGCGTCGGATGTGTCTCAAAATGATCAGCGCAACGTACCCGTCATTTTGGTACGATATGTTGTGCCCCCCTGCCTCCCCAGCCCCCCTCTTAGCCCTCTCCTTTTCAAGCGAGAGTTGGCGGGTAGTCGCAGTGGAACCGACGCGGACGGGGGCCCTTGGGGGGGGGGGGCAAAAAAATCCACAGCGGGGTCCTCTTCTTGGGGGCTTTGCCATCGGGCAACTTCATTAAGGAGGGGTCGCATCCACAGACCCAGCCCAGCAGCCGTCAACCAATTGTTCCTTCCTGGCGCTACTCGCGTCCGCAAAAAAAAAGGCAAAAGCTGCGGTGATGAACTGCGTACACAACTTTGGCTCAGGCGCCCAGCGCAATTTGCACAGATAAGTTTAGATAGGGCAGCGGGTGGGGGGATGGGGGGGGGGCAGCAGAGGTAGAGCTTGAACACCCCGGCCAGGCCATCCCGGGGGTCACCTGGTCCCTTGGACGGCTTGGAACTCGATTCCCGTACTGGTACGTCAGGCGTCATGTGTCAGGAAGGCTGAATCATGAATGAACCGCTTGAAGAGGATGCAGAGGGGCAGGGGGGAAGGGGGGTTAGGGGGGGCCCTATACCCAACGGTTTGTGGACTGAGAAAGGGCCTGCAGATGTTTTCTTGAATAAAATTGACTTTGTCTCCAAAAAATATGTTGTTAGACACGGAGGACGGGGGGGGGGCTCCTCTTTGAAAATTCAGCATTGCAAAGGCGTCTCTGGGGAGGGGGCGCATTGGCAAGCGGGACTGTGCTTAGGAGAGAAGAGCGTTTGTCCCCACACCGAATACCCGCCGCCAGGCTGCACTGAGTGGGTGGCGAGTGTGGGCGGAGCGGGGGAGCAGGGGGGGAGCCCAGTGCACTCACTGTGGACCACTGCCAATACTCAGCCCCACTGCCAATACACAGCCCCACTGCCAACGCACAGCCCCACTGCCTAAGCACAGCCCCACTGCCTATGCACAGCCCCACTCCCTACGCACAGCCCCACTCCCTACGCACAGCCCCACTGCCTATGCACAGCCCCACTCCCTACGCACAGCCCTACTGCCTACGCACAGCCCCACTCCCTACGCACAGCCCCACTCCCTACGCACAGCCCCACTCCCTACGCACAGCCCTACTGCCAACGCACAGCCCCACTCCCTACGCACAGCCCTACTGCCTACGCACAGCCCCACTCCCTACGCACAGCCCTACTGCCTATGCACAGCCCCATTCCCTACGCACAGCCCCACTGCCTATGCACAGCCCCACTCCCTACGCACAGCCCTACTGCCTACGCACAGCCCCACTCCCTACGCACAGCCCTACTGCCTATGCACAGCCCCACTCCCTACGCACAGCCCTACTGCCTACGCACAGCCCCACTCCCTACGCACAGCCCTACTGCCTACGCACAGCCCCACTCCCTACGCACAGCCCTACTGCCTACGCACAGCCCCACTCCCTACGCACAGCCCTACTGCCTAAGCACAGCCCCACTGCCTATGCACAGCCCCACTCCCTACGCACAGCCCCACTCCCTACGCACAGCCCTACTGCCTACGCACAGCCCCACTCCCTACGCACAGCCCTACTGCCTACGCACAGCCCCACTGCCTATGCACAGCCCCACTCCCTACGCACAGCCCCACTCCCTACGCACAGCCCCACTGCCTAAGCACAGCCCCACTCCCTACGCACAGCCCTACTGCCAACGCACAGCCCCACTCCCTACGCACAGCCCTACTGCCTATGCACAGCCCCACTCCCTACGCACAGCCCTACTGCCTACGCACAGCCCCACTCCCTACGCACAGCCCTACTGCCTACGCACAGCCCCACTCCCTACGCACAGCCCTACTGCCTACGCACAGCCCCACTCCCTACGCACAGCCCCACTCCCTACGCACAGCCCCACTCCCCACGCACAGCCCTACTGCCTACGCAAAGCCCCACTGCCTATGCACAACTCGGCTGCCCGTGCACAGCGCCACTGCCCCCCGCCCCCCCGTCCCTCAACTGCGCCGCACCGCCATTCACGACACAGACCTGCGACCCCTCCACATACGCCTCCTCCAATTCCCGCATCACATGTTGGGGCAGGCAGGACCAGGCGTCCCCGACCTGCACCTCCCATACCGGCCCCTCAGCGCCGCTGGCGGGGGTACCCGGCGACGACGGCACCCTCCCAGAGGCCACAGAGCTCGTGGGAGACGGGGGACCAGAACTTCTGCGGCTTTGGCCGCCTCCGGAGGCGGAGCGTGCGGGCGAGAGCGGCGGGGTCACTAACCGGGGCAGCCCCGGCGACTTTGATCGAATAGCCCGGGAGACGCCGGTTCCGGTATTGGTCTGCCTCAAGACCTTGAGGTCAACGGCGTACACGTTCCCTTTCATCGTGATCATGCAGGACTTGTGCCCGCTGGCCACGGCGGCATTCAGTTGGTCCGACGCCTCCGCAGGCAGCGTCGACCACGCCCCATCCACCTCCACCTCCCACTCCCGGGCCTCCGTGGGCGGGACTACCTTCGGGATGGGGCCGTCCATCGCTGCGGCGACTTCCGAAATGTGTGGCGCGGGGGAGACTGTGCGCGCGTGCGTCACTCGTTCAAGTGCACGACGCTGCGGTCCGGCGAGAGACGGGCATTGGGCATGACAAAAGACACTAACATTGCGGGGGACAGAGGTACGGCAGCGTCAGACGGACTTGTGCGTGAATGGCTAAACTAAACCTTCGGCAACGAAACGGGGTCTGACCCTGAAGCCAATGAACTGTGCCCTAATGCCAACGCACTTCATGCAGTCATTGTTCACCGGGGGGGGCGGGCGACTCCTCGCGCAGGACGCGGAGTACCCCACCAACTAAGGGGACAAGGTCCAGCTTCATTATTGTTTATGATCGGACCCCCGCATTGCAACCAGCCGCTCTAGCTCAGTCGGTAGAGCGCAAGGCTCTTAACCTTGTGGTCGCGGGTTCGAGCCCCGCGGGCGGTAACTGTGTTAACTGTTGGCACGAGGCCTCATGGCAAGCGGCGGCTTGGGATCCGGGGATTTAGGAGGGATAATTGGCGGCTGGGTGGGGTCCGGGAGGGGAATTTGAGCGGGGGGTCCTGGACGGGGTGATTTAGGGGGGTTTCTGTGAGGGGTGAGGGGGACAAGCCCCCCTAACCACCCCTTCCCTCCCTTTAACGCAGACTTGTGCACCCTAACCCAAACCCCAACCCCTAACCCTAAACTTTGGAGCTAGTTGGTTAGGGCACGCCGGCCATGTTTGTTAGACTGCACAAGACCTTCAAAATTTGTTCACGGCTGCCTTTTGCCACAGTATTGCTCTCCACTTTGGACCCCAACACTGGCCCTGACCCTAGCCCTCACCGTAACCCTAACCCGAGATCAGCGCCAGGGTTAGGGCTAGGGCTAGGGTTAGGATTGGGGCTTGGGTCAGGGTTGGGGTTAGGGTGAGGTAGGGGTACAAAATGGAGCGTAACGATCAGGCAGCCATGAACAAGTTTTTGGTTCGGGTGCGTTTTGTGCCCGTGGACCGTTGGGGCGCCCACGGACTGCTGAGGCGGGTACCTTTGGCAACGAACTGTTGGCGGGGGGGGGGGGGGGGGGCTGCTTTGCGTCTGAGGACTGGCGGAGCCGGGACCCCTATGGCCCAGTTGAATGAATGAAAATCTGGATTCTGAATGGCTCTGAAGCAGGCCGCCTGTTGAGCAGTGGAAGGGTGACCAGCCCTGCTGACACACCCCTTTCTCTGTGCACCGCAGGCGTCGAAAGCAGTTGTCGTGCAAAGAAAGCCAAATGTCATCGATGCGGTCAATCCCCGGAGCAAAGGGAACGTATCAAGGGACCGAAACGAAAATCCATAACCCCCTCCCTCTCCTCCGGTTCTGAACTATTCTACAGACGCCACGCTCGGAATTGGAATTGAGTCATTTCCACCGGCAGTACCCACTTTTTGATTGTGCTCCTCCTCCTCCCCTGACAAGGTCGTGGGGACTATGCGCAGCATCGAGTCACATGAGCGAGAGCGCCCCTCCGCCCTTGGGTCCAGCCATCGGGCCCTCCCGGGGGAAGGTGCACTGCGGACGAGGTAGAGGTACCGCTGTATGCGCAGTGCCGAGGGCCCATGCGGCGCGTGTTTCAGGTGTGGTACGTCCGGTCAGTGGGTGCGCCAGTGCGGGACGCGTACCATCCCAGACCGATCCCCAGCAGACGGCAGCGGGTGCTGCGGGGGCTGGGCAGCGGCTCACGCGCTGTACACCGTGTGTTCGACGGACACAGATCCGCAGATGCACAGGCACCCGGTTCACGCCCCCGAGGGAAGGGCTGTTGGTCAGAGGGTAGTGTGTGCTTCGGCTGTGCAACTCCGGAAAAAAGAAGGCATCCCGTGCGACCGCAGCCCTGCAGCAGTGGGCACGAACCCCCCCCCCCTGTGTGACATTCCGTCGGGTTGTTGCTCCTTTACGGGGCCCTGGACGGTCACCCGTTCTTCCCTCCGCATGTTGCGTCGGGTCGCTGCTTTCTGTCGGCCGCTGCGGCCGGTGCTCCTGCTGGTGTCGTTTCCGCGTTCGCGGAGCCCAGTAGTTGGTGTGTTGGGGCTGTGCTGAATGTGGCGTGGTGTGCCGTTTGCGTGTCAGCGGCGCCCAATAATTGGCGTATTGAGGATGTGCTGGTTGTTGCGGTGGTCGTTTGACTGTCCACACACCTCTGTCCACAGGCCGTCCATAGCCTGCCTCGCTGTGTTTCTGTGCGGCCCAGGTGCCCTGTTCCTCCACGCGCTGTCCGCGCCGTCCCCCCCCCCCCGCCCCCCCACACACACACCCCGGGCCACACCTCCAAAAGATGTGGGTATGGGGGGGGGGGGGGGGTTGGTGCGATGTGTGCACCTCAACGCAGGTCTCAGCATCCGAACAGCCCCTGCACGACAGCCCCGAGGCGCACACCGAGTCCGTCACTTTCTGCTCCACGGTGCTGTTGAGACTGACGCTCTCGCACAGCAGCGCGAGGAGGCCCTGGTCCACCGTCGCGAAGTCGAAGCCGTGCGGCGGCGTCAGGTCGAACGACTGCTCCCCGATGTACCCTGAGCCCAGAACACCGCACCGCGAAGGCCCGGGGCCGGGGCTGTGTCAGAACGGGAGGGGGGGGGGTCTGGGACCCAAAACTTTGTGTACCAAAAGTGGCCCGACCAGTTTCCCTTTCGTAAATTTCGTTTGGTCCCACGGCGGTCACTTTGGTCGGGGGGGGGGGTATACCCCTCCTCCTGCACGGCCATTCTGATACTTCACCGCCGTTTGAGGGGTCCACTGGTCTGCCCAGTCCCTCACGCCCCCGCTCCCCCGCGCCCGGACCGCGGGGCGGGGGCCGACAGGGGCACAGGCCTCGAACATGGGACTCCCCATGAGGCCCCGATCCGCCGGGGGCAAAAGTGTGATCATGAGGCGGGGAGAGCCACGGGAATCCCGGCCAGGGCTGCTTTTGAGGGCGTGGGGGGTCTGGGCGGGGGTTGGGGGTGGGGGGGTCCCATCCCCCCCCCCCCCCCCCCCGTGTGACATTCCGTCGGGTTGTTGTTCCTTTACAAGGCCCTGGACGGTCACCCGTTCTTCCCTTCGCATGTTGCGTCGGGTCGCTGCTTTCTGTCGGCCGCTGCGGCCGGTGCTCCTGCCGGTGTCGTTTCCGCGTTCGCGGAGCCCAGTCGTTGGCGTGTCGGGGCTGTGCTGAATGTGGCATCGTGTGCCGTTTGCGCGTCAGCGGCGCCCAATAATTGGCGTATTGAGGATGTGCTGGATATTGCCGGGGTCGTTTGACTGTCCACACGCCTCTGTCCGCAGGCCGTCCATAGCCTGCCTCGCTGTGTTTCTGTGCGGCCCAGGTGCCCTGTTCCTCCACGCGCTGTCCGGTCCGTCCACCATATGTCCTTCCCCCCCCCCCCCCCCCCAAGTGGTGCTGGGTTGTCAAAAGGAGCCCCGATGCCGGTTCGGTAGGTCGATACCCGGCTGGTCCGGCTGGCTCCCCACTTTTAGGGAAGGGGTGGCCCAAAGATCTGGGCCAAGAGGCACTACCCTGGGCCCTCCCGCGGGGGGGGGGGGGGTGGTCCTGGTCTTGCGGTCGAGGGTCCGGGTGCGGCATCCCGGTTTGGGGGGCTGGGGGGGTGCCGTGCAGTGCCCCCGGGGGTCCAGTGCCATGTCTTTGTGTGACCTGCTCATCGGTGGAGGTCGCTTCTGGGGGGCAGCGCGTGGGAGTGGGGGGGGGGGGGGCGGGTGTCGCCACCGGCCCTTGGGGCGCCCGATCCCCCGCCGGCGCTTCACGAATCATGTCTCTTGCCGGTGAAGTTCGGAGGGTGCCCTCCGCCACATCTGACGTGGGAAGTCGTAACACAGGGCACGGGGGCTGCCGGACCACCGGGGCGCTGCAGGTCCAGGCATTTCGCCCGCGGTGGCGCAGTTTTGAAGGGGGGGTTGCAGGTCCGCGGGGGCGGGCGTCAAGAGGCTGAACTGGATGTCCCCGCCATAGACGCTTCCCGCCATTGTTCATCAGCAAGTTTTCGTCCCAGTGTCCGGGTTTGTGCTGCGCGACGCGGGGCGCGGGGGGGGGGGGGTCGTGCGATACCCGCCCTTTCAAACGCAGGCATTGACCACCCGTCGGACCCACCGCCGGGGCACCGTCGCAGGGGATGTACCTTGCACGACCGACATCCGATTGGTCGTCAGCGTCCCGGTCTTGTCGGAGCAGATCGTGTTGGCCCCCCCCATCGTCTCACATGCCGCCAGGACGCGCACGAGGCAGTTGTCCCGCTGCATTTGCTTCATGGAGTAGGCCAGGGAGATGGTCACTGCCAGGGGCAGCCCTGCGACGCCCAAAAACGAGGTCAAATGGCTCAGGTGTCGCAGGGCACATGACGCCTGATGCAAAGGCCCCCCGGTTCGAGCCCCAGAGGGCGGGGGGGGAGGGGGGGCAATGGCAGGAGCGCACCATCGTAGAGTGCCCGTGAGCCCGCGAGCCGTGCGGGATGCTGCGAGGAATAGAGGGTAACGGTACGCTGGAGTCCGGAGATTGCCTCGCCTCACCTCACCTCCACCGCACCTCTGACATCCGATGGCCCGGGCGTGCGGAGGGTAGGCGTGGGCAGACGTCACACGTGTGCGTCAGTCCCGCACGCGCAAGTGCTCTGGGGGTTTTGCACTCGGGCAGAAAGCGAGGCCGGGCGAGGGGCGCAACAGCCGAACGGGGATGCCTCGCGCCCTCCACTTTATCGGGCATCTGCACAGCACCACACAGCAACGCCCCACGCACTGCAACGCACTGGACGGCAGAACCAACGGGTAGAGCGCCGGGCCATTCACCCGGGCCACCGCATAACGACGGTGTGGCGTGTCATGTGAGTCAAACCCGGTGGATACCCCCGGACAAGTGCCCCGGTAAAACCGCGTTGTTAAGTGGGATGAGGCATAGACATTTGCGGCAAACAAACAGCGCAGACGGACTCCGCAGACTGACCCTTTTGGTAGCAAAGCCGAGTACAGAGCTGTGGCGCATCGCTCTTTTGCGTCCGAAACTCTTCAGAGGAGCAACGCTGCATGGTCCAAGCAGCCCCCCCCCCCCCCCTCCCCCCCTTTCGGTTGTTGCATCCCTGTGGCCAACGCTTTCGCTCGACGGGAAGCGTGGGTGAGGCCTTTTTGCCTTCTTTCGGGACAGGGGTTAGGACGGCAATAACCTCCGGCGGTTGGGCGGTAGTCGATGGCGGTTGGCGTGCAACTGACCGCGGTTGAAGGGTAATCGTGAGCATTCTATTTTGTCAACGTGAAGGAGAGATTTTTCGAGTGCTCCAGTCGGGCCTCTATGTTCCGCTGCCGCGCAAGGTCCAATAACCGATAGAGATTGTGCGTGCATGCGCGCGCGCGCGCGTGTGTGTGTGTGTCCGATATACTCGTGGGAGAGTGAGGTGAGCCGAGACTATCCGGACGATTTCCCGGGTCACCATATCAACTGGGTGACCGACACCCTAGTGCGTTCCCTCTTGTGCCCCACCTGGAGCTCGAACCCGGACATCCGACTCCGGCGTCATGCTATGACACCCGCGCCAAGTGGACCTCCTATACGCACGATGGGGACCGGGGGCACAGAGGGGGTGCGTCGTGCAGTTCCTACCGAGGCAGCGTGACAGTCAGCCACAATTCTTTGGTCAGGAGGTTGGAGGACGAGGGGGTATTGGGTGAGTGCGGGGTTGCTTGGATGAGGGAGGGGTGACTGGCGGGGGGTAATCAGGTCAGAACCTCCACTCCAAAAAATTTCCTGTAATAATTCTGCGTTAGAGTGGGGGTTCAGGTTCAGGTTAGGGACAGGCCTCAGGCCCTCAAGCTCCTATCTGAACTCTAATCGTAGAACCCCAACCCGAGGGTGCGGGGTCAAAGGCAGGTCTGTGGGAGAAGCAAAGCTGCTGTGCTGCTGTGTTGGGGATTGCGGGCTGCACCTTCCGGAATGGCGACCACAACAATCGTCACCGCGACGATCAGGAAGTCCAGGAACGGCTTGATATAGAACGCGTGGGCGTGCAGACCGAAGGTCATGTACAGCTCTTTGAGCGACAGCACCCCGAAGGTCGTCACGGCGGCGTATAGGCCGAACATCCCAATGGTGTTGGCCAACTCCTGCGGTGATGGCAGGGCGGTCCTTCGCCAAAAAACGAAAAAATCTCCGGACGCCGGGGGTACCCCTGTGGCGCCCAAATGTCGAAAGCTGCACCACCCACGACCTAAGACCAGCTTGAATGACCTTTTCTGTACCTTCAGTGTTGCCTCAGAAGTGAATCCCCACGTCCCTGACGCCAGCGTGTGCCAGCCACGTTCAATCAGTCTTGGTGTGGCTTACAACTTCCCCACAATTTGGGTCACGGATATGTCAGAAACGTCGAACATCGTCGTATTTTTCAGAAAGCGGATTCGGAAACCGAACAAATGCTCAGACACTAATGCGTGAATTGCCGTAGGGCACCGTTGAAGGTTTCCCCTCAGTAACTTCAGTTTTGAGTGACGACGCCTTTCACGGAGCACCAACTGCCGTCAGTTTACGGCCAACGGGCCATCGTTGACGATCAACGGCACTCGGTTGACTGCCGACCGCCGTCGGTGGAGCGCCAACCGCTGCCGTAACCGGAGCACTGGGCACTGCCACAGACCTCGAGCTTCTCCTGCAGCGGAGTCTCCGACTTCTCCACCTCCAGCGCCGCAGACAACTTCCCCTCGCACGAGGACTCGCCGACGCCCGTGACCAGCATCTCACCGCCGCCTTGTGTCACCATTCCGCCGGCCAAGAAGAACGGGTCCTGCAGCGGAAGATTGCGGACAAGTGCAGGCGAGAGGGGGAACGTCAGACCCGCAGCTGCAGCACCACTAGCCCGGCCGAGGGCCTCGGGAAGGGGGGGTTGGCATGACGCCCGGTTGTGTTGCTGTCTGCAGCTGGCGGCGCCTGTGACCCTCGCGCCGCTTACCGCTGCCATTCCCTTTCCCTCCGCAGGCGGCGGCGCCCATCGGCATCTCACCCCCTTGTGCCCTCCCTCTCCCTGCCTGGCCTATCCTCACCTCCCCTACTCACCGGATCCCACAGTGCCACGAGAGAGGCTCTACAGGGTTCGATGGAAGGGAGTCTCGGCCTCAAAGGACCCCTGGGAACCCCCCCGGAATTTCATTCGGGGTAGACGTCAGTTTGGCGGGACAATCTCAGGGGAAAGGACATATCTCTGGATGTCATGGACGTTTTGGTCCATTTCGTGAAGTCCAACTCAGAGTGAGGACATCGACGTCGCCGAGGCTCTGGAAAAAGGCCTAAATTTACTGCTCCTTTCCTCGGGAGGTTGTGCCAACGGAGCCCCGGACAGTCCCTGTTTCACTGCTCTGTGTCGGGTCCACACGGAGGAGGGCAACTGCCCTCATCGTTGGGCGGCGGGGGGGGGGGGGGGGCTGACCACGTATGTACCTCGAATTGCACTGCGCCCGTCGCGTCCATCGCGGGACGTCTGCGTCAGGCGCTGCAACAGCCAAGCCACGTGGACTTCGTGTGCACACGGGAGGGGCGTAGACTTAGAGGGGCATGTCCGTCAGTCCCTGTGCCCCTACTCAGGGGTGCGGGTGCCCCGTCCCTCAGGAGTGACGCTTCGTTGAGGTCCAACCACGTCTGTCTGCCCTCAACGGCCCGCCGGCCGCCCCGCGAACGCTGGACCTTGTCTCCCGACCGCTCTGCGCGCCATGTACCACTTTTGAAGCCACCTTTCCGCCTCGTGCCCCTCAAGAGCATCCCCAGCCCCTTCCCCAAAAAATGGGGGCTTTTGGGCACAGGCACGCAGAGACACTTCCGTTGGCGTCCGCAACAACCTTTTTGGATGATGGAGGAGGACGATGCAATGTCCCCAGAAATTCTGATGTGTGGTGACCACCCTTGTGCGACAAAAGCAGGTCACGCGAAAGGGGATCGAAGTGGGCACGTCGTACACAGCACCCAACCAGCCTTTCTGGACTCCTGCAGTGTTGTTTGCCAGCCACGCGGGGCCCACCCGGGCCGGCTCCACTGACCACCCTCCTGACAACCATCAGTCGAAAATGAACGGAGGGTTGAAGGCGGCATTGCGTTTGTGTGTGTGGGGGGGGGGGGTCACAGCACACATAGACATGCACACAATAATCGGCACGTCGCACCGATCACTGTAAGATACATGTGAGCGCAAAAAAACACTTTTCCGGCCCCCTCTTCATGTGGGATTCCTTGGTTGCCACTGGGCAACGAACTGTCGAAATGGAGTGGGGTCGGGGATGGGGCAGGGGGGTCCTTAAGGGAGGGGGGGGGGGAGCCTTCGTAACACCAACATAAACGAACGCTCATGGAGACGCTCTCTGCTTCCTGGTTATGGGACCTTCTGTACTTCAGAGGTTGGCGGTTGGCGGTTGGCGGTTGGTGGCGATTGGTGGTCATGGGACCTTCGGCTTTGGGATGCTTCGGCTCATGGGAACACCTCAGGAAGACTTGATGGCCTTGCAGGTGACACCCCACGCGGCCTGAGAGCATGCACGTGATCCCTCTGCCCCCGCCCGCCAGCACCCGCGGCGGAGATCAGAGCATCGCAGTCTGGAGGGCAGCGGGGTGGGCGGGCCAGCAGACCGCCTCGTCCCAACCCATCGGACCCACGCCGGACGGAGGGGCAAGGGGGGCGGTGGACGAAGGGCGAGGGGCGAGGGTAGCGTACCCGGACCCACGAGAGGCTTCCCGGGCCTGCACAACAACTCCCCGGACACCGGCGCGGTTTCATTGCAAATAGCTCTGGTCCCTGGTGCGGTTGGATGCCATGGCTATCCCTGGGCGCTCGGAGGCTTGGGGCCCAGAGAGGGGGGGCAGGATTGTGGGTGAGACTGGAATGTCTATCCCGCTGCTGGCCCTATGCCACGGCGCCGGGAACATTCCAACGGCATTTCTAAGAATCAAAAATGGACTGAATATGGTCCAACGTGCGCTTGGGGACGGTTGGTACTTCGTTCACGCCCTGAAATACAGGACAAGTGGACGGGGGCGCAATCGTCATTGACTGCCAGAACTCAATGGAGTGCTTGCTCCTTCAGGGGCCTTCCGCAATTGAGCTCTGGGAGGGGGAGGGGAGGCATAGACCAAAACCAGCCCCGGATGAGACCTTGTCAGCGCCTTTGTTTATGGGCTCCGACTCCCCGGTCTGCGCGGACTCATCGCAGATGATGTCTTCGCCGGCCACGTACACCCCATCGGCTCCCAGAATGTCCCCGTATCCGATGCGCAACACGTCGCCCACCACCACCTCCGCAATGTCCACGCGGGTGCGCTTGCCGTCGCGCACGACAGACACCTGAGGAGCAGGACGGAGGGGGGCGGCCGTCGCGGCTGCGGCCCACAGCAATCACTACACCCCGGCCCGTCCACACTGCACCAGGGCCTCCCCTGAGCAAAGCAAAGCCGCACCGGAGGTCGGTTCGTATTGCGTTGTCCGCAACACAAACGGGATACGTGTGGCGGGGGGCGCGCACAACGCACCGAGTGTACTGGGCAGCAGAAGTGTTGTAAGACGCGGCTAAGACGTCTAAGACGCGTCTCAGGAAATCCAGGACTGTGCTCGGGTCTTCACCAACACCGCCGGATCCTTTGCATGTTCTTGCAAGTCCGGATATACTTTGAATACTGATACCAGGGGCGACCCGCCTACTTCTCCTTTTCCCCATCCATGCACAGTTTAGAGAGAGGAACAACTGTACGTAGAGCCTCCGGTGCGTCGGCTGTGGATCTCTACGTCTTTAGAGTAATGGTATAGAGCAACGGTATAGATTAACGGTATGGAGGTTCATGGCAACTCCCCCTCTCCTTCCGACGCGGATCCACCCAAGTTGACCAGAATCCGCTTTGCTACATCGGGTCCGCAGACGCACACGCACTCGCGACGCCGCGATGGCGCGCACCTCTTTCTTCGCTGTTTGTTTGTTGAGCTCCGCAAACTTCAAGGCCTTGTCGTAGTTATTCCAGGCGCTCACAAACGTCACGACTCCAACGGACGCCAGAATGGCGGCCCCTTCAATCCATCCGGTCGCGTACTCAATCTCCCCCGTGGAGGGGTCGGGCACCGTCAGCCCCAGAATCTGTAGCGAGAGAACGGCCCTCAGAACACGGCCCTCCGACACGCAGGAAGAAAACTGCTGGCGCCCTACCCATGGACCAGGGGCGGGGGGCTTGAGCGGCGGTACGGTGCACGCACGGGCGCTGCAAAACAGTACACGCCCCAAAGGCGTTGCCGAAGTCAAAATGACGCCGTTGTGGCACAAAATCGCGGATGAGAGGGATCTGGGCGCATTTGTAACGGGTGCGCAAGCAGTGGGCTTTCTCCTGCACAATACGCACCGTGCAACCACCGCTTCAGCCTATGACGAGAAGCCAGCCCTCCCACCCCTGGCAGCGCACCACGGCCTGTGTTACACAGGCCCACTCCCACTGTGGGGGAGACTAACCTCAAAAGGCCGTGGGAGAGACACTGCACGTGAAGCGTGCCGGGACGCCAGGCGGGAAGTCACCCACACGTGCGGGTGTCAACATATTGATGACGAGGGAATGACGGGCGCGCAATGCGCTAAAAGGTCATCACCCGGAAATCAACCCGCAATGCTTAGCCCTACCAACCACGTGACAGGGGGCGCGGGCAAACGGCATATCACATGGCTGTTCTGGAAGAGGGCCTTAGAATCCCGTCTCAAATGTTGGCACTTCACGTCTGCAAACGGCAGACCCCCCGGCCTGTGGCCCCCTCGCAACCACCGCGGCACACCGCCAGCGCTCTACACGTCGCGGTGTCTCGTCCAGCACTGCCTTGGGCGTGGGCCAAGCGGGTCGTCTTGAGGACGTGCAAAAGCAAGGCATACCAGCGACACAACAGCGGCCCCCATCAGAATCTGCAGCATCGTATCCCCTAACTCGTCGCGCACCAGGCCCCAAAAAGTGACGGGGTCCTGCTCGGGCAACCGATTGGGTCCTGCACGCAGAAATGGCCCACGGGTTCTGCAGCAGCAGCAGCAGCATCAAGAACAACAACAAGGACGACGACGACGACGACAACAACAACAACAACAACAACAACAACAACAACAACAACAACAACAACAACAACAACAACAACAACAACAACAACAACAACAACAAAAGGGTTATCGAAGCCTAATTTCTTTTGCGAAACCACTTGCCAAACCATTTCCACAACTGAGGCCTCATCCAACTATCAGTTTCTATCTAATCCATACACAAGTGCAATTTGTTCCCCTCTCTCAACCACATTTGCAAGCATGATTTATCTCCTCAGGCAGCTCAACAACCTCTTGAACCAGTGGCTAGTACCAATGCCAACCCGAACCAAACCAAACCACTACTTCCACCTTGATTTTAAGTGGTGCAAACGCCTTGGGTTTCGTGCTGCATAACTCATTGTACACTCGATGGTGCAAATGTTGAGTTTGGATTTGAATTCAGGCTACACCATGACTGAGTATACAACAAAATGAGCACTCATCATGCAGTGGCACCGATGCCTTGTCTCATCCACCAACCAAAGCCCCCAAGAGTCGGACCAGCAATTGCACACAGACCCGTGGTTCTTGCCGTACGCGTCCCGCTGCGTAGGGCTGGATATGTTTTCAGTGCACGGCTACGTACGGCTGGGCTCAACACTTGCGTACCACTGTGTACGGCTAGGCTCGGCGCTTATGGGAACCGGTCACTACAAGAGAAGCTGTGCACGGCTACATTCGGCTACACTGGAGAGGTGTGTGCGGCTATGTTCGGCTCGAGCTGGCTACTGGATACAGCTATGGCTGGGGTGCACGGCTGTAGCCACAAGTCTGAATGCATAACATAGCGCAAATACAGGCCCTATTGCCAAATTCTCCAACGGCAAGCGTTCAGACTTTACCGTCACTCATGTGCACGTGTACAACTGCAAGCATGCACAATGGCACAGTCTAAGCGCATGTGACCAGTTGTATATGTACACGTACGAACGACTGCATGTACAAACAGTTGTGCATGGGTACAGTCGTGACAAAATTCAATGGTCAAATGTGCAACATCACTTTAGTAAAGATGGCCCAATCGAGTCGAGGGGCCGCGCCTGCTTTGCAGCAGATTATCGCATCCCATCAACGCTCTCTCACTGCCGTAACACCTCCTGCCGGCCCCTTTGCACCCCTTCATATGGTGAAACATGCGCCTTTCGGCAGAAGAGGGGTGAGGCCGAAAGGGTTAGGCTCGCAGCAAATTTTATGAGACCGCATGATTCTGCCCATAAGCCCCTTGAAGGATCCGTAAGTGCTCCGATTCAATGCGAGGCCTCGCATGATCTCCGTTTGTGCCCCGGGTTTCGGGGCGGGCAGGCAGAGGAAACCGCCGAACGGCCCGGATTATCCCGCGGGCACAGGGGATGTTAAAGTGGGGACCCGGGCCGTAAACCCCCCCGCCCTCCAGACCCCAGACCTACGCCCAGGGGGAGCAGCAGTTTCTTCGCCTACGCAGTGGGGCCGACAACAATATTACGGGCCGTTGGGCTCTTTGGGAGGTTCAGGTATTTGGGGTCAGAATTTCCTGGGGTTTTTTCGCTCGTGGCGAGTGATCAACAGCGTTTTATCCCCCACTTCTGTGCGGTCCGAATGATAATGGGGAACTCGACTGCGCTGAAAAAGGCAGCCGAACAACAATTGACACCCCCTCCCCCTTCTCTCCGGACCCATCCCGACATGAGAACAATGGCGGAAACGCGACCGTCGACGGGGACATTCCGGCCATCAACCCGACCTTCAGTGCGCCCCCATCCCTCCGCAGGCCTTGAATCCTCCCCCCTGTGTGACATTCCGTCTGGTTGTTGTTTCTTTACGGGGCCCTGGACAGTCACCCGTTCTTCCCTCCGCATATTGCGTCGGGTTGCTGCTTTCTGTCGGCCGCTGCGGCCGGTGCTCCTGCTGGTGTCGTTTCCGCGTTTGCGGAGCCCAGTGGTTGGTGTGCTGGGGCTGTGCTGGATGTGGCATCGTGTGCCGTTTGCGCGTCAGCGGCGCCCAATAATTGGCGTATTGAGGATGTGCTGGTTGTTGCCGGGGTCGTTTGACTGTTTTTGCTGTCCACACACCTCCCGCCCTTCGGCATTTCTGTCATGGGGGGCGGGGGTCCCATAGGTTGTCCCCCCTCGCGGTCTGGGTCGGGTCTGGCGGCGGGAAGGGTCGAATTGCAGCCAAATCTATTTTCAAGTCCGGCAATGGAGGGGGGCGTGGGGGGATATGAGTGTGTTCTTCAGTCTGGCAGGCGGGGGGCCGGGGGGGGGGGGCGGTGGGTCCAGGGCCCCGTAAAGAAACAGCAACCCGACGGACTGGCACACAAGGGGGGCAATCCAGCAAGTTTGCTGTCAGGTGTGGCGGCCGGGCGCAAGCCGAACAGACCACTCACCACGTCGTTTCCGCATGCGTGTGTTTGTTTTTTTTGGGGGGGGCGCACCGGATCGGAGGTCACAGTGCCATCAAACGCCCGGGAATTGCGTTTATGGGTGTCCCCGTGTGCGGGACACACGCGATGCATCGCAGAGGAGCCCAACCGCAGCCGGGGGCAGTACGTGCGGGCCTGAGGCAAGATGCCGCCGTCAAACAAACACCTGAGAACAGCGCGCCCGCTCACTAGGCCCGTCCGGCCTACGCTTCCCGGCCACCCAGAGTCTGCGCCGCGGTGAAACGAAAAATGGTGCAGACCCCCCGCTTGGCAGTGGCCACACGTTTATGCCCCTGTGCACCTGAGCCCCTGTGCCCTCGCCCCTGTGCCCTCGTCCCTGTGCGCCTGAGCTGAACACACCAAAATACAGTTCTCGGCGCTTCACACTCGCGGAGTCGATCCCAGTGACAATGTCGCTTTGCAGCTTCGTCAGCAGGCCATGGACCCCACCAAACCCCTTGAGCTTGTCCACGTCCTTCCTTTCAATCATGCGGTACAGCCCCTCTCTCTCCAGGCCCCCATACGCACTGAGACGCGGTTGAACAGTGCAACCCGTTGATCAAAGAACAACAGAGCGGCGAGGACACAAACCCAAACTAAACTATGAGGTCGTGAAATGCCCACCACAAATGAACAGCTACGCCCGACAGCATTCCCTGAAACACATCAACGGGGCAGCCTCAGAGATAGCCAGCGCGGTTGGACGGTTGGACCCCGAAAACAGACATGCGCACGCTGTAGGTTGGTTGGACCACGGAACTGGTAGCGACCCAACTGCTGGAATGGACAGGACGCAAGCACAAGCACAAGCACAAGCACAAGCTCTATTCCGCCGCGCTTCCATATCCTCAAGTCCGCCCCATTTCCGCCCTGTAATATATATTACTACACCCCTCTCCCCAACAACAACAACAAGCACGTCACCATTCCGTTTTGGCCATTGCCCCTTCCCATCGCCTCGGGCTTGACTCTACTTTAGCCATCCTAGAGCCTAGGTGGTGCCCTTGCCAAATCCGAGTTTTGAGCCAAAACTTCACCGGTGGCGGCCCGGGGCGTGGGCGCCAAGTTGGGAGGTGCCCTCCCAAATCTGCGCAGTTTTGGGCCAAAAACAGCGATTTTTTGCCCAAAATAGCCCCCAAACCCGGGCAAAACGCCCAAACGAAGGGAAACGGTGGCTACACTACACGTGCAGCTTGACTTCACTGTGTCAAAGAGCCCTCTAGTGCCCTTCAACTCCAGGATATGTCCGAGAAACGGCCCAAAAAGGCGCCAAAAAGCCCCAAAATCTGCACAATGTGCACCAACACCCCAAAACCAAGCACGGGCCGTATCTTGGGCTACATGGCTAAAATCCGCATTCCGAGGGCACCTAGTCCACCCGCAACCCCCCACTTTTTGTGGTTTCCAAGCCTCAGAATCGCCCAACGAGACGCCTAGACACCCGTACCAGTGGACACTTGGTGGAGCCGGAGGGCAGCCTGGCCCGCGCACGGCGGGGGCCAACCGTGGGTCCACCAGGGTCCCTGGGGCGAAAAAAATCATTTTTTTAAAAGTTGTTCCTAGACCACTTGGGATGCTCAAACAAGTGTTTTTAGGCCGTTTTGAGCCTGTGGTGGCGTGTTTTGGGCCATGGAGAATCCCAAAATGCCTTGAAGATGGGCCGTTGTGGGACCAAAAATGGGTCAAAACCGGGTCAAAAACGCATTTTTCCAAAAGTGATCTTGGACCATTTGGGATGCTCAAACAAATGTTTTTTGCCCATTTTGAGCCCAATTTAACCCAGTTTAGCCCCTTCCGCCACATGTATGTACCAAGTTGTACCCTTCGCGCGCACCTTAGAGCCGTATGGTGGAGCCACCTAGAGTTGGGGAGAGGGGTGTAGATAGGAGGATATATATATTACATATATTTTTTTACACACCACCCGTCTTATTTCGCCGCATTGGGGCTCGTTGAAATATGTTGATATGCCGTTGGGGCGCGGGTGACACCCGAAAGAGCTTGCCAAGAGTGTTCTTGTGCAGGCATTTACGAACAATTAACAACCACTTTTGAAGGATTGGTGTGTATTTGATCACATCAAGTGTAAAGCTTCGTCCGCATTTGCCAGTCAACTACCGTTGCCCTCTCCGTTTGCCGTGTATATTCCAAGAAATCCGGTGTGTCTTCCAGCAGCCATCCAGAAGCCTCCAAGAACGTCAATCACCCAGAATCCTCTAGAAATGAAGAGCAACTATCCAAAAGCCTCTGAGACTTCAAAGCAACCATCTAGCAGCCTCTAGGAATGAACAGCAATCGTCCAGAACCCGCAACCGTGCAGGGCAGGAAGGGGTCGCATCAACACAATACTGCATTTATTTGGGGGGGTTTGCGGCGGCGAAGCACGACTGTGTTTTACGTATAGTGATCTGGGGGTGCTCTTGAATTTTTTTTTTCGTAGAGCGACATGGCATTTGTACACCCCAGAAACAATGCCACACGCCAAATTAGGGGTGCAGGGCCCCTAATTTGTGGTCGCATGCAGTATCACGGATACGAACGACTTGGTCCCGCTGAAGCAACAAACTCGGATAGTGGGGCGGAATACCGGTAGCTGAGAAAGAGCGGACGGGGAATGGAGGGACAATGGGGGGGAAATCGGGAGAAACGGGGGGCACAAGGGGAAATGGAGGGGGATCATGAGACAGGCTGGCATACACCTGTCATCATTGGCAGGGTCCTGTGCTGCTGTGGCGCTGACCATGGCCATGAAAGGATATCCTTCTGGTCCGTCTGCATCTGCACTCTTTTCCCCTGCAAATGAATAGCACATGGTATCGCATCGCATCGCAATGCCGGACAGAGTGAAAATCACCCTCTACTGCCGCCTTGGGCCATGGCCCATGCTCATCAGCCTGCGGCGTGGGCCATGGTACTGAGTGGCGCATTGGACGCAGCTGATTCCTACTGAGTACTCGGTGTGGCAGGATCGGGTTCTATCAAGTGGCACTTCTTGTGGGGCTAATTCCCAACGAATTCCCCTGCCAGACACCAGTTGCATGTCTGCACCTGCCCAACCGCAGGCTGCGCCGTTTCACAACCGCATGCTTGCGTTGGTTGTGCCAGGGTTACGAATGATGGCGGCTAACACCACCTTGATGGGGGCAACCCGGCGGAGTGGAAAGAGCATATTTGAAAATGCGAAACGTTGGGAAATGTGTGCGACCCCAGTGTTCCCGGGATAACCGCCTCAAGAGGTGCACGCAACCACTAGCCTGCAGATTCGCCCGTTAGGGCGGGGGGTGTGCCGGGCGAGACTGAGCCACCCGTCGCACGAAAGTACTGTGGTCGGTCAGACGGCGAGCTCAGCCTCGGGAGGGTTTACGTAGCCAAAGATGATCGACAAACGACAAGAACGATCCCGGTGCTTCGGTGCGTCGGGGATGCATCTCAGTGCCTCTCGGAGGTATCCACAGTTCCGGGCCTGCAGGATACCCAAACCTCTCAACCGTATCTGCAGTGCGCTGCACAAACTTCTTGAATTGGCCGAAAAATTGAGGCGCGCAGTAACACCGGCCAGGGCACAGGGGTTGCGACATCGTGTACCTGCGGACAGGATTCGCCAGCATCGCAAATATCCAAAGCAAAAAAAATACACACAGAGCCAGCACATGACTGGGCCAGCACCGGTGAACATATCCATGAGCCAGCGGAAATTGGGGGCATGCCCTGGCCTTGGGTCCGTTCTCAGCCCCCTCCCGACCCCAAAAAACGAAGGCAGAAAAAGAAAGCAAGTTTCCGTGCCTCCGTGTGAAGCGGTTCCAGAAGCGCCTGTTGGGACGGCCCTGTTCAACAGGGGCTCGGCTTTCCGCAGGCTGCGTCCACATTGACGATTTGTCTGTCAGTATTTGGAGAGTTCGATTTTTGGGTCGGTTTTACCATGGCGAAACCGTGACAAACGGAACACCCAGGGATCCTCCGCTGAGGGAAGAGGGCGGTAACAAAGAAACCACTGGTTATGCGGAGCCTATGCACGCCCAGGCACACTACCACTAGTTGCCCGAACCCTAATACACATCACATGGCAACGCAAACGATGAACGGCAGCTACAAGTAGAACACACCCGCAGTACTGAAGAGTGCCAGGACTGGCTGCTGCGCACTCTGCCGGTGCCACAAAGCCGACAACCCGACGACAGCCGATCCCAGACCCAGTAGCGCTGCTGTGAAGGGGGGCCAAGATGAGAAGCGGCGACTGGATGAAGCACGATAGGGGTCACTGTTGCATGGTGGGTGACAGTGCGGGGCTCAGAAAAGCCACTCGCGTCTTTCAAGGTATGTCATGCTACGCCGTATGTCATACTTGCATATATGTATATGCACACTTTTCTTTATGTTCTTCCCCCAGTGCACGCGAAAACCTGCCTGCTATGTGCAGAGTTTGCATTGCGTTTGCGTCTTTCTCCCTTCCGGCAATGTGCCACAATCATGTGCCTCCGAGTGAACCAGGTGCACAGTGTGCGTGTGTGTGTGACGCCCATTCTTTGAAGCAACATCAGCGTTCGCCAACATGCAGTACATCTACAGCTCTGTCCGCACTGCAGCCGTGTTAAATGATTCCGCCCGTGGGTCTATGTGTGTGTGTGTGTGTGTGTGTGTGTGTGTGCAGTGTGCGTCTGCAATGCGTGCACGGGGGGTATTCTGCTGCAATTGTCCCAGACAGTGGCTGCCCGCCACATCTGATGTGGGACCTGGAGAGGGATAACAAATGACTCCAGTGATTGGCAGCAGGTTAGAAGGGCAAACTTGCTGTCCACTGGCAAAGGCAACCAGAGATTCGTGTTTGAAAAAAGGAAAGAGGTGCTGTGCAGCGACGGGTTCCTGTTGTGGGGAAACGAGGCGCCACTGCAGCAACAATGGGACCCCGCCAGTCTGAAATATACGCCGACCCTTGGTTGACCCCGCCTCAACTGCATGCAAATCACCCCATGGTGGGGCTGTTTGCTGCGTCGATCCCCACAAATAGTGAATTGCAATCGCCCATCATCTGCTGCTCGCAGGTCACCAGTTTACCAAAACCGAAACAGAGAAGGCACATGGCGCATAGTAGACGCTCAGTAAGCGTAGCAGGCACATCAGGCATCAGGCGATAAGCAGGTGCATTGGAGATATTTTGGATCAGTCTGGCCTCCATTCAGTCCTTTACCGAGAAAAGCCCTGCCCAAAACATACCCATCCGAAGCAGACTCGCTTTGACAGCACCAGGGTCCGGAAGCGCTCGGCCAATGCGATGTACGTGACCGCCCGTGAAGGTAGCAGTCGTTGCTGCAAGAGGCAATAGGGTTGCCCGTGGCAAGGACAACGCCGGCGACAACTCGGAAGGAACGGTTTCGGAAGGTTTAAGCCTATGCGTCTTATCCCTATTCAACCTTTGCGGCAAAGCCCCTGTGTGCCTGATTTTCACCAACCCTCTCAACAGGCAACGGGCAAACTGAACTCGATGTGTGTGTGTGCACCCGCGCGCACATGTACGCCCTCTCTCCATGTGCTCGCACGGCTTGTCCATTAGCCACCCAATCCCGGACCGTGCTGTAGGTGAGATCTGCGGCGAATCGGCCTACAAATGACTCAGTGCATGCGGACATAGCCCCCTTCGCACGGTCCGCGTCGGGTGCACAACTATCTGCCCCTTCCAGCGAGCACTGATGTTCCCAGTCAGTTTCCACGACGCATCTGCTACCTCGGGATGACCTCCCACATATGCAAAAGCGACCGAATGGAGTTTCATATCGGGCGGAGATGTCTTTGAATTCATCGTACCAAATATACTGTGCACAGCGACCCCATGCGTTTCACAAACCCGGGGTGTGAAACACACCTTTGCTTGCCACATCCTCGGTCCTTGGTCCTGAAATCGCCCATGGTTGTGACCAAGGTTTGGCACGGGCCATACCATCCATCGGTGGAGCAGCCGTAACACGGTTCGTGATTGCGGCAATGTGGTGGACTTCTTGCAGGACTGCAACTTGCGCCCTTGAGGAGACGCTGGGTCGATTCCAAACCAACAATATAACGGCCAACACAACACTCGATATCACGGCCCATGATGCGAAGCAACTTGCACGAAATTGGGCCTTCGATTCTGTGACATTATGGGATGGTGTGATTTTACGCTCGGCCAGACAGCACCTTTGCTTTAACATACGTGGCACCTCAAAGGCACATGAAGGCCCGTTGCCACGTACGGCGAATGCTCAATCCGTTTTGATCCATTTCGGCTGACCGAAAGTCGAAAAAGTTTCGAAGACGGACCCTTGGGAATGGGTCTGTGGCATCATCTAGCGCACCGGAGGGGTAAAGCCGCCCGTTGGCCCATTCCGAGGGGTAGGTCACACCGGGCGGATTCCCCGAAAGGTTAGGGTTCTAGGTGGACAAGGCACCCTCCGAATTGGATTTCGAGCCACGAAAACCCCCAAAGACATGGCCCTTCCATGGTTTGTGTGGACCATTTTGGGCAGGCGTATGGGCAAGTCCTTGGGTAGGTTTATAGGCATTGCATGGCCATAATCATGGACTTGTGGAGGCAAGAACATGAAAGAGATTTCGTTACAACAAGCAAGGTAAGCCCGTGGTGCCCACATCCCAACAGGGAGAGAGTATCAATTGAACATATACTCCACGATTGTCAAAGAATATACACAATAGGACGGACAATAGGGCAAAATGGGGGGCGGGGGGGGAATACAATCCTCGAAACGAAATCATTACTTGTTTCACCATGCATGGGCAAGCGCGCAATTATGCTGATGACGATGGTGCCTTCCATCCTTCCCATAACGTTCGTAGCCCATGCCTTAGCTTGGGCACAGGCTTGCTTGGCGCAGCAAAGCCACTCCTCTCATTGCCTGCAAACACTCGTAGTCTTCAACGCCTTGTCCCTAAGTAGTTTATGGCTCATACTCTTTGCTGTCCCGAGGAGAAGCGAAATGGCTGAACAAACTCTACCAACTCGGAAACAAAAAAAAGGGTATATACCCGTAACGTCTCGGGGACACGGGAAATCGTTGTGTACTCCCGGACGTCTCGGGGGGAAGTAAAATGGCTACGTAACCCGTGCCGTCAGGGACAAGTGAAATGGCCTCATAACTCGTACCGTGTCGGGAGAAGTGATGCAAAATTTCACACAGGGTGCCGCGCGGTGCGCGGACGAGGGGAGGCAACGGCGAGGGGTAACCTATTGGAAGTGAAATGGTTGCGTAACCCCGGCCGTCTTGGGGAGAAACAAAATGGCTCCCTAACCCTTATCATCTCGGTTAATTAGTTGAGTGTTTAGTCCTCAATAAACGAGGCACTTGCACAAGAGGCCACGGATGAGGTGGATTTTTCCAATTCCGCATTCCACAAGGATTTCCGCCCTCGGTCCCCTCGTGCTTGCAACATGAGACATACTTGTCGCATCCCGATCAACATTCGTGGAATAGCACGGGTTGATACGGATCGTCGAACCCTTTGTGTTGAATTGGCATTCCGAGTGACTGTCGGTGAACTTCATGATAACATTCCTACAAAAGATAGTTTGAATGGATACTTGAGGGTCAAATATCGTGAAACAGTTGGCACAACTTACGGCCATTCATTGAGGAACCGACCAAACCGCCATGTTAATGCATAATGGGGGTACCTAGATTGTCATTTGCCATCCAACATGGGACAGCTGATACACTTAACGATGCGCCCATCCCGCCTCTAGTGCAAATACGAGACACGCAACAACAACACCCCAAGATCACGGATCGTATCAACCACTCGTTGTGTCTTAGACGGTAAAATGACGCCCCCCTCCCTCCCAGCTTCATCCTCATCCGTGGACGTAGGTACCGATCGTTATGTCACACCACTTTTGATGCAAATCTCCGTTCTTCTTTGCAGATTTAGGTCTGCGTTGTCTAGTCCTGGCCCTCGATTGATAGGGTTCTGTGTAGAGTCAGGTTGGTTGGGAACTACATGCGAAAATAATTTGGATACAATAATGAGCAAATTTCTAACAATTGCACCCTCAACTTAGTGACGGAGCAACACATCACCAGAAAGTGGAAGACACGTGATCACTTTCTTCAATCAAATGGTGCATGGCCACGATTCTCAACAACAGCGCCACTCCATTTGTTCCACGTCTACCACCATTGTGGGCCAGCACGCCCACACTTATCAATCCACAAGTCCTTCAAAATGCACCAAGTACTGCCATGCGAGCAACAACCCCACCCATCTGCAACTTACCATTCTTGGCCACTTGGTTCTGGAAACCGGTTTTTAACCGAGTAAAAAAGTTGACTGTGCAAGAAAAATTTTATTGGAACCTGCGCTTGCTGCACCCGGTGCTAACCGTGACGTGGAATTTGGATGCAACTGACAAATCGTTAGCCCTGCTTGCCACATAGCACAGCTGCACGCCAGGGGTGACAGTGTACGCCGGGGGCACAACAGTAAATTCCTTAGAGCGCGCGGCGTTCCAGCCCCTGCGCACAGCAAAATGGTCGGTCAGCTCCATGGATTCAGCTCATTGATGCCACTGCGTGTCTCGTTTTGCACGGTTTTGATGCCCTTACATGTCTTGCGTAGATCACAGCTCAGCGCCTTCACATAGCCTCGTGTAGGGTGTTGGGTATGGGGACCCGGCTCGGTGCATCCTGCTGTGTGTTCTGTGCCTTATGATGCGATGGGTCAGCAGGGCCGGTCCAAGCACTGATCTGGTGTGCACACCAACCAACCAACCAACCAACCATAGCACAGCTTTGTACTTCCTGTTGGTGCTCATGAAACCGACTGTCGTTGATGCACTACTTTGCAGTCATCCCATGGATCCCCTTTTGGGGTGTATAAGAACAGAGGTATCAAAAATTGATGTATACACATCATGCTCTGTAGCCAACGGCTATCTTTAGTAAAAGGCGAAAGATAGATGCGGTCTAAGCACAGAGCTGTGTTGCTTCATATATGCGTATTGCGCGATTCACGAAAACATTATTTGTTGCTACTTATGTGTTTCTGTCAGCCGTTACCCGCTGGCTTTCATGCTACGGGCGGGACGCGTGTGCATATCAAGATTTCCCCATCGCCAGAAATTCCGTATGTGCTGGACATTGGGACCAACACAAGTACTAGTACTTGTGCTGGACCCGAATTGTACTGTACTGTCGCCAAATTGCTGGACATCTAGATTGCCGTCACCATTCCCAGCTAGGTGCGTCACCAAGACACACGGTCACTGACACGGATTCAGAGTGTCACCATGCGAAGTTTTGTAGGTGGAAGTTGAACTATCCAATCAAGCAGACGGAGGAAAGGCCGACAGTAGGCAGAGGAAAGGTTGGACATCATGTTGTCATCATAGGCGTCGGAATGACCATTTTAGTGAGGAAGACAAGTGAGTAAGTGGGTGAATGGGTAAGAAAGGAGGGTTCAACCATTCAACAAGGCGTTCCTTTAACCCGGTTCCGGGATAACATGGGCCTTGTCCACAACATCACCAACCGAAAGGTTCCTCGCACGACTTTCATTGCAACAACAAGGGTGGGGGGATATATTGGAGTCCTTGGAGGTATGCCTTACCATTATTATGGGACACTCCGCATGTCCCTGTGTATTTTTCACGCATCATGACCGAGTTACTTGTTGAACACGCTTTGTTCGCATATCAATACGACTGCTGCAGAATCCATTTAGGCCCATGTTACATGAAAAGCGAGGATGCACTTGCGTTCGTCCTTCCGCATTTGCGCACAGCTTAGGGATTTCACATTCCACTATTGTTGAGTGCACGTGGGTTTGGGAACGAAGCCCAAGACCTACATTGCACGTGGGAGGGCATGATTTGGGCCATATTCCATGGTGCTTCTCAATTTGTGGGGTCCAAGGATTTTTGACAAATTTGGGTGCCGGAAAATTGTCCCCTCAATTTCTCAATATGGGCTCAACTGTACGGTGCATTACACCTATTGCGATCCCTCAAGGATTACGTACGAATCATGGATTCGGTTTTGACGATTTGCGTGATGCCAAAGGCTTCCTAGGGGCGAAGCCTCCTTCTGGAGCGCAAAACAAAAGTTCCGGATTGGAAAATCGTCTGATGACATCGTCCATGTTTACCAACACACGTGTTGTTTGCGATAGGGATATGCTTGTGCCCACATTGTTTCGAAATGCAAAAATGAGATGAAGATTGCATGCGTTCGGCACGCGATTTGAGACATACAGTGGTCCCCGGGTGTCGTATTGCGGTAGCGCTCCCCTACATGCGCGAAAAGAGCAAGTGCTATCCCGTTGCCAACCGATACCGAAAGCTTCGCACAAATAGGGGGGCTCCGAGAGTGCAAGGGCGGCTACACATATTGGTGTAAAATGCTGCGAAATATGGCCAAACGTGGATGAACACAACTCCACACACATTGCATTTCCATCCAACATGAGGATAGCATAGGTGAAAACTAAAGGTGGGGTGCACATGCCGAAAACTCAAAAAACAATTGCCACATTATCGGGCTACACGACACACGATAAGGGATCATGAGTCATGTGATCTCGTGTGCCTAAAAACCGATTCCTTCGCGTGTTAGTTCCCTTGGTGCGATCCGCTTTCAACACAAATCACTTGCATATCGCCTTCACGTTGCTACATCACGGAGAAAAATTAAATCCATTGTGTGAATTCGTCACCACCAGTGTTGTGCGGACCCCACCAAAGGTTGCTGCACACCAACGTGCATCTTGACATGAACTTCTTTACTCAAATCAAAAGATTAGAATCTTTGTACTTGTCTCTTGTGTCGACTCGTATGATCCCAACAATCATAGACATACGTCGGTAACCAGTTCCTTGGGGATCATGGAAAAGCAAGGGGATATCCATCCCCACAAAAACGATAGAAGCCCCATGGGATCCCGCCATTTTAGGTAGTTATTTGCGTGCGGATCTTTTGAGTGTGAGAAGGCGTAGGGCATATGCGTGTGGACCCGTCCATGCATTCAAGTGTGTGTTTGTGATGTCATGTTGCAACGACACACCATTTTCCACGACCAAAACCCACGTAAGTTCCAAACTTCTCACTGCAACGTTGAACCATGTGTGCCAAAAGGAATTGAACGATGCAAAAAGTGCAGGTGGCGAGAACGAAGCCCCCACCCTCCTTTTGTGGGATACCCAACAGTGTTTAGTGGCCAATGGGTTCTTTAGGAGGGGGTAAAAATCAGGCCGGTCTGTGTGTATTCACCCCATCAGTAGCGCGCAGTGCAACTACTCCCCCAACGGCCATCATGTGGTCTCCAACCGCCACCGCCTACCTTCCAAGTGCCGTTCGTTTCCCTTCAACCGTTGGGGCCGTCACGGCTGCCAGCCAATTTGGGACAAGGATTTTTGTGGGCGTGACCGTCAAACACTTCAACTTGCACCTGCAACGTGACCATCACTGACCCACACAACAACAATTTTTTCGGCAATCAAGCAGCAAACACCCACGTTTTAGTTTTGAGAATTCTATAACTTTCCTCGGGGTGGTGTGCCTTGCAAGCAAGGAGGTCCTTCATGGCCTTGTTCATGGCTTTGTTTTTGTCAAGAACCCGGGCCACCCCTAGATGTCCCCCCACCTTGCCAACCACCGTCGGTAACTACCAACCACCGTCGGGTACCCTCCAATCACAATATAGTATCACCCAGAGTGGGCCGTGGAGAACCGAGGTACCCAGTAGCTCTTTCCTCTAGTGCATGCTCAACTTTACCCACGAGAACGCCTTGAATGAAGGTCCTGCGTCCCACCCTACTAGAGTACATCTATCTATCCCTCACCGCCAAATAGGTGCGCAAACCCTTAGGGCGCATGAGATCGTCTTGTCGGCAAGCAAACATAATGGGTGGGGGTGCAACTATGAAAGGTGATGATAGCAGCTTTTCTTCGTGCCATTGTCTTGCGTGCGTACTTACCGTTCATTACTAGCCTACATTAGTGGGAAGACCACCCAAGAATTCACGCCATGGCAAAAAAAAAAAGGCACATCAGCGCATACATCAACGCAGCAAACCTTAAATGTGGGAGCCTTCAACCGGTCTTTTAATTCCATGGTGCACCGTGGGAGTGATGCTCCATTGCACAAAGATGCCCTTGCACCAAGGGGTGGGGATTGTTAGGGGCACTTGTGGTTCCCCGCAACACCATTGACTTACAGGCCTTCGTCCTCTCCCGTGATGTTGCGCACAAGCTTTGGTGGGCAGGAGGTCGCATGTTGTGTCTACAACGCCTCTGGACCCCGCACCAACTCTATTGAGGCTTTGGCCAAGATTGGGGAGAGCGCCGCGGGAGTGATCCTTGCCAAGAGTGCCACGCTCAAGGCACAGGACGGCAACCCTCTGCCGCGCTTTGTGAATAAGATTCCTCTTGGAGACGACGCTTGCCAAGGTAGCGTGAACTCGGAAGGCCTGCCGAACCACGGCATCGACTACTACATCAGGTTTGCTGCGATTTGAGACCTTATTGTTGCCTAGCCCGCCTAGCCCGCCATTCGGCCAGCGGTGGGCCCCACCCGGCCGACGGTTTGCTGGCGGTTGACGCCCCGCTCTTGCGAACCGTTTCCAGCCAGCCGCAGGTAGCCATAGAGCCACGGGCACCCCAACGGCCCCGTTGGGAGCAAATCAATGTTCCATATGCGGTGTTTCGGGTGCAGTGCATCGCTTATATCACATCTCTACAGTCATGGCGATCTTGCATGACAATCGTTGTCCAGTGCCATGTCCTTTTTGTGACCTGTTTCATTGCTGGAGGTCGATTGTGTGCCTTGGGAGTGGGGGGATGGGGTGCAGGTTTTTGGGTCATAGTGGAACATGAGCCCCAAAAATTACAATTGCAGCGCCACTGACCCGTGGCGTCCATCAGGGCGTGCCCTGGCCAGTGACAAGGGCAGCCTTTATCCCTGTGCAACCCGAGTCTCATTGGTTGCAGCAACCCACGAAGTCTGGGTAGTACTGACAGTGCAGGGATGATTCCAGTTGTGGCACTGTCGGCGTGAGTGCAGCAATGATAGTGGGAATGTGTGGGTAGCGCAGTGGAGTAGTGACAGCGTATGCTCGCGTTCTGCTCCACTCAAGCCATTACTTAGTGAAAAAAATCTCTCCAGGGAAGTGGTGGGAGGGGGCTGGTTGGGTGGGTCCGGTGGCAGAACGCCCCCCGGGGTAGTAGGGGTGCTGGTTTTGGTTGTCTGGGGTCAAGGACACAGTCGTTGGTCAAGGGGACGACATGGCCTCTTGGTGTTGCTTCCCAGAATGTTTGGGTGGGTGGCTTGGTGGGTAAAGGGGAGGAGGGAGGGTCGGTAGACCTGAGCTGCATGGGTCCCCAAATGACCCCACCCCCCCCCTCTCCGGGGGGTGACCAAGCAATAGCTGGCCTGAATTTTGGAACGCTTCCGTACCTGATAGCTTCTGATTGGTGCATTAGCGCCAGTCACTGGTTACGGACACCATAGTGCCAAAACACACAGTTGCAAAGCAGAACTCATGGCGGTCGCGACGGCCAAAGGGCTGTTGGGGGCAGAAGCGCTTGGGGCAGAACCAGAGCTCGCCCGAGGGATGGGGTGCCGAAGCGGAGCTGCGGGTTGGAACAGTGGTTCGCAAGTTCTGGCGGTTACAAAATGGTGGGAGGGGCGGACGGAAGCTTGGGGCGTAACTACCCGTCACCCTGGCCAAACACAAACGATGCAGTTGAACAGCCATAGTCTTTTTCTAACTCTCTGTTGGAGATAGAGAGGAGACTTCCACTGTGCAAGGGAAAGTCGCAACCTCTTTTTGTGGATCCTGAGAACACTGCTGATAGATACTCAACTTTCAATATCCCGCACTCTGTGCAAAGGCAAAGCTTCCTTGCTTCTTTGCTTCGGTTCTACGACGACCGTTGCAGAGACAAACTGCATTTGTCGCACTTGTTCGGTCGATGGTCCACGCTTGTAAGTTTTGGTTCGTGTGTGGGTGCGGGCCCGCGCGCGCTGTGCTCGTGTGTTTTGCAATCGTGTGTGTGTGTGTGTGTGTGTGTGTGTGTGTGTGTGTGTGTGTGTGTGTGTGTGTGTGTGTGTGTGTGTGTGTGTGTGTGTGTGTGTGTGTGTGTGTGTGTGTGTGTGTGTGTGTGTGTATGTGTGTGTGTGTGTGTGTGTGTGTGTGTGTGTGTATGTGTGCGCGCGCGTCGTGTCGAGGAGCGGTTTTTGCCTCTTGGTTCTTTGAGGTTGACTGTATCATCGACTGCGGTGGGCGGTCAACCACGGTCGTTGATGATTAACCGACGCCGGCTACCCGGTATCCCGCAGCAGTTGCTGTCGGTGGTCTGTTGTGGTCCTGCGCACTGGGGGTTTTTTGGGGGGATGTTGCGTGAAGGGCACAGGCCCAAGCCCACGCGTGCTTACGTGGTGGTTCAGCCTGCTTCAATGGTGCAGTGCCCAACAAGCATCTCTGGCGAGCACAAAGAGGCCGCCCCCCTCTCGCGAAGTGACGATCAGTCCTACCCGAATTTTCTGTCCGCTCCCAACCGCCCTCTGGCTGTTTTGCAACCGCCAGAACTTGCCCCCCGCTTTTCCAACTGGCAGCTTCCGCTTTGGCAACCGCTCTTGAAATTCCGCTTCAGCTTCCCCCCCCAATCAAGGGCAGCCCTGGTTCCGCCCCAAACGCTGAATGCGATTGTCCCCCCTGGCCGTATGCTCCTTCAGTTCGGAAGCTGTTGAGAAATTGACAAGCTACGGC
Source organism: Eutreptiella sp. 'Long Island Sound 2002' (assembly GCA_964036045.1). Classification (NCBI taxonomy): domain Eukaryota; phylum Euglenozoa; class Euglenophyceae; order Eutreptiales; family Eutreptiaceae; genus Eutreptiella; species Eutreptiella sp. 'Long Island Sound 2002'. The sequence goes on along the minus strand of OZ038385.1, from coordinate 56,511,903 downwards.
AAACCGTACATCGTGTCGCTTTCGGGACTTTCTTTGGACGACAACCTGGAGATGCTGGGCCGGGCCATGCAGGTCGATGGCATTGCTGGCATCGAGCTCAACCTGGCGTGCCCCAACATCCCCGGCAAGCCGACCATGGCTTACGACTTTGAGCAGATGGAGAAGGTCCTTGAGGCGGTCACGACACATCCCCACTTCAGCGCTAAGCCCCTGGGCGTCAAGCTTGCGCCATACTTTGACATGCCCTTCTTTGATACCGCTGCGAAGATTCTTGCGAAGTTCAAGATCAGGTCCGGAGGGCCTCTGTGGACGGTAGCACGTAGTTGAGTTCCAGGCTGTAGCGGTGTGAGGCAGTGTTTCTTTCCTTTGCATCCTTCGGATTGGGGTCGCCCTGTAGTCAAGGCCGCGCTCTGCCGACCTGCGACCTGGCGGTTGAATGGCTGTTGTGGGCGCAGTGTAAGGGAAACGGCCCCTTTCGTCCTTACTGCCCTAATCGGCCCCATCTCGGAATTCTACGATTTCTCAGTGATAGTATTCGTACAAGACAATTGAATTGCATAGCCATTTGTATATCCCACGAAAAATGCTCGTTTTTGTTGTACTTGCCAAAACACACCAATTTTTGCGGAGGGGACAAGCAGGGCGCTGGGTACGAAAGGGGCCGCTTACCTGAGCGTGCAGGCAGCAGCCGCTCTTTTTGCCTGCGTGCAGTCGCCTGTGCGCGTGCTCGGTGCTGCACGCGCGCCCGCGCCTCACAGCTACGTTGTCTGCATCAACACCATCGGCAACGCCCTATTTGTGGATCCCGAGAAGGAGTGCGCGGTGATCGCCCCTAAGGGCGGGTACGGAGGATTGGGGGGCGGTTACGTGAAGCAAACGGCGCTGGCCAACATTCGCATGATCAGCCTCAAACTGGCGGAGCACGGCCGCCCGGACATCGACGTCATCGGGGCCGGTGGGGTCGCGAGTGGCACCGACGCCTTTGAGATGATCCTCTGCGGAGCCAAGGCCGTGCAGGTCCAGGGTGCTAGTGGACTGCTTGGGCATGTGTGGGGGGTCGATGCCAAACTCTTGGGAAGGATAGTGAGGGGGCACAGGAGGGGGCTTACCCTGTCCCCATGTTGGGACCCCAGTGGGCATGCCCGCCCTGTGAGGCTTTTCCCTTCCCTGGTATTGTGACCGCATATGCTGTGCACCTATCAATCATTGCAGGGGTTCGAGCCAACAACCCTCCAATTCTGCGCCGTCCATCGTGCCACTTCCTCGATGCTTCCACAAAATACAACCATGTCCATCCAACCGAAATTACCAACCGGCAAACCTACTCCCAGCCTCTCGGAGGTCATTTTTCGGACAGCTGAGGGGTCGGACACAGACCTGCTCCCACGGTGGTGCATTGCACACTGCTCCACAGGTCGGGACCTGTCACTGGACGGAAGGCGCCGGCTGCTTTGCGCGCATCGCCTCGGAGCTGGAGGCCATTATGAAGCGCAAGGGCTACACCTCCATCGAGGAGTTCCGGGGCAAACTGCGCACCTACGAAAAAGGGGCCAAGTTCGCCCCAGCCAACAAGAAAGCCCCGCCAACGGCGGTCCCCGATGCCCCCAAAGCGGCCAGCCCCGTCCCACACGCCGCCTATATTGCCGTCATCTCTGCGTTGACGGCGATCATTGCGGGGCTGCTCTTGAAGTGAAATCCCGGGCCTCGCTGACTTCGCTTTGTGGCCTGCGGCACAACACGTGGCGCACGCGCTACGGGACGCTGTCCTGGCGGGTCCCGCTGGCCGGCAACGGCGCGTGCAGTCGTCGACGTCATCGCTGACAAGTGGTGTACCTGAGGGGGAAGGGGGCAGCCTGGCAACAGCGAGTCAGGGGCGCACACGCCCCCGCCCCCACAGCATCGGCCTTCACCCCCATGATCGACCCACGGTCAACACTGCCGCCACGACCCACGCCGTCCGCGAAACACGTGGTAGGGGACGGGGAGTGGGTGCAGGATGGGCTCGTCACGTTCATACTGCAGCGCTGAAGCGCAGAGGGTTGGGGGTTGGGTCGTGCCATGACTGGAGCAGGCGCACTGCGGGTGCAGTGCACCCGCGCGCCCCATGCTGCGGTGCCGCCAGTTACGCCCCAGAACACCATCGGCGTTTCAGCGTCACAAGCCAACCCCGCCAGTACCTACGCTGGCATTGCTTCCATGATTGCTGAGGGCTGGTACATGAGGTGCAATAGTAAACCCCCCCCCCCCGGGCCTCCACCAACCAGCCCTGGTTTGCGCTGCAGAGCAGCAAGGCAACGAACATTGAGATTGTAGCGATTGCCACGATTGAACTGAGTGAGTCTGGCATGCGGTCGGGATCATGCGGCTTATTTCAAAACCTGACATCATGGCCCTCTACCAAACACCTTCGTTGAGCTCACCCTCGAACAGGGCAAATCGGCACGCCCCGAAGAATTATGTGACTTAAGTCCCAGAATGAGCTGCGGTTGGTTGGGGGGGGGGGGGCAGGGGCAGAGCACATCAGACATTCCACGTCCCACGGGTTCAAGGGTCTGCCAGAAGAACGCCATCTGCTGTTCCGTCACCTGCCGGCCGGCCACCTGGCGTCAGGCTTTGTGTATGAGGAATTGATACGTAGGGGGGGCTGTCTCGGTGGGTCCCACGAAGGGCCGCTTATTCAAACTTGAGTTTCCCTCAGCCAAACTTTGGGTCAAGATTTTGGTGGGTGGGTCTCAGAGCCAAAAGACCCCCCCCCTTCTTGTAAACAAAGCCTGCTTGGTGCTGAGCCAGCACGCGCGAGACCTCGGCGGTGGCCACCTGCTCTGCCTGAAAGCCCCGTCGGCTGCAGCCTTGGGTTCAACTTGCTCAAGCGGCTCCTGGTCGCGCATGAAGAAGTGCAAGTTCTGGACGGCCCGTCTGCTTACACGTGCCTGCCCAGGCACCGATGGGGGGGGGGGGGGGTGAGGGGAGGAGGCACGATTGGGACTGCAGCACCCCATCGCCGGGGGGCCGATCATTATTGCGGAGTGCCGCGGGGTCGTACGGGGGGCGGCTTCCGGATCTGCGGAGGGGGGGGGGGGGCAGGGCAGCACAGGGCAGGCGGCCGGATCACAGTGGCCGCCAAGGGAGGCTGGAGGTGGACCATGTGCAGCCTTGCAGAGGTATTGTGCGCCACTCGCCCCAAACGACCGCATGGGGCGGACACCGATCTCGAGAGGAAGCGAGAAGAAGGACTAGCGCGAAACGGACCCCACGCCACCCGGGACCCGCAGGCAAGCACGTGCAGCCGCAGCATGCCGCAGCACCCGTTTTTTGGAGCTGCACATAGGGGTTTGGAAGCCTGCCGCAGCATGCCGCAGCATCCAATTTTTTGAGTTCATGTGTCTGGCTGCCTATTCCTGCTCTGTTTGCACGGGAGACATTCTGCCTGCCCCATGTCTCCCCAGTTTGTTTTTATTTGTCTTGTCATGAGTCAGTCATCTGCACCAACAACATCCAGTCAACAGTCAACACCAAGCACACCATTGCTGTTTTCTTTGTCCGACGACCACGCTCTGCTTGCCATGTCGAGCGAACGTTCAGTTTGATGGGCCACATCCAGACAAAGGATCGTTTGCATATGGGCAACAACGCTTTGCGCCATTTGGCTATGATGTATGTCAACAAACCCACTACAGACGATCCGGATGGTGAAAGTGATGAATTCGGTCCAACAGTGTTGTGCATGTTGTCTCTTGTTTGTGAGTTCAATTTCCCACAGATGTAGGTACCCACATGTGCAGGTAGAAGCATGCCGCAGCATGCCGCAGCATGCCGCAGCACAAGAAATTTTTCCAAGGGACCGCACATGCTTGCCCGCAGGACACTGTGACTGAAGGGTCGTGCCCAAAGATTGAAGACCCCTAAACTCAATCCCGCTCTCGCCCTGATGCAGCTTGAGGAGGAATTGGAATAACATTATGGTCCCTGATGTTGGATCCCCCCCCCCCCTCGCCGATCCCGCGCCCCAAAGTTGGCCCTGGCAACCCAACAGGACCACAAAACTGGCACACAGCGCGTCAGCCACCAAAGATGTGGGTACCCACCCACCGACAGGCCAACAGGAGCACAGATGTAAAGGTGCCGTCAGCAGGAACATGGGAGGCCCCCCCCCTACCCACCACTCATACCCCAGACAGACCCCCGGGGGGGGGGGCGTTGCATTGGATGCAGGGGTAGGGGGTTAGCGCGAGGTGTCAGGAGCGTTGAGGCGGTTGGATTGTGGTTGCTCAAGCGGTTGGGGTCGTCGCGGCGCATTGGGAGGCTGGACGCACCAGGACAGAACTCTGCAGCTGTGAGCAGTGGGGCCGACATCCCGTCCTCACCCACAAAACTGCACTACCCCCCCATCCCCATCTCATCCCCACCCCCTTCCTCCACCTCCCCCCCCCCCCCCCGAACCGAATTTGATCAACGACAGCAGGTCACACACATGGCATGCCCCTGTGTACCGGTTGTATTCCACCGTCCCCGGAACACCGCCCCCCTGGAAGGGGTCCGCAATGACATCGCCGAACTTACCCAAGGGCACGCAGCCGCACCGTCGCTCAGAAAGCAGGCATTCTGACGGGCAGAATCGAAAGTGCAGCATTTGAGCCCCATACCATCGCCGTCTGCAGGCGGGCGGAGCAAGTTTCCTGACATCTGATAGGTACATAGACAGGGGTAGTGGGGGTGCATGGCACATGTTTTGCACCTGCTGGACAGGGGCGTCCCCCTTTTCCATGCGTATCTTGGCGCCACTGCGACCCACGCAATGCTGCTGAGTGTTCATCTGATACAACTCGCCTGCACGACATCGGCGCACCAAGGCCATGATCAACAGTCTGGCCGGAACAGTATCATCAAAACCTGTTGCACGTAAAAGGGATGGGTTGCGGCCTGGGTCCTGGGGCATTTGCCAGTGTTACCTGTCACTCGGGGACGGCAGGATGCACCATTGCGGTGTCCCTGTTTTTTGTTAGCGCGCTAAGGAGGGGCTGTTGGGCTGCAGGTCTGTGGTGCTGTCGGGCTGTGGCGCCGCTGTTGGGGTTTGGGGGATAAGGGGTTATTGGGTGGAGGATTAAGAGGTGGTGGGAAGACATAGGGGTAGGGGCTCGATTTGGGTTTTGGCGGTTGACCTGTGTAAGAGTTGCCGAGTCCACATGCAGTGTTGGACCTTTGGGGGCTGTAGGGCTGTAGGGCTGTAGGGCTGTAGGGCGTCCCGCAGCTCTTAGCCAGGTTCCACTCGATCGAGTTTGTAGAATGAACTGTGCACCTCTATACTGTGGACGGCGAATACTGAGCTGATGCCACCAATGCATGACTTGTCCTAGGGGCAGGAAAGCCACTTCAAGCGTGCGAAGTCCAGCATCAAATCTGGCCTGTGCCCAGCCATGCGAGGATTTATAGTGGGGAGGCTTGCGTGTCCTTTGTGTAGCTGTTGCAGAAGTAAGTTAATTTCGGATGGCATGGAATGGTGTGTTCATTGAGGTGGGATTTGGTGTCGCGCCTTGTGTCGGCTAGTGGTGGCGGGGGTGGGTGTGGCAAGTGAGTTCTTGGATGTGTCAAGTGTAAGTACCATCAATTCTTGTGGGTGGCAGAAGCTGGTATGTGCCAACACGCCCTTGTGACTGGCATTGCTCGGCGCAACAGCGTATGTGCGCCTGAAGAATGGCGTGGGTTTCTAGGACCTAGCCCATTCCTGCTAGCAGGCGTCTTTCTTGAAGAAGGAGGGCACGTTTTCAGTCGTGGTGTCTGCATACCAGACACCAAGAGGAAGGATCCGCCACAAACAACTTATACACAAGTAGGACACAAAAAAACCCATGAAGAAGAATGGAGGAAGGATGTCAAAAGTTTTAGGAACAGTGTGAGAACGATGTAGCCATGTATCAGGAACAATGCTGTCATTTGAAAGGGTGAGATTTGGGTTGGGTTGATGTTAATAGATAAACATGTATTTATGCAATGTTTACACGTAAATATGTAAACGCTCCTTCAGCCCTTATTGGGCTGTGGTTCATGTCCTACATTGTTCCTAAAATCTTGACATTCCTACATTGTTCGGGGCATGAAGGAGTGTAAGCTGCAAGCAGAGATGCACATCTCTGCTTGCAGCTTACACTCCTTCGTGCTCCTTCATCCTCAAATTTCGGTAGGCAAGTATCCGGGAGCACAGTGTGCTACACAGCTGCCTGTTTTTTGTTTCTCATTCCCAGTTCTGAGCTCACAACTCATTCAGTTGAGTTTGTGGCACATTTGCTTGTCAAATTATCTACAACTCGAATGTCGCATTGGCACAACATTTTGCATATTGTGTTTGTGTTTGTGAGCATCATGTTGATTTGTGGCCACGTCTAGTAAAGGAGTGCAAGAGGTAGCATTGCCGCACAGATCTTTGGCTCGGTAAAATGGTCAGAGGTATCGGCCGTTGCACGATGTTGTGCCTCCCGTGCCCTATTTGATTTCTCATCACAGGGCTTACCGTTTACCTAGTTGTGGCTACTTCATTCCTGTTTGTTGGTATTTGATAGCAGCATCTCCAATGTTTGCCATTCTATTCCATCTCTTTGTCTCTTCACGAGTGAAGCTCGGCCTTGTAGTGCGCCAGTCGGACTTTGTTTGAAAATGGGAGTCTATATGGCCCCATGGGAGTCTTTGAGTGTTGGTTGCTGACGACAGGGATTTTCAATCTATATGACAAACTTCACCCCTCAAAAACCAGGACAACACACAGGGGGGCTCCCCGCCAGCCCCCCAACCCCACCCCTAACAAGGACTCTGCCAACCACCACCACTGGAGGACCGCTTTTCTGCAGCTTAGTCGTGAGTGCGAGACTGACAGCGGTTGGACACACGGTGGATGATGGACACAAAAAACAGCATTCCATAGCTACGAACCTGAAGCTCTGTGGACAGCTTTGGTAAACAGGGCCAGTCTTCCAGAGTTGTCATCACGCTCTTTATCTGCCAGACTTCAAAACTGCTTGTGGTTGTACACCGGTGTCCCCCCTTATGCCATTGCCTACCTCCCACCCCCTGGCTCCCTCTGTCTTGTGTCTTTCAGATCTTTGCTGCTGCTGTGGCGGTGCACATGGAACATGGGCCGGGCCCGGGGCCGGAGCGCCAGGCTCAGCTCCCCCGACCCGAAGCACCCTCCGGTCGGCAGCCGCTGCCGTCCGGCCCCAATGCAGCGCTCCTTCAGCCTCCCGTGAGGTGCAGGTGCTGGGGCCCGGTGCTGGGTCTCCTGGTGTGCGTGTGCGTGTGCCTTGCTCGGCTGCGCCCCGCGCCCGGCATCCAGCTCTCAACCCCCGCGGCCCGGGCCAGGCAGGCGGTCAACCCCATGGAACGCGCTGTTGCACCGATGCGCATCCCGTACCTCGCGATCGCCCGCACTAAAAAGGAGGCCCCCGGGACCGATGCCGGGAAGCCGCCGCAGCGGACCGACAGCGGAGCGCCAACGCCGGCGCAACGCCCGAGGCCGTCGGAGCTGATGCCAGGAGAGCTGCGCGTGGGCCATTTGGTGTACACGAACACGGGCAAGTTCTGCAAGTGGCACACCATTCGAGTGGCGGTGCAACGGATGGTGGATGCCGGAGGCACGGGGCCCGTCATCAGTGGCGAGCTGCGGCAGCTGTCCAGGGACTGGGTGACTGCCAATTGGGAGGTCGTGCCTGCTGCACCTCAGCCTTTCGACATTCTGTGGCACGCCCTGACACCCTCTACCCACACCCTCACACTATTTGCGCATGCCCTGATACCGGTTCTGCACAAGAGGTCCCTACGAACTTCGTGTGCCACGGGATTCAAGATGTTGCACGCTGGTTCCCATTTCTTGATGAAATAGGCTGCAGGTTTAGCACTGAAATGATTGCAGGGTGTTTGAGAACCACGAAATTGAAGCCACAACGCCCCTTGAAGAGAGCTAGATTTGCCGGTTCGTATGTCCAGGTTAATGAGAGTACGTTAGCGCGCCGGGCGCGCCGGGCAAAGTTTTCCCACACTTTGGTGTGGCCCCTCGAGTTGGGGTTAAGGACTCCCACTCTTCAGTGTGACCACTTGAGTGGTCCGTCAGGCACAAGAAGGGGATTCTTTGATTTTGAGGTGGGTGGCCATGATGGGGCCTACAAGGGCAGGGCGCATGTGATCGTCCCATTGGTTGGGCGAATTATTTGATTTGCCAACAAACATACAATGTGCTTGTGCTTAGGGTTTCTGGGCTAGAAGAGGGAGTGATGTTTGGGAGTAAAGCATGGTGATAGATGGCCGGAACATTCATTTGGATGCTGGGCGCGCCGGGCGCGCGCCGGGCAAACGTACCCTCAATGCACTTGGTTGTGTTTTGTGGCGTCCATTTCTATACCTGCGCTGACAGGCTTCGCATTCAGCTCTTCGCAGCCCGTGAAAATTCGAGGCATGGTGCGCTGCAGTACCAGACAATTTGCCGGACTTGTCGCTTGACCAATTGAGTGTGCATGCGTGGCGTCGCTTGCCCAACAAATCTTCGGCGCTGCAGGCTGGAGCGCCGGAAGCGATGTAGCTGTGGTGTGAGTGTGAAGGCCAGGTCGGCATTGAGGTGCACATTTCCTGGTGGGTGGTTGGCGGCAGTCGGCAAAATGGTTGGGAGCCTTTATTGTCGGTTACAAATCCCGTTGGCGTGGGGGCTGTTGAGGGAGTGGTGAGAGCGGCTGGGTTGCAGACTCGGCTCACGGAAACAGGTGCCCCCCCCCCCCTCTTCGCGTACGGGCGTGAGCCTGGCTGAATGTTTGCCATCCTACAGCCCAACAGGCGACAGCTGACCTGGTACAGTGCCGCAGGGAGGAAGGGACCTTGGCCCTCAACCCCAGCCATTGAACACTCGGACAGCAAGCACAGAGAACAATGATCTGTTACACTGAACTGAGAGCAATGAAGACCGTGGGGCAGGCGCGGTTGGAGCTAATTGCGGTGAAGCAAACCTGACCCATTGTGGCCCCTCTTCCAATTCGTATCTGGCTACACACTACCTCCCACCATCTCCGCACAGGAGGAGGATACGGAGGAGGATCAGCGGGAGGCCATCCTTCTCTTCAACATCCTGATCGCGTACCGCAGTCTGTTCAGTGCTGTGGACGTGAGCCGCGTGCTGCACTCCGTCGCGAAACTTTCTTCCAAGGACCCGCTGTTCAAGCCATTCCCCGGGAGCTCCTCCTGCGCCGCTCTCGAGGCCGTGCTCGCGCACGCACGCTCCGAGGGCTACATGGCCACCATGACCGGCACGCAAGTCGCGCAGATGCTGTGGGCCTTTGGCCGCATGCGCTTCTTCAGGGCCGAGGCCATGGATCCGATCACGGAGCGGCTGGTAGACGACGCGTTCCGCGAGTCCCTCAATGCTTGGGACGTGTCGAACATTGCGTGGGGGCTTGCGCAGCTGCAGGTCAGAGACGAGGCTGTGCTGGAGGCCGTGGCGCAGGCGGCCGCCCGGCTGGCCCCCGGCCTCACAACGCAGGGCATCGGGAACACAGCATGGGCTTTCGCGACTCTCGGCACCGAGCACCTGGAGCTGATGGAGGCCCTCGCCTCTCAGGTCTGCTGATGTAGCTCAACAGCGCTGTACGCGCTGTACACACCCGCCTGTGCCTCTGCCTTCCGGATACATGCCCCCGACCCTACCCTGATGCGCGCTCCGTACGCAGCCCTTGAACGCTCCCCTGCCCCACTACCAGCCGCCAGTAACCGCTCTTGCAGCCGCTCTTGATAGCCCGCTTTAAACTGCCTTCCCCTCGCCCTCGCTGCCTGTGTTCCGTGTCCTTCCCTGATTCAGGCAGCTAATTTTCGGAATTTTCATTGTTTTCGGTGTTGCTGCAAATGTTTTGCACACAGAAAATTGCTCTTGGCATCCGCAAAAGTTAGCCCTGCACAAATCTTTCAGAAGTCGACGGTGGCATTTTCCATATCCCTCGGCTGTACCACACAGGCCATGCGGTCAGACGTTCTGCCCCGCTTCAAGCCCCAGGAGCTCTCCAACGTCGCCTGGGCCTTCGCAACGCTGGGCACCCAGAATGAGGCGCTGATGGCCGCCCTGGCCGAGCACATTTTGGAGGCGAACATGCTGCACCGCTTCAAGGCGCAGGAACTGTCGAGCACGGCCTGGGCCTTTGCCTCAATGGGAATCTCCGACCCCGCGTTGATGCGGGGCCTGTCCACCGCCGCCATTGAACCGGACACAGGCCGCAGATTCAGTGCGCAAAGCATCGCCAACTTAGCCTGGGCGTTTGCAATGCTGGGCATCCCGGACGTGACGCTGCTGGAAACGCTCTCGGCGCGCATGATGCGATATGATACGATCCACAGCGCCAAGCCTCAGGAGGTTCTCTTTGGCAAGGGCCGGGCGCAGACCTCTGCTTGTAGGGCTGTCCTTGAGGCATGAGACGTTTCCTGTTTTCCCCTTTTGCACAAAGGGCGGCCTGAGATTTTGGGTGGCAGGCCTGTGGTTCGCCCACGGTGGTTGAAAGGCAACTGACGGGCTGGTGGCGGTCAACCAACGGCAGTTATTGGTCAATCGACACCGGGCGGTGGCTGACAGCGGCCGCAGGTCCTCCCGTGGTGTTGACGTGCAGGCAAATCTGACAGACGCCCGTCACTATACGGGGGTTGCTGGTCCTTGTGGGGTCGATGGAAATAGGAGGTGAAATAGCGGGAGCGATGGAAGTGGCAAGGAAGCAGGAAGGAATGGTGCGGTGCCATGGCAGCCACCAGTGAAGCATCGACGAAAGTCAGCTACAACTACAGACTGCCAATGGGCTCATGGAAGCCAATCAACCATGATAGGATGTGGAATGACCTGTCCCAAGGCATGACTCTGCCTGGACGGCTGCAACGTGTGTTTTTTAATGTGGTGCATGGCAGGGTTGGCACATTTGATGTGAGCAGGTGATGTGCATGTGGGCCTGTGTGCGTGTGTGCGTACGTGTGTGCGCTCGCACGCGTGTATGACAGTTTTCGTGGGCCGCAGGGGTGCTGATGCATCCACGAACCGGGTTTTCAATTTTTGGGTACCAGGGCGGGACCATTTCGTCCTTGAGGTAGGGGTACGTTGCACCTTTCTAACATTGACGTGAAAGGACCTTCTAATGCAACAGGAGTTGGGGGCTAAGTCACGGATATGTTGAAGTTACCGCATGGTGTGGACCCCCAGTTGCCCAAGGCTGTGGCCTCAGCTGTGGTGAACACATCTTGACCTTATCGCAGTGGAAACATCTGCTACCTGGGCCTCCGTTGAGTAAAAGTTTGGGACTGGCCTCGCCACACAGACCCCACCAAAACATGTACACAAAACAGCAGACATGAACTCTCCTTGTCAAGGGCAGGTCGGTGCCGTGACCCCGCTTGGGCAGGTTTGTCCACGGGTCACATCTGAGTGGTTTTGGAGGCTCGTTTGTAGTCCAGCTCCATTCTGGACAATATATTGTTTCGTTGAGGGATGACTCTTCCATATTTCGATTCTCCTCCTCTCCATATCAAAATTCCTAATGTTACACATTTTCATTTGGGTGCATGAAGACCATCTTCACACGCAAAAACACATGGCTGCAGAAGCAACATTCCGCAGCATCCTGAACGCTGGCCTGTGCAGGTGTGTGTTTTTGCTGCTTTGTGCAGTCCAGCAGGCACGAAGGGTTTCTTCAGTTAGCCTGCGAGCAGCAAGTGGCCACCAGTGGTAGCTGGTGCCTGGAGATTGCTGAGGTATTCTGCCTCTACCTTTACCCGCTTCAAACGGACCGAGAGGGGCATAAAACATTGTTATATAAGCAAAACAATGCATATTTACAACATGAATGCGTGTCTCCCCCCAACGCGCGGTGGCGGTGGACCGACGCGTTTTGAAACCCAATCAGCATATGCATGGAAAGCCCCACTGATGGGCTGTGATTGGGTGCACTTAGCTTCAGGATTGAACTCGGCTACAATTTTATAAAAAATTATGAGCATGGCCTAGTCTTTGCGTGCAGCCAGCACAGCCGGGTGGTGCTACACCATATTGAAATGCGCATCATGCGCCTGTAAGGTGTACTGTTGCTCCTGCCACTCACTGCTTTGCTACACCACCCTCCCACCAACTAACTCGTTCACCACTGCCCCCCCCCCCCCCCACGCCCCTGCAAATTCCATGGTGCCATTGCTGTAACTCTGCCCCCTATATACCTTGGTGTTGCTTAGGCATCCTAAACAACTCCATCGGCATCTCATACACCCCTTTCGAGCTCACCCATACACCCATACACCCATACACCCACCTATGGCTGTCATGCACCCGCCCGCTTCATACGCACCTTCGCTGATGTCATGTGTATCCTCATGCAAGGTATGCTCACTGCCACAGACACAAGAGACGCCTGCACAGACACCGTGCATGCCACCACACACCTGTGCCGGGTCCCGATCCTCCGCACAGACCCTCACACTTTCCCCTAATCCCCTGGCCTAACTCCATCAACTGCAACCGCACACCCCCTTACCTCTTCCTCCTACCCCCTTTGAATACAGACTGTGGTCCATTGTGGGGGGACTGTGGAGGGCTGTTAGAATTTTGAGAGGGTTGTGGAGTGTCAGAGGAGGGTCTGAACCCGTTGCATCTGCTGAGTGGCGTGCAGGGCTAACAGAGCATTTTCAGCCCCCCCCCCCCCCCGCCTTCTGCTTTTTGAAAGGTTAGTCGCCCAGTGGCGACCAAGGAATCCACAAGAAGAGGGCGCCAGAGGCACCACAGAAATTTTTTTTGGGGCTCGATTGCCCCCTTTCACCCCTCCCAAACGTTTGCCTTGTCATATATATCTCAAGTTGATTAGCGCAATGTGGTCATCATTTTGATCCCTATACCCCGCCCTGCTCCTTTTCGACCAATAGTTGGGGTGTGGTGGGTCGCGGCTGAACTGGCCCCAACGGCCCCTCAGTGCTCTGGCTATGAACGGAGAAGAGTGTGCTTCAGAGGCCTGTTGAAGGAATTTTGCAGGCTATGAGCCGCGCCCCCTCGCGTGCCCAGGTCTCCAGCCTCGCGTGGGCGTTTGCGCATCTTGGCGTCCGCGACGCCAAATTGCTGAATGCGCTGGCTGAGCGCATGATCAGCCGCAACGTCATCAAGCAGGCGACCGCGCCCACCATGGCCAACATGGCCTGGGCCTTCGCCACCCTCCGGGTGCCGCATGAGGCCCTCATGCGAGTGCTTGCGAGACGGGTCATGCTGCCGGACGTGATGGCCGACCTGGAGTCGCAGCACCTGGTCAACATCGCCTGGGCCTACGCCACCCTCGAACTGCGTCACGTGCCGCTGATGATGGCGCTCGCAGACCAGGCCATGGAGCGCCACATGCTGCCCACCTTCACGCCTCAGGGGCTCTCCAGCCTCTGCTGGGCCTTCGCGAAGCTCAATATCCATCACCAGGTCGATGCCAAGCCTTTTCTTAATGCAGCAGATGCTCTGGGCCTGAGGGGGGGTTGTAGCCTGTGTCCTCACCACCAGAGCCATTAATTTCGAAAGCCTGAGACACGGGCATTACACAACAGGCAACAAGGCACACTGTAGCAAGCGCAAGACTTCTTGTGCTGCCCTCATCAGCTATGACCCACCAACCCACTCATGGCCTACTCGCAAAGGGCGACCCATAGTCCCGCAAAGCCTTCACTTGTGGATCTCAGCAACTGCTCGATCCTGGTCTGCAGGCTTTCTGTTCGACCCGTCCGTGCTCAGTGCCCCCTTGCTGGGTGCCACTGCAATGGGGCAGGTTTGGGGGAGGGAGGGGGGGTCAAAAATTGGACCCACGTTTTTGACCTCGACATCACGAAAAATGTCGCGGACCAAAAGATCAGGAGCAGGCGGGCCTGCACATGCGGGAAACACAACATACCCCCCCCCCCCCTTTGTGCCCCTTGTGCTCGAGGCCTTATGCCCCCCCCCCCTTTTTGGTGTATTCGCGAACCATAGCAGACGGGGGGCCGAACCCTCAGTCAACTATTCCCCAGCTGGTTTTTCGTCGACGAACCCCCTTAACCACGGAACTGAAAACCCATTTTGCGGCTGCCAGGGTACCGAGAGATCGGACCCGGGGCCCCTGCTGTCAGCGAGGGGACACAACGGGCACACATAAAAGAACCAAATCCAATGAGGCATATGTCTGGATCGATGCATAGTGGTGCAGTAGGCCAACCACCTTTCGCTAACCCCTCTCCCTCGGCCCCTGCCCCTGCCAACACCCCTCCCCCCCCAAAAGCCGTTTTCAGTTGCAGAAGTTTTTGGGGTCCCTGATCAAAAACTTATGGAGAGATACTTTTGCTGGACAAGGTAAAGGCTTTGCACCTGACCAAACCCATAGTTTAAGTGGGCTATGGTACGCAGATGGGCCCAACAAGGGTGGCCCCCTAGGGGTCATCAGATGTTACCCCCCTAAAATGCACTTTCCCAGGTAACACTGGTGGGGACCCATGGGGAGGACCTATTGAGGTACCCTGGAGATGAGACCCGGGACCTGCACCATTGGCCAGGCGGTGCATATGGGAAAACAAAAACAGACGACACATAAAGATGAACAAGTAGTTGATAAAACATACAGATGAATGGCACCTGGATCGACGCATGGTGGGCATAGGCTAAACAAGCTGAGTTTGACCCCCCCCCCCCCACCTCCCCCCGATTGCCCCCCTGTAGTGGCTGAATGGGGTGAAAAGCACATCAAGAGCACGTAAGACATGCTTCACGCGTGTTTTTGTTCGGATCGGTGTGGGTGGTGACAACACAAAAAATCGGTGTTGGAAATTCTGTTGCTTTGGTCCTCACAACAGACCAAAAACAAAGGGCCCAGTGTTTCGGCTGCATCTATACGAATGGGCTGATATTGAAAACCAGCCCTTCAAATGGCCCATGGACATCACCACACGGACCTCAATGGTGCTGTGCGACTCTGTCTCTGATGATGAGCCACCCCTGACCTCAGGCACCCTGGAGGTCACCAAAGGGTCGCCCTAAAATCGCACTTTTGCAGCCAACCCGTGCTCAGGCCCTGTTCAGGCCAACGTGGGTTGGCTGGAAAACCGCGGCTCTCAGGAAACCCCCGACAACCCCTGGGGTCATCACTTGGGGACCATGGGAGGACAGAGATGCCCGTAGGGGTGCCGTGTAGAGCGTAGTCACGGCTGTAGGGACGTCGGGGATTGCCCGAAAACGTCGGTGTTCCAGCCAACATATACGAGCCTGACAATGGCCTACAAGCAGTCCTCGCTGGTGGCGCCCCACGACCACAGATAAGATCTGGGACCCCGCCGTTGGTTCGGGGGTGCATCGGAGAACGTTGAATGAGACGTGGCCCTGGATCGGCGCATCGTCGCCACAATGGGCCAATCAAGCTATGTTCCGAGATATGGAGCATTTAGGGTGCCACATCGCCCTCACTTGTGTTCCAGGAAGCGTCCTGCTCCCTCCTCCCCTCTGCCCCTCTCCAACGCCCCCTCTCTCTTGATGATCACTGCATCTGTTTGCTGCCGGAGTCATACAAGGGGTTACAGATCTGGAAGTAGGGGTGAAGATGATAATGACGTATTGATTTTGGTGGGGGGCTCTGAGGGGCCCGAGATAACGAAATGACACCTACGAAACTCATTCGTCCCTCTTATGGTAAAGGATCCATTTCGGAGGGTCGAAATTGGCCAAAATTGGTCGGCCGAATTTCGTAATTGTCACTTCGTCATCGGGGGGGGGGGTCCAGGGGAGGGGTGGCCCCCCCCCCACCTTCCATCCCTATGGAAGCACTGCGCCCTCCTCCGTCCGCCCAGCTGCTGATGTCCACTTTGGCGCGAGAGGTCATGCAGAAGCGCGTGCTCACGGAGCTGACCGCCCAGGGCGTGGCCAACCTCTTCTGGGCCTACGCGAAGCTCCGCTTCCGCAGTCAAAAGCTGCTCGGGTGCCTCATGGGGCGGATCATGCAGCCCGGGATGCTCGACACCCTGACGCCCCAGGGCACGGCCAACGTCATCTGGGCCTTTGCCAAACTGGAGGTTTACAACGCGGAGGTCATGGCCACGCTGTCGGAGCACGTCGTCCGCACCGCCTGGCTGTTCGGGGCCCAGGGCGTGGCCAACATCGCGTGGGCCTTCGCCCGTCTCGATGTCCGGGACGCGCCGCTCATGGAGGTGCTTGTGAATGCGCGCCGGGGACCTGGGGACCAGGCGGATTCCGCGCGGGGCGGGCCACAGTGGGCCCGGGAGGCAGGACCCGTCTATGCGACCCCCCCCCCCGCCCGGTCATCTTTTCGCAAGATAGTGCGGCGGCTCCGGGTGAAGTGTCACGCGGGCGTAAAAAGATTTACAGAAAATATTCATTTTTTTTGAGTGTCACGCGAGCCCCCCGCGTGGTAGATCGGCCCCACTATGGGGCCCCACCGGGGAGTATTTAGCCGTTTTCACGCCGGCATGGCTTGGCTAAAAGATCGCGATTTCACGGTGAACTCCGACACCCCCTGGGGACCCTCGCTTCGAGGTGCCTTGCCTAAGGCAATAGAATTCATTGCAGCATGGGTGACCCCCCTTTCTTGCTCTCCCTCCCCTGTTGTTCATTGCTCATTGCTTGAAGAGTACAAAGTGCCGTATTTGCACGTATGGAGGCATTTGCCTTTGCCTTGTGTGACGGCACCTGACACGATGCTGGAAATGAAACATTGCATGACCGTCATGACTGTCTCCCAGTCAATCGATTCCAGTAGTCACAGGGTCACAGGGTCTGCCTGCTGCAGGCTCTGTGCACACTGTCTGTTCCCTGTGCCTGGTGCAGCCTCACGTGCCCTGAAAAGCATTTGCACCTTCGCTGTCGGAACCGGCTTCCTTTCCTGCCCTCTGTTGACGCCCCCCCCCAAATAACGCCAGCAGTGGGTCAGCAATGGTCTGTCATAGAGGTGCTGATTCGTGTCCTCTCTCAGAGGCTGCATTCATGCAGCCCTGCCTGGGTATCTGAACTTTAGGGGGTGCGTACGTAAACTTTAGGGGTGGGGGTACCTAAATTTTAGGGCCTGTCCCCTCCCACCGGATTGCATGTGCGCAGCCCCCGCTATGCCTCCACTCACAGGCTGCAGTCCCGCTGTCCCCTTTCCTCCCCTCTCCTGACCCCCGGCCCTCATCTGCTGCAGGTGCTGAAGGAGCGGGCGTTGGAACCGGAGGTCCTCCGGACGTTCAATGCCCAGGGCCTCGCCAACGTCGCCTGGGCGTACAGCGCCCTGGACGTCCACGACGACGCGTTGCGGGCGGCGCTAGCCGCGCGGGCCATGGACCCCACGGTGCTGCTGACGCTGGCGGACCGCGACTTGTCGAGCCTCGGGATGTATTTGGCCCCTGAAC
Organism: Eutreptiella sp. 'Long Island Sound 2002'; assembly: GCA_964036045.1. Taxonomy (NCBI): domain Eukaryota; phylum Euglenozoa; class Euglenophyceae; order Eutreptiales; family Eutreptiaceae; genus Eutreptiella; species Eutreptiella sp. 'Long Island Sound 2002'. The sequence continues at coordinate 56,494,530 of OZ038385.1, read as the reverse complement.
AGGTGCAGCTGCTGCATGAGGCCTGGGCGGAGGCCACTGCAGGGGTGGCCCCAGCCCCGGGGGCCGACAGCACGCGGACATCTGTTGGACCGAAACCACAGCAGATGTGAGGCCGGAGGCCAGAGGGGGTGTGTGGGTTTGCGACGGAGGGCACACCATTACGCCGTGTACAGCGTTTGCATAGGGCAGGACGTGCAGCAGGATGCCGGACAGTCCCACGGGGCTGCGAGGTGGGCATGAGTCTGACTGCTATCAGCCTCTTGCACTTCAGATGAAGTGGGGATCTCAGTGGCAGGGCTGCATGCGTGCAGCCTCTGAGAGAGGGCAAAGGCCTATTGAGGTCCTGGACGCTGAGCCGAAGGGTTGGGACGGGGGTTAGCGGGTTAGGGCTGGCTGAGGGCCCGCGCTATCCCCCCCCCTGCCTCCCTGCGATGGAAGCACCCGGCCTCTCAGGTTACGTTGGGTCGGCGGAGGCTTGCCTATGCCCGGACTGCGGGCTGCCTGAGAGAGGGCAGTGATCAAGCGGTACAAGGCATGCGTCGTTGGATGCACTGCTAAGTCCAGAAGCAGGAGGGCAGGGGTCAGGAAAGGGGGATCAGACGGGCCTCATTCTCGTACAAGCAGCCCCACAACAGCTGTGCCGCATTGAGTAGGACCGCAGCACCGCGGGAAACGTCAGCACCCGACGAGGCGGCAACTGCCCCGACGCCGGAGCCGCGCACGACCGGTCTCTCTGGACTCTTCTGGAGATGGGGCTTCACGAAATTCGCGGTGGATATGCTGCCGCAGCAGAGCCCAGTGCTGCGCAACCCTGTCCTTGAAAAACACAGCACGGCACGGCACAGCACAGAGAGCAAGGCATAGCACTGCACAGCACAGCACAGCACTGCACAGGACAGCACTGCAAAGCACACAACAGCACAGCACAGCACAGCACAGCACAGCACAGCACAGCACAGCACAGCACAGCACAGCACTGCACTGCACGGCACTACAAAGCACATAGCACCACAGCACAGCACAGCACAGCAAGGCACAGTACAGGACAGCACAGTACAGCACAGCACAGCACTGCAAAGCACATAACAGCACAGCACAGCACAGCACTCCAAAGCGCATGACAGCACAGCACAGCACAGCACAGAACAGCACAGCACAGCACAGCACAGCGTAGCACAGCTTAGCACAGCACATCACAGCACAGCACAGCACAGCACAGCACAGCACAGCACAGCACAGCACAGCACAGCACAGCACAGCACAGCACAGCACAGCACAGCACAGCACAACACAGCACAGCACAGCAAGGCACAGCACAGCACAGCACAGCAGCACAGCACAGCACAGCACAGCACAACACAGCCACTGCCCACTGCCCCCACCCAGTGTGGCAGTGCATTGGAGGAGTTCCACTACCCACTGCCCCCAGGCAGTGTGGCAGTGCATTGCAGGAATTGCACCGCCCACTGCCCCCAGGCAGTGTGGCGGTGCATTGCAGGAGTTCCACTGCCCACTGCCCACAGGCAGTGTGGTGGCGGTGCAGTGCAGGAGTTCCACTACCCACTGCCCCCAGGCAGTGTGGCAGTGCATGGCAGGAGTTCCACTGCCCACTGCCCCCACCCATTGTGGCAGTGCATTGGAGGAGTTCCACTGCCCACTGCCCATAGGCTGGTGACCTGGCACCAGTCTAAAAACCCTCAGGATGGTAGCTGTAGGACGGATGGCCTACACGCACTGCCACGCTCGAAGCCAGTCGTGAATCGTCGTGATAGTCGTGCCACCACGTGACTCAGCTCTAGCCATCGTGGCCCCTTCTCCGCTCTGCTCCACCCACGTGGTACACTTTGTCTCTCCCTCTTATTCCCGTGTCTCCAAGGGCTGAGTGCCGCACCTCGGGTGCGTCCCTCCCCCTTGCTAGCCACTTCCAGCTCACAGTGGGCGCAACGTTCTACAATCGGCTCTGGCAAGACGTCGACCTCGCCGTGGCAATCTTCCAGGCCGCTACGCGGGGAGCCGCGACGGGGACTGCATTCGACGTATCCGCCGTTCAAGCGTGACGCCTTGTGCAGGGGTATCGTCAGTCGTCAGCTTCGTCGTCCCACCGTGGGGCCCCCCTCACCTATGCGCCACTAGGGTTGCAGCACCGCGCGCCAGCGCGGTGCTCCCCTCGCACCCCCGTCCTCGTGAGTCCTGGGACCCCCACTCGCCGGCCCGATCCGCCAGGCGGCCCCATGTTGCTCTGCGCCATCGCGCCATGCTCTTTGTTTCGTCACACTATGGCCACGCTCGTGGCACCCTTTATTTCCTTCCTGTGCGCCCCGTCCAGTGGGGGCTGCCTATGTTGTCTGTGCGCCTCCGTTTACCAACACCCCGGCTTGTCACTCCCCCCCAACGCCTTGCGGCCACAGGCCACCCGCTCCTTTCTCGCCACAGCCTACCATGTCAGATCGCTCAGCGCCGTCCCAGGACACCCCTTCTCCCGCCCCCGACACCAGTCGAGGCGGCGCCATTCGTCGGGGGCCGTTCCCCATGTTTCTGATAGAAATTGCCCAGTCCGACGACGCTGACCGTCTCCTACGAGAACTGGACATGCTGAAGGATGATGCACTGGAAGCTGCGGATACAGCCATCCGGGCCACCGACCCCGCCCTGGCTGACTTATGTGACGCCTTGCGATGGACAGCCGCCGACGGCGACATCCAGGCTATCACAGCCGCGACGGGAGCGTGGACGCCGCGGGGACTCCTGCTCACAGCCACCGTTACGGTCGCCGCAGGCCCGTCTGACACGAAGGTCATCGAACACGTCCCCCTGTCGCTGGTACAAGGAGGCCCGCTGCTGGAGTATGTATCCAAGGACCCTGAGGCCCTCACAACAGCACTCGTCACGCGGTGGAGTCCAAGCCATGTTCCGATCTCAGCGTCACGCCTTCGCAGCCAAGTCTTCAAGGGCCTGTACACGGCCCGAGAATCGCCTCCATCCATCGACACTACCACTCGCCCAGACATCCAAAGCCAGAAGGTCTCCCACAAGATCCACAAGCCCATCAGCCAGTTCCTTGCCCCCCACCTCAGGCCGTCGTGGGACCGCCTCCGCACCCGCGAGGTGGTTGCGGCCTTTTGGGCGCTGCCCAATGACGTGCATGTAGTCCTGCAAGCGGCCCATATCCCGACAGCGGACCTCGTCCCGCTGAAATTCGGACTTCTGGCATGGGCCTCCTCCATCTGCCTCACTGGGCAGTACACGCCAGCCCCGGTTTCCACGCCCCCGGCCCTCGCCAACAAGGGCATGTGGACCCCCGAGCAGCTGCGGCCGCTGCTCGAATGCTCGGTCCTGCCGATCCGCAGTGTGGAGCTGCTGCATCAGATCGAGCAGGCTGGCGAGCATTCCTGGGCCACAGCCCCCACCTTCGCCCTGCTGCAGGCCGGCATCGCCGACACCGCCAGCCCCCCCCCGCTCACGCCGCCCAGCCACGCACCTTACCTCACCAAAGGCCAAGCAGCGCCCAGCCCCGCCGGCACTCTGTTCGCCACGACGGCGTTCACCCCGGCGTCAGCCCTATACAGGTCCCAGGACAAGCCCACCCCTACAGGGGCCGAACAATCGCCTTCATCGCTGTTGCCCGAGCAGACAAGGCGTTCTTTCAACCTCCCCGAGCCCGCCTCCCAAGTCCAACCGGCTGCCGCGGACCCCACGCCTCCGGAGTCGCCAGCCCCGGCTGTCGGATCAGCCCCCCCCAGCCCCTCCCAGGTGGGGGAGCCCTTCATCCCGGACCTGGACGTAACGGCCTACTCCACTGATTACGCTCAATTGCGTGACCAGTACGAGGCCCAGCAACAGGAGTTGGCCGTGGCACGGGGCGACCTGGAGTCCCTCACGCGGGATCTGGACATGGTCCGCGCTGAGCGGGACAATGCCCATCAACAGGCCCAACGTTATGCCGCGGCGCAGCGGCAGACCGAAGCCGTTCGGCTCAACAGTTTCATCAGGTCCATACCCCCCCTCTTGTCCATCGCCACCAGACTCCGCGGCCTCCCGTCCACACCGCCGGCGTTCGCCAATGCCGTGCGCAGTGCGGTTCCGGCTTCTTTCGAATTGCCTACCCCCGGCTCTCAGCAGTTCCTGGTCCTTGTGCCGGTCATACTCGCCGCGGCGGTCCTTACCTCGCCCCAGGCACCTGATTTCGAGGAGTTGGCCGACGTCCTCCGCAGGGCTATGGCCGCGCCGAGCGCCGTGCCGGTCCCGGAGACCCCTGCGCGTGCCCCCGGGTTGTCGTTCGCCGTCCCGGACCCGATCCCTAAGCCCAGAGCGGCTTCTGCCTTCCGGGCGCCGGGCACTGCTCCCCAGCCGCCGTCGGCTTCGCCCATTGATGCCGCACTGGCCTCCCTCCTGGAGTGGATCCCGGAAATCCCCAAAGGCTGTGAGGACGAGGTTGCACACGCGTTCCACCTCTAGCTTTTCCGCCAGTACGGCGCGAACGTCAGCACCCTCCCGCAATCCCCGATTCGGGATCACATGTACCACCGGTGCCCAGCACAGAACACTGAAAGAGAGACCAATATTGTCCGGTTACCGGTGGCAATTTTAGGAAATCTGTACCGACGTGCATGCGATATGCTTCGGTCCGTCGCTTGGAAGTTTTCGAAAACCCTTGGAAAGATGCTCGGAAGTTTTGGCAGCCAGATCGGCCCCCCAAAACGCAACCGATATCGGTAGGAATGTTCCATGGGCTTCCCAGCCGACCGTGCCGGGGGAGCTCGGAAGAAATTTTTTAGCCTGAACGTAGTGGAACTTTGGTTGCATGCTTGGTGCCTACCTTGCCTGCAAGATGCCATGGAGAACAGTACGTTGAAGCTAATGTTTGTCTACCCTTTGTTTGCTTTGCCTACAAAATTGCATGGAGAACACTGTGCTCAAGCTTATGACTGCTTCCCCTTTGAGCTCCTTTGTGAATTTGCACTTTTGGTTTTGACATGTGCAATTGCAGTTTGATCCTTGGTGCCTGCTTTGCCTACAAACTTGCATGGAGAACACTGTACTCAAGCTTATGACTGTTTGCCCTTTGTGTCTTGTGAAGCTTTGTGCCTGCTTTTGTGGTTTTCTTTTTGCGTGTGTGTCAGCTATGGGTATAGTAACCCAATAGGCTATCAGACTTCAGACTTCAGACTTTTATGGACCATCACCCCCAACCCCCAACCCCCCAAGCCCCCCATGTTTCGTTCGGGAGTTAAGCCCCGGCGGAATTTGGGGTTGCTGATGGTTAAGAGGACTCACGTTGAGTCCCGGCTACTGTTACCCCGGGGTTATGACCCCCGGTACTGCCTGCTTACTTGCCTGCTGCTGCTAAGAGATAGGAAGGGGTTAGGACCGACCCCCCCCCCTAGCCACCCACGGCACTGGGACACCCCGACAGCGGCCGCAAGGGCTACGCGTGGGCGTCTCCCCTCCGTGAATTATTTGACACCTCCGTGAATTGTTGTTTTTAATGCGTGTGTATGTGTGTATGGGTGGGCATGCGTGGGTGTCTGTATGTTTGCTCTGGGTCCCCCTGCAAGGGGGGACTCATCGGCTGGGCAGCTATACCCCTTAAACCCCTCCCCTCTGCTCTCGACCCCTTCCCCGACCCTCTGTTAAACAACCAGCACAAACAAAAGTCAGTTAAACACAAGGGGGCCACTGACAGCACCGCTTTCGGAAATTTTTTTTTTCATTTTTGGAGAACACTTTCTTGCCTGTTAAACGGTGCTGTCTGATGGCGGGGTGCCTGGGCAGGCAGGCTTGCCTTCACTGCCCTACAGGGGGGGGGAGGAGAGGACGCCCGGGCACCCAAGGGGTCAGAGAGAGCAGGGTGGGATGTAAAAATAAAAACCTGTAAGTTCCTCTCCACCCTCCCCGCCTGGGCGGTCCACATGGACCAACCCCTCCTGGCTTCGGCTTCCACACATTTTTAAGGACTTTAACAGGTTAGGGATGTTGCAGACAATACAATTTTCTGTGATTTGCCCTGGTGCTTTAGTTAGGAATAGCCCCTGCACTGTACCGCACCACACTGCACTACACTCACTGCACTGAAACCGAGACCCCCTGAATTGACCCCGGGCTTGAGTTTCCCCCCTTTCCCCAGCCCATGCACTCCGCGTGTTCTGCACAGGTGAATTGTTTACCTGATTTTGATTCTGTCTTTTTGTGTTGTGGTTGTGAGTACTACGCACAAAAATGGCCAAGGGGTCGAACGTGCGCACCTTTCAATCGTGCGCACCACCCCAAACTCCAGCAGAAAGCTCGTACAGCTTGAATAAGGTCTGCAGCGAAACTCCTGATTCTGAGACCCAAGCTTCCGAAATTTCAAATTTTTCCTCTTTTCCTACCGTGGGTGTGTGGTTGGCGATGTAGTTCAGCACAGCAAAGGCGGAGAGGGGCACGAGACGTCAAATTATGCTCACCGCCAGAGACATCACATTCATGGAGGCAGCTGGGCAGCGTAGCCTAACACAACACTGTATGGCCACCAGCTGTTAGGCTTCTAGGCTGTGTTTCTTGCATCCATCTGTTGCAGTTGCAAACAACATTGCCGTGATGATTTTGGTTAGACATTCGAAGAAGTCACCTGTCTTTCTCAGATTGTAGTGTCCTGAACAGGGTTTGGTTTGTCCTTTCCCTCCACTTGCTCCAGGATGAGGGGAGTGAGACAACCTACTGTGCTGAGACACTAGAGCTTTCCTAAATGACAGAATTCAGGTCTCCTTGTCTCCCTGTGAATTGTTTACCCCCCTCCGTGAATTATTTGACCCCTCCGTGAATTGTTTACCCCCCTCCGTGAATTATTTGACCCCTCCGTGAATTATTTACCCCCCTCCGTGAATTATTTTACCCCTCCGTGAATTATTTACCCCCCTCCGTGAATTATTTTTACAACTAGGGGCTCTATGTAAAGCCCCAACCACCAGCTTTCACCACAACTTTGTTTTGTGGAATTTTACCACACCTTCACAGATTTAGAAGGCTCCAAAGTAAGCTCGACTATCCGCCCCCCTACAGGGGCCCACTGTTTCAGATTTTCACAACTAGGGGCTCTATGTAAAGCCCCAACCACCAGCTTTCACCACAACCTTGTTTTGTGGAATTTTACCACACCATCACAGATTTAGAAGGGTCTAAAGTGAGCTCGACTATCCGCCCCCCCCCTACACGGGCCCACTGTTTCAGATTTTCACAACTAGGGGCTCTATGTAAAGCCCCAATCAGCAGCTTTCACCACAACTTTGTTTTCTGGAATTTTACCACACCCTCACAGATTTAGAAGGCTCCAAAGTGAGCTCGATCATCCGCCCCCCTACAGGGGCCCACTGTTTCAGATTTTTACAACTAGGGGCTCTATGTAAAGCCCCAATCAGCAGCTTTCACCACAACTTTGTTTTGTGGAACTTTACCACACCCTCACAGATTTAGAAGGCTCCAAAGTGAGCTCGACTATCCGCCCCCCTACAGGGGCCCACTGTTTCAGATTTTCACAACTAGGGGCTCTATGTAAAGCCCCAATCAGCAGCTTTCACCACAACTTTGTTTTCTGGAATTTTACCACACCCTCACAGATTTAGAAGGCTCCAAAGTGAGCTCGATCATCCGCCCCCCTACAGGGGCCCACTGTTTCAGATTTTTACAACTAGGGGCTCTATGTAAAGCCCCAATCAGCAGCTTTCACCACAACTTTGTTTTGTGGAACTTTACCACACCCTCACAGATTTAGAAGGCTCCAAAGTGAGCTCGACTATCCGCCCCCCTACAGGGGCCCACTGTTTCAGATTTTCACAACTAGGGGCTCTATGTAAAGCCCCAACCACCAGCTTTCACCACAACTTTGTTTTGTGGAATTTTACCACACCATCACATATTTAGAAGGCTCCAAAGTGAGCTCGACTATTCGCCCCCCTACAGGGGCCCACTGTTTCAGATTTTCACAACTAGGGGCTCTATGTAAAGCCCCAACCACCAGCTTTCACCACAACTTTGTTTTGTGGAATTTTACCACACCATCACAGATTTAGAAGGCTCCAAAGTGAGCTCGACTATCCGCCCCCCTACAGGGGCCCACTGTTTCAGATTTTTACAACTAGGGGCTCTATGTAAAGCCCCAATCAGCAGCTTTCACCACAACTTTGTTTTGTGGAACTTTACCACACCCTCACAGATTTAGAAGGCTCCAAAGTGAGCTCGACTATCCGCCCACCTACAGGGGCCCACTGTTTCAGATTTTCACAACTAGGGGCTCTATGTAAAGCCCCAACCTCCAGCTTTCACCACAACTTTGTTTTGTGGAATTTTACCACACCATCACAGAATTAGAAGGCTCCAAAGTGAGCTCGACTATCCGCCCCCCTACAGGGGCCCACTGTTTCAGATTTTTACAACTAGGGGCTCTATTTAAAGCCCCAACCACCAGCTTTCACCACAACTTTGTTTTGTGGAATTTTACCACACCTTCACAGATTTAGAAGGCTCCAAAGTAAGCTCGACTATCCGCCCCCCTACAGGGGCCTACTGTTTCAGATTTTCACAACTAGGGGCTCTATGTAAAGCCCCAACCACCAGCTTTCACCACAACTTTGTTTTGTGGAATTTTACCACACCATCACAGAATTAGAAGGGTCCAAACTGAGCTCGACTATCCGCCCCCCCCCCCTACACGGGCCCACTGTCTCAGATTTTCACAACTAGGGGCTCTATGTAAAGCCCCAACCACCAGCTTTCACCACAACTTTGTTTTGTGGAATTTTACCACACCATCACACATTTAGAAGGGTCTAAAGTGAGCTCGACTATCCGCCCCCCTACAGGGGCCCACTGTTTCAGATTTTCACAACTAGGGGCTCTATGTAAAGCCCCAACCTTCAGCTTTCACCACAACTTTGTTTTGTGGAATTTTACCACACCATCACAGAATTAGAAGGCTCCAAAGTGAGCTCGACTATCCGCCCCCCTACAGGGGCCCACTGTTTCAGATTTTCACAACTAGGGGCTCTATGTAAAGCCCCAACCTTCAGCTTTCACCACAACTTTGTTTTGTGGAATTTGACCACACCATCACAGAATTAGAAGGCTCCAAAGTGAGCTCGACTATCCGCCCCCCTACAGGGGCCCACTGTTTCAGATTTTCACAACTAGGGGCTCTATGTAAAGCCCCAATGAGCAGCTTTCACCACAACTTTGTTTTGTGGAATTTTACCACACCCTCACATATTTAGAAGGCTCCAAAGTGAGCTCGACTATCCGCCCCCCTACAGGGGCCCACTGTTTCAGATTTTCACAACTAGGGGCTCTATGTAAAGCCCCAACCACCAGCTTTCACCACAACTTTGTTTTGTGGAATTTTACCACACCATCACAGAATTAGAAGGCTCCAAAGTGACCTCGACTATCCGCCCCCCTACAGGGGCCCACTGTTTCAGATTTTCACAACTAGGGGCTCTATGTAAAGCCCCAACCACCAGCTTTCACCACACCTTTGTTTTGTGGAATTTTACCACACCATCACAGATTTAGAAGGCTCCAAAGTGAGCTCGACTATCCGCCCCCCTACAGGGGCCCACTGTTTCAGATTTTCACAACTAGGGGCTCTATGTAAAGCCCCAATCAGCAGCTTTCACCACAACTTTGTTTTGTGGAATTTTACCACACCATCACAGAATTAGAAGGCTCCAAAGTGACCTCCACTATCCGCCCCCCCCTACAGGGGCCCACTGTTTCAGATTTTCACAACTAGGGGCTCTATGTAAAGCCCCAACCACCAGCTTTCACCACAACTTTGTTTTGTGGAATTTTACCACACCATCACAGAATTAGAAGGCTCCAAAGTGAGCTCGACTATCCGCCCCCCTACAGGGGCCCACTGTTTCAGATTTTCACAACTAGGGGCTCTATGTAAAGCCCCAACCACCAGCTTTCACCACAACTTTGTTTTGTGGAATTTTACCACACCATCACAGATTTAGAAGGCTCCAAAGTGAGCTCGACTATCCGCCCCCCTACAGGGGCCCACTGTTTCAGATTTTCACAACTAGGGGCTCTATGTAAAGCCCCAATCAGCAGCTTTCACCACAACTTTGTTTTGTGGAATTTTACCACACCATCACAGATTTAGAAGGCTCCAAAGTGAGCTCGATCATCCGCCCCCCTACAGGGGCCCACTGTTTCAGATTTTCACAACTAGGGGCTCTATGTAAAGCCCCAACCACCAGCTTTCACCACAACTTTGTTTTGTGGAATTTTACCACACCATCACAGAATTAGAAGGTTCCAAAGTGAGCTCGACTATCCGCCCCCCCCCTACAGGGGCCCACTGTTTCAGATTTTCACAACTAGGGGCTCTATGTAAAGCCCCAACCACCAGCTTTCACCACAACTTTGTTTTGTGGAACTTTACCACACCATCACAGAATTAGAAGGGTCCAAACTGAGCTCGACTATCCGCCCCCCCCTACAGGGGCCCACTGTTTCAGATTTTCACAACTAGGGGCTCTATGTAAAGCCCCAATCAGCAGCTTTCACCACAACTTTGCTTCTTCCAACCCTCTCCCACCCTCTCCCAACCCTCTCCCACCCTCTCCCAACCCTCTCCCAGCCTCTCCCAACCCTCTCTCAACCCTCTCCCGCCCTCTTCCAACCCTCTCTCAACCGTCTCCCAACCCTCTCCCACCCCCTCCCAACCCCCTCCCACTGTCTCCCGCCCTCTCCCAACCCTCTCCCACCCTCTCCCAACCCTCTCCCACCCTCTCCCAACCCTCTCCCAGCCTCTCCCAACCCTCTCCCAACCCTCTCCCACCCTCTTCCAACCCTCTCTCAACCGTCTCCCAACCCTCTCCCACCCTCTCCCAACCCTCTCCCACTCTCTCCCAACCCTCTCCCAACCCTCCCCCACTCTCTCCCACCCTCTCCCAACCCTCTCCCACCCTCTCCCAACCCTCTCCCACCCTCTCCCAATCCTCTCCCAACCTCTCCCAACCCTCTCCCACCCTCTCCCAACCCTCTCCCACCCTCTCCCAACCCTCTCCCACCCTCTCCCAACCCTCTCCCAACCGTCTCCCACCCTCTCCCAACCCTCTCTCAACCGTCTCCCAACCCTCTCCCACCCTCCTCCAACCCTCTCCCACTCTCTCCCAACCCTCTCCCAACCCTCCCCCACCCTCCCCCACCCTCTAACAATGGGGCAGGGTGTCTAATCTCAGTGGATTCCGGTAGCAGTAGAGGTGTTAAGTGAACCGTCATGCTTGCCTTTTTGTGTGTTTCTTTGCTGAGGTGTGGGATTTGGGAACCAAGAACGGTGTAGTTCATCGTACAAAAAACCGATGGAAAAACGCCTGGAAGTTTTTGAAATCCCTCGGAAAGATGCTCGGAAGTTTTGGCAGCCAGATCGGCCCCCCAAAACGCAACCGATATCGGTAGGAATGTTCCATGGGCTTCCCAGCCGACCGTGCCGGGGGAGCTCGGAAGAAATTTTGGCTGGGACTTCCGAGATCAACCCTGCAATATGAGTCCCATTTGCTGAGCATGAATGCTGAGCATCCCCAAATATCCTGAGCAATATGCTGAGCATTTTCCTGCCATTTTTTACCTTCTATGCTGTGCGCCCCAGCACCATGTGTCAGTGGGCCTGGGTCCGCAGCCATGCGCCCAGTTTGCCCGGCATCGCGGACGTCCTGCGCACCTTCGTCTCCAGCCCCCCTCCAGTCCAGCAGGTTGCTGACAGTCCAGCCAGCCGCCTCCCCAGCCGAAGCCGCAGCCGCCAACCAGGCACAGGGCGCGGCCAAAAAGAAGGGGTATACGCCCCAAAAAGTTGATCCGCAGACCTTCTCGAAAGCCCTGTGGGTCGGCTGGCAAGAAGTCGACAATCCGCCGTCTGGAGAAGTCGACGCAGGACTCCTCGGAGGCATCCTCAGGGATAAATTTGGCGCCGGCCTGTCGTTCATTTCGGACGAACAACTCAACCATAAGGCCAAATTCACGATTGTCGGAATTCGACCCGCTAAGTATGACAGAGGCATGCGACTGACCAGGCAGCACACCGCTCGCGGCTGGCGAGTGACCTGGGCCGAATCCAAGAAGCAGCCGTACACTCCCTGGGTGCCTGACCCTGACAGAGACTACCCTGCCCGAAAGACCCATCGAGGGAGTCGCGGGCAAAAGCCCCGCCGTCTGCGGGAACCAGAAGATCAGGTGGACCTTACGGCCACGTCGGAGTCAGAAGGAGAACCAGACCCCAAGTATCAGCGCAGGTACAGCCCCCGCCGCTCGGACAAGTCCCCGTCCCGCCGCCGCAGCCCTGGCCATCGCCGCGACAGCCCGCAGCCGAGGCGTCGCACGTACCGCGATGAGCCCCGCGCACACTCCAGCCGCCACGACCACCATGCAGCAGCCCCCCTCCAGCCCTACCCGTACTCAGGGGACCCCCACGACCCCCGGGTGGCCATGGCCCACAACCCCTACGCTCCCCCGCCCTGGAGCCCCCCAGCCGACCCCCACCGCTTCCAGCCGTACTTCGGTCGGCATTCGAGGGACCGGTAGCCGGGGACATGGCGGGGCGCAACGAAGACATCCCCGACGCAGTGTCTCGGCTCCGCCACTCCCACCTCGACGGCGTCCCCCGCGTCCGGGACCTGCACCTGGGCGCATACACTCCCTGCCCCCCCCCCCCCCCCCCCAGGGAATGGGGCCTAGTACCGATGCCGGCCCCAAGCGCTGCCCAGTTCATCCCGCCCCCCTACGCCCTCGAAATGTGCCTACACCTGCCAGCGGGTGTGCACTACTACCGGGTGTGCAGCGGGACGGACTCCTGGCCCCGCGACGTTCTGTCGTTGGTGGGCGCGGTGCACTGCGTGCAAGTGTCTGGTTCCCATCAGATACAGCTCTGCCGCAAGGGCCTGCCCCCAACATCCCTCATCTTGCCCGAGCACCACCACGTGGTCCTCCCACAGTCCCTGCACAGCCGGGTCTCTGTCACAGCCACAGGCCTCACCCGGGCCAGTGTCTTGGCGATAGCGGCCACGTACCACCCCCGGCACCTCCGCAAGTGGGTGCGGGGCCTGCCTCACGCCCTCCCCGCGGCCGTGGTCCGCAAGCTGACCCGACACCCAGCCACCGCCGGCTCCTGCCCTGATCCCCCCCTTTCCAGCCGCGCGTCGCCCCGCCCGGACATAATGACCCTCAACGTGCAGATGTCCCTGCGACCCAAGCTCCGCGCCCTGGACGTCCTGGTGCGTGAGTGCCAGTACCCGCTAACCCTGTACGTTCAAGAAGCCGGGCCCCTGATCGTCCAGCGGGTACATCCCCTATACCACACCATCCAAGCCCCGGCGAAGGTGGCTGGGGGATGCGCCACCCTCCTTTACAGGACCCCGGACTTGGCCGTGACCAGCCACAACGCCCACCCCTCAGGACGGGCCCTGATCACTCACTTCACCATGGCGGGCGTGACCCACTGCCACGCCAACGTGTATTTCCCGGCCGACGGGGACCTCGACACCCTTCAGGAAATCCTGGATTGGGTGTACCCATACCTCCTCCTCACCCCGGCCAGGGTGGTTGTCCTGACAGGGGACCTGAACGCCAATTGCCACTGGGTCTCGCACCTCCCTATCTCTCCCGCCTCACTCTGTGACCTCGTCCTACCCACGCTCGCGCGCCTCGGGATGTGCCGTTTGCACCCCCTTGCTGAGGCCCCCACGTGGGTGAGCCCGCAAGGTTTCGCGGGTGCTCTTGACCACGTCTTCCTCCGCACCCCTTCGGAAGCAGCCCGCACCACGGAGGTGCGCTCCGATTCCAGTTTCCCGTCTGACCATCTGCCCGTGACTGCCACCCTCCGTGACCTCCCACCGGCGCCCCAGTTGGTGTGCCCGTCGAAGAAGGGCCGCTTCCCCATCCCGCGGGAGCCCCTCGCCAGCCAACTCCGCACCCTTAACGACACCTTTCGAGCCGAGCTCACCCCGCCGCCCCCGGGCGCGCCCAGCGCACAGCCTCGCTATGCCGAGCTGACCTCAGCGCTATACACCGCAGCTACGGCGGCCTTCGGGCCCCCCGTCCCCAGCCAGCCAGTGCCGTCGACGGTACGCGTCCACGTCACCAACCTTCGACGCTACACCCTCGCCCACCCGGATTGGGCGTCCCAGTCGTCGCACCTTGTGGAGGTCGCCCGCCTCAAAGAGCAAATCCGGGCGGCGTGGGATGTCATCCTTTCTGGAGAAAGATGTAGGGCTGGCGCCCCTACCGGCCGCCCCCGGCCAACCCACCAAAGTGGACTACCACCGCACTTTGGGAGCGCAATATATACCCCCGGCGGATTCTGTCTACGTGGTAGGCGTCCCAGTGCCACTCCATCAGCAAGCCGCCGTTGCGTTGGACTAGCTGCGCCAGAGGCACCTTGCCCCTCTTGAGGCACTCTCGTTCGCGCGCGTCGAGGCCATCACGGAATGGACAGGCAGCCCGCTCGGCCCGCCGCCTAGCGCTACCACCGCCAACCTACGCGCCATCATCCACCGGGCGGCGGCCACCGTACCGTACCACGATTTGCTGGAGTACCGGCTGTTCGGACAGTTGGAGGACGCCCAGTTTACGGTGATCGTGGACTTGATCAACTGCATTCTCAGTGGGGTGCCCATGCCCCAGGCGCACTCTGCGGATTTCATCAACCTTCCGAAGAAGACGCCACACGGCCCCATCGCAAACGGCAGGCCGCTCACCAATCTGGCCACGATATGGAAGCTCACGGCCGCCCTCATTAAAGACCACTACCAGCCCCGCCTGGTTCAGGGCGGCATCCTGCCGCCCTACCAGTTCGGGATGTCCCCACACTGCTCCTCCGTGGAGCTCCTCCGCGTCCTCCACGATGTGTGGTGGGACCGCTGGAGACGACGCCTCGAGGCGTGGGTCCTGTCGGACGATGTCCGCCATGCGTACGGCTCCATCAACCACACCACCGAGTACACCGTCCTGACCGCGGCAGGGATCTCCCCAGCCGACGCCGCGACCCTTCAGCACCATGACCGCGCCCTCGAGGTGCACATGGGAGGGGCTGACGGGCGTTCCCCGTCCTCCACCCGCCTGGGCGCCCCGTGTCCGGCATGAAGTACTGCATATATGGCGAAGTTCGAGGACACGAAGCCTGCCGTTCCGTCCCCCCCACCGACACCCCCGCAGGCCCGCTGAACCGGGTTCTCCTGATGGATGATACCCAATGGCTACCCGGCGACCGTTGCCACTTGCCCGCCCTCGCCAATGGCATTGAACGGGCAGGTCGCCTCACCAACCTCCACTCTGACCCGACCAAAACGGTCTTGGTCGGCACGGACATGCGCGATGGCTGGGTCCATTTCCTCAGAGACACGGTGTACCTCAACGGCCACCCGGTGCGCTGTGCCACAAGCCAGGACTACGTCCGCGTCCTTGGCCGCCATGCCCTCCCCCACCTTTTCCACCCCGTCGACTCCCGGTGCCTGTTCTCGGGCACCCGCGCCGCATGCCGAGCGCTCCGCGCCCCGAGACTGCCCGCCCACTACCCCCTCGCCATGTTCGTCGCCAAGTGCCATGGGACAGTCAACTGGCTCACCAGTGTCCGCCCCCCCTCCTACGGAGCCATGCGCGTGCTGGACGCTATGGCCGCCTCAGCCATGCGCGCCACCGCTGGGTGGGCCCTCTCCGCCTCTGCCCACTTCCTCCGCGAGATCCCCGAAGGAGGGATCGGCGTCTCCCCGGCTCCGGTCATCGGATTCGCTAACTTCCTCAGCGTCTACATCCGGCACCTGAACCACCCCAACCCCCTGGTCCGCCGGTCCACGCGCCACGGGCTCCTGACCGCCCTCTGGCGGTTCCACCCCTCCCAGCCCTGCCTCACCTCAGAGCTCGGGCTCCGGTGTGCTGCGCGCCCCACGGACCACGACCTGTTCGTCGCCCTGTGCCACCAATGCGACATCTCCATCCACTTGCCCCCCGACGGCCATCTGCCAGACCATACTCCCCATGTGATGGCCCTGTCGTCCCCCGGACTCGAGGTCCAGGACACCCATGCATGGATGCTTGCAGGCCATCGCAGTACGGAGGACGCGCAACAAAAGGGGTGGCCCCGGGTATCACCTCGCCCCACTCCGCCGGTCGGCACGGCTCCCCCGATCGGGCGTTGCCACGCGGTGACTGCAACAATCCCCACGTTCTCCTGGCTCCCCGAGAACTATGGGATCCTCCACAACGCGTCGTGGTGCCCGAAGACCCGGCGCTGCGGCGGGGCTGTGGCGGTGTTCTGCCCCGTCACCCTCTGGTACCAGGTGTACCCCGTGCCCATCCCCTTGAGGCTGGACAATGCCTACACGGCGGAGCTATACACGGTGTGGGTGGCCCTCACCGCCAGGGGGCCCTCGACCGACCCTGCCTTCGGCTTCCGATCCGGTGCATGGCACTTTGCGGACTGCAAAGGATACATCACCGCCCAGGAGGGACGCCGAGAACCAGAGGACTCGCTACAAGGGGATCTCATACGAGCGTGCCGCAGCATGGCCCGCGGTCACGCCCCCCCCCCCCCGCCACCTCTATTCCCATATCGCCGGCACCTGGCTCGATGCCCTGCTGGACCAGGTGGACGAGGCGGCAGGACGCGCTGCGGACACCTGCCCCAACACCGTGGGATGGCTCAGCCCCCTGCAGGAGCCCCGCGTCTGTTTCTCCCACGCGGGCCTCCAGGTCCACGACGCCCTACCTCACGCACGCCGCGCCCTGCTCGCCTCCCACCACGCCTACTCTACGGCTCCCCTGCCTCAGCGCAACCCCACCCTCAACGAGTACGCCAACGCCGTCAGTCATGGCCTCATCACATGGGGAGACCACCTCACGGTCACCGGCATCCGCCTCTCCCTGTTCCCCCCGAGGGACACGCCCTGTCCCCTTTGCATCCTGCCCGCCTCCGGGGACCACATCCTCTCTTGCCCGCTTGACCCGCTCCTCTGCGCCCACTACCATCGGTGGCTTGCAACCCGGCTCCCCCAGAGGTGCCGTGCCTGGCGCCACTGTACGCCCACTGCTTGGGGTACCCTCGTCTTTTGGGGCGACGAGCCCTTCATGCTGGCTGTAGATGGCTCCCCGGCCCACCATACCATCGCCACCTACACTATTGGTCGTCTCGGAGCCATCTCCACGCCGCACAGGGATGCCCTGTTGCACAGGGGTCTGCGTCCTGCACATCTCCGTCGCCTTCTCTGCGACGTCGTTCTCACTACCGTCCTCCTACACAAGCGGCACGCGGTGCCCGTCCTGCCTCTTGATGGCCACTTCTCCCCCCTGACGGGGGTCCCCGTGAACCAATCCCTCGCCGGCCGCCCTTCGCGGGCGTGGTATCACGTGGCCAACTGGGCCCCAACGCCTGAGTCGCCCAGGTGGCCAGCCTGGGACGTCATCCTGGGCCTGTGGCTGTCAGGAGACCTCCTCCTGGCCCCCAAGATGAAGACCGCCAATTCCACCCGGGGCAAGTGCAGCCCGTACCGAGTCCTGTATGTGTACAACGAGACGAACCAGATTCCGCCGGCCGTACGACGGGACATAGGACTGGAGACCTATGACGTGATCATCTTGGACAGTCTCGGCCGGCACGGGCTTGCCCCCCATCTCCCGGATCAGCGCCGCCTCTGGGCCATCCATTACGGTGGCAATGGACGGAGCCTGGAGGCCGGTCTCCGTGGAGATGTGATCCCCTCGTGGTGTGCCGCACTACATTCGGCGTTCTCGGCCATCCTTACTTAGGCGTCACAAGTTGCCCGCCCTCTAGGACCCCATATACGCACGATGTGAGAATATTCTACATTTCTAGTTTGAGTATGCTATTTGACATATGTGAGCAATGTTGGTACCAGCGTTGTGTGACATCCATTGAAATAGGTGGTGATGTGTTAGCCTTAGGTATCCGCTTCATCTAGTGTATCATGTTTGAGGTTTTTTGCAAGCTGGCCGAACTTGAGGCCAGCTTTTGGGCTCCATTGGAAACATCCATGTGTATATACACCTTTTAACGCTTCTGGCCGAAATTTCGGCCAGCTTTTTGGTTTAATGTTGAATGACTATACTCATTTTCATTTTTTTAAGGGCTGGCTGAAATTTCTCCCAGCTCTCTGCTCTAATCACCATTCATACACTTATACTGGGCTTTTTTTTGTTGGTGTGGCCGAAATTTCGGCCAGCATTTCCTCTTTCTGCGCATATCAGCAATTGTTTTCCCATCCAACACATTCTTCTTGGTTCCAGGGGTTCCACAAAACCGACCTATACACCACAAGTGAAAGAACAGCAAAGATACGGTTCATTGAACAGCAAACAAAACTACCCCCAAAGGATATACGTGTATTTCCTATTTTTATTAACCTGGCCGAAATTTCGGCCAGCTTTTCCAAGAACATCAAAACACATGGTCTTATTCACCGGACAGGCCCAAGCTGGCCGAAATTTCGGCCAGGTCCTTCAAAACTTGAAATAACGCCACAGAAATGGATACCTTTGAGCTTTTTTGGAAGCTGGCCGAAATTGAGGCCAGCTTTTCCATTGGTTCCATTGGAAACATGCATGTGTATATACACCTTTTAACGCTTCTGGCCGACATTTCGGCCAGCTTTTTGGTTTAACGTTGAATGACTATACTCATTTTCATTGTTTTAAGGGCTGGCCGAAATTTCTCCCAGCTCTCTGGTCTAATCACCTTTCATACGCTCATATTCGGCTTTTTTGCCAGTGTGTGCCAAAAAAATCAAAACACATGGTAGTATTCACCAGACAGGCCCAAGCTGGCCGAAATTTCGGCCAGGTCCTTCAAAACTTGAAATAACGTTGCAGAAATGGATACCTTTGAGGTTTTTTGCAAGCTGGCCGAAATTGAGGCCAGCTTTTCCATTGGTTCCATTGGAAACATGCATGTGTATATACACCTTTTAACGCTTCTGGCCGACATTTCGGCCAGCTTTTTGGTTTAACGTTGAATGACTATACTCATTTTCATTGTTTTAAGGGCTGGCCGAAATTTCTCCCAGCTCTCTGGTCTAATCACCTTTCATACGCTCATATTCGGCTTTTTTGCCAGTGTGTGCCAAAAAAATCAAAACACATGGTAGTATTCACCAGACAGGCCCAAGCTGGCCGAAATTTCGGCCAGGTCCTTCAAAACTTGAAATAACGTCACAGAAATGGATACCTTTGAGGTTTTTTGCAAGCTGGCCGAAATTGAGGCCAGCTTTTCCATTGGTTCCATTGGAAACATGCATGTGTATATACACCTTTTAACGCTTCTGGCCGAAATTTCGGCCAGCTTTTTGGTTTAGTGTTGAATGACTATACTCATTTTCATTTTTTTAAGGGCTGGCCGAAATTTCTCCCAGCTCTCTGGTCTAATCACCTTTCATACACTCGTATCCCGCTTTTTTGCCGGTGTGGCCGAAATTTCGGCCAGTGTGTCCCATTTCTGCGCATATTAGCAATTGTTTTCCCATCCAAAACATCTGGCCGAAATTTCTGCCAACTTGCAATTCTTGCTGTGCATAAATATCACACCGTACACTCCTATAAAGCTGCTTTCTTCTCACAGCGTTAATGTCTTCTGGTATTACTATAACTGTCATGCTCGTATGGGGTGTGTGCCACGCATTGCCACTGTTTTGTGTGTGGATTCTCTGTTTTGCATTTTGCTGGCCGAAATTTCGGCCAAAGTTGCCTTATGTGGACCCCTGATTCCAAATGACACACATTTCTGGCCGAAATTTCGGCCAGGTTCTCGGCAACCCAATTTTGAACAGTGGTTTCACATCCAGTGCATGGCTGGCCGAAATTTCGGCTATGGTATTCCATCATTCGTGTCAAGACGTCGATTTTGGGCCATTTTGTGTTGAATTGCGCTTGTTATTGCCACTTTTGTTATTTCTCCTTCCATGAAATCCCCTGCTGTAGCATCCTTTTTTATGACCGAGCCTGCACTGGATTCACAGGAGGTGCTTATTTCCCCTCGAGCTGAAGCTGCGTCCAAAAATCGGCAGGTTAATAAAAATAGGAAATACACGTATATCCTTTGGGGGTAGTTTTGTTTGCTGTTCAATGAACCGTATCTTTGCTGCTCTTTTACTTGTGGTGCATAGGTGGCTTTTGTGGAAACCCTGGAACCAAGAAGAATGTGTTGGATGGGAAAACAATTGCTAATATGCGCAGAAACAGGAAATGCTGGCCGAAATTTCGGCCACACCAACAAAAAAAGCCGAATATGAGTGTATGAATGGTGATTAGAGCAGAGAGCTGGGAGAAATTTCGGCCAGCCCTTAAAAAAATGAAAATGAGTATAGTCATTCAACGTTAAACCAAAAAGCTGGCCGAAATTTCGGCCAGAAGCGTTAAAAGGTGTATATACACATGGATGTTTCCAATGGAACCAATGGAAAAGCTGGCCTCAATTTCGGCCAGCTTGCAAAAAACCTCAAAGGTATCCATTTCTGTGACGTTATTTCAAGTTTTGAAGGACCTGGCCGAAATTTCGGCCAGCTTGGGCCTGTCTCGTGAATAACACCATGTGTTTTGATGTTTTTGGACCCGACTGGGAAAAAAGCCGAATATGAACGTATGAAAGGTGATTAGACCAGAGAGCTGGGAGAAATTTCGGCCAGCCCTTAAAACAATGAAAATGAGTATAGTCATTCAACGTTAAACCAAAAAGCTGGCCGAAATTTCGGCCAGAAGCGTTAAAAGGTGTATATACACATGCATGTTTCCAATGGAACCAATGGAAAAGCTGGCCTCAATTTCGGCCAGCTTGCAAAAAAGCTCAAAGGTATCCATTTCTGTGGCGTTATTTCAAGTTTTGAAGGACCTGGCCGAAATTTCGGCCAGCTTGGGCCTGTCTGGTGAATAACACCATGTGTTTTGATTGTTTCGGCACAAACTGGCCGAAATTTCGGCCAGGTTCATAAAAAAAGGAAATACACGTATATGCTTTGGGGGTAGTTTTATTTGTTTTTCAATGACCCATATTTTTGCTGTTCTTTTACTTGTGCTGTATACGTGGGTTTTGTGGTAACCCTGGAACCAAGGGGTAAAAGTAATGATAGATAGACCCCCCCCCCCCCTACTAAAGGAATGCAATGGTCTAAATGTAAAATACCACCATATTTTTGTGATTTGGTATCTTTATTTCGAAAATTTGTGTGTAGCTAGAAATAGAAATAACGGCATATATTTCACATACATACCTTCATTTTGCCTATTGCCACTGGGGGGGGATAGATACCCCCAAAATAACACCCCTTTTCACATACTTTTCTCCTCACTACAACATGGACTTCCGTGGGCCATAGCGCCAGGTGGGGGGCGGGCAACTTGTGACGCCTAAGCCTTATGGCGGCTTCCCAAGGCCCCCGCACGGTCTTCAAAGACATGCAGGTGGCCCTGGGCTGGCCCGCCCCGTGGCCTTGTCCCCGCCCGTGACCCGTCCTCGACCTCCCGCGCCCGAACCGTTCCGGTACAGCGCGCGGTCGTGCCAGACCGCGCTCCTTGTCTGGCGACGTCTTAAGCCGGGGGTGATGCCCCGGGAGACCCACATCTTCCATGCCCGTTGATCTTGGAACGCTGACTCGGGTGGATCCAGGACAGGTCGGAGCGGTTGGTGGCCGGGACCGGAGAGCAGATCGGACCGTAGCGTTGTTGTTCACCGGCGCTGTGACCCAGACGGCCTGCTGGGAGGAGCGTTCTCAGGTGTGCAACGAGATTCGTCTTACTCTAGCGGAGGTAAGACGGAGGACTCCCTCGGCAGTGCCTGCGTGGGGCCCCCGAGGGACGACGCCACGGCTCACCGTACGTGGGACCACGGCAGGCGCTCCTCCTCCTCCTCCTCCTCCTCCTCCCCATAGGCAGTGTGGCAGTGCATTGCAGGAATTCCACTGCCCACTGCCCCTAGGCAGTGTGGTAGCGGTGCATTGCAGGAGTTCCACTACCCCCTGCCCCCACCTAGTGTGGCAGTGCATGGCAGGAGTTCCACTGCCCACTGCCCCCACCCAGCTTGGCAGTGCATTGCACGAGTTCCACTGCCCACTGCCCCCACCCAGTGTGGCACTGCATTGCAGGAATTCCACTGCCCACTGCCCCCAGGCAGCGTGGTAGTGCATTGGAGGAGTTCCACTACCCACTGCCCCCAGGCAGTGTGGCAGTGCATGGCAGGAGTTCCACTGCCCAGTGCCCCCACCCAGCATGGCAGTGCATTGCAGGAGTTCCACTGCCCACTGCCCCCACCCAGTGTGGCAGCGCATTGCAGGAATTCCACTGCCCACTGCCCCCAGGCAGCGTGGCAGTGCATTGGAGGAGTTCCACTACCCACTGCCCCCAGGCAGCGTGGTAGTGCATTGCAGGAATTCCACTGCCCACAGCCCACAGGCAGTGTGGCGGTGCATTGGAGGAGTTCCACTACCCACTGCCCATAGGCAGTGTGGCGGTGCATTGGAGGAGTTCCACTACCCACTGCCCATAGGCAGTGTGGCGGTGCATTGCAGGAGTTCCACTGCCCATTGCCCCTCGGCGGTGGTTCGCTTGGTACACCGCACACAGTGCAGTGCAGCATGGCACACACGGTGCAGTGTGGTGCACAGCACCAAGCAATGCAGCACAGCACACCAAGTGCAGTGAGCCCAATAGTGTGACTGTGCACAGCAGAGCAACACCAGCCCAGTGCAACCGTGCACTGGTCCCGACTGTACAACAACACACTAGCACACAGCACGCACTTAGACACACAGCCCTCCTGTTTACCTGTACCCGTGGGTAGACATCCCGGCCATTGCCTTCTGGTAACAGCGCCTCCGGCACATCATAGCACAGCAAAGCACAGCACAGCACAGCACAGCACAGCACAGCACAGCACAGCAAGTACATCACAGCACAGCAAAGCACAACACATCGCATCACATCACAGCAAAGCAAAGCACAGCACAGCACAACACAACACAACACAGTACATCACAGCACAGCACAGCGCAGCACATCGCATCACATCACAGCAAAGCAAAGCAAAGCACAGCACAGCACAGCACAGCACAGCACCAGCACAGCACACCAACACTAATGTGTACAGAGCACCTACAGTCGGCTGTGCAAAGCAGTACCGCTCAGCTGCGCAAAGCAGCAGCACAGTCTCAAGTCAGTGCACTTGTCAAAATTTGCCGCATACGGGGGTGGACCCTTTGCATGCAGACGGCTTTTTGCAGTTATTGATTTGCAATATGATGCATTTCTACTTCTTGTAATGCCCCTCGCTTTGTGCCAGCCCATTTTGCTTGGTAGGGCCCGGTGCAGCCGTGCCACGACCAAGCCTCTACAATGCCCCACCAGGCCCCCAGGAAATCTCCACAGAGCCTGCTGCACAGCGCCGACCAGGTCTCACCAAGCTTGTGCCTGAGCTCATCGTGGTTCGGGCTGGGTGGCAGCCTTTGCGGGGGGGTGGTCGGGGTTTGGTTGGGCTTGGTGGCTTGATCAGGGGAGGGGAAGTGGCATTGTTGTGACATGACGCATTTTTGCCAGTGTCATGGAAAATGGCACGATTGGAACATGCGCATGAGTCCCTGTTCCCATGGTGCCCAGGATGGGCACGGCGCACGTGTTGCCTGGCCAACTTTCAATGGGGATGCAGCATTGTTGCTGCTTTGCACCGCGCAGGTTTGCCGGGGTCACAGGAAACTGGTGCTACTTTTCACATGGGGATGCGACGCTCCCGTGGTAGCGCACCGCGCATGTCAGCGTGTCGTATCACAGAAAACTGGTGTGGGTGTAACATGGGACACCACCAGCCCACAGCACTAGGCACACTACAGAAAGGTAGAGTGGAGGCCTGGCAATCGAACTTCATCCTGGGCGAAGGAATTGAATGCGCTTTGTGCAGCAATTCGGGGCGTCGACACCCGTTGTACGCAAACAGTCTGCCCACTGCACGTACACCGTCCCTTTTCAGAATCTGCTTGTTTTCTCAGGGCAATGGGGGGTGTGCCAGGTCCGGGTTTGGGTGGTTTTGCTGAGAGTTGGATCTGCGTGGGTTTGCGTTGTGGTCAGACAGTGGAACGTTGTTTGATTGTCGGATGTGACGCCAATGGCCTTGCACGATGCTGCAGTGGTGCATTCCTGCACGGGGTCGATTGATCCAATCGACCCTTCACCATTGGTCAATTGGATCAATGGGCCCTGGGACACTCGCACCTGGTCCATCGAGAGTCTCATCAAAAGGGCTGCATAAAAAGATGTGCGATGTTTGCACACTGCTTTCCAGTCGCCTGGGCGTCAGACATTCCCACTGCCACCACGAATATCCTCATGCACCTTTTGGAATGCACTGCAGCAGCTGTTTACATGTGCCAGCTTTGTCTTGTGCCCCCCCCCCCCCTTCAAAGACTCGACCCCTCCCTGGGTCCAAGCCTCTAATGCCCATCCTCCTTTCTGTTTTTTAGCCAACTGCCGGCCGTTTTGGAACCCAAACCAGTCCTGGCATCCAAACATCGCCGGAACGATCAAAGGAATGCCAGTTGCATTATGCATTGCATTCTGGTTATATACATCTGCCCAGACTCTCCCTGACCATATTCCATGTGTCATGGGGCCGGGTGCTTGGGGCAGTAGGCTTTGTGGTGGGGCATGAGCAGGAGGAGGGAAGGCGGAGGAGGAGGGCCAGGAGATGACGAAGAGGTGGTTTGACAGAAATAGGACGTGGGCTGAGCATTCCCGACCAATCCAGAACATGCTGCAGGATCGCCACAGGGAATTCGACGACATCATCACAGAATCTTGCGATACCCTTGCCATCAGTTATCAGTGCTGCGAGTCAGATGCCTTTAAGATTCCGGCGTTGTTACCGGGCCATTGACTGGGATGAAGTAGTTCACAACAGAAAGAGGGTGGGGCCGGCGTGCGCCACCAAGAATACTGAGGAGGGACAGGACTGCGAAAAGTTGCGGTAGGGCATCGCTAAAATGACCAAGGGAGTGTTTGTTGCGTTGTACATTGCATTCTTGTTATATACATCTGCCCAGACTCTCCCTGACCATATTCCATGTGTCATGGGGCCGGGTGCTTGGGACAGTCGGCGTTGTGGTGGGGCATGAGCAGGAGGAGGGAAGGCGGGGGTGGAGGGTCAGGAACAGGCGGTTTGACGTAAATAGGATGTGAGAACACTTGCTCCCACTGAGCATCCCAGACTAACCCAGAACGTGCTGCAGGATCACCGAACTCAATGACAGCATCACAGGAATCTTGCGATATCCTATGTATATGCCATGTGCGGACCGCACAGCTGGTCACTTGACGCTGTCCTTTGTTCCCTCTGCATATTATCCCTTTCGTTGTTTGTTTGGCTGCGGGTGGGGGCAGTGGCGTTGTTTGTGGTGGGAGATTCGCAGTCTGTTGACCTAATGCAGGGTTGCAGTGCTCTGCACAGACTTCAAGGGGCAGGGGATGGGGGGGGGTTGATTTAATCAGAACATGTTGCAGGATCGCTGAGGAATTGGGCTTGCAGCATCAGAACAATCTTGCCACATTTCTGTAATCCATCCTCATAAGAGGGGAGGTTGTAGTGTCCAGATGGGAGGAGGTATTTCATCACAAAAACGGATTGGCCTGGGTACACCCAAAAACAATAGTCTTGAGGTCAGTGTGTCTCGTGGATTCTGCGAGGTTGTCACTGTATGTCTCACTCCACAGCACCTGCTCACTGCATTGAAGTTCGTGTATATAGTCGGTCTCCTTCCCCAGACGGAGACCTTGATGTACCTCAAGACCCTGATGTCAAAGAAGACCCAGTTGATCAAAAAGTTTTCAAGAAGAAACAGCAAGCATCCAGGAGCCTCCAAGCATTTTCAACAAGCATCCACAAACCTGTAGAAAGTAACAACAAGCAGCCCAGAAGCCTCCAAGGTGCACCATTTTCAGGGGTTTCAAGGGTTGCCCATTTCCCCATACTTTGTTCGAACAAGTTACACGGTGCACGCGTGGTGCAGGTGCTGCCTCCATGCATGTGCGGATGTGGTGGCTATCGTTGGCGATGAATTCTCCTCCAAGGTATAGGCATAGGCATCCAAATAGACATGGGCATCGGCATAGGCATAGCATAGCCATAGGCAAGTGCTTTTCCTAAAAGACGCTAAATTTTATGTATGTATGTAGGTCTTTGTCATCTTGCCACATTCCGACATTTCGTCGTTCGCATGCACATCTGAGCAAAAGGTTCTAAGGTGAGAAGGGTGCCCTGCCTTGCATTTAAAGCCGCCTGCCCCCAGTAAACATTTACATGCGTGGGAGTAAGGTAACCCTATTACTCTACATCTTGCAAAACCCATTCCCCTCAGGAGCTCTACACACACGAACTCACATTGGACGGGGTCTTGATAAAGATTCCAACATTCCTTATGCTCAAGACCCACTGGAACAGGAAAAACGCTCCACGACAGCTCTGGGTTTCGCTGCCGGGCAGCACTTACTCTGCGCTGGCCACAAGGTTGCTACAGCAAAATCTGGGTTGTCTGGTGTTTTGAACAATGCCTTCTAGACAGTGGTGGGCAGTGCACCGCAGTAATTACAGCAGAACACTACCTAGCAGCGCCCTACTTCGAGTGTTAGCACAAGACACTGTGTTTGCATGTATGGAGGCAAGCAATGACCTCCTTCGAGATGCGGCCTAGCTTCAGTCGCTTACTCAGTACGCTCTTCAACGTTATGAGGCAGAACTGTACTTCACCATGTGCAGCTTGTGGGTGGTAAAACAAGGCAAGCACCCGCTACAAGCCCCTCCCCCTCAAAAACCTCGGTAAAGGCCCATGAAATGTTGGGGAAAAGGCGGCAAACCAGGACACAAGAGCCTTAAGTGAAGTGTCGCTGCGTGCTGGAGGAGATTCGGCACATTTGGGACTGTTCCAAGTTGGATTGGGATAGGATTGGGATGTGGTGAAGCATCGTTCAACACTCACGTGATAGCTTTGCTTTTCGTGCAGTGTCACCTACTGCACTGGAGAGCATCTCAAGAATGCATGAGTCGATACCTTTGGGCCTTGGCTTTCCCAGGGATTCCATGTGTGTAATCTGCCTGTTTCAAAGACAGCTGTTGAGCAATGAAGCGTGAACGATTTATGTCCGCCCCCAAAAGCAAAAAAAAACCAATTAACGAGGAGCGAAGCAATAATAGGTGTGAGCTACGAGTAGCATTCCACGCCTTGCCAAATCGGCATCAACACACACTGATGGTGTCAACACAGCTAGCAGGGCACAACAGGATAAATTGCGCACGTTGACCTATGGCAACACATCCTCGAGCGGAGTGACCGAGCAGGGGATCAGGTAAAGGGCAGCACGTCCCCTCTTTTTTCGCTGTAAAAGGCAATGAACGCATGGACCACCTTGTGGATATGAGCAGAGGGCGATCTTCATTGCTGATTGGGAAAATGTTAATAACCAGACGACTCCCAGACTTTGATCTGGGCACCGATTTGCACTGAAACCAATGTGGGTCAGTGGTACCTCACCCTTGGCAACACCACAGACACCTGATGCCACAATGTAGAGGTGTGCACACCAGCAATAGTGGCAAAGGTGCCTAAAGCCAACACATTAAGAGCCTTGACGCCACTGTCAAGGCCGAGAGGTCCCAATCGTCCCAAGGCACACTGGGTTGGGATGAGAGGGCTCCGTAACTCACAAGTTGTAGGGCCCAGTAGAACACATTTCACACCACTGCCCGTGTCGCCAATAACCCCAGATGCAAGAGCCTGAATGCTAGAATCCCTCAGTCTAGAGGAGCGCGATGAACCAGATGATGATGGATGGCTGGCACCAGACTTGCCAGCAACAGTGCCACCTACCAAGAGCTACTGGATTGCAACCATTGAAAGGCACATAACTTCAAAGAGGAATGGGAAGGAGAGACAATGCATACTGGTGTGTGAAAAACACATCGGCAGAGGCCAAAAAACTCACAGGATCCAGGATATTGTTGAGGAGGCCACCGCACACACAGCCATACAAGGACAGGGTGGCATGAGCCATCTGTGCTGCATGACATTGTGGGCACTGTGTTAAACAGGGTAAGTCTACCAAAGGTTCCACCTACACGTTTGCTTAGCTCATCTGAATTAGATTGAATTACTGAATTACTGAATTAGACTCCCCCAAGCTGCAACCAGTGTGGACCGAATGGGGCCAGCAGTTGCACACACAGGCGAGTAAATGACGTCTGAGCAGTATGTGTCCTCAACCCAGTGGAGTCCTGAGCCCTAGTACCAGAACGCAGAATCCAAAAGCCGGCAGGGGTGCGGAAAGGAGGGACGGATCACCAAGCGCGTGTCTTGGTGACCCTGAGGAACTGAACGGTGTACAGTGCTCGAACTGGACAGAAGGTGACGAAGGCTGGGAGGCAGGCGCAGCAGGAGCCTGGCGGACTCACCTGGCCAATTTGGTGCCCCTTGCGCTCGCACTGCCTTACGGAAGCATGGCAGACCCGTCTGACTGTTGAGCTTTTGATCACAGCTTTTGCGGTCAACAACGCAAGATCTGTGTGGAAGCTGGTGGCAGTGGGCAAGAGCAGTGGGGTCATGCCTCTGAGATGTGTTTTGGCTCAACAGCGCTGTGCTAGAGACCGCAACGCACTGTTTCTATTCTTTTTGATGTGATTGCGAATGCTGATGTAATGGGGCCCAACCCCCGAAACCTGCTTGCCTGTAGGTCATGTGTAAGCATTGCCTTGTCTAGGCACAGGATGCCCTCTGACCATCGTATTTCATAGTTTTGGCCTGACTTGCGCAGGGGGGCATGGGTGCATCCGCTTTGTGTTCTCTGAGTGGGAACACACGACGCAGTGCGTGTGTGGCACTTGCGGAGTGCCACTATTGGAGCGCCTGGAAGCAGGAGTTCAAAGAGCACAGTGTGACCCCCCCCCCCCGGCCCTCCTGCAACCAGTAGTTCCATCTGGGAAAAAGAGATGGTCGAGGTTGACTGTACGCTTTGTATTATTATTGCATCTCACCCAGTCACCAAATTCGCTACCCTCCTGGACTTTGGCCCCATGCGCCTGAGCATGTATGGGTGGACGCACATGAGAAGAAGATTGCGTGAGCGGCGACAATGGGGCTGTGTGTGTGTGTTATGTTGCAAAAAGAAGCCTCCCTTTTGAAGTGCGCTTTGCATGTATACAGTGTGCCAACACTGTGCAACCGCATATTCCTCAGGCTAGTCCATGGCTGCTCCTAAGGACCCTCCCAAGGCTGGACCACCGCAGAGGCCCCTCACAGCCTCAAGCGCCTACATGCTCACGAGTGGTTATCCAATGCCGATGGTGGGCTACGGAACTTTCCGTGCAGCACCAGGCATGGTCAAGGCTGCTGTGCTTGAGGCGCTCCGTGGAGGTTACCGTCATCTGGATCTTGCCCACGTCTATGGCAATGAAAAGGAGATTGGCGAAGGATTGAGTGAGGCTTTTTCTTCGGGGCTTGTGAAACGGGAGGATTTGTTTTTGACGGGCAAACTTTGGAACTCTGATCATGAGGTTGCGGTGGTTCCTGAGGCGTACAAGAAGTCCTGCAGTGACCTTGGTGTGGATTATCTGGACCTGTACCTGATCCATTTCCCTCTCGCAGTCAAGCATACAGGCCTTGACAATGCAGCGTGCAGCAATGTGGAGCTGGGAAGCACCCCATTGATTGACACCTGGCGCGCTATGGAGGCCCTGGTGGATGCTGGGAAAGTTCGGTCCATTGGCGTGAGTAATTACCCACTTATGCTGCTGCATGACCTATATAACCAGGCACGCATCAAGCCTGCCGTCAATCAGATCGAGATTCATCCCTTCTACGTCCGCAATTCGCTTGTGAATTACTGTCTGAGCCGCAAAATTGCTGTTACAGCGCATACCCCGCTGGGTGGTGGTCAAGCAAACGTTGAACAATGGGCGGCAGCGAGCCCAATGGAAACAGAAGAAGTGAAGAAGATTGCCAAAGAAAAAGGGAAGTCAGCTGGGCAGGTGCTGCTGCGGTGGCTGCTGCAGCGGGACATCATTGTGATTCCCAAGTCAGTGAAGACAGCTCGCATAGAGCAGAACATAGATGTATTCGATTTTGAGCTATCTGAACAGGAGATGCAGACAATATCGGGTCTTGATAGATATAAAAGTGCCAAAACGAACCCCAATCCGCTTTCACATTTCATCGGTGGCCCTGATTGTTTCAGCAGTGAAGGAACTGATATTTTTGACTGAGGATGCTGCCGGTTTTTTCTTTTCTGGCAAGGTGCCATTCTCGACGATATCACCAATTGAGCAAGTTGCAACCCATTCTGTTCTTTGATTTCGTCCACCTTCCATTGATGACGTAACTGCCTCTTGTTTACACATGCTTTGTTCTATTTTGCATGCTTTTCGCATTTTGTTTCATTTTCCAAGAAGCAGGAGGATCTTGGCAGGTCAGATTGATTTTGTTCATTGTCTGGCAGCTTAAGTCCTTCCTGGGTACGTGCCCCACAGTGTTGTTGAAGAGGAGAATACGTGTCGAAAATTTAGAAAAGGATACAGTGAATTGATTATCTATCTGGAATGAACAGCTCCTGAGGTATTCAGCAATGAACGTGAAGTTGTGTCTCAGCAGTGGCGCGAATGCATCAAGACACGGAGTTCCCAAGCAAGAAGCAGCTGCCTAAAAGGAAGGTGGGGGCCTGAACTGCCCCTCTGGTCTATGAATACACATGGCCCTCCATCCAGTGCAGGCTTTCTACATCGAGGAATGGCCAAAGACGCTGCCAGTCATGAGTGTTGTAGTGTTCCGATTGATGTGTTTGCACTGTCAATTTGACTGCAAGGAAGTCTATAGTCCCTTATTCCTATTGTCGACTGTTGCTGCTGCGCCACAAGATCAAGACTGTGATCATGGGAAGTGCTTGCTGTTGGCATGCTGAACCATTTATATCCTTCTAGGCCTAGAATACTGTGTGGTTGAACAGTTGGATCTTGTCATAGCAGGGGGGGGCTCTCAACCTTTTTTTTGAGATGCAACTGACTAAAATGTTAGCCTTCTTTCACGATGTTAAAAAGACATTTTGCACCAAACACAAAGGTTAACAGATAATTTTCCCAAACCACTAACAACCAGAAGTCCGTTGGACGGATTGATTTTTGTGTGCTGTCTCTTGGTGAGGGTGTTATTCAGGATGAACGGTGCCTTGAATGGAGCTTGTATGCAGATGTGCGCATAGAGCTGGGAATCTGTAAAGACCTGTGACAAAGGAGGAAAGCATTCTAAGGAGCTTCGTGCATGGGCGTGATTCTGCTGGCCCAGTGTACGGCTTCGCAGCTGGATCGCCGTTGCATATGGGGCAGCATCTTTCCTGTGACACAAGGGACAGGTTGTTTGTCCTCGTCTAACATGCAAGAAGTGTGCAAAGATGTGTATACAAGTGCTGCCCACAGTTTTAAGTGGCATGAAGAACCACCAAGGGGTGCAGCTTGCACAGTCCACGCTGTGGCAACAATAGAACCTAACCTAGAGCAGCATCAGGTTCAAAGTCATAGTCTACAGTGACACTTGATAAAGAATAATTTAAGTGTCCGCTGATTTGGTCGTGGATACAAACAGAAATGTTTGGAGATTGTATGGTGATTGCTCTCACTATCTGTCTAGGGGTGTTTTTTGTGTGCAACAATAGATCAATTTTCTTGATCTGATGTGTTTTAGCAAAACCTGGTTCACCTGCAGCTTGCCATCGGCAATCTTCCTCAACATCAATCTCCTCCCCACCGTTACGTTGCCACAGTCACATTCACACTCTTATCCGAGGTTGCTCTCCAGCCCATGTCCCTATTGCGCCAATTACTTTTTGTGCAAGGCATGGTGGGCAGGCTTCCAATTTGCCTGTTTACGTTGATCATTTCACAAAGTCTGCCCCAAGTGTGCATGTGGTTGGATCAGGAAAGTGCTTCTGGGCCACTGGCAAATGGTTCAGTTCCTCAAACCTGGCAGGTCAGCTCGGTGGGATTTCTCCTGGAGCAAGTGACCAGGAGAAGAGGAGAGGAGGAGCGAAGGCACCAAGGCTGTGGTGAGGTGACCACAGGAAGGGTGCCTGAAGGGGTCCACGGTTTATGCGTGATCTCAGCCCAGGATACTGGGGATACAGGAGGGGGGGAACTTCAGGAGGGCAGAAATTCGCAAGGAAAATTTCGCCGTTAAGAAAAGTGGCGAAATTTGCCCCCCGGCTATGGGCACTCCCTGTTCAGCGATATCTCAATTTCCTGTCTGTGCAACAGCCACTGGCAGATGCAATTTCGAACTGCGTCTTTTGGAGAGACCATCCAAAGCCTAACAGGAAATAACAGCAAGTTTCAGGATTCTTGGAGGTGGTGAAATTTTCCCTTTCTGAAATTATACCTGGTGAAACTGCCCCCCCCCCCCCCCCCATGCAGCAAGCCTAAATTGAAGGCGGTGTGGGTTGAGCACTGTGCCTACTCTTTTATTTTGACAATCAATCATGCAGCCATCGGAACCAGGTATTGAGTAGAGTATGAGTCAAGTGATGATATTGAGCCGAGGAGCAGCACGTAGGACCGGAGGTTATGGCACAAGTTTTGACAAGGTACTGGGCATCTTGTCGCCACACACACACTAGCAAAACATTCATGTGCCAGGTGCTTCGGGGATCAATTCTGCCTGACGATGCGAAGCATTGCCTCATGAACTGAAGCCAAAAGTTGTCCAAACTTATCCTTCGGCAACAGATGTCATGAGACCTTGGTTGGACCGAAGTGTTGTTCCATGTGGAGGGCCAAGTCCTGGCTGGTAGCCACTGCGCCCACTTTTGGGCTATTCTGATGTTGTCCCCGCCTCTGAAGTGTCGGGAACCCCCCAGGCGGCAGGGGTTACTTAGCCACTCTGCCCAGTTGTGGGCCAGTTTGGATTTTGTCCCCCGCCCTGAAGCGTTTGGGACCCCCAGACCGCGGGGGTTATGTAGCCACTAGGCCCAGTTGTGGGCCAGTTTGGATGTTGTCCCCCGCTCTGAAGTGTTGGGGACCCCCCACACGGCAGGGGTTACTTAGCCACTCTGTCCACTCTTTGGGCCATTTCTGATTTTGTCCCCCGCTCTAAAGCATCGGGGACCCCCAAGACAGCATGGGTTACGTAGCCATTTTGCCCACTTGTGGGCCATTTCTGATGTTATCCCCTACTCTTGAAGTGTTGGGGACCCCCCCAGACGGCAGGTGTTATGTAGCCACGGGGCGCACTTGTGGGCCACTTCTGATTTTGTCCCGTGCTCTAAAGCGTTGGGGACCACCCAAGCGGCAGGGGTGATGTCGCCACTCTGCCCACTTGTGGGCCACTTTTGATGTTGTCTCCCGCTGTGAAGCGTTGGGGACCCTCTAGACGGCAAAGGTTATATAGCCACCAGGCCCACTTTCGGGCCACTTTGGATTTTTTGCCCCGCTCTGAAGCGTTGGGGACCGCCCAGACGGCAGGGGTTGCGTAGCCAGCAAGCCAACTTGTGGGCCACTTCTGATGTTGTCCCTTGCCCTAAAGCGTTTGGAACCCCCCAGACGGCAGGGGTTACGTAGCCACCCCCCCGTCAATGTTTGCCGGGGGGACTTGGCCCCACAGGGAACAATCGTGCCACAAAAGCAGCACAAGCTGCCAAAATGGATACGGTGGGCATCGCTACTCCCCGATATGCAGTGAGTCATTGGTGAAAAGCCGGACAACGGTTGTGACATTTGCTACACGGATGGATCAAAACTTGACACGGGGGGGTGGCGCACGCAGGGTTTGGGCTATGGTATGGACCCGAGGATGAACGCGATAAGAGATTACCGGTGCTGTCGACAGAAAAACAGACCATTGACAGGGCCGAACTGTATGGGGTCCTGACGGCTGCGGAAAATAAAACGCCAAGCACCACTACATGTCGTGACTGATTCAGAAAATGTGCATGCAGGGTACGGGGGAAGTGTGCGAAGTGGGAGCGACATGGGTGGGTGGGGTCACATGGGCCGCTGGCGCACCGGGATCTCTGGGAGCGCCTATGGTGCAACTGGCAGTTGCTAGGTGACAGTGGCTCGGTGCAATGGGCACCCTCCCATGTGGGGGTGCAGGGCAATGAGCAGGCAGATCACTGTGCTCAGCAAGGGGCGACGGCGGAGTTGCCCATTGTAAGGGAGGCTAAGTCTGTGTTGGAGGCATGGCAGGAGTTAGGGCTAGAAGAAATGTCTGAGCGCGATGAATCAGGGATGGCAGCCTGGGATATGGATGGCAGGGGCTCCAACAGTCACAGCTCGAGTGACGGGACAAATGAAACAATCATGAGTGAGGACAGTGACAGTGACAGTGACTGCTAGGTGTTGGAATCAGGGGGTGCCATAAGGACGCTCAGCCCCTTTTTTTTATACTATGGCAGCCACTCTCTAATGTTTCAAGCTCAGCAGATCCTGGCATAGCTTAGTTGGTAGTAGCACTAGGCGCTAATTTCAGAGGTCCCAGCTACCTGCAATATTTTTGCCTTCGCTTTTTTGGTGTTTTTTATGTCTTCATGTTTGCCCCCCGCTCTGAAATAGTGGGGATCCCCGAGACGGTAGGGGTGACGTAGCCACTTTGCCCACAAGTGGGCCACTTCTGATTTTGCCCCCCGCTCTGAAGCGGTGGGGATCCCCGAGACGGCAAGGGTGACGTAGCCACTTTGCCCACAAGTGGGCCACTTCTGATTTCTACGGCCGATTTAGTGACCAGAATGGCTGTTTTTGGGCTGTTTTTAGGACAATCGTCCTGAAATTTCAGGACGATCGGCGGTGTACCGAGTAGGTGTTTCCAATGAGGGACGTTGTTCTTTCATAGCGATTGGGCTATCAAATGATGGCAAATGGGTGTTCAATAAGGCATGTGCCATGCCGTGGTGCCACACGGTGTTCCATTTTGAGGTGAAAATGAGCCGTTTTTTGAGCCGTGTTTCAGCACGATCGTGGACCGTGGAGTAACACCTGCAAAGCAAGCGGCCTTCCTTCTACGGTGATTTCCAATGCGTTCAGCAATACTGGGACCCAACTCGGTCCTAGTCGTAAGTCTCGATTGTACTCTGCCCCCCCCGACTATAGACCCGGGTCTTCCAATTTTGTTCCCTTAAGCCCGGCCGGGAGGGTGTGAAACAGTGGTCTTTTTCAAGAGGGTCTTATACTTCTTTGATCCGGAGCATACCGTGACCTATTTTCTCAACCACCAAAGAATGCTGGTTTTGGTGACAAACCTTTTATCCGTTGATGTTTTTCAACTGAAAAATAACCGTTTTGGGGGGAAATGGCATCATCATTATGTCACCACACATTCTCACATCATGAATCAAAACATTGATTTATGAAGAGAATTTGAGGTTGCACATTCCTCGCACAATTCCACAGAAATTTTGTTTGATAGGCCCCCGAGGCATGTGGTGTATTAATTATAATCGTTTGGCAAGCATTTGAGGCCAACTTGGCAAGTCATATGACACCATCCCATCACTCAAAGCATCCATTGACTGTTTTTTTTTTGGCCGGGGTTGAAGTTGAGGACACGTTTGCTTCATTTCCTTGTGCTCCGCAAAATTTTCTCTGGTTGGTCTAATAAAGTGTCTTTTGAAAGTGGGTCTTATGGCTATCTTTGCGGGGGACCGTCCTCTAGTGCAACACCCCTCCTCGCGTGGCAAATTTTATACCTTTGTAGGTAAAATTATCGCCACCTTGTTGTCGGGCGTCCTACCAGGCCAACCCGTCGAGGGGGTTGGTCGCTTGCGATGCGGAAAGTGCGGCCGGGTCAGCAAACTTCTCCGAGTACGCCCGCTGGGACTCAACCAACACGGACCACATCCGATACGCCAACCGGTCCCCATGGTCGCTACCTCCACCAGCCCTACCAACCGGCCGCGCAATTGGCCTCTCTACAGCCGTGATGTAGTCGCCCAATGCGTCCCCACATTGTCACATCCATGATGCCAACTTCGGCTTAGCCAACAGCTCGGTGACAGCCGCGCTTGTTAGATTAGAGACACCTGATTTGTCACTAACACTGAGTTCGTCCAGTTTAGTCTGCAGTGACGCCAATGCCGCTTGTTGTTGCGCCAGCAACACACGCATCTGATCCGGGGACATTGTGGACACGTGGCAGTCGGGGGAACTAGAGCCTCCGCCAGAGTTGGCAGAGGTTTTCGCGGGCGAAGAGGTAAAGGCGAACATGGTGCACACACAAATAAAATTTTCGCAGAACTGCAGTGGAGACACAGGTGGGGGTTTTGAACTACTGTCCGCCCAGAAAAAACACGGCCAGACAGGAGATGAACCCAGGTGCTAGCGAGTCCAAAGCACCATTCGTTGATTGTAGCATTATCCAATATCCGTGTGTGCCACACCTGTGAGTGAGCTCTGCAGCGGTGGGGATCCCCGAGACGGCAAGGGTGACGTAGCCACTTTGCCCACAAGTGGGCCACTTCTGATTTTGCCCCCGCTCTACAGCGGTGGGGATCCCCAAGACGGCAGGGGTGACGTAGCCACTTTGCCCACAAGTGGGCCACTTCTGATCCCCCCCCCCCCGCTCTGAAGCGGTGGGGATCCCCGAGACGTCAAGGGTGACGTAGCCACTTTGCCCACAAGTGGGCCACTTCTGATTCCCCCCCCCGCTCTGCAGCGGTGGGGATCCCCGAGACGGCAAGGGTGACGTAGCCACTTTGCCCACAAGTGGGACACTTCTGATTTCCCCCCCCCCCGCTCTGCAGCGGTGGGGATCCCCGAGACGGCAGGGGTGGCATAGCCACCTTGCCCACAAGTGGGCCACTTCTGATTTCCCCCCCCGATCTGAAGCGGTGGGGATCCCCGAGACGGCAAGGGTGACGTAGCCACTTTGCCCACAAGTGGGCCACTTCTGATTTCCCCCCCCGCTTTGCAGCGGTGGGGATCCCCGAGACGGCAAGGGTGACGTAGCCACTTTGCCCACAAGTGGGCCACTTCTGATTTCCCCCCCCGCTCTGAAGCGGTGGGGATCCCCGAGACGGCAAGGGTGACGTAGCCACTTTGCCCACAAGTGGGCCACTTCTGATTTTGCCCCCCGCTGTGAAGCGGTGGGGATCCCCGAGACGGCAAGGGTGACGTAGCCACTTTGCCCACAAGTGGGCCACTTCTGATTCGACCCCCCCCGCACTGCAGCGGTGGGGATCCCCGAGACGGCAAGGGTGACGTAGCCACTTTGCCCACAAGTGGGCCACTTCTGATTTCCCCCCCCGCTTTGAAGCGGTGGGGATCTCGGACACGGCAAGGGTGACGTAGCCACTTTGCCCACAAGTGGGCCACTTCTGATTTTGCCCCCCGCTCTACGGCGGTGGGGATCCCCGAGACGGCAAGGCTGACGTAGCCAATTGGCCCACAAGTGGGCCACTTCTGATTTTGCCCCCCCGCTCTACAGCGGTGGGGATCCCCGAAACGGCAAGGGTGACGTAGCCGCTTTGCCCACAAGTGGGCCACTTCTCATTTCCCCCCTCCGCTCTGAAGCGGTGGGGATCCTTGAGACGGCAAGGGTGACATAGCCACTTTGCCCACAAGTGGGCCACTTCTGATTTTCCACCCCGCTCTGAAGCAGTGGGGATCCCCAAGACGGCAGGGGTGACGTAGCCACTTTGCCCACAAGTGGGCCACTTCTGATCCCCCCCCCCCCGCTCTGAAGCGGTGGGGATCCCCGAGACGGCAAGGGTGACGTAGCCACTTTGCCCACAAGTGGGCCACTTCTGATTCCCCCCCCCTGCTCTGCAGCGGTGGGGATCCCCGAGACGGCAGGGGTGGCATAGCCACTTTGCCCACAAGTGGGCCACTTCTGATTCCCCCCCCCCGCTCTGCAGCGGTGGGGATCCCCGAGACGGCAGGGGTGACATAGCCACCTTGCCCACAAGTGGGCCACTTCTGATTTCCCCCCCCGATCTGAAGCGGTGGGGATCCCGGAGACGGCAAGGGTGACGTAGCCACTTTGCCCACAAGTGGGCCACTCTGATTTCCCCCCCCGCTCTACAGCGGTGGGGATCCCCGAGACGGCAAGGGTGACGTAGCCACTTTGCCCACAAGTGGGCCACTTCTGATTTCCCCCCCCGCTCTACTGCGGTGGGGATCCCCGAGACGGCAAGGGTGACGTAGCCACTTTGCCCACAAGTGGGCCACTTCTGATCCCCCCCCCCCCGCTTTGAAGCGGTGGGGATCCCCGAGACGGCAAGGGTGACGTAGCCACTTTGCCCACAAGTGGGCCACTTCTGATTTTGCCCCCCGCTCTACAGCGGTGGGGATCCCCGAGACGGCAGGGGTGGCATAGCCACTTTGCATACAAGTGGGCCACTTCTGATTTCCCCCCCTGATCTGAAGCGGTGGGGATCCCCGAGACGGCAGGGGTGACGTAGCCACTTTGCTCACAAGTGGGCCACTTCTGATTTCCCCCCCCCGCTTTGGAGCGGTGGGGATCTCCGACACGGCAAGGATGACGTAGCCACTTTGCCCACAAGTGGGCCACTTCTGATTTTGCCCCCCGCTCTACAGCGGTGGGGATCCCCGAGACGGCAAGGCTGACGTAGCCACTTTGCCCACAAGTGGGCCATTTCTGATTTTGCCCCCCGCTCTACAACGGTGGGGATCCTTGAGACGGCAAGGGTGACGTAGCCACTTTGCCCACAAGTGGGCCACTTCTGATTTCCCCCCCCGCTCTGAAGCGGTGGGGATCCTTGAGACGGCAGGGGTGACATAGCCACTTTGCCCACAAGTGGGCCACTTCTGATTTTGCACCCCGCTCTGAAGCGGTGGGGATCCCCGAGACGGCAAGGGTGACGTACCCACTTTGCCCACAAGTGGGCCACTTCTGATCCCCCCCCCCCGCTCTGAAGCGGTGGGGATCCCCGAGACGGCAAGGGTGACGTAGCCACTTTGCCCACAAGTGGGCCACTTCTGATTTCCCCCCCCCTCTGAAGCGGTGGGGATCCCCGAGACGGCAAGGGTGACGTAGCCACTTTGCCCACAAGTGGGCCACTTCTGATTTCCCCCCCCGCTTTGAAGCGCTGGGGATCCCCGATACCGCAAGGGTGAGGTAGCCACTTTGCCCACAAGTGGGCCACTTCTGATCCCCCCCCCCCCGCTCTGAAGCGGTGGGGATCCTTGAGACGGCGGGGGTGATATAGCCACTTTGCCCACAAGTGGGCCACTTCTGATTTCCCCCCCCCGCTCTGAAGCGGTGGGGATCCCCGAGACGGCAAGGGTGACGTAGCCACTTTGCCCACAAGTGGGCCACTTCTGATTTCCCCCCCCGCTTTGAAGCGCTGGGGATCCCCGATACCGCAAGGGTGAGGTAGCCACTTTGCCCACAAGTGGGCCACTTCTGATTTCCCCCCCCCCGCTCTGAAGCGGTGGGGATCCTTGAGACGGCGGGGGTGACATAGCCACTTTGCCCACAAGTGGGCCACTTCTGATTCCCCCCCCCCGCTTTGAAGCGGTGGGGATCCTTGAGATGGCAGGGGTGACGTAGCCACTTTGCCCACAAGTGGGCCACTTCTCATTTACCCCCCCGCTTTGAAGCGGTGGGGATCCCCGAGACGGCAAGGGTGACGTAGCCACTTTGCCCACAAGTGGGCCACTTCTGATTTCCCCCCCCGCTCTGAAGCGGTGGGGATCCCCGAGACGGCAAGGGTGACGTAGCCACTTTGCCCACAAGTGGGCCACTTCTGATTTTGCCCCCCGCTTTGAAGCGCTGGGGATCCCCGATACCGCAAGGGTGAGGTAGCCACTTTGCCCACAAGTGGGCCACTTCTGATTTCCCCCCCCCCGCTCTGAAGCGGTGGGGATCCTTGAGACGGCGGGGGTGATATAGCCACTTTGCCCACAAGTGGGCCACTTCTGATTTACCCCCCCGCTGTGAAGCGGTGGGGATCCCCGAGACGGCAAGGGTGACGTAGCCACTTCGCTCACAAGTGGGCCACTTCTGATTTCCCCCCCCGCTTTGAAGCGCTGGGGATCCCCGATACCGCAAGGGTGAGGTAGCCACTTTGCCCACAAGTGGGCCACTTCTGATTTCCCCCCCCCCGCTCTGAAGCGGTGGGGATCCTTGAGACGGCGGGGGTGACATAGCCACTTTGCCCACAAGTGGGCCACTTCTGATTCCCCCCCCCCGCTCTGAAGCGGTGGGGATCCTTGAGATGGCAGGGGTGACGTAGCCACTTTGCCCACAAGTGGGCCACTTCTGATTTACCCCCCCGCTTTGAAGCGGTGGGGATCCCCGAGACGGCAAGGGTGACGTAGCCACTTTGCCCACAAGTGGGCCACTTCCGATTTCCCCCTCGCTCTGAAGCGTTGGGGATCCCCGAGACGGCAAGGGTGACGTAGCCACTTTGCCCACAAGTGGGCCACTTCTGATTTCCCCCCCCGCTTTGAAGCGGTGGGGATCCCCGAGACGGCAAGGGTGACGTAGCCACTTTGCCCACAAGTGGGCCACTTCTGATTTCCCCCCCCGCTCTGAAGCGGTGGGGATCCTTGAGACGGCAAGGGTGACGTAGCCACTTTGCCCACAAGTGGGCCACTTCTGATTTCCCCCCCCGCTCTGAAGCGGTGGGGATCCTTGAGACGGCAGGGGTGACATAGCCACTTTGCCCACAAGTGGGCCACTTCTGATTCCCCCCCCCGCTCTGAAGCGGTGGGGATCCCCGACACGGCAAGGGTGACGTAGCCACTTTGCCCACAAGTGGGCCACTTCTGATTTCCCCCCCCGCTCTACAGCGGTGGGGATCCCCGAAACGGCAAGGGTGACGTAGCCACTTTGCCCACAAGTGGGCCACTTCTGATTCCCCCCCCCCGCTCTGAAGCGGTGGGGATCTCCGAGACGGCAGGGGTGACGTAGCCACTTTGCCCACAAGTGGGCCACTTCTGATTCCCCCCCCCGCTCTGAAGCGGTGGGGATCCCCGAGATGGCAAGGGTGACGTAGCCACTTTGCCCACAAGTGGGCCACTTCTGATTTCCCCCCCCGCTCTGAAGAAGTGGGGATCCCCGAGACGGCAAGGGTGACGTAGCCACTTTGCCCACAAGTGGGCCACTTCTGATTTCCCCCCCCCGCTCTGAAGCGGTGGGGATCCCCGAGACGGCAGGGGTGACGTAGCCACTTTGCCCACAAGTGGGCCACTTCTGATTTCCCCCCCCGCTTTGAAGCGGTGGGGATCCCCGAGACGGCAAGGGTGACGTAGCCACTTTGCCCACAAGTGGGCCACTTCTGATTTCCCCCCCCCGCTCTGAAGCGGTGGGGATCCTTGAGACGGCAGGGGTGACAGAGCCACTCTGCCCACAAGTGGGCCACTTCTGATCCCCCCCCCCGCTCTGAAGCGGTGGGGATCCCCGAGACGGCAAGGGTGACGTAGCCACTTTGCCCACAAGTGGGCCACTTCTGATTTCCCCCCCTGCTCTGAAGCGGTGGGGATCCCCGAGACGGCAAGGGTGACGTAGCCACTTTGCCCACAAGTGGGCCACTTCTGATTTCCCCCCCCGCTCTACAGCGATGGGGATCCCCGAGACGGCAAGGGTGACGTAGCCACTTTGCCCACAAGTGGGCCACTTCTGATTTCCCCCCCCGCTCTGAAGCGGTGGGGATCCTTGAGACGGCAGGGGTGACATAGCCACTTTGCCCACAAGTGGGCCACTTCTGATTTCCCCCCCCGCCCTGAAGCGGTGGGGATCCCCGAGACGGCAAGGGTGACGTAGCCACTTTGCCCACAAGTGGGCCACTTCTGATTTCCCCCCCCGCTCTGAAGCGGTGGGGATCCCTGAGACGGCAGGGGTGACATAGCCACTTTGCCCACAAGTGGGCCACTTCTGATTTCCCCCCCCGCTCTGAAGCGGTGGGGATCCCCGAGACGGCAAGGTTCGCGTAGCCACTTTGCCCACAAGTGGGCCACTTCTGATTTCCCCCCCCGCTCTACAGCGGTGGGGATCCTTGAGACGGCAGGGGTGACATAGCCACTTTGCCCACAAGTGGGCCACTTCTGATTTCCCCCCCCCCGCTCTGAAGCGGTGGGGATCCCCAAGACGGCAGGGGTGACGTAGCCACTTTGCCCACAAGTG
Organism: Eutreptiella sp. 'Long Island Sound 2002'; assembly: GCA_964036045.1. Classification (NCBI taxonomy): domain Eukaryota; phylum Euglenozoa; class Euglenophyceae; order Eutreptiales; family Eutreptiaceae; genus Eutreptiella; species Eutreptiella sp. 'Long Island Sound 2002'. Next base: position 56,452,411 of record OZ038385.1, on the reverse strand, counting down.
GGCCACTTCTGATTTCCCCCCCCGCTTTGAAGCGGTGGGGATCCCCGAGATGGCAAGGGTGACGTAGCCACTTTGCCCACAAGTGGGCCACTTCTGATTTCCCCCCCCGCTTTGAAGCGGTGGGGATCCCCGAGACGGCAAGGTTCGCGTAGCCACTTTGCCCACAAGTGGGCCACTTCTGATTTCCCCCCCCGCTCTACAGCGGTGGGGATCCTTGAGACGGCAGGGGTGACATAGCCACTTTGCCCACAAGTGGGCCACTTCTGATTTCCCCCCCCCCGCTCTGAAGCGGTGGGGATCCCCAAGACGGCAGGGGTGACATAGCCACTTTGCCCACAAGTGGGCCACTTCTGATTCCCCCCCCCGCTCTGAAGCGGTGGGGATCTCCGAGACGGCAGGGGTGACGTAGCCACTTTGCCCACAAGTGGGCCACTTCTGATTTCCCCCCCCGCTCTGAAGCGGTGGGGATCCTTGAGACGGCAAGGGTGACGTAGCCACTTTGCCCACAAGTGGGCCACTTCTGATTTCTCCCCCCGCTCTGAAGCGGTGGGGATCCTTGAGACGGCAGGGGTGACATAGCCACTTTGCCCACAAGTGGGCCACTTCTGATTTCCCCCCCCCGCTCTGAAGCGGTGGGGATCCCCGAGACGGCAGGGGTGACGTAGCCACTTTGCCCACAAGTGGGCCACTTCTGATTTCCCCCCCCGCTTTGAAGCGGTGGGGATCCCCGAGACGGCAAGGGTGACGTAGCCACTTTGCCCACAAGTGGGCCACTTCTGATTTCCCCCCCCCGCTCTGAAGCGGTGGGGATCCTTGAGACGGCAGGGGTGTCATAGCCACTCTGCCCACAAGTGGGCCACTTCTGATCCCCCCCCCCGCTCTGAAGCGGTGGGGATCCCCGAGACGGCAAGGGTGACGTAGCCACTTTGCCCACAAGTGGGCCACTTCTGATTTCCCCCCCTGCTCTGAAGCGGTGGGGATCCCCGAGACGGCAAGGGTGACGTAGCCACTTTGCCCACAAGTGGGCCACTTCTGATTTCCCCCCCCGCTCTACAGCGGTGGGGATCCCCGAGATGGCAAGGGTGACGTAGCCACTTTGCCCACAAGTGGGCCACTTCTGATTTCCCCCCCCCGCTCTGAAGCGGTGGGGATCCTTGAGACGGCAGGGGTGACATAGCCACTTTGCCCACAAGTGGGCCACTTCTGATTTCCCCCCCCGCTCTGAAGCGGTGGGGATCCCCGAGACGGCAAGGGTGACGTAGCCACTTTGCCCACAAGTGGGCCACTTCTGATTTTGCCCCCCGCTCTACAGCGGTGGGGATCCCCGAAACGGCAAGGGTGACGTAGCCACTTTGCCCACAAGTGGGCCACTTCTGATTTCCCCCCCCGCTCTGAAGCGGTGGGGATCCCTGAGACGGCAGGGGTGACATAGCCACTTTGCCCACAAGTGGGCCACTTCTGATTTCCCCCCCCGCTCTGAAGCGGTGGGGATCCCCGAGACGGCAGGGGTGACGTAGCCACTTTGCCCACAAGTGGGCCACTTCTGATTCCCCCCCCCCGCTCTGAAGCGGTGGGGATCCCCGAGACGGCAAGGTTCGCGTAGCCACTTTGCCCACAAGTGGGCCACTTCTGATTTCCCCCCCCGCTCTACAGCGGTGGGGATCCTTGAGACGGCAGGGGTGACATAGCCACTTTGCCCACAAGTGGGCCACTTCTGATTTCCCCCCCCCCGCTCTGAAGCGGTGGGGATCCCCAAGACGGCAGGGGTGACGTAGCCACTTTGCCCACAAGTGGGCCACTTCTGATTTCCCCCCCCGCTTTGAAGCGGTGGGGATCCCCGAGATGGCAGGGGTGACGTAGCCACTTTGCTCACAAGTGGGCCACTTCTGATCTCCCCCCCCCCCCCGCTCTGAAGCGGTGGGGATCCTTGAGACGGCAGGGGTGACATAGCCACTTTGCCCACAAGTGGGCCACTTCTGATTTACCCCCCCGCTGTGAAGCCGTGGGGATCCCCGAGACGGCAAGGGTGACGTAGCCACTTTGCCCACAAGTGGGCCACTTCTGATTTCCCCCCCCCGCTCTGAAGCGGTGGGGATCCTTGAGACGGCAAGGGTGACGTAGCCACTTTGCCCACAAGTGGGCCACTTCTGATTTCCCCCCCCGCTCTGAAGCGGTGGGGATCCTTGAGACGGCAGGGGTGACATAGCCACTTTGCCCACAAGTGGGCCACTTCTGATTTCCCCCCCCGCTCTGAAGCGGTGGGGATCCCCGAGACGGCAGGGGTGACGTAGCCACTTTGCCCACAAGTGGGCCACTTCTGATTTCCCCCCCGCTCTGAAGCGATGGGGATCCCGAGACGGCAAGGGTGACGTAGCCACTTTGCCCACAAGTGGGCCACTTCTGATTTCCCCCCCCGCTTTGAAGCGGTGGGGATGCTTGAGACGGCAGGGGTGACATAACCACTTTGCCCACAAGTGGGCCACTTCTGATTTCCCCCCCCGCTCTACAGCGGTGGGGATCCCCGAGACGGCAAGGGTGACGTAGCCACTTTGCCCACAAGTGGGCCACTTCTGATCCCCCCCCCCCGCTCTGAAGCGGTGGGGATCCCCGATACCGCAAGGGTGAGGTAGCCACTTTGCCCACAAGTGGGCCACTTCTGATTCCCCCCCCCGCTCTACAGCGGTGGGGATCCTTGAGACGGCAAGGGTGACGTAGCCACTTTGCCCACAAGTGGGCCACTTCTGATCCCCCCCCCCCCGCTCTGAAGCGGTGGGGATCCTTGAGACGGCAAGGGTGACGTAGCCACTTTGCCCACAGGTGGGCCACTTCTGATTCCCCCCCCCCCGCTTTGAAGCGGTGGGGATCCCCGAGACGGCAAGGGTGACGTAGCCACTTTGCTCACAAGTGGGCCACTTCTGCTTCCCCCCCCCGCTCTACAGCGGTGGGGATCCCCGAAACGGCAAGGGTGACGTAGCCACTTTGCCCGCAAGTGGGCCACTTCTGTTCCCCCCCCCCCCCCCGCTCTGAAGCGGTGGGGATCCCCGAGACGGCAAGGGTGACGTAGCCACTTTGCCCACAAGTGGGCCACTTCTGATTTCCCCCCCCGCTTTGAAGCGGTGGGGATCCCCGAGACGGCAAGGGTGACGTAGCCACTTTGCCCACAAGTGGGCCACTTTTGATTTCCCCCCCCGCTCTGAAGCGGTGGGGATCCTTGAGACGGCAGGGGTGACATAGCCACTTTGCCCACAAGTGGGCCACTTCTGATTTCCCCCCCCGCTCTACAGCGGTGGGGATCCCCGAGACGGCAAGGGTGACGTAGCCACTTTGCCCACAAGTGGGCCACTTCTGTTCCCCCCCCCCCCCCCGCTCTGAAGCGGTGGGGATCCTTGAAACGGCAAGGGTGACGTAGCCACTTTGCCCACAAGTGGGCCACTTCTGATTTCCCCCCCCGCTCTACAGCGGTGGGGATCCTTGAGACGGCAAGGGTGATGTAGCCACTTTGCCCACAAGTGGGCCACTTCTGATTCCCCCCCCCGCTCTACAGCGGTGGGGATCCTTGAGACGGCAGGGGTGACATAGCCACTTTGCCCACAAGTGGGCCACTTCTGATTTCCCCCCCCCGCTCTGAAGCGGTGGGGATCCCCGAGACGGCAGGGGTGACGTAGCCACTTTGCTCACAAGTGGGCCACTTCTGCTTCCCCCCCCCGCTCTGAAGCGGTGGGGATTCTTGAGACGGCAGGGGTGACATAGCCACTTTGCCCACAAGTGGGCCACTTCTGATTTCCCCCCCCCGCTGTACAGCGGTGGGGATCCCCGAGACGGCAAGGGTGACGTAGCCACTTTGCCCACAAGTGGGCCACTTCTGATTTCCCCCCCCGCTCTGAAGCGGTGGAGATCCCCGAGACGGCAAGGGTGACGTAGCCACTTTGCCCACAAGTGGGCCACTTCTGATTCCCCCCCCCGCTTTGAAGCAGTGGGGATCCCCGAGACGGCAAGGGTGACGTAGCCAATTGGCCCACAAGTGGGCCACTTCTGATTTCCCCCCCCGCTCTGAAGCGGTTGGGATCCTTGAGACGGCAGGGGTGACATAGCCACTTTGCCCACAAGTGGGCCACTTCTGATTTCCCCCCCCGCTCTGAAGCGGTAGGGATCCCCAAGACGGCAGGGGTGACATAGCCACTTTGCCCACAAGTGGGCCACTTCTGATTTCCCCCCCCGCTTTGAAGCGGTGGGGATCCCCGAGACGGCAAGGGTGACGTAGCCACTTTGCCCACAAGTGGGCCACTTCTGATCCCCCCCCCCGCTCTGAAGTGGTGGGGATCCCCGAGACGGCAGGGGTGACGTAGCCACTTTGCCCACAAGTGGGCCACTTCTGATTTCCCCCCCCGCTGTACAGCGGTGGGGATCCCCGAGACGGCAAGGGTGACGTAGCCACTTTGCCCACAAGTGGGCCACTTCTGATTTCCCCCCCCGCTTTGAAGCGGTAGGGATCCCCGAGACGGCAGGGGTGACATAGCCACTTTGCCCACAAGTGGGCCACTTCTGATTTCCCCCCCCGCTTTGAAGCGGTGGGGATCCCCGAGACGGCAAGGCTGACGTAGCCACTTTGCCCACAAGTGGGCCACTTCTGATCCCCCCCCCCCCGCTCTGAAGCGGTGGGGATCCCCGAGACGGCAGGGGTGACGTAGCCACTTTGCCCACAAGTGGGCCACTTTTGATCCCCCCCCCCCCCCCCCGCCCTGAAGCGGTGGGGATCCCCGAGATGGCAAGGGTGACATAGCCACCTTGCCCACAAGTGGGCCACTGATTTTGCCCCCCGCTCTGATTGTACCCACCGTGTTTGGCTTTGTTGCTCGCCCGTGCATGCACTTTTTAGGTAACTGGTGGGGCAGCTCCCCATATGAAATTTGAAGCAGCAAGTGGTGCCCAAACCCAAACGTGCGTGTGCCGAAACCGCGTCACACCGAATGGGGCAATGTGTACTGTCTTTGCAGCTTGTCCTATTGCAGAAGATAATGAATGGCGACGGGGGACAGCTTCCACGGCGCAGCATGACATTGACGCCCATGGTCGCAGGGCGCAGCACTGTGCATTGCTGCCAAAGGCACCGCTTTGTAAACCCATCCCCCTGCCCCAACCAGAGCCCTCACCCTCCCGCCGCATCCCTGTGGCAGTCCAGAGGGCAGTGATAAATTGTTATGGGGGTCTTCACACAAGGAAAGGGTACCATTTTTACAAGTTTGTCTGTTCTTTGGACCATATTAAGGGTAGGGACCGCACCCTTCGTTCATACCGTGGGCACTCCAGTTACCAGCGCATTCGCAACATGATAGTAGAGGGTGCTAGGAAGCGCACCAAGTTGCAACAGTTGAACAGGTTGATAATTCTGTTGGATGCCGGAACACGGCGCGCTGCCAAGTCAGAGCCATTTTCCGTTTTTGTCCGGGGGGACAATGGAGGGGAGATTTTTGTTGGTTTGGAGGACATGGTGCCTAACGATGATGTGCAGGATTGCGATCCTGATGCAGCAAATGCTGCTGCATATGATGTTGCTGTGCAGAAAATTTTCCGCCGTCTTGATATCCCCTGGCAGTGGATTTTGGACAGGTTGGTGGGTGTTAGCAACTGTCATGGGCTCCTATGTGGCAAGGTTGAATGCCGCGCGTCCCTCGAGTGTTGACCCCATTGTTTGGATCCGAGATGCTGCGCATGGGCTGATGCGTAGTGTTGCCCACGGGAAGGCCGCAGTGAGAACATGGTACAAGGCACTTGATTTGGCAATCTCCCTGATGTGCATTTTTTACCGCACCTCTTCAAAACGAATGCGTGGCCTAGGCCGGCATGGGGGCAAGCATTGCTTCCAGCGACGCACGGGAGTGCGATGGGTAGAAGCAACGGGCAGGGAGCTAACAATTGTTTTACAAAATCTAGATGCAGCCCTCAAACACCTACCCGAATACAATTCTGCCGAAGGAGACACACAACGGAAGGCGAAGGCCGCTGAACTTGTGGCAGCCCTATCGAACAATCTTTTCCGTGTGCCAGCGGCTTTTTTTGCAGATGTTTTCACCATCGTGTGTGCAGGCAGCAAACTTGTGCAGGCCAACCGAGGTGTAACCATCGATGCCGTGCGTGGTCTGGTGAATGTGATGTGCAACCAACTTGCACATCTGCACACACATGTTTTGGAGGGCGGGTGGGAGAGCCGATTGTGTGTTGACCCAGAGATCAGCCCTGTGCGTGGTAGCCGGGCATGCTTTCTCAACGCCCTCATTTCTGATCTGCAAGCGCGGTTCGCTCAGGGCAATTGGGTTAACACTGACAGCCTGCCAGATTTCGCTGAGGCTAGCTCCTGTTCATGTGAGCGTGTGTTTAGTTACATGACTCAGGCAGATGCGGGCCAACCCACACACTTCATGAGTGATAATTTGCTTGTTCGGTGTAACGGTGAGGCTCCAGAGGATTGGTGTCCCGCAGCCGTGTTTAACGCATTGCGGGACGTTCCATTTCGACCCAGAAAGCGCAAAGTAGACGGAGAGGAAAAACCAGGGCTGGATGACTGCCCACTCCTTCATTTTGAGGCGTTCAAGGATCTTGCAGTCCCAGTTGACAGCCCCACCCCTGAGGTGACGGATGAAATGCGTGCTGTGTGGACTGTCTCACAGAGCAACGACTCCAGCCCCAATTGCGATGAGATTTGGGAGACATATGGCGTCATTGGGGATGCAGAAAGTGACGCTAGTGATGTTGATGAAGATGTAGATGCCCCCTCCCCTGCCTTTGAACCGATAGTCCAGCAAGATGTACCCCCTGCCCCCCCCCCCCCCCCCAGGTTCAGCGCCCTACCAGTGACGGCAGTGCCAGAGTGCAGTTTCAATATGATGTGGACAGTGAGGTGTGCAAAGCCATGAAGCAAGGGACAATGATTGAGTGGACAGTGGTTGAATTGAAGTCCATTTGCAGACTCCATAGTCTCTCAGTGCGCGGTACCAAGCCTGCATTGCTGGCCCGTGTGACCGCACACTTCTCGCAATTGTACCCTTGAACAACGGATGTGGGCGTTTAAGGAGCCGGCGCGGCGCCCACACTGTGTTGTGCGTGTCTCTTAGTGCAAGGGCTTTGGTGAGGTAGGGCGTATTGGACACTTTGAGTTTTTTTTTTCCCCCTTATGGCACCCCCTGGTTGGAATCGCCAATGAAGAGACGGTGTGCTAATCGGGGTCCGGGGGGGCGGTCGAGCTGACCTGGATGATATGGAGTGAGATATGAGTGAGATTCGTAACCCAAGCCAGCCTATGAAACATTCGATAGCCCGTGTGGGCGAACTCAAGGCAATATTCAGCACTGGTTTGGACAATGATGAGCGATGACCTATGGCCTGTGTCACGGGGGTCATATGGTAGCTAAGTATCTGTTGCTTCACAGCCCCGGCCCTACGCAACCATGGGCTTGTCCAACCACAGGGACCTCGTCGGAACATTTTTCGGAACCTGTGTTAATTCAATGGCGCAAAGGAACTTCGCAATTTAGGAACAGAATATTGAGCATCACAACTGACACGATGTTGCATTCAAGAGACGTTGATGAAAATGTGCTTGGTGTGTGTGTGTTGTGTGCGCCATTCAGGCACATGTTGCCGGGGCATGGACTGATGGGCTTGTTCAACCACGGAGACCCCATCGGCCTGGCGCTTTGCCCGTGCTTGTGCAAAGGGGGGAGGGGTGCATTCGTGGTTCCGTGGGTGGGTGCTTGGCTGACCCCTTCCCTCCCCCCCCCCCCCTCCCACGTGTAGTGCCTTGTGTGGGGGTCCCAAAGTGGACTGGTGCGTCCTAGATTCCATCCCGCCACTAAGAAACCACCCGGCGTTAAGCTGTTGCGTGCCCTGTTTGATGAAAAAATGGGCTGCGCACCAGAGGTCTATGGGAGCACAATTGATAATGAAACTGCGGTTGTATCCGGGCTGCACCCCGTTCTGCCCCCATCCTCAATCACTCCCTCACACTGTCCCCTCATTCTGTTTCTATGCAGGTGTAACATGGTTCTTCAATTGCCTTTGGAAGTGTGGGATGTCATTGCCGACCTTGTTCACTCAGATGCACTGAGTCAAGTTTGCCAAAAGCTAAGGGAACTGATTGGGACTCATCGTTATGTGAAGTTGTGGTGCACTGGAGAGAATGTGCAGCGAGTACTGGGACTCATTGGGAATGTACGCTCTCTGCAGCTCGATCATGGTGGATATTCTGTGGGAGACAGTGGGGCACAGGCGCTTGCAGCGCTGAAGGATGCCGCCTCACTGCATACCCTGTCCGTCAATCTTCGTGGAAATTCGGTGGGAGAGAGTGGGGCACAGGCACTTGCAGCGCTGAAGGATGCCCCCTCACTGCTTACCCTGTCCCTCAATCTTCGTGGAAATTCCGTGGGAGAGAGAGGGGCACAGGCGCTTGCAGTACTGAAGGATGCCGCCTCACTGCATACCCTGTCCCTCGATCTTCGTGGAAATTTTGTGGGAGAGAGTGGGGCACAGGCGCTTGCAGCGCTGAAGGATGCCCCCTCACTGCATACCCTGTCCCTCAATCTTCGTGGAAATTCCGTGGGAGAGAGAGGGGCACAGGCGCTTGCAGCGCTGAAGGATGCCGCCTCACTGCATACCCTGTCCCTCAATCTTTGTGGAAATTCTGTGGGAGACAGCGGGGCACAGGCGCTTGCAGCGCTGAAAGATGCCGCCTCACTGCATACCCTGTCCCTCAATCTTCGTGGAAATTTTGTGGGAGAGAGAGGGGCACAGGCGCTTGCAGCGCTGAAGGATGCCGCCTCACTGCATACCCTGTCCCTCAATCTTTGTGGAAATTCTGTGGGAGACAGCGGGGCACAGGCGCTTGCAGCGCTGAAGGATGCCCCCTCACTGCATACCCTGTCCCTCAATCTGTGGTGGAATTCCGTGGGAGAGAGTGGGGCACAGGCGCTTGCAGCGCTGAAGGATGCCGCCTCACTGCATACGCTGTCCCTTCTTCTTGCTGCAAATATCGTGGGAGGCAGTGGGGCACAGGCGCTTGCAGCGCTGAAGGATGCCCCCTCACTGCATACCCTGTCCCTTGATCTTTTTGGAAATTCTGTGGGAGAGAGTGGGGCACAGGCGCTTGCAGCGCTGAAGGATGCCCCCTCACTGCATACTCTGTCCCTCAATCTGTGGTGGAATTCCGTGGGAGAGAGAGGGGCACAGGCGCTTGCAGCGCTGAAGGATGCCGCCTCACTGCATACCCTGTCCCTTGATCTTGGGCAGAATTCTGTGGCAGAGATTGGGGCACAGGCGCTTGCAGCGCTGAAGGATGCCGCCTCACTACATACCCTGTGCCTTGATCTTCGTGGAAATTCTGTGGGAGAGAGAGGGGCACAGGCGCTTGCAGCGCTGAAGGATGCCGCCTCACTGCATACCCTCGTCCTTACTCTTGACGATTGAACGGGAGAGGGTGGGGCACAGGCGCTTGCAGCACTCATGGACACCCCTCCTCACTGCATACCCTGGACCTACGTCACCCAATTTGGGACCGAATGAATGCCAAGCAAACATCTGTGTGGCAATCGGAGTCAACTAACCCTGAAAAGTCATTTGGCGCAAATCACTGCCACCTATCCCCTGCATCCGAGTCAAGAAACCGAGGAGGTTGTGTGATATTTTCGTGTTGTAATCCCCTCAACTGCTGAAGATGCAATGCTGTAGTCCATCCAGTCTGTTTGGGGCGAAGCTGGACGCACATGCATAATTTGATCAATTCATGTTCACTCCAGAGGCAGACGGTCTGCGTGTCCCTCGTCCCTGTATCCCTTGTGAAGCAAAGGGAAGGGTGCTGTTCCCCTGCATCCTTTTCGGGTCGCTGCTTTTGGTGATTGTGTGGTGGTAGCAGGGCGGTCCTTAAGGGACCAGATTTTTTTTTCTTTTTGCTAAGGACCGCCCTTAAGGACCGCCCCAAGGGACCACCAACCGCCAACCGCCAACTCCCATCAACCACCAACCGCCACCAACCGCCAACCACCAACCGCCACCAACCGCTAGCCACCAACCGCCAACCACCAACCGCCACCAACCACCAGCCACCAACCGCCGCCAACCGCCAGCAGCGACCAACCACCAACTGCCAACCACTGCCAACCGCCACCAACCACCAATCACCAACCACCGACCGCCGCCAACCACCACCAACCGCCACCAACCGCCAGTTGCCAACTGCCAACCGCCAACCACCGCCAACCGCCAACCGCCAACCGCCACCAACCATGGTTGAGCACATGGAGTGCCCGCGGGCTTTTTAGGGAAAACTGGTTCCGGAACACTTTTTTTTCCTTCCATTCAGGACCGCCCTGGGTGGTAGTGCAGCCAACAGTACATGTTTTGTGGAGGGGGCCAGCTCAGTCGAAGGCCGGGAGAGTGCCCTCAGCAATTTGCTGCCCTAAACTTGTGGCCGACCAACCAGCACTTGATCTGACAGCCTCCAGCAGATTGTGTGTCGGTGCCTAAGAAACACGGGAGCAGAAGAGCACGACAGGTGCCCTTGGACAGAAGGGGGCGGGGATGGGGAGGCAAGGCCACATCTTTTTTCTGTTTTTCTGTGTGTCTTTGATGTTTGCAGTAGGGACAAGTTATCAATTGCTGTTGCCCTCCCAACCGCCGCCAACCACCCAGTCAAACACGTTCACAGCCTCCAGCAAGCCATTGGCGCCAGCGTCAGTCGTGAACTGGTTCTCCATCAAAACTGAACAACTTGATAAATGGGGGTTTCAGATACGAATTAAATCAGCGTATGTCGTGTTAGATTTGCAGGGGCGGGGCCTTGGGCTTCTTCTCGTTAACCACCAAGACCTTAGGGGCCAGTGGTCTGGCCAGGCGGATGTGTGGCCAGGGCAAACTCCTCCCTAAGTGCAGTCGCGTGTGCTGCAGTGGACGGCCAACCGCCTGCCAGCGGGCATGCTGTGCATGCACTGTGCCACAGTATGTTGTGTCTATTACACACCAAGGAGGAGGGAAGGGGGGGTGCAAGGCACCACACCGCTGCATATCTGTAGGACTCAGCAGCCGCAGCACATCGCTGCCCAGCTGTAGGACTAATCATTTGCAAGGCAGCACACCGCTGCTCAGTTGTAGGGCACAGCGATTTGCACGGGGGGGAGGGGGGGTGTTGCATGCCCCTGCCGACTAGATGGTGCTCATCAAAGCAATCCTCTCTCTTTCCTCTCCAGCGCTCTACCTGACTGCCTCTCTGCCTGTCTGCCTCCGGTAAGCAAAAGCCGAGTTAAACTGCTAAAGGCGTTCAAGGGTCGGTGTAGAACATTGTCAGACAATCTGAGGCGGCGCCTCGGCACAGTATTTGTGATGGACAATGGACAATGTTGAACAATCTGTGGCAGCCCCTCAGGAGTGATTCCGGAGGGTGACTGCCATTGTCGCTTTGTGGCCATGCTTCGGGTTACGGCAGCTACCAAGCTACCAAGCTACCAAGCTACCAAGCTACTGAAGAAGCGACCAGTGGGTAGAGTGATTAGGCAGTAAGTTATGTCCTATTGACTCAAAAGGTCACACTGTCACATCCATGTTTTTGGGCATCCTTGTTGCAGTGTGTTTATATTTGACCCTGCGCGACACACTTTCTGTGCAATGGAACAGGAAACCTAGACGATTTAGCCGAACCGTTTACTCTTGGAATACCCCTTGCTATCCCTGATGACCTGAGTTGGTGCTTTGGGTGGGGCTCAAATCTCAGTGGAACCCCCGTTGTTCAGGCAAGTATAACAAGTCAAAGTTGGTGTTGGATGAATTCATGGCGCGTTGGTGTATAACATTGCATAGATGGAGGCGGAGAAGGATATGTCATGCCACGACGGGATTTGCAACTGCAGAGCCATCAGCCAAAGGCAGAAACACTACTTTTGGTGCTCCTCGATGCTACTGTTTAGTGCAACATCCCATCTCTTTGACACACGCAACACTCATCATGAACACAACAATGCCATAGCCACAGAATGCTCCATCCACCATGAGTTCAGAAAGTTCGTTGGCATACGGAGTGCGTCCTGGATCTCACTTCACTGCCACTGAAGTTGTGCATGACCATGCTTCCGTCAAACGCTTGACAGCCGTGCGTGCTACCTCACCCCACGTCCTACGGAGGCAACTGTACAACCTGTAGAGGTGCTGCCCCCAGAAGGTGTACGGTAGTTGCAGTTCACTCTGCATGCCTTCTTTCAGCCACGCGCTTTGACCCTTGAGGACACTGAGAACACTGATGCTATACCATTCGCAGGCAACTCACCCCCACGAGATCAACCCCCTTCCCCCACAGTTGTGCACTGCACTGCACTGCGTGTGCCATGCTGCACCGCACTGTGTGCGCTGTACCAAGCGAACCAGCAACTCACCGCCCAGGGGCAGTGGGCAGTGGAACTCCTCCAATGCACTGCCACACTACCTATGGGCAGTGGGTAGTCGAATTCCTGCAATGCACTGCCACACTGCTTGTGGGTAGTGGGCAGTGGAATTGCTGCAATGCACTACCACACTACTTGGGGGTAGTGGGCAGTGGAACTCCTCCAATGCACCGCCACACTGCCTGGGGGCAGTGGGCACTGGAACTCTTGCAAAGCACTACAAAGCACATAGCACCACAGCACACCACAGCACAGCAAGGCACAGCACAACACAACACAACACGGCACAATATAGCACAGCACTGCAAAGCACATAACAACACAGCACAACACAGCACTGCAAAGCACATAACAGCACAGCACAACACAACACAGTGTCGGCAGAGCAGTACCGGCCAAGTGCGACTGTGCACTGGTCTTGGCTGTACAACAACACACCAGCACACAACGCACACTAAGACACACAGCCCTCCCGTTTCCCTGTACCCGTGGGTAGACATCCCGGCCATTGCCTTTTGGTAATAGCGCCTTCGGCACAGCAAAGCACAGCACAACACAGCACAACACAACGTAGCACAACACAGCACAACACAACACAACACAACACAACACATCACAGCACAGCAAAGCACAGTGCAGCACAACACAGCAAAGCCCGGAGCACCGCACCGCACCGCACAGCACAGCACAACACAGTACAACACAGCACAGCACAGCACAGCACAGCACAACAAAGCAAAGCACAACACGACACTGCAAAGCACATAACAGCACGACACAACAAAGCACAACACAACACAACACAACACAGCACAACACAGCACAACGTAGCGCAACACAGTACAACGTAGCACAACACAACATAGCACAACATAGCACATCATAGCACAGCAAAGCACAGTATAGCACAGCACAACACAACACGGAGCACCGCACCGCACAGCACAGCACATCACACCACGGCACAGCACAGCACAGCACAGCACAGCATAGCACAGCAAAGCACGGAGCACCGCACAACATAGCACAGCATAGCACAACACAGCACATCACAGCACAGCCACTGCAGACTGCCCACAAGCAGTGTGGCTGTGCTTAGCAGGAGTTCCAGTGCCCACTGCCCCTAGGCAGTGTGGCGGTGCATTGGAGGAGTTCCACTGCCCACTGCCCACAGGCAGTGTGGCAGTGCATTGTAGGAGTTCCACTGCCCACTGCCCCCAGGCAGTGTGGCGGTGCATTGCAGGAGTTCCACTACCCACTACCCCCCACCTGACCTTCTGAAACATTGCGTGCACTGTCACTGCCACTAGAATGCACAGACTCAGGCCCGTCTGAGGTGGACCCATCAGAAGTGGATCCATCGGAGGTGGACCCATGGGAGCTGGATCTGTCTTGTTCATCACTGCCATCTCCATCATTGCTGGACCCTGTAGAGTCAGAATCTGACAAGGATTGACCCAATTCATCGCGAAAATATGCAGCATCTCACAACTGCAAAAAATTCAGACCGTCAGGGAAGTTGGCAGCAATCGTGGCACTCTTCAAGGCCTCTTGGGGATTTGCTCCCTGCTGTCTGTGATACAGGTTTCCATTCGATGACGTGTTGGGGTGGGGGCTTTGGCCTCAGGGCCCAAACCCTCAAGGGCTGTAGCCAGCCAATTGCCAAAAAACATCCGACAAAAAGCTGCCAAACGCTTTGTTGATGTGCACCTTGTCACACTCTTGGCAGTAGGGTGTGCACTTTGGTGGACTACATGTACATGAAAAAAAGCAATAGGGCGAGGGCCAAACAAACTGATGCATGCATGTGTGCAGGTGCATCATCCATTGTATACAAATGCTTCTCCTCACCTTTGCACAACCTTCTGCACCATGTGTCGCACCGTCCTCTCGGTGCTCTTGCCCTTTGGCGCCACTATGTTCAACACCCTCGGGACACCTGCCATGCTTCGCTTCTTACTCAAGCACATGCTTGATCAGTCTCCAATCGCGGAGAGACTTGGGCGCAATCCCCAAGTCCTTGGCGGCTGGTTTGTCACCATGTCAGTCAGCATAATATTATTATATAATATTATGCCACGTACTCTAGTTTCTGGCGTGTTGAGCGATGCTTGCGCAAAGGGCGTGCTAATCGAAGGGCTTTGGGTCGACGCTTCGTAGGCCTTTTTTGGCAGTCCACAACCAAAGCTGGGGAGGTGGTTGAGGAGGGAGATTTTCCTACCACTGATGAGGACAGTGAAATGGACAGTGACAGTGAAGTGGTTTTTGCGCAAAATCTGCTCGGGGAACCTAGGGGTTAGGCCACACCTTTGGGGACAAGTTGTATTTCACCCAGGACATCCCGGAACACAAGTGGATCCCCAAAAAACTGGCAGTCCCAACAGTTCCTAAACCTGCACCCAAACCGCACCCAAACGTGGAAAGCAGCCTGCAGCAAAGCCTGCTCCCGCGTCCATCCCTGTTGCTGATGGGGAACATGTGCAGTTGTTCAAGACTATGTGTCCCTGTTCAGAACAAGAGGCAGGCAGAAAACTGATGGAGGGATGCAGTGCATTGAGACTTTTGCTCATTTGCGTTATGCGCATGGCACCATCAGAATCTATGCATGTCACTGTCAATCCCAGACCCTTGAGCGACCTACAGCAAGCAACTGGCCGGCCATGAATTCTACATAGTATGTGCTGGTAAGTGGTTGGTCAGGAGTGGTGTCCAGCCCCCCCCCCCCCCCCCTTGGGGGTAACCGTCGTCCCTGGGGGGGGGGTGGACATGGGGGGGGGTACCAGCCCCCGTGTGCAGTCGCCATACGCATGGTGGGGAAAATTGTTGTGTCACTATATCGGTCACATATTGGGGCGGAAAGGGGCACCCCAACACACAGCAGTCCCTTGTCTTGCGCGTGGGTGCTTCGTCTGCGTATGTTTAGGCATCTCTTTTGCTAGAAGCATGGGCCTTCCCGACGCACTCGCGACGCCAGTTCGCCACATATTTTTCACCGGCAAGGGTGGCGTTGGAAAAACATCGTTGTCTTGTGGTACAGCAATTGCCCTTGCCAAGAGTGGCAAGAAGGTCTTTCTCGTGAGCACGGATCCAGCATCCAACTTGAATGAGATGCTGGAAATTCCTAAATTGGATGTACCCACCGATGTCCCAAAGGTTTGTCGTGCTTGGCAGTTCAAAGCTTCATCTAAAGCGGCTCAGGGGGCTTGTTGTTCTTGGGCCATCCATGAACGTCAGAGAGAACTTCCCATACAAGTGGTGCCTTCGACGAATATTTTATTCTTCGGAGCCTGGACGGAAAATTTGTTGCACATAGAAACCTTGTTACGCGCAGGCGCAACGGTATTTATCGGACACACAGTGAACAATCACCGCTGCTGAAAATACAACGTCAAACTGGAAAGTAAGTTTGCCATCTTGCTACCCGCATTGCCAGGGAGTAAGTTTGCCAAGTTTGCCTGCCATCTTGGTATCCTGAATTCTGGAAAGCAACTCCTGATATCGAGTTGACGAAGTTGCGGCGTGTTGCTATCCGGAATGCCAGATAGCAAGACGGCAAATTTGCTTTCCTGCAAATTTGCTATCATGCTATTCGTCCGGAATTCGGATATCAAGTTGACCAAGTTTCGCCATTTTTGCTTTCCAAAATTCCAGGAAGCAAGTTTGCCATCTTGCTGTCCGGAATTCTGGAGAGCAAGTTTGCCAACAGGAAGTAATACCACAAGCGATTTTGCAATTGTGGTTGTACGCTCTCAACGCTATGACTTCTTCAGGTTCCCGGTCTGACAGTGATGAACATTGACCCGGAAAAGGCTGGAGAGCATTACCGCCAACGAGCGTTGGATCCTCTCCGGGGTACAGTGCCAGACGCCGATCTTAAACGGATGGAAGAGTCCATGTCTGGCGCGTGCACCATGGAAGTTGCGGCGTTCGATGAATTTGCTGGACTGTTCTCTGAAGAAGGGGATGTTGAGAGCGGGGGATTTACCAAAGGGTATGTATTGCTGGCACAACCACAGGGACTCCAAAGGGGAACTGCTTTGGCTTCCTCTGGGGCCTGAGTAGCCCTACGTGAACGCACTTGGACATTTGTGACTGGATTCCCATGTGCAATAGGCAGGGGGGCCCTTGACGCCGACCTTCCCCTCACCCTACCCTCCCAAAGTGGCACAGAAGTGCCGGCCGTCGGCGCCGAAGGTGCGGGAAAGAATTTTTTTTTTGCTACGGGAGGGGGCAAAAACGGTTTTTCACCCCATGTGTCTATACTCAAAATACTCCCCCCCCTCCCCAACCTCTAGCCCCATCCCGGTGACTGGGACCTCCATGTCAGGGGTGAAAATTTTTTTGAAAAATGTTTTAACCCCAACACACATACCTCAAAATGATCAGCGCGACGAGGCGGTCATTGTAAGCCATAAATGTTGGGGTCTGGGACCCCCCCCCCCCCCTCCGGATGGCCCCCCGACCCGCCCAGACCCCCCCCCCCCTCCCTGAAAATGGCAGGAAAGTGGGAGGGAGTTGGCGTATGGACCAACCCCAACGAGGCCCCCCCGTGGCGGAATTCATTTTTCATGCGTTAATGTGTGTGTTGTATTGCATTTGGTTTGTGTTGTGTTTTGTTTTGTTGTGTCGTGTTGTGTTGTGTTGTGTTGTGTTAGGGACTTAGCCATCATATGCTACACGGTTTGTGGTTTCTCAAGCTCTGAAACAGATAGCATCTCTAATGCGTGTTACCTTGATGCTGGAGACAAAACGAAACACACAGTATAAAACCAACACAGCACAGCACAGCACAACTGACACGACACGACACGACACAACACAACACAACACAACACAACACAGCACAGCACAGCACAGCACCAGCACAGCACGGCACAGCACAGCACAGCACAACACAACGCAACACAACGCATGCCCTGTTATTTAAATTGAATGGATGCCTGTGTTGCCGTGTTGCCTCACCGGGGACAGAGGGGGGTGCGGGATTTTCTTGATCGGTGTTGGGATTGTGTTAACACAACACAGAGGGCTGGAGGGGTTGAATTTCGCCCCCATGCTGGGCGGCGATGTTAACATGCCCATTGCCCCATGAAGGTTTTGGGTGCACGGACCATAACACACAACAACAGCGGCTTCCCCTTTGGGCATTTTTGTGCAGTCGGGCAGTCGAGGCTTCATTTTCGGTGTCCTGCATGATGAGGTGCACGCCACTTCGTACAAGGAGGCCAGCCCTCCCGGCGCACACCCCTTCCCACCAACAGTTTTTGGGGCTTTTGCCCCGGTTGCAGTGACGCAGCACAGCGGAAGCTGCGACGACACATGGCCCCGGGCGGTGTTGGATTGCACACCACTTCGCACAGGTACGACCACGTGGTGTTTGACACCGCCCCCACGGGGCACACGCTGCGGCTTTTGAGTCTGCCTGCCGCCTGGAACTCGTTCTTGGATCACAATTCCATGGGCAATTCGTGCCTGGGGCCTTCCACGGCCATGAAAATGAATCAGAAGAGGTGTGCCCAACGGCCCCTTAGTCAGACACCGCCCCTCTCTCGGACACGCTGACCATTTGCCTCGCCCCATTTGCTTGACTCGATAATGCTTCTCGATGCCAAAAGTGTTGATATGGGATTCGGTGTGTGGGTGGCGCCTGCGGGCCCTGCATGGGCCACCTTCTCTCCCTCTTGACGAGGGCCCGAGGGAGCCCATTGTAACGCAGTGCTGCTCTTTTGCCGCAGGTTCGCACGGGCACTTGCGTGTCTCACCAATCCCCAGTCCACTATCATCGTTCTTGTGGCGCGTCCGGACGCGTCCACTTTGAAGGAAGCCGCCCGCAGTGCACAGGTTTCTGTCTGTTGCCTGCCCTTGCCCTTGCCAACGGCAATCGGGCTGCTCGAGTGGTGGGTTCAGTCCAAGCGCATGCAGCATTCCCTGCAGTTTGCCCCATCTTCGGTGCCCCAGCTCCCCTGTGCCACGAGCCCGTCCCTGTCCCGCGCCCGCGTTTGTGCTGCAGTGCGCCTTCGCAGGCAGCCCTCCTCACACCCTGCCACCGCCCTGGGCCGCTCCTCTGCTTGGCCGCTCCGCAATGCATACCCACAGCACAGTCAGACAAATTTCCTCTTGGAGGACCTCTTCAGGAGGCGAAGAGGTGCAGCATTAGGCCAGTGATGTCCAGTGCGCGACATGCAATGGCCCATCACTGGACACACCACTCGACGAGGGTGGCCTATGCCCCAACCAATTTTGGTTGAATACGCCTGAGGCTCTCCTCATGCACCCTTTCACACCCAACAAAACATCCTCATCTCCTTCATCCACGCCCCAAATGCTACCACCGCTGCTGCACTTTGCCCCGCCCTAATGCTGCTGCCCTGCGCCGTCGTCCTTGTATGGGATCTCGCCATCCGTCAGTCAGTCTCCGTGTCCGTGTAAGTCTCTGTACCCCTCTGCCCAAGCCCGCGCCACTGTCCCCGTGTCCACAGGAGTTGGCGGATATGGACTTGAAGAATCAGGTGGTGATGATTAACGGAGTCTTCACGGCGCAGGACCCTTCGGACAAAGTGTGTGCCCCCCCTTCAGCAACAAGACTCTCATCACATGTGTCTGGAAAGCCTCGGGATGAATGCTGTTGGACCCGACGGTGGAGCCTGTTGAGCCCTACTCTGAGGGTTCTGGAGCGCTCGCACCGCGTGCACTGTGCGCGCGGCGCGGTCTTACGGTTCGTGTGCCCGACCCTCTCCCCCCGACTGAGTTTTCCGGGGCTGGCGCGACCTGCTACGGGGCTTCATTGGGCCGCGAAGGGGGCCCAAAGCGAATTTTGCCGCATTTTTTCTGAAGCGGAACACACGTCTCTCAACGTTGTGAACGCGCCATGGCCATCAAGATGAGGCCCGTCGGTGTGTGTGTTGCCTATCCCCCCCCCCCCCCCAACCCAGCATTGGTGTTGACGGAGTCAGGTGCACACCACGGGTAACCCCCATTCGAGTGACACAGCCCACTGCAATCTTTGCGGACACTACCAGCGCCACGCTTTGGTGTCACACGGATCATCATCACTGACGTGTCCCAGGTCGCCATGAGCCGGCAAGAGGCAGGAGAGCGGGCGTTGGCATCAATGAGCCCCGTGCTCAAAGACAAGGTGGTTTGTCAGCTGCCGCTGAAGCCGTTTAACATGGTCGGCCTGGACCGCCTCCTGACACTGTTCGACTCCGAAGTCCTCCCGGGTGTGTGGACGTCCTGCCCCCCGCCCCCCCCTTGACGGCCGTCGTCATGCCCCCCATGCCTACTACACATTATTGTCAAGGGTAGTGCTGGTTTCATCACCGTCCATGCTGCTCCGGTCCAAATACAATGCCATTCTGAAGCACTGTAGGAGACCACGTTGCCACAGATTTGAGCAGGATTTGCTGGTTCCTGCACTTAAACATCCCCTGTTTTCGCACATCTCGGAGTTCAACAATTTCCAGCCTCAAACACGTCACAGGTCTTGGGACAAGGTCTTGGGACAGCGCTGGGAACCGCAGGCACTTCCATGTCACCGGATTAGGGGGAACGCCGCTGGGGCGGCTGCCTCCGGGGGCTGCAAGCCCTCCCCCTCTGAATGCTTCCCGTTTCGCGCCTCCTGCCTGTCGGCCCCCTCCCCACAGCACAGGCCTGCGTTTGGGGGGTGGGGTGGGGGGGGCTGCACCATTCGAGTCACGTCTGTGCTCCCCAAAGCAGAGGCTAGACTGCCCGGTAGCATCTCTCTCTCTATCTCGCTCGCTCGCTCCCCCACCCCCACTTTTCGCCATCTTCAATGAATAACTCAGCGTTTTTGTGCAGTCTGAAGTTGCACACTGCATGTCCTGAGCCGGTCTGCATGGCCATTGCACGTTCCCGCCCCTTCAGCTTCGGCGGTATGATGGGCCTGAGAGCAACCGCCTGCCCTTCGCCTCTGCTCTTGTCTCAGATGCAGGCCCCACCTCTGAAGTCAAGGACGTGCCTATCAGCCCTTTGTCGACGCTGATGGACGACATTGCAGCCCCCGGCCACGGGCTGGTGCTCGTGATGGGCAAAGGAGGTGCCACCCCACAGTGCCTGTTCGCCCGGGACGCGGTGCGTGCAGGGCCTGGGAGACGCAGGGGCCGGTATTAGCAGATGGGGAATCCCCTGTGTACGACGGGCCAGGGGCGACATAGCGGGGGCGAGCATGGGTCAGCACAAGGGCGCGTTCTGGGGCGAACCAGGAGAATACAAAGGTGAAGGCAAGGGGTGAAGCAGAGACCTCGGCCAACAGTGACAGATCAGGCCAAAACCAGCGGAGCCAGGGCACGGACCGTTATACATAGACGGTGATGGGTAGCCGCAAGGCCGGAACAAGCATTAGGCCTTGCAGGCCCCAGTTGGTGCAGCCTTGCAGACCCTAGGAGCCAGTCCCTAGGATTGCACCCTCAATGGCAAAGAGAACCAGCAATGCATGCAGGGCCAAGTGTATCAACATGTGGCAAAGGAACTTTCAGGTCAGGGGTTGATTGTGCTCAAAACACCCAGACACAGTTTTTTGTAGAGCAACTGCAGCTGTCTTTGTTGTGAAGACGTACGACCCAAAGCGCCCGATCAACGATGAGCTGAGTTGCGTCTTTGCAAAAAGCATGAGGCACATGGGGTGGGTGGGTCAGGAGGGGGTGCGCGACAGGGGCACCCAGGAGCGCCAACAGACAGGGGGAGGAGCATCACAGACACACAGAACGCGGGTGCCACACCAGGAGGGACAAGGGCGAGCACAGCAGACAAGGAGGAGGGGCACAGCGAGGCAGGAGAGGCAACCAGAACATTGGGAACAGGGAAGCAGAATGGAGGGGATGGGAGAGCGTGCGCATGGGAGGCAGCGACAATAAAGGGGATGGCTTGGCCAGCCAGCCCCGTCGCTACTGGGTGCCAGGGCAACCCCTGCTCAACCGGCATCAGGTGGGGGGTGTCTCCCGCAGCCCAGATGGGCTGTTTGCGCAACAGGAGCGGGAGCCCATCAGGGGCAGACCAGCCGTGAGAGGGAAAAGGACATATGGTGGACGGCCGGGACAGCGCGTGGAGGAACAGGGCACCTGGGGCTCACGCACACAGAAACACAGCAAGGCAGGCTACAGACGGCCTGTGGACAGAGGCGCGTGGACAGCAAAAACAGTCAAACGACCCCGGCAACAACCGGCACATCCTCAATACGCCAATTATTGGGCGCTGCTGACGCGCAAACGGCACACCATGCCACATTCAGCACAGCCCCAACACACCAACTACTGGGCTCCGCGAACGCGGAAACGACACCAGCAAGAGCACCGGCCGCAGCGGCTGACAGAAAGCAGCAACCCGACGCAACATGCGAAGGGAAGAACAGGTGACTGTCCAGACCCCGTAAAGGAGCAACAACCAGACGGAATGTCACACAGGGGGGGGTATTCGTTGCAGTAGTGAGAGCGATATGGTGCAATTTTACCCGGAATTGTCTTTTTTGCAATTGCACAGTGCACACAAAACCCTGATGCATTGAGTTCATATTCATATTCATATTCATGGAGTGGGTGGGTAACCCGTACATTCTGGCATGTTTGTCGCGTGGTTCCTTTTGGTTTGCTTTCACAGCAGTGATCCAAAAGGGAAAACATTTGGGGCTGACAACACTATACTTGTTGGGGTGATGTTGATGGTGTTGGGGGGGGGGGGTAGGCTAAAAAAATTGTAAATACGAATTCTGCGCAGAGGTTTCGTACATATTTATTAGCCAGTGTTTAAGGATTGGCACACAATTAAATGTGCTCATTTTACAAGATTTGTTTGCATTTGCCAATCAGCCATCTCTTCATTTGCCATGTGTGTCCCAACCTGATTTTTGCAACAGCTTTGCCCTGTGGCAATGCAGTGTTTTCTTGTTTCACGCTCTGATTTGTTAAGCGCAACCCAAGCACGGCGGAACCACTCCACGGGTCCTAGGACGCCAACCCCCCCCCCCCCCCCCCCTCAAGGGGCCTCCAGCCCACAGTCAGTTGTCAAAGGTACCGGCCTAAGGAGTCCATGGGCGCCAAAGGCGCCCACGGTATATGGGCACCAAGTCTGCCCAGTTTGGTTCCTCTACAATTTGGTGCATTTAAAGGGGTTAGTAAAATGGTTTAGCCCATATGGTCATGCTCAAGAAGGCAGGGGTTATGTAGCTCCCCGAGAAGGTAGAGGTCATGTAGCCATTGCCCAGATTTGTGCTCCCGATACGGTGGGGGCTACACGGTGCAATGTGACGTACTGCACTGAGTTGTTCCATCAGACCATACATGTTTTGAGCGCCAGATTGTGCAAGACGAGGCGCTACAATTGGGGCAAGGGGCGGTGTGAACTGTTGGATCACACCTGGGCCGCTTACCCAACTGTTCGGAGGTGCCCGATCCCCCGCCGCCCCCCGCCATCGGCCCATTGAGACAGCTAACCCTGGAGTAGTCAAACAGGATAAGTCATCTAGGGGCTCCGTTGACACAACCAAAACACGTTCGGACCCGCAGAGGGTCAGAATGAGCAGTGGCAAGAGGCCAATAGGCAAACATTCTGATACCGAGGCCTTGTGCCCCCCCCCCCCCCCTCCCCCGGGGGGGGGGACGTCCGGCTAACGGTTAGTGGGGGGGGGGGGGGGTTGGTGTTCAAACCCATGGAGTCGGCCCCCATCCACAAGCCCGCAGGAAATATTTGCAAGCATCTAGAAGCCTCCGGGATGTGGCAGCAACCATCTACAAGCATTCAGGAGTTGCCAACAATCTCCTAGAAGCCTGCATGAAATAACAATAAGCATCCAGAGACCTCCAAGAATTTACAATAGTCATCTAGGAGCCAGTGGGATATGAAAGCAATCATCTAGAAGCCGCTGCATGAGTGAGTGACAAAGGCATTTCCAGAATTGATACATAATCAAATGCCTGGTTTTTCAGGATTTGTACCAGATACAGCATATTTTGCTGATTTGGCTTTTTCCTCACACCCCCCCCCCCAAAAAAAAATTAGGACAATTGTCAAGGAGGAATGACGAAAAGTTTGCCATGAACTAATCTTGACATCTGCACTGTGCCCCATGAATCAATCTTCGGTGTGGGTAGCTGGAGGGGGGTCTGGGTGGATGTGTAGGGAGTGGTGGTGGGTCGGGCTGTGTGGATTGCTGTGCAGGGGTTGTTTCTGGAGCTACATGGGATCTCAATGAGGTCTGAAGGGTCGCTGCTGAATTGTATCCCAATGGTTGTGCTAAAATTTTTTTGGGTATGTTTATGGAGGTTTGTGAACAACCTCCCCACCGCAGTCCATTGAGCCACAGCCCCTCCCCCCTGTCCTCCCGTTATCAACAAGGCGCCCCTCTATCCTGCACCGGCATCTACGCAGGAGTGGGTAAGACTACGTGCGCTGCGGCCATCGCTGTGGAGCTCGCCACCCGCGGCTATCCTGTGCATGTCTCCACCACCGACCCCGCGGCTCATCTCATGGACACGGTGACCGGGGACTTGGGCAGTCTGTTGACCGTGTCCCGCATCGATCCCCACGCCGAAACGGAGGTGAACCTCCGACTGCAGTGCGGGGGGTCTCTCAGGAGAGGGTGCAGTGCCATCCAGATCGCACCCCCGTGGCATCGGGTCACGTGCCAACCCCACGATTGGGTACGGGGGAATCTGAGCGGCTTTTGCCCATGTGCTCACAAACGCCCTCCGCCCGGCAGGAGGGCGCCAGCAGACACCTGCACTGAGGTCTTTGCCCTCGCAGGCCCACTCAACATGAGCTCCATCAAGAGTTGCTTCGAGGGCGACTGGCAAGAGGGGCCCAGTCGAGGCGGGGGGGGGGGTGTCGCCAGCCCGTCTGAACTCGGAAGGAGGTGTGTATATCGGGGAGCACGGCGGGCCGCCTGGAAAAGGGGGCAGACCTCGTTTCACAAGGCGGAGGTGATGGCTCGGACATCGCGCTGCAAAGTGCCCCCGGCGGATATGTCTTCCCCATCGTTGCATCCCTGGAAACGATCAGGTCCACAGGGGTGTGCTGCGCGGTGTTCTGCTGCACGGCCCTCTGACGCACAGTGTTAGGCTGTGCAGTCTGTTGGTCAGTGACTTTGCATTGTGCACGTGTGTGTATTTGCGGACCTTCAGGCTCATATTGCGAATATCATGGAGCAGTATGGCAAGAACTTGGATGAAAAAGGCAAGGCATTGATGCTGGAAGACCTGCGATCTCCATGTACCGAGGTATACCCCGCCGATGGTGCCCGTGTCACTCTCCCAACGTACATCCGCCACTCCCCCCAAAACACATCCCTCACCCCCTCAAAACTTGGCTGTTGAGGAGGGGTCCGCCACCGCCGGCATGGGGTGTCCACTTGGACGCACAAGGCCAACGGCGAGGGCAGTTGCCCTCCCCCGTGTGGACCCGACACAGAGCAGTGAAACAGGGACTGTCCCGGGCACCGTTGGCACAACCTCCCGAGGAAAGGAGGGGTAGTAGGGATGTAAGGATAGGCCAGGCAGGGAGAGGGAGGCCGATGGGCGCCGCCGCTTACAGAGGGAAAGGGTTTCAAGGAAAGGGCAAGGGTAAGTGGCGAGAGGCCACTAGGCCCTGCCGGCTGCAGACAGCAATACCACCAAGGGGGAGCACCTGACGCCGCACGTGTGCGGCACGGGGATCTAGCCGTTTGGCCCGACCAAGCAGCTGTAGCAGCTGGTGGCTAGGCCAGAAGAGCTATAATTTCCCTCCGCTATTCGGACAGGGGTAGGGAAAATTGACAATCCAGTAGGGAGACCCCAAACCGGGGTGGTGGTTGCTCCCAAGGGGCCATCTTATGTATTTTCACCTTGGGAGGCGCCGGGCAGAGCAAGACAAAGGGATGTTTACAAAGGTCTTGTACCCAAGGGTTTGCCCTCCTTAGGGGGCGTTGCAGGAGGGGGTAAAAGCCAACCCATTCCGGGTAAACCGTAAATCAGCGTGTGGCACAGATACTCCCCCCCGGGCGTCATGCCAACCCCCCCCCCCTCCAAAGACAGGCACATCCCTCCCTCCCTCCCTCCAATACAAACGCAGGAAGTGGCTGTGTTCCAGGCGTTCGAGAAGGTCCTCAACCAACACAAGAACCAGTTCGTGATCCTGGACACCGCCCCCACCGGCCACACGCTGCTGCTGTTGGACCAAACCGGGGCATACCACAAGGACCTCATGCGCATTGCCTCCGCCGGGGCCGCCGCCGGGGCCTGCGCCCCGGGCACTTGCGCCCCTGGGGACTGTGCTCCCGCCCCCGCCCCGGCCCCGGCAGACGCCGCTGCCTGTGCCCCCGGCACCTGCGCCCCGGGCGCTTGCGGCCCCGCCCCTCCCTCCAACAGCGCTCCCGGTGCCTGCGCTCCCGGTGAATGCGCCCCCGGGGCTTGTGGGCCCCCTTCGAGCTCCCCCAAAGCCGCGGACGGTCCCACGCCGCTGCAGATCCTTCGCGATCCTTCAAAGACCAAAATTATGTTGGTGACGCTGCCGGAGACGACGCCGGTGTCGGAGGCGGCGGCGCTACAGGGGGACCTGCGGCGCGCCGGCATCGAGCCCTACGGCTGGGTGGTCAACAGCGCGTTGTGCGCCACGGGCACGCGCGACCCGCTGCTGCAGCAGCGCGTGAGGGAGGAGCTCACGCAGGTGGAGCGCGTGCGGGGGGGGCTCGCGGCGCGCATGGCTGTGGTGCCCTTTGCGCTTGAGACGCCGCCGGCGCTGCCGCAGATCGTCTGGAGCGGCCCGCGCCCGGCGACGGCGCCCGTGTCGACCACCGCGGAGCTCATGGCGCGGTACATCGTGCAGAACCCGGTGGCGGTGTTCACGCTGGCAAACTGCCCGTTCTGTGACCGGGCGTGCAAGGCCCTGGACGGGGTTGGGGCCAGGTGCGTGTGTTTGTGCCGTGCGGGCGCCTCCTTTGGCCACTTCTGAGTCTGGCTTGGCTTTGGAGCATGTGGTGGTGCGTGAGTCGCCAGGCACTGGCAGTCCACCCCACGCAGTGTGCTCTGACGCAGCATAGCCCCTGGTGGGTCGGGTGGGACATCTGTCAACTCCGTTGTCATCACCGAAGGGGCCGGGGGGGGTGCGCGCACACGTGTGTGCCTTCTGTCTCTCTGCAGGGGTTTGGGTGCTGTGGACAGTGGGCCAGATTTGTTGTTCCATGCCAGGGACCCTCCCAGCGTTTTGCGCGGCCCCCGGCTGTCCTCGCAGAACGGCGTCTGGGCTACATACGGAGGGGGGATTTTGTGACGGGACTTTTTCGCTATGGGATAGTTCGCGTTTCAAATTTGTGCGAAATTTCCCTTTCAGGCCGCTGTGCGGAGTAAACTCGTGTCGAAATTTAGCAAAATTGCTGGGTGTACAGTTGCCTGTGCCACACGCTCAGCAGTTGTGACGGGGTACAGTCGAAATCTGTGGGTACAAAGCCCCTCGCCTCGTATTCTTCGTGTTCTTTTCATTGATGGCTTGATGAGTAGTCCCCACATCCAGTGCTTGCCTGTCGTCGTGCCAACAGCAGGGCAATTTCAAGTGTTGGTGGGTCCCCATTGTTGTGTGTGTGTGTGTGTGCGTGCGTGGCAAGATCCACATCTCCAGTTTGTGCCTCTTGCTTCCTCTGTGGTCTGTGTTGTACATGCTTCTCAAGACTAGTCACATTGCAGTAGTTTTGTGTGTCGTGTGTACTGTGTGTTGTGTGTGTTGTGCACCCCCTCAGTCTCCTACAGTGTGCACGTCAAGCTGGTGAGGGGGAGAATTGGGGGCAGTTACCCCAATGACCTGGGCCATTTGGGCCCCTGAGGCACTGGCTGTTTTTGGGTGTTTGTGTTGGTTGTGTGATTGTGTGTGGGGTGTGGGTGTGACTACATGATCGTTTTGCCCACAGGCAAAGTTGCCTGTAGTTTGGCATGCATCGTTGCCGGCGATTTGACTATTGAAATTAGAAGTGAAATATACCGAGCGGGGTACACATTTCGCGTCCAAATGGTTATGGAACGGAAGCGTGTGCATTTTGCCAGAAGTGTAGGCGAATTACCTGCCATGCCCCCAAGCAATTTGGTCATCAAATGCCAGGCGATTCGATGACATGTGATGCCCCGCTGGAAGGCAAGGCGCGTAGCCCACATCGCAACATGACGTCTTCACTGTTATGATTATTTGGCCTGATGAGGTGTTTTGGGACCAGTGCCTGTCTGCGAGTGCACTGTCTAACGTCCACATTGGTTGTTATTGTTCTGGTTTCCTTCACAAAGTGGGTGTGGGTGTGGGTGTGGGTGTGGGTGTGGGTGTGGGTGTTTGTGCTGTCTCTTTCTTTGTTGTATGTCACGGTGACACACAGAGTGCTACTGGTGGATCGTCCAATGTCAGGGACACCTGCCTTGCTCTGACTGTCACAGAAAGGCGCCTAGCCCAGGCATACTTGCCGTGTGTATGGCCTGCCGAGCAGTGCCGGCACCCAGTGCTGTGCTTACAGGGACAGCTTTGTGGGTGTTGCTTTTGCTTTGTGTGTGCACGTGCAGTGGCGTTGGAGGTGGCAGGAAAGCCGCCCATGGCCAGATAGTTGTGGCAACCCACAAGTCCAAGCCACAGGCCTACCAGGGTACCCAAACACTCTGTCAAACTCCTGATTCAACCCGCCATTTGAACTCTATTCCCTCAGATACTCCGTGCTGGAGATCAGCAACCGCCCGGACAAGGACGTAATCAAGCAATGGTTTGAGGCTACCACAGGAAAGAAAAGCGTTCCTCGCGTATTCATCAATGGGACCTGCATCGGTGGCGGCAGCGAGACAGAGGTGCTTTTGTCCCCGGAGAACACTGGGATGTGGTCGGAGGGCGGAGGGCGGGTACCCAGGGGGATACCCATGCGCAATACACCAATGCTGCTGTTCCATCCCTCGCCCTTCCAACCGCCAACAGATCGGAGGGGCCTTTGCATAAACAAGCGCGCAGCAGCCCCACGTGTTTTGAAGTATTTGGTCTGCTGAACAGCAAATCCCGTGGGTGTATTAGAACGGCTGACGACCATAGGAGGAGCCCCCCCTCCCTCCCGGACCCCCTCCCCCCCCCGGACCCCCTCCCCCCCCCGGACCCAGATTTCTTAGTGGAAAAAAATGAAATTTACAAAAGGACCATTGATTCGGGCCATTTCTGATACACAAACTGTTGGTTTCCAGCCCCCCCCCCCCCCTCCTCTCCTGTAGTACATGCATCCCCTGATATCCATTTGGCACCAAGATGCTGCTGGTCAGCAGCCGGCGCCAACCGTCACTGTTTGCTCTCTGCAGAGTGCAGTGCACTATGCCCCCTCGCAGAACGCCTTCTTGGCAGTGGTGCAGGGTGTCGTCACTGCATGCCCTTACTGGAGTGCAGTGAGGGGCCCCTATTTGCCGTCATGCAGGACGTCCTCCTCCCTGTATACGCTCACAGAGGAGTGAAGGTGGGCTTTTGACAGAGGTGCCCCAGAGAATCTCTCTCACATGTGCCCCAGAGTGCGGTGGGGGGCAGTGGTGCAGGCCGCACCTCATTTGAAACCAGGGGCCCACTGGTCAGCAGCAGGAGCGGTCAATCCTGATGAGCATCCCCAGCACAAGCCCAAGAAATAGCCCAAGCCGCTGAAGGCAGAGCCCAGGCAGGAACCAAAGCAAGCCCCACAATCGTCATCTCAAGCCCAAGGGAGTGCTCATCCTGCGGCGCGCCCTGCGGCCTGCAATTTGGGTAATTATCGTGGAATAGGGGAAATTGTACCCTTTTGTACCTGCGGCTCACTCATGGCTAAGTAGAAAGGTGCATTTGGGGCTCATTCGGGGCTCAGTCATGCATTGTGGTGTCTTCCTTCCTACTTCCTTCACCCAATAATGAGGAACATTAATGCGGTGCGAATTACCCTCAAGCTGATTACCCTTAACCTGCGGCGCCTGTGGCGCACAGTATGCGCTCCCCAAGTCTTGGTAAAGTCACCCCAATAAAGAGCATTGCACTCAAACACCCACAGGGAACCATGGAAGTCAGACGCTCCTATAGAATGCCTGCCAACAGCCCCTCTGTGAAGAGGATCTACTTGCCAAAAAAAAAAAAGGATCAAGTTGGACAGCGGCAGGGGGCAGAGCAGAGCAAAGGCGGGGACAGAAGTGGGCAAATCTCTTGCTGACTCTGAGAAAAAGGTCAGTTTGATGCAGTCTGAACCTGAACCTGTCCTGACGTACATTAGTTTAGCTAATTTACACAGCCCATCTGAAAATTCTGCCCTTGAGCACAGTTAGGGGTAAAACCGCACAGTTAGGGGTAAAACCGCACAGTTAGGGGTAAAACCGCACAGTTAGGGGGAAAACTGCACAGTTAGGGGTAAAACCACACAGTCAGGGGAAAAACCGCAATGCTTCTGTTGCTCATGCTATTGTGGCCTGCAGAGGGAAAGAAAAAATAGGAAAAGGAGAAAGAAAAACCAAAAAATATGATACTCACGAGGACACGAATGGCTGCAGTCGCCGAGAATCTGATTCTCCTGTGCTGTGGGGTGCACTGTGGTGTGCGGTGGTGGGGTGTTGTGCAGTGCATTGCTGTGGAGGTGTTGGTGCTGTGCGGGTGAATGATGGTGACAGTGGTGGATGAAGAAGGACAGCAATTGACTGTGATTTGGGAATTGTCTGGGGCAAGTTGGAGTCTCGAGTTGGTTAACTGGTGGGTGGGTGTCGGTGGATGTGGGTGAGTTGTGGGTTGTGAGGGGGGGCTGGCCGTGAAGGACATGAAGGTCTAAGTGTGACTGACTGGGAGGTGATGTGCTGATGTGTTGGCTGGTTGGAAAAGAGGAGTCGTCAGTGTGGCCGTTGAAGTCTGGTGAAGGGGGGGGGGGGGACAGGGGTCTGAGGATGAGGTGTGGTAGGGATGTGATATGTCTGGGACTGGGTGGACTGAGGGTGGGCTGAGTGTGGGGTGGTTGTGCTGTGGGCAGGGAGGGGGGGGAGGCTGGAGGTGGAGTGAGGTGAGGTTAGATTGACAAGGCTGGAGTTGGTTGGTTGTGTGTGTGGATGAGGGAGAGTGGGTGGTGAGATGGTTCGACGGTTCAGGGCTGGTTCAGAGGTGAGTGAAGGGCTGGCTGCAGAGGATGAGTGGGGCGGACCTGGGGGGACGTTTACGCAAGTGGAGGAGGAGGAATGAAGTTGGTAACGTGAGGATGAAGTTTTGAGATGGGGCGGTGAAGTTGTAGTGCTGCAGGCTTGCCTGGGCGTTTGGGGAGTGCTGTGGGTCCTTTTTGCCATGTTGTTCCTTTGGGGTCATATATCTCTTTGCACTTGGCTCGTTCCACTGCCATAGCACCTGCAGGTTTACAGACTCACTTCAGGCCTCTGGTGCATATCTTTGCAGTGATTTTCACCCTAAGTAGGTCTGTATATTCCTGCAGCAGTGAACTTCGGCTCGCCATGAACGCTTGATATGCCTGTGGTCAGGCCGCTCCAGTGCATTGTTCTAGGCGGGGGACCGCCATGCCTAAAAAAAAGGGGGGGGGTCTACTTGCCTAGTGGGCCCTGGAAGCTCTTATATATCCCCCTGACCAACAAGATGCACGTGGATCTGGTTGTCTGGTGCGCTGCCTCATCTGTCATTTCGTGCCTGGGTCATGGCCTGTTGTCATTGCCAACCCCCAACACCGCCCAGCAGTTGGAGTCTCAAGCAGTGTTGGTGATGTACTCTTTCAGCGCCACTTCACCATATGCAACCACACGGTAAATCTTGGCTCTGCAACTGCCGTCCAAGGATGTATTAGAATGGCTGACAGCTGTAGGATGAGGACCCCTCCCTCTCCCCCCCTCCCCCCTTGGACCCAGATTTCGTAGTGGAAAAAACAAAAGGAAAAATTAATTTAGGCCATTTTTGGTACACAAACTTTCCGGCTCTTCTCGCAGATGTGTGTCACCGTCTGTTGACTGCACCTGTCACAACACAGCTGCTGTTATTGTGTTGCAGGAGGCTGCTTCCAGTGGCACCCTACGTACTCTCGTCGAGCAGGCAGGAGCCCTCAGACCCAGCGGTGCAGAGTTTGCAGCAGCAGCTGTGGCAAAGAATCCAGTGGTCGTTTTCACGCTGCGCAATTGCAAATTTTGCACCAACGCTATGAAGGCCCTTGACAGTGTGGGCGCGAAATATGAGACCATTCTACTCAGTGACCATCCTGACAAGGACGCTGTGCGGGAGTGGTTCGTGACTGTGACTGGCAAGCGTGCGATTCCCCGTGTATTCATCGGAGGCAAGTGTGTGGGGGGTGGAAGTGAGTGCCAGGAGCTCGCAGCCAGCGGGGAGCTGCGCCGCTTGGTGGAAGCTGCAGGGGCACTGCACTAATCTTCGACAAATCTTGTAGCAGGTTGATGCTGCAGATATGCACACCCAGGCGAGCAAACACCCAAAGGCAGGGGCTGCCGTCACAAAACGGAAAAAACCCCTCCACCTTTTTCTCGTCCAACTCCAGGTTTGTCTATGTGCACATTGGTTGGACTAAGGGTCGAATTTCCCTATCATAAGATTTGTGCTGCAGGCAGCAGGACCGGCCAGCTTGAGTTCATACCCAAGTCATAGTTGCCTGTGAGCCTCTGTGTACCCTTTGGGCGCTCCCTAATCATGGACTTGGGGAGGCTCAAGAGCATGAAAGAGGTTTCGTTACAACAAGCAAGGTAAGCCCGTGGTGCCCACATCCCAACAGGGAGAGAGCATTAATTCAACATATACTCTACAATTGTCAAAGAATATACACAATAGGACGGACAATGGGGCACAATGGGGGCGGGGGGGGATCTGCAATCCTCGTTCCACGAAACGAAATCATTACTTGTCTCACCGTGCACGGGCAAGCGCGCAACTATGCTGTTGACGATGGTGCCTCCCCTTCGTCCCCGCAGCGCGCATCACGCTGTGTGAAATTTTGCATCACTTCTCCCGACACGGTACAAGTTATGAGGCCATTTCATTTGTCCCTAACGGCACGGGTTACACAACCATTTTGGCTTTAGGATTCCCTATCTTTTTTTCGTGGTTGTATGTCGCTCAGTAGTCCGGGCCTGTCTGTGCCTTCTCCCAACAGTACCTACAGTACATGAGTGTGGTGAGGTCTCGAGAGTCACTCTGCTTCTCTCTCTGGGTGTCGCTGCAATCAATAGCAACAGCCATGTTGATCCAAACAGCATGTATTTTGTCAGGTTTAAGAAACAGTTTGGGTACATGAAGATCAGTGAAGTATCATTCCAATTGCTTCGTGCCGCACGGTGCATGCACCATGGAGCACCCCATCAGACGCTTGGTTTTGTCGCAGTGGAATCTAGCAATTCCTACCCCCCCCCCCCCCTTTCTTTATTCAGAACCTCTTCAGTTAGAAGTTTGTCTGTGGCCATCAGAGAGACTTTGCTGCTGCAACCCCACCTGTAAGAAGTAACACGTGCATCAGAGACTGCCAAGCTGGGGCTCAAGGTGGATGCCTATCAGAAGCTCCAGCCTGGCATGATTGTCGTTAAGTTGCTCTTGGTGCATGGTTCACGACCAAATTGCGATCTTGCGACGATTTACCATCATCGTGTGTGCATGCACATGCATATGGCCAGCTCATTAGTTATCTTTTTACTACTACTACTTTACCACTACTTTTAGTGAATTGGTTGATTGCTTTTCACGCAGCAAGACCTGAATGAATCACAGCATGTGGTTTTCCCATGTTTGTAGCATTGTGCACTGATGCCTGCTTTCTTATCAGGCTCATAAGGGCCTTGCTGATTTTCTGATTGCCATTGAAAGTGGCGTGGTGGGTTCAAGCACAGAATAGTGGAGATTATGATTTTATGCTACAACATTAAGGTGGATATGGTAGGTGATGTCGCATGCAAGCTTCCTTGGTGCTTTTTTCTTTGCTCTCGTGTACTTGTACATTTTTGGGATGCAGTCTGTCAAAAATATGAAAAAACGTGGGCAAACAAAAGGTTGTACACCAAGATTGTTTGAGATTTCTGCGCTGAGCCATCAGGGGGATGATGTCAGGTTTTGGGATAGCCAGCATGGTCCTCAACCCATTTCATACTCAACCAGTTCCAAGCTGCTGTAACGAATGTTGCACCGAGTCCGGGGGAGGGGGGGGGGAGGGGGGGGGTATCTGTACCTGGATCCATGCCCCAAACCATAGCTGCCCTCTTCCTGGATGTGCGCATTTACCTGCAGCGCTTTCAAATGGGACAGCCATGGGAAACGAAACAGGTATGTTGCACTGCAAAAGGGGGATTTCGTGCAAGTGTGGAATTTAGCTGCCCTTCTGTGGTGTGGACCTGTGTCAACATTTTTGCTTTCACACCTGAGCCCCTGATGTAGGGCAAAAGAGGGTGCCTGCAAAGGTTGGGATGTAATTGGTGCAGAAATATTTGGCCAATCAGCCCTCAGGGTGGGACAACTACCAAGGTGATGAGTGGGACAGTCGAATGGGCAAGAGAAACTTAGCCTGCTGTGATGCTGGGCACACATGGGTCCCTGCCATACACCCTTTGCACGTCTTCGTAGTACAGGATTGCCAGTCTTCAAAATTTGTTGTTTTTTTTACTTTTGTTGGTATCTTGGTTGAAAAGCCTTTGTATCCAAAATGATATTTGATGGTAGGAATACAATTGAGTGGGACCCCCCCCCCCCCCCCCGCACACCAACTGTGGTCCAAGAATACTTACTTCCCAAAGGGTTTGCTGCTGAGTATAGTTGAGGCGCTACGTCTACGGCATGGCAAAAGGACCCATAGGCACCCCAATGTTGCTCAAAGGGCACATCCCACGATGCCGCAACCCAGGACATTCCCTGAGACCCTGTTTTTTCCTTTTCCCTCTTAAGGAAAGTTGGTTGTAGGGTTACTATAAACTATCTAGGATGCTTGTGACGGGGCTTTTTCCACTGGCCCGGTGAGGGCCCTTTTTGAACCCCTTTGTGGATAATCCTGAGAATGCAGGGGTTACGCAGAAGCTCCGCCTTCGGAATGAATGAATGAATGAACCTTTGCGGAGCTAAAAATGGCCAAGGAAATTTTTATTGGGCACTTCAAGTTGTTGTTGACAACCATGGCCGGCGACCACAATAAAAAAAAGGCTACTACTATGTCTTTGTTGACATGGTGTGTGATGCGGATGTTGATTAGGGGCCGTTGCGTTGTACTCCATCGCTGCAGTTCAAAAAGTCAAGCTTTGTAAACTCTTTATTTCAGTTTTTGGACTAAGTAACAGTTTGGGCAATCCTGTGTGTGGAAACACAGTATCTTGGCCATTAGGAAAAATAGGCCCAAAGTAGCTTACCTTTTGCACAGTGCACATAGAGCGCACAATGTGTCCCATACCTAGTGAAGCGGGGTTGCCGCAGGACGCACTGTAACCCCAAAAAAAATTAAATGGGGTTTTACACCCAAAGCTGCAAAATGGTTCTTCCCGGTTAGTTGTTGCCACTCTTCTCTCTTGGGTTCCCGAGACTTTGGGATTGCAGTCCATCCCTACACAGGCATGACAATGTGCATCGGTTAGACTCTGAGATCATAGTCCATAGCACAAACATGTAGACCAATATGGAACCGTTTCAAATTATTCACGCCCACCAGTTTTGTAATTGACCGATTCCAAAAGTGGTGTGCATAACAGTGCACACTACTTACTTGCTTACAAAGTGGTTGACAACACATGCCACCACATTTGCTTTGTTCCCCGGAACAAACAGACCATACCTGCGGTAAACAACCCCCAGTTCACAGAACACCCACTCATGCATGGTGCCATCTTACATGGATGCCGCGGGTGCTGCATCCACATCGTGCCGAAACCTCTTTGAAAGAATGGGAGGATGCTTCTTGGGTTGCGGCATCGCTTTAAAAAATATTGCGGGCTAGATATGGTCTTCTTCACTACAATTTCAGAAATTTCAAAATCCTGTCTGCGTGCCATGCTAGGTCTAGCCCAAAATGACAGCATCTCTTCGCCGAGTCCAAAATCCTCCACATCACAGGGGACTAGCAAATCTTCGAATGCTTCAAAGCAGAGCAATGTGTTATCCTCTACAAAACCCCTGCATTCTCAAAGAACCCTAGCAAAAAGGAGAAAATTAGAAGTGGCAGCCCCACCCCTGCCTTCTCGGGGGCCCACAACGGGGCGGAACTGCTACATAACCCCTACATTCTCGGGGATCTCCAACAAAAAAGGAACAAAATCAGAAATGGTTGCCTTAACCCTGCCTTCTCGGGGGCCCAAAAGACGCCCGAATTGCTATGTTACCCTTGCATTCTCGGGGATCTCCAGCAAAGGGGAACAAAATTAGAAATGGCTACCTCACCCCTGCCTTTTCGGGGGCCCACAAGAGTGGCGGCTTAGACCGCCGCTTGAACAAGTTTGCTTGAGTTCAAAAGAGAAGTGGAAGGTAGGGCTGTAGGTAGGCACCGAGTTGTTTGAAATAATTTTTTGGACACGACCAGTTCCAACAACAATACCTTTATGCCTTATACCTTTATGCGGCATATCAATTCATGTATGAACCAGAGCCCGCCGCTGCGTTGCATCCATGTCCGTGCCTATTGGCGGAAAGAGGCTTGTATACGATAATGGTAGAGACATGGCCCATGAGCCCTTTGAATTTAGTATACTATCCCACTTAGCTTCGGCATGTAAAATTTTTTTCAAACGGCTGCCTACGTTCTTATTTGCTCTGAGGTCTCCCAAAACTGCCATCCTTTCGCAATCCGAAGAACTCAATGCAAAGCATTTTTGACCGAATGAGCAAATCTTGTTGGCCGGTATTCATGTAGCTACCGAAATAAAGAGGACAAATACACAGCAACTATGGCACACCATGGCAGAATGCTTGACCACATGTGCCGCATCTTCTTCTATAGCAGCTCACCAAAAGGAGCAGATGCACAAGATGATCACATATGAGGAATACTACCGGACTATGAGGACATAGGACGCGGGATGGCTAAACCCATATGAAGGTGACCTTTCTAGAAAGCATGTTCATCTGTACAATGCAGCTCAACATGCAGACTCGGACGACAATCTTGGTGAGTAGGATGACTGCGCATTTGAAAAGCTCTTGACTCACCGTCAGAGCAAGTATGCACCCGGAAGCGTAGATTTCAAGGTTAGAAAAACCTATCTACCTTTGTGCAGTACGTGCAGCCCATAAGGTTGGCATCACATTGTCCGACTTGGAAACCTTAGTGGGAACAATTGAAGTAGAGGCAACTGATGATCGCCGGAAACCTTCCTCGCTTGGCCTGAGCGAGAGATCTTACAACCAAACTTGGTCTTTACGTGTCTTTCTTACAGCTTGCGATGCTCATGGCGTAAATGTGCGGGACTGAAACCACATGGACCTGAGCACATGTCCGAGGCTATGCGTCCGGCTAACTACGTATGTAACAACCATGGAAACCGCACTCGGTGCGCTACCACATGCAGAATAGTTGCTGCTTGTATGCCTGGGCATCATGGCCATACCTCTTACTGGTTTCACCGTCTTTAATTGAAATGGATATCTGTTTGCTTTGTCCCACAATCTCAGTGCGACGATGCTCC
Source organism: Eutreptiella sp. 'Long Island Sound 2002' (assembly GCA_964036045.1). Classification (NCBI taxonomy): domain Eukaryota; phylum Euglenozoa; class Euglenophyceae; order Eutreptiales; family Eutreptiaceae; genus Eutreptiella; species Eutreptiella sp. 'Long Island Sound 2002'. The sequence goes on along the minus strand of OZ038385.1, from coordinate 56,415,435 downwards.
GGTGGAATTGTGAAGTGCCGTACATAGAAAGCAAACGCTTCTGTGGCCCACGCTTGCCCCAATGTCATGCCCACCAAGGGCCACAAAACTCAAGGCCGTACCACTCTATGTTACTCTGTATTACTAGGTTTACGCCGGTACCCTCACTCTTATCCTGACTCCTTTACACTTTGAGCTTACTTTTTGTTTTTTAAACCCCTTAAAGCTCTACTTGCGTTGCTTCGCACCCGTCTGACATTGCGCAACATGTGCGTCATGATCATTAGCACTACAATTATGTTTGTGTGCACTCCTTTCTCTACCGGCTCTGCTAGTGTGAGCCAACCCAGGCGCTTCCGCAGATGGATGGCAACCAATTGTGTTCCTACTCCAGTCCACCTACCTAGGAAGCTAGTGGCTTGAAGTGTGGCGCCCCCGCCAAGACTACATGTGGGCTCCTCTATGTGTCACCAGTGAATGCCCTTGGGCTTAGGAAGCTCTTAGCCACGCAAACTGCACCCCCCTTTCTTCACCCAAGCACCTAGATTTTGTCACCCAAAAAAATAGTTTTTTTTGCCATCTTGAAAATACTGTTTTTCAAACCCTCCCAAAAAATGCATTTTTCATCAGGTTTGCCCATTTTTTGCTGTTTTTAGGGGGGTCAAATAACCATTCTTTAGTCCAAAATCAGAGGGCTCACCGGTCATTTTCTCTGGAAAAAAATTTTGTTGGCTAATTTGAAGAATACCAATTTTTGGATCGTTTGGAAAACTATTAAAGATGGGCGCTGTTCACACATCCTGTACATGTCCACATGAAAAAATACTTATTATGGGAGGCTGAGTGCTCGAGGCCTCGCGCACTCAGCCAGCTGGAGTGAGATTTTCATGCTTTTTTGAGATCACTTTTTGACATCGGAAGTGGCATGAAGCAAGGATGGAGCAAAAGCAAAACTGCAAGATTCAATATGGGTTAAAGACTTGCACAGCGGAACACTCAGTGCGCGATGGCTCGCGCACTCAACATGCTAGAAGCATGGGTTTTTGAATACCCCTGACTACTTGCATTCTGTTGATAGCCTCCAAAAGGCTTTTTGAGATTCCTCCCTTTTGGAATCCTGTGAAAACAGTGAGCTCAAGAGTAGCGATTAGACTATGCTCCTCTAGAGCACTTGCTTCATACGTCCTGTGACCTAGCGCTTCTAACAAATTGTTGTACAGCCCCAACAGATGGGAGGCTGGGCACCTCATTTGTAGGTAAACTAACTGAAAATCGTGTGTTTAGCAAGGACTGAGGGCTACCCGCCTTTTTCGAACGTACCAAAATGTAATGCAGAGGAAGGAAGAGGGGGCGAGGCGAAAGCACAGCACAAGACACATACTGAGCACTACTCAAAACTACCGGTTTAATTCACAAGTGTACTCTACATTCCCCTTTACAGTACACTTGTCCCCTGATTTTGTTTTGCCTATATCTCTACACTGAGGCCCCAATAGGGAAAACGGCCATTGGCGATGGATCCGGCACCCTCAAATTATGGGGGTATAGCCTCCTAAAAAATACTTGAATTTGCAACAATTTTGGGGTTTGATCCTACGTCCCCCGAATACAATGCAAAACCTTTACCCACTAAGGCAACTGGCCAATCTGCCTAAATGCCTGACATAAAGTAAATTGAACAAAATCAAAATCAGTTCACACTCACTGACTAACTGCCAATAACTGACTCCCTATGCTCAAAACTAACGGTTGGCTTCTAGTAGCACTTATATATTAAGCCCATATAACTTTATATCCCTCATTCTTTTTTACCCTGGTATATAGGGCGTGGAGGGTGGGCAGTATGTGTCTTGTGCTGTGCTTTCGCCTCGCCCCCTCTTCCTTCCTCTGCATTACATTTTGGTAAGTTCGAGGAGGCCCGGCTTCAGCACAGCACAATCCCCATACTGAGCCCAGACAGCATACGCTGTAAAAAAGAATGCAATAAGACTTATATTAAATCCCATAATAAACTTCTTATTCCAATAACAGAACCTCCGAGTCGACAGACGCTTCTGGCGCCAGCGACTGCGCCACATTAGACATCGCCCGCACTCTGTTATAAAAGCGCCTGAAGGTATCCTAACTTCTCCAATCTCCCTGTTCACAGACAACGTGTGGATCAACCCCCAACAAAATGAGCGCTGTAGCTGCTGAACCTCTTGTACTGTGAGCAGTAAATTCATGCAGCCCCATGCTTCGCAGAAACGTCGTTGTCAATGAATTGATGGTACTCGCCGGAATGGGCCTTCTAGGAGGTTTCAAAGACACGAAGAGTGCAGGCCCTTCGTAAGAAGTGGTCATGTCCAGGTATACGCGCAACCAGTAGATAGGACAGAATGCATCATTAGACATCGCGTGGATGGGACATGGCTCGTGCACTGGACGCCCCTGACGCCTGCTCATCACAAACCAAACCTTGTCGTGTTTAATGATATCTGTCCGCTTTGTGCGTTCCAGATCAATTCCACGAAAGAGCGCAAAGAAGCGAAATACCAGAAAGAGACGTAAACGAACTTGAGACTCCGTCCGTGCCTCTTGGTATGGCAGCTGCTGCAGTAGCTTGGGCACATCGTAATACACCACGTAGCGCGGAACTGAGTAGTTCCATTTCTTCTTGAGCCCTTTCAAAATAGATTCGAATCGTAACGCGTTAGTTCCAGAAAACAACAGCAAAGCCGCATATGCACAAAGTGCCTCCGCCACTGATTCCTTCTCAGCGAATTGAATCAACCAGTACGCCAACGAAGTAATTGGAGTGGTGTCCAAGTCCCTAATGGAGGTGAAGGAGCGCTTCGTATAAGCCATCTGCTGAAATTTGAGCCAAGCTCCATTGTATCGCTTGAAGGTGTGATCCCCCAAGGCTTTCAAGTGCGTCTGTATTTCTTCTTCGGTGGTTCCTTTGAGTCTGAGGTAGTCTTGCAAAGCCATCCGCAAATCATAGGTTGACGCGCTTTGACCGCCACTCCGTCTGGAAGTTGATAGGTCGCTTGATAAATTGTGATTGCCAACTGAGTCATTGATTGGAACCTGTGCCACCACGGCTTCAATGGATGATACGGGACCACTAACAGAACCTCGTAATGCGTAGCTTCCTCTAGGAAAGTTAGCATCTTGGGAATTAGATGCCACGGCGGATTGCAGAAACCAGGAGACACCTTGTGTGCTCGTTGGGTGAAAATGTTCACCCCAAACGCCCCTGGTTGAGGGTATTCTGAAATGAAATTTGGACATTGCCTCTTCACCGCACTCGCCATCCAATCTGTTCCCGAACTCATCCACGAAAATTTCTTCCAAATGATTTCCATGCTGCGTGGGTCCAATGATGCCTCTGTCAATGTGATTTGTTGACGGCTCCACACGTCCGCCGGATTTAATTTGCTGGGCACGTAGTGTGGAATGATGAACACGTTCATCTGACGGCAGTATTCCCATAATTCTTGCATGAGATTGTTTAATCTCCGAATGCGACCTCCCCACTTCTTCAGGTAGTGGAAGAACACCATATTGTCCACGTGGAGATGGAGTTCGGTGTGTCGCAAGAGGTACGTTTTGATCGCATTGACTCCTGCCCTGAACTCCTTCAAGTCTATGTGACCCTGTGTCGTGCTGAACCAGCCGAACGTAGCCACCTGATTCTGCATGGTGGCGCGCCAACCGTAATCGGACGCATCTGTCCACATGTGTGTCTTCTCCAAATCGACGGTGAACTGACGACCTCTCCACTGATGTAGTTCCTCCATGACTAACTCCAGCTGAATAGTCACCTGTTCCGGAAGACTTGCTTGTGTCTCCCATCCCCTTCTGCTGAGTACCGCAACGTGGTGTACCAGGGCGTCGCTGTACAGCCTCATCTGTGGAGCTGCGAAAAGCAACGCCCGAAGTCGACCCAGAACCGACGAGCACCTCCTGCAGGTTGGTGTTTCTGCTTCCATTAATCGACGCACATCGTGGAGTAGAGACTTGAGCTTGTGTGGTGGTATGCGTACGGTCGCGTCTTGCAGGTCCAGTAAGAAACCCAAAAAGACCAAGACGCGTGTTGGCGTCAAGACGGACTTGGCGATGTGGATCTGTACCCCGAGCCTACACAGAAGATCGGCCAGCCATTGGGTATGCAACGCACAGTCCTCTATCGTTGGAGCGATAATCAAGAAATCGTCTAAATAAACCCAAAGTAAAACACCTTTTCTCCGCAAGTGGCTCACCACTGGGAGCATCATTCTTTGCCATTCCCTTGGGGCGATGTTCAAACCGAAAGGTAAACAATCCCACCTGAAAACACGGCCTTGGTGTCTGAAAGCCAGCCAAGGCGCATCACGTTGCGCGATCGGCATATGAAAATAGGCCGACTTCAAATCCAGTTTGCACGCGTAGTACCCCTTCTTTAAGTACGGTAAAATTTCACGAAGTGTTGGTAAAGAAAAATACGTAACATGTATGAAACGATTGAGCGGTTTCAAATTTGTGCACGGTCGTGACGACCCCTGTGGGTTCTCTGGGTCCAGCTTTTTCTCCACCAAGAAAATAGAAGTGACACATTTCGCGTCTTCAGGTTCAATTTCGCTGACATGACTTGTCTATCTCCCGCTGCAAGACTTCATCGTCATCTAGATCGTCACATGTGTAAGGCGACAGCGAAAAAGGTCTGTAGTTGTCATCCGGATGTAACGGGTCAAAACCAGGAACCCAATCGAATTGTAGCCCATTGCGAGCTATGCGGGCTACATACGAGTCTCCAAGAGCTTCCCACTCGCGCCATGCCGCCTGCACACGCTTGTGTGGTGGGACGGAAGTGTCCACACCACGTACCACCACGTGCGACATAAGTAGCTCGTTGACGGATGTCATTTTTCTGCAACACGCTCCGTGTGGAAGGGTCTATCAAAGCCTTTACCCTTTCCTTTACCTTTGCCTTTGCCCTTTTCAGGCCGAAACGTGTGACCTTTACCGAAACGACTTCTCGTTTGGTGGAAAGAAGAGTATGACGATTTGCCGCGCAATCTACTGTTCAAGGTATCTTTGTGTTTCAACAATTTCAGTTCTGTCTCTGCAAACAAGGGTGTTGAACCTGGTTTATCGACTTCGAGACGCTTATCCACTGCCACACGCCTGGATTGTGTGATCGACAAAGATAGCGCGCCCAATGAAGCGATGGTGTGATGTAACAAATTCACCGGGTCGATTTCTGGGACAGACTCTGGATCTTCAGAAACTAGTTGCAGTGTGGTAAGCATACGCAAACACGCGCGCACGTGGTTGTCCCAGCGCACCTTTTCTGCGTCCAGTTCTCGGCGTATTGGAGCGTTGAAAACTGGTGTACGTCCGATTTCTGCATAATGTGGGACCTCTTTCATGACTTTGCGTCGCTTTGCAAGGTCCACTAACGTGGGCGCTTCCGAAAGAAGACGCTTGACGATCGCTGTCGTCGTCTGCGTTTTATCCTGCCACACGAAGGACTGTTCCGCAGACCCGGGGCGTTTCGGTGCCTCCTCCAACGCCGACGATATCAGGAAGACGTCTTCCTTGATCGCCGAGGCCATCGCCCTCTTGGGTTTCCCAGAGTGCATTAAATGTAAGGCATTGTGTAACAGAGGCAAGAATTCTTTCGCGACGCATACTGTTTTGTGACCAGTCAATTTGGCGTATGCTTTTGTCGCTTGCCACTCTGATAATGCGTTTGCATCCATCTCGTCCATTGCATCCAGTACGACTTGCATGTCTGTTATCTGTTGCATCGACTCTGGCAATTTTGTAATGAAATCAATGATGTCTTGAGTATCCATTGTGGTGAAGCTGCACTCTGGAATTTAAAATTGAAATAGCCACTCAAAAATCAAGTCGCTCAGAATTATATCAATTCTTGAAGCAAACCGGTTTTTTTGAGCATAGGGAGTCAGTTATTGGCAGTTAGTCAGTGAGTGTGAACTAATTTTGATTTTGTTCAATTTACTTTATGTCAGGCTTTTAGGCAGATTGGCCAGTTGCCTTAGTGGGTAAAGGCTTTGCATTGTATTCGGGGGACGTAGGATCAAACCCCAAAATTGTTGAAAATTCAAGTATTTTTCAGGAGGCTATACCCCCATAATTTGAGGGTGCCGGATCCATCGCCAATGGCCGTTTTCCCTATTGGGGCCTCAGTGTAGAGATATAGGCAAAACAAAATCAGGGGACAAGTGTACCATAAAGGGGAATGTGGAGTACACTTGTGAAGTAAACCGGTAGTTTTGAGTAGTGCTCAGTATGGGGATTGTGTTGTGCTGAAGCCGAGCCTCCTAGATCTATCACACCTTACATAGTGCATGGCGTGTACAAAACGTCCATTGATTGACCACTCTTGCTGCTGACATGACCCGAATGGTACACCATGAGGCACCCATTAAGACATCAGAACCTCATTTGGCATGGAATACGGTTTATTCAGGACCATTGGGAAATACACATTCTGCATAATTGAGTGCGCGAGGCCTCGCGCACTCAACATGCCAAAAAAAACGTTTTTTTCATACCTCTGACTACTTGCATTCCGCTGATAGCCTAAAAAAATATATTTGAGAGTCCTCCGTTTTTTAATTCTCAGTTTTCAGGTGGAAACACGCGGAAACTGCGCGTCTTTTTTTTGCACACAAATGCCACCCTTGAGGTGAAAAACAGGGTGCAGTTTGCGTGGGCTAAGAAGCTAGTGTAGGGCAGACGAGAAGACAGGAGGTTGTCTGGCCTTATCATCCAGTGGTCAGTGTGGGCCGTATGGATTCTATACAATGTCGGAGGCAAGGTTTGGAAATTGGTCGTGTTGAAAATAAGCGGTTTTTGTTGATTAACTTTAGAAAAACAACCGGATTTGCCGATCATTGGTTTTCAAAGTAACCGTCTTTTCCGATTGTTTACTCCTTAAGGGCCGAAATTCTCCGATCTATCGCAAATGACAAATGGCAAATCAACCGCAAATGAGGCTAAACACGACACACAAGGTTGTATTTTACAATCTGCCAGCAATTGTTGAGACGATACCTTCTTCTTGGTGCAAAAATTGGATACAATGTGTTCCTGAAAACAATCTTGACAATGAACAATCAATCCAATTAGATGGTTCGAATTAGGTTTGGAAATAACTGTCTGTGCCAATTGTTTTGGAAAAGACCTCAGTTTATTGCCGATAACCAGTTTTTCTATTTAATGGAGCAAACTGGTTCCCTACTCAGAAAGACCTATAGGGACTCTAGCCGAGCCTACGGCCTTGGGGAGCCTAAACATCGCCAAGGGAATTTCCCATATTTTCTCCCCGAAATGTGTCACCACATATTTCTGATTCCTAAACATAAGCATGGGTTTCGGACAATGGGTGCTTTCCTGCAACACAGATCACATGCAAACCCTCTTTTGCACGAAACCCAATTTCTGTGCCTTTATTGTGTTATGGAAAAAGGGGGGGGGGGGTGGCAATTTAGGCCACCTAAGTCCCAGGGAAAATATTGGGGTTCCCTGGGACAACTTCTGGATACGTCAAACTGACCAAAAATTTCAAGTAAATTGCAACAGTGCAACCGAAAAAGATGATCATCCCACTGTACAAAGCGAGGTTTAATCAATTCAAAGCAGCAATCAAAAAAGAATTTGATTCCGAATCGATTCCGCTGGTCACTGTAAAGAATCGAGGAAACCATAATTTGGTGAGGACACAGGTCGTTCTTATGGAAGAAGAGACACCCTGGGGTCCTGGGTACCGCTTCATCCCCCTCCTTGGAGCACACCATGGGGGGGGCTCGATCAAACTGAATGGGTATCCCCAGCGGGTATCCAGGACCATCCCCGAGGAGAACGGGGTATCTCACACAAGACTCCCCGCCATAACCGGCTGCAATGATCCACCCAAAGGGGGCAGGCACAAATTCAGGTCCTGGCGTTGATCAGTCGGCAGCGGCGCGGTAAAATGGTAAAAGCTGTACATAGGGCCGCCCTGCAACCCCATACTATGTACACCGCGAGCCGGCCTTACAGTCCACATCCACATGGATGCAGGCACACGGCCAACATAGGCGACACACGATGACCAAGGTGGTCCCACAGGTCGAAAGCAACAACACAGAAAATAAAATAAAATTGTATTTTTTGAAATCTGGATGTTTGTGCTAGCCAGACCACCTCATGGAACAAAAGGGGGGAAACGCTGTGCAAAAACAGGCTGATTATTTGCCGTTTGGATAACCTTGCTTGTGTTTTTGGGTAAAACCAATGCTTTCCTGGACAAGGTAACACGCAATTGCGCATTGAAAACTGAAAACTTGGTTGTTGTGCAACCACGGAAGAACAAAACACAACAGCAATGTCGACAGCAATACTGCACAACAGTGTCCTGGGCAGCAGGTGACATTTACCCCTTCTTCTTTTGCTCAAGCCAACAGCCAATTTCTGCTTCAACAGCCCCGCAGCCTTACCAGTTCCTTTCAGCGTGCTGACCACAAGTGTCCGTTCCCGCTTATCCTTTTGCTACAGGATCATTCAACACTCAGGGCTGCATTTACGCCATGTTTCGACTTTAGGGGCCCGTTCCCAGCCCCTTATCATCTTTCCCGGGCTCAGGGTCCACTGCCTCTCAGCCCCGGCACAGATTAATTGGGAACCACTTAACCTGCGGCACACCCCACTTGCAATACCACAGGCAGGTGGCAGAAAAAGGAACCAAATACCAAGAAAAAAGCGAGCAATTTTTGGGGGGTAACCTGTGTACATTTGTTTTGATGTACACATGCCAATGGGTCCCGCACAGCGCTGCAGGAGCTCAGGCTCCACTGCGCATATCAGCGCTCCCTCCGCAACTGAATCCATCCCTGTCACTGAGATGGCTCTGTGCATGGATCCGCTGCCCCTCCTGCAGCGCCTGTTGCTTGGGGCACTGGCGCTCACAGCAGCCGTTGCTGGGCACTTCACTCCTCTGCAGGAGTTCCACTGCATGAGTCAGTGCTCAGTTCACCGCCAGAATCATCAATACCACGTGCCTCCGCCTCCCACGAAGAGCCTCATGGCCAGCATGTTGTCGTCCCCACCAAACCTCAGGTGCCGTTGAGCTGCATGTCGTACCCGAAGCCAACGGCACGTCCGGCCCTTACGGCTCTGCACTCAACAGCCACGACCTTCGCAATTGGCAGACACTTTTGCAGCCTCTGGAGACCGTCTTCCCACGTCCCGCCCCCCATCAACCGCAGCACCAGCCCTTTGGCTCCATTCGGGCCTTGTCTGATGGATGCCAGAGGCTGCGGAGGATGGACCCATACCCGTGGGGATGGCGCCGGATGTGGTCCGAAGGTTCTGCCGCAGGTCACTGGACGAACAGTGAGCCCCGCTATCCGGTGTCCAGACTAGTGGCCCTTCGCCGCAGAAGTTAGGGTGGTCCACAGCCTGGCATTGGGTTGTGCCAGCCGCAGGCAAGCATTTACGCTTCCCCGCCAGCATGTGACAGACATACGACGTGCACATGCTTGTGGAAGTAGTGTGGCATGGAAAATGGCATTTTTGGGTGTGGCTGCCCGGATCAGTTTTCCCTCGTGCTGTCATGCCCTCCTGCAGAGTTTGCGCCACATCTGGCAGCATCCGTTCGCCATCCGTCCGGGGTGACAGCCGCACGCATGACGGGGACTGGCCACTACTCAACCCTCCACAAGGGGCCCGGGACACTGAGGACTGTCCGCCTGACACATCACCTTTTGGTCATGGCACTTCTTAAATGCCATCCACCTAGTGCAGTTCTGCTTCGACTCACATGCAACAAACATGCCATTTTCCTACCAGATTTACTCCTCGAGGAAGCGGAAGATCTGTGTAAGCTGTTTGCTGAACTGCCGCTGAACTGCCTGCGGATGTGTTGAACGCGGGTCTCAGAGCTGAGCAAACATAAGCACGAGCAGTGCACTGCGGGCACCCATGCCCGCCACCAGCACCGCCGCCATGGCCTCCCTCATTGCATGGCTGGCGTGGGGCACATGGGCCATCGCCTGTTGCAGAGGCATCGTGGGGATCTGCGCCGGCGACTGACGGGCAAAGAGGAGGCCCGTGGGGCACACTATGGGCTGTCGTGCAGGGAGCCCACCCGGACTGGGTCGTCCGGGTGCTGCGTCGACCGCCGTGGGCCCCAGAAATGGCTTCGTGGCCCCGTTTGAAGCCCCAACGTCATGGTTGCTCACAAACCACAGGGCAACACGGTGGGAAATGCGGTGCCTGCCCCTTGGTGCAGCTCTTATGAAGGGCCTTCAGGAAGTCTTGTCAATGTCGTTTCGACCAGCGTTGCTGTTGGTCTACTGCTTTCTATAGTTCTGGGGTCACATCCCGCCCCCTACCCCCCCTCTTGCTGAAACTCTGGTCTCTTTACGCACGTTGGTATGGGGTGTCGTTCCCTGTCGCCCAAGTGACGTAAATGCTCAGGATCGATGGGCTTACACAAGAGCCACGGGCATGATCCAAGGCTGCGTCCACGACCAAAGTGAACACGGCCGCGCAGTTCGGGAGAACATCGCTGTCCATGGGGCGGGTGTCCCACGTGCAGTCCGGCGGTGGCCGAGGCGACGATAGGGGCTGGCGCATGGGAGGTCCGAGGTCAGCTCTTTGTGTGCCGTGGGGCACGTTTATAGCGTTGGCCTCAGCCATCAGGCCCACCACGTGCAAGCCCTTGTGTGACCCATCCGCCTCAAGTCTCCTCCCAAACAGTCAAAAATGGTCAAAGCGCCGTCGGACGTGCCTCGCAGAGACCGTGTCCAGACGCCGGTGGACGGTTTGACCCGCAATTTGACGGTTGGGGGTGGCGGTGGCCCCAGAAGGCGACCGCCACCTCATGTCGCTTGTGCCACGCGCGTCACGTGCCCCGCCGGCAGAAGAATGGCGGCTGGCGCACAATGTTCGTGCCACAGCGAGCGCGTGCGCCCCGGCTGTCGATGAAGCGCGATGCAGTACTTCCCGGGTCCTTCGGTACTGGGAAACGTCATGTCGCCCTTTGCCACGGTCCCTCGGTGCCGATGACGTTGCGGGGCGCCGCCCTCTTCACCGCGTCTTCCACAGCCCCGCAGGAGGTCGGGCCTGACTGCGCACGCCAGCGCCCCGTGCGGCTTCGTGTGGAGGCCCGTGGCGGACGGAAGCAGTCAGAACGGGGGTGCCATTCGTCCCGGGCGCCCGCTGTCCGGGCGATGGCGGCGGCATCGGCCCTGGCGGTGCGTCTCGGTCCTTTGGCTCTGGCATTGGTGCCTGGAGGGCCGCTTGCTGCACCGGGCCTTGCCACAGTCCACGTGAGCTGCCCTTTGAGAACTCGTAGTGCCCTTTCTAGATCGCAGCCCTCATTGGTATTGGCTGTGGTTTGGCATGACTCGTGCCTGGGAATGGCCCTTCCGTGCTTTGGTGACGTTTGGGCAATCTGAAGGGCTCTGGTACGCTGCATAGCTCCCCCAATCGGCGCCCTTGCAATGGACACGGTGGCGGGCTCGTTGGCACACGAAACTCGACTCGAAGCCACGCACCTGCGCCGTAGAAGCCGCATCTTCCGACGAATACCACCAGTGCAGCGGGATGCTGACAACGCTGTCGTGCCCGCGCGGCGACATGCTGTACGCCTGGCGTACGGGCGCGCTGCGCAGACCTGTCCTTGGCCGCTGCAGCCAGCCCACCCTGGTCAACCAAATCCGAGACCGAGCACGCGGAACCTGTGGTACGTGCGCACATAGGTATGTCCCCAGCCGAACCAGCGCGCGCGCGCGCACACACACACACACACGTCGTGAACAACACATCCGCTCTGAGTGTCGCCTGCACGTGTGCGGCATATGTCATGCGTCGCGTGTGTCGGACGCGGGAAACCTTCCTCTTGGGGCATTATCAGACTTTGCAGGAGAACAGCACGTCCTCCACGACCAAATACTCCGCCGCAGTGCAATCCAAGTGCTTCAGGGCGCTGGCAATGGTCCGGTCCTTGCGGTTGACGACGAACACCGCCTGCAGCCCGACACGCTCGCCCACTTCGACCAACAGCTGGTGGAGCCAAGGGTTGTGCTCGGCGCGCAGCACCTGCGGCAGCACCCGCCCGTCGACATGCGCGAGGGCGGCCCACTGCTGCTGCGCAGGTCTCGCGAGGCTGTACTGCATGAGCGCCGCCGTCAGCCAGTACCTAAGTCGATGGATGGGATGTGGAGGTGCGTGTGGCATGAGGAACGACGGCAGGGCACGGCCCAGTGATGGACCCGGGAACTCTGAGGGCGGTGTGGGAATTCCTTAATCCATATTCTACCTCATTCCTAAGGCAGTGCTGCTGCACTGCAAAGCCAGGTCTACTGGAACCCCAAGGCGGTCCTGCCTGCGGAATTTGCCCACTACGGCAGTCGCGGCAGAGGGATCAGCACACCGCGCCACCGAGCTGGACAGCAGATGCCCACGAGTGGCGGCGGGCCCGCCAATGCCTGGCTGTGGTTGGATGCGCGGCCGCACCCACATGCCGCCACAATCCGCCAACCGCTTTGGGGGCCATGAGTCCTGGCGCAAATCGGGCAGTGGTAGCCACATCAGCCACACAGCAAGCCCACATGAGCTTCACATGCTCAGAGGGGCTCAGGGTGCAGTTCCCCTTCTACGTGATCACGAGTCCCTCCGGGTGTGGGGAGCCCAAGCCATAGCCCAGGCACAACACGGGCACCACACAGGCACTTGATGAACTCAGGCTCCATCAGCGGGCGGAGAGGCAGGGTGTACCTTGAGCCACCCTCGACTGATTGCCCACGGACAGGACAGCAGCAACAGCTCAGGTGCAGAAGGGCCCAGGGAGGAGCCCTGGGCCAGAACGCACCCAGCCACAGTCAGAGCTGAGGTGCAGGTTCAGGGCCCAAGCCTTCCCATGGGTGCCATATCCGGGCCTACGCCTTTTTTTTGGCGCGCGCACACACACGTAGGACGCCACAAACAGGCACACACATACACACAAACACACACACAGACACACACAGAGAGAGAGAGACAGAGATGCAGGCACGCACACACGCATGCACACGCCCACGCACAAGTTGCAATGCACTGGTCTCCAAACACCTTGTGCGGTCAATGAATCCAAAAAGGCAGTTTTTCATGAGTCTAGGCAGCTTTGTCAAGTAGACAACAGTAATGGGGAACAACAGTCTTATCCCTCGATAGAGTCATAGTAGACCCCGAACTTTAATGGTCGCGTCCCTCGCTTGCAGAGGGAAGGATGTACACTGGTGCAAGCAGCATTGCTCACGTGCCCATCATTTACCACCTTCAAACATACATGCTTGCAAGCAAAATGACGGATAGAGTAGTGCATTTGGGGAGGGGGAGGGATGACCTTGGAGCCCTTCAGTGCAACTACCTGCACACACACACACACACACACACACACATTCATGCCCTAATGGTTTAGCCGAGGCAACATGCATGCAAGACTCAGCACTTGGCATTCCAACACCTTAACATCACATCTGGTGACAGCCTTCCGGGCGAAACCCAACGATCATACCAATAGCGGCACCGAAAGGCTAGATCTGTCAGCCATGCCAAGCACACCCTTATGTGGCAACACCTCTTCATTTGTATAAAGTACATGACTGTGTAACGAACTATCTTTGTATGGTCATGGAGGGCTGGTTGACAGACTTCTCACGATGGCGGAACACTTCAATTGGACACTCATGAAATTGGCACCCCAACAAGACAACCACTTGGCACCAAGTTGCCACATTGAGCAGTTCCTCTGCCCACAAAGTCACCATCCCCTGTCGGCACTAAGCATGCCGGTGCGGATTCCTTGCAAATAAGCAAGATGCAACATGGAAAGGCTAAGGAGAGGGGGTTCCATTTTAAAGACAATTCGGTGTTTGGGGCATAGGGGCGAATGTACACCGGACCTGTGCTGTTGACAGTGGCTTTCCAAGTGGTGTGGAAGAAGGCGGTGATGGTAGATTGGAGAGCTAGGTGGTATGGCCAAAGGGCTCGCAGAATATGGGGTTGCCAAATTGTTTGCCACAAGGCTCTAGCACTCTACCAAAGCCATTGCCAAGGCCCCTCCCAAAGGTGCTCCCAAGCCTCGTGCCAAACCCTCACGCAAGCTGGCATCCAAGCATGCAGCCAAACGCTTGGCTTGCAGCAAGTGAACCCATTTCAGTGGCCCCTATTGAGCGTGTTCAACTCTTCAAGGTCAAATATACCCACTAGAAAAAGTGGTAAGCCTATTCCGCAATAGACCCGGAGGATGTGGAGGATGTGCCACACTGACGTTTACACATGTCCCCGCCGTCACACAAGGCCCTCAATTTTTAGCATTTACAAAGAAATTTGCACGCTATGTCGACCAACCGTGTATGACATTTATCAGGGTAGCAAGAAGATAGTGAAACTTTCCCATGCTAGTTCTCCCCAACGGTAAACCACTCCTTGGCACTATGAAGAGCTCGCATCTTGCGAAACAGTTACCGATGTTTGTAGACCTCCCTGGCTGTCAGGCCGGCCGACGACGCCGCCACCCATCCTGGGCGCCCCCCGGGGTCAGCGGTGCAGCCTGTGAGGGGCAGACACACCACTACCTCACCAAGTGTGCCTCGAGTGCGCGCGTTGACTGTCTAAGGTGAGACCCACCAGTTCCCAGAAAGCCAGGGCCTGTCGGCGGGACTGGTGTTTCTGAGCGTCCGCTCGCCTGCCCGTGGTGGGCCTAGCTTGGTCCGGGCGCATCTCTCCTTTGCGCCATGCATGGTGCTCTCGGCCCCCCCTCACCTGGGGCCCATTCCATCTAAGGTCAAACCCACCAGTTCCCAGAAAGCCGGGGCCTGTCGGCGAGACTGGTGTTTCTGAGCGTCCGCTCGCATGCCCGTAGTGGGCCTAGCTTGGTCCGGGCACCTCTCTCCTTCGCGCCATGCATGGTGCTCTTGGCCCCCCCTCACCTGGGGCCCATTCCAATCGGAGTGCGTGTGTGTGTGACGGCTAGACGTTCTGCCGATGGACGCCCACTGGGCGGACCAGCGGACGATGCCTCTAGCGCTCCAAGGCATGACATGACATGATGGCCGTCTTTGCAAAACAGCCCCCCAGGGATGCAGCCGTCCCATGACAATAAACTTCCCAACCTGAGCCACTTGTGGGCGATGCCAAAAGCGCTACGCATTAGCGCGTACCGCACGATTTGGCTGTTCAGTTTCCTTATATTTTGACCATTCAATTTCCTTCATTCTTCACCATTTCCGCCTGACTTACCACTCACTGGCCTCGGAAACATGGCACTTAATATTCGCAGAACTCCACAGTGGACTTCACCTCCCACATGGCATGGCATGGCACGCTGCCCTTTGCTGTAGCCGAGAGTTAGTGTGGCCCAACCACAGGCCAAAAGGAACCTCCAACGTGTTTCTGTCCCATGGGTTTGCAGACTCACGCGACATGGTTAACCACTGGGGCATATGAGCAAAGATGTCCACATGAGCAAAGACATCTGCGCTAGCGTGCGGGAGCGGGAGCGGGAGGTGATGGCAAGTGACGTCAACCAAAAACGGACATGTGCTTGATGAAGCTAGGAGCCTTTCTACACTGTACATGGAAAGGGTATGGAGTAGGCCTATCTGCGCGAAGTGGAAGTATTTGGTGCCAGCTGTGGCACCCCTGCACCACAGGCCTGCAACAAGCAACACATGCATGCACGCACGCGCGCGCACACACACACACTTGTGCAGGAACCAAACGATAAGACCACTCATGTTTATCACGAGCACGGCGGATCGGATGGCACCCAGAACACCTCGTCAGGCCAGTGAGCAATCACACACACACACACACACACACACACACACACACACACACACACACACACACTTGCGTGTGTTGATTGAGATGGGAGAACTATGATTGCCCTGTGAGCCACAGCATGCAGTTCTCGAACGCACACAGGATAGGGCTGGACAGCACATCAAAGATGCAGTACTGTCCTGTTGAATTGCAGGCCCAAAATCATGCTTTTCACAGCACACAGAGCTCTACATTCCACGGCACTGGTGGCGCGGAGCGTTGGGAAGGAGATGAATGGTGAAAATGGGCGATGAATGGGGAATCCGGTGAATTTCAAAGGCGCACAGCGGTGCTTCATCCCTAAATTTCATCGGGGGGGTCCTGGCGACTGTGTGAGGCCCAAAGGGCCAAACTGTTAGTAAGATGCGGAAGGTGGTGTGCTCCATCTACAACACGTTTGGGAAAATCCAACATCTTACATCCAACATCGAACATCTAACAACTTGCTACAGTTCTCTGCTGCATGGCTGTTCTAGAGTGCCGCATGCGCCCCTATGCAGTTCTCCCACTGGCTGTTGCTTTCCAATGCACTATTTGGTTGTGCGTTTGCCATCCATGTGTTTTTCTTAACAAAAAGCAGCACCTTGAGCCACAGATGCTACAATGCTGTTGTAAATGTAGCTGCAACTGTTGTAACTGTAACGGTTGTAAGGTAACTGCAAGTGTGATAAGAGGCAGCGTCTTAGATTCTCAGGGACGCGGATTTAAAAAAGACGGCCACTGGCCGCTGACGATAACCTCTCGGGGGGGGGGGGGGGCGACGAAAATGCACAGGGCATGGCACAAGGGAGTACGAAGCACTCGCGGCAGCGAAGGTCAGACCCCGTGCCCTCCAGAACAGCCGCGGCGCTGGTGTTCGTCATGAGCACCGGGACGTTCTCGTACCACCGCCGCCCGGCGATGCGGCGGAGCGCGCGCTTTCCGTCGGGCGTCGGGGCCGCGACGACTGTGCTGTGCCCGTACACCCACGGCCCGAACCCGCGCCGGCCCCGCAGCAGCTGCACCACTCGGCCGTCGTGCAGCAGGTCCGCCACCGCCGCCGGCGTCGTGACGGACCCCCGGAATCGCTCGCGGTACTGCGGCAGCAGCTCCCGGTCCGGGACGGGGTAGCCCAAGTAGGGGCTAGCGGGCGTGGCGAGGCGCGGCCGCGCGACGAGCATCGCAGCGCCGAGGCCCTGGCCCTCGTCGCCGGCCGCGGCCGGCACATGGACCTGCAGCCCCAACCGCCGCGCGGCGATGCGGATGCCGGTGTTTAGGCGCGAGTTGTACGCGAGCCCCCCCCCGAAGGCGAGGCCGGTCACGTTGCTTTTGAGGAATTCGGGGTACCGCAGGAAGTACTCGACTGCGAGCTGCTCCACAGCAGCGAATAGCGTGGCTGCGAAATCCCGCTGCAGCCCTACGCTCTCCCACAACCGAAGCCGTTTGGCGAGGTTCTGCGCTTCCTTGCAGACCTACGGTGATGGACGGACACAGCTCGGAGACTGAAAACGGCCCACCGTCCGCCCCATCACCCGTCGTCATTCAAAAGGCGTGTGTGCAGGCTTGCGGAAGCCCCCAGAACCCACCGGAGACTGACACTCCGACACGGGCTATCGACTAAAACCCACATCCGAAGGGGCAGTCACCAGCCCTGAAAGACCGTCAACAACCACCCGTTGGCATTAGTGACTTGTTTTTTTTTGTAAAAAAAAGAAGCTTTGAAGCGTTCGAGCGGGCCCCAGCCAGGCCTGGGCAGCGCGGGACGCCTGCCCTTTTGCACCCGAAATCGTTTTGGCACCTTTGCGGCCAGTTTCTGTAACGAAACCAGCGGAAGTGGTGCTTTCCGGACTGCACGTGGACCATACACTCAGCGCAGACAGCTGGATATTGTACGGGACAAGGCTCACGGGATGTGCAGTTCTCGGATCTGAAACATTCGGTCGTCTGAATAAATACGCGTGACGCTAGGACCTGTGGCGTCTTCCCCAGCCAGTTCAGAGTTAGGCCGTGAAAATTGTGCACAGCACAGCACAGCACAGCACAGCACAGCACAGCACAGCACAGCACAGCACAGCACAGCACAGCACAGCACAGCACAGCACAGCACAGCACAAAGCAGCACAGCACAGCACAGCACAGCACAGCAAGGCACAGCATAGCACACAAAAGCGCAGCAGATCACAGCTCCGCACAAAATAGCACCGTACCGCACCACACCACAAAGCACAGCATAGCACAACACAACGTTCCGATACACGGGTCACAAACTTTTTTTCCGCGGAAGGGATAGGTCCGTCCTCGGGGCTTGGAGAGAAAACGAATGACAAGAGGCAGCATCATGTCACTTACGTTCCCCAGCGCCGCATAGTCCGTCATTGCGGAGTACGCTTGGAAGGCACGGCACACGCGGCTGACATTCTGCTCATTGTAAGGCACGCCCGACACCTCCGGCACAAGGGTCATGAGGGCCTGCAGGCTGTTGGCGGGGGCTGCACGGGACAGTGACAGGGTCGTGAGGTTCGTGCTGCGGGTGTAGTGGTACATGTTCCACTGCGTATCGTAGAGTCCTGCGCCATCCTGTCCACCAACAATCCGCAGGCCAGCGGGCGGGAGGGAGAGCAACGAACCCAAAGATACAGCCCCTTCACTGACCCGCATCGCAACAGAGTGCCCAGGGGCTCGCCCGGGAGGAAGGGGGTCTCAAGGGGTGGTGACATGGCAGGTTAGAAAGCGCTTACTGCGGCGGAAGGCAGTTGTGGCGGTTGCTGATCGGTTGGCAGGGGCTGCTGAGATAACTGCCGATTGGATGTAGAGGGCGGCTGCGGTGGGGGGAGTGGAGAGAGGCAAGCCCCTGGGCCTGCTCCCCATCCCTGACCGTGGCCCTCACGCCCTTACGGACCTTCACGCTTCATCCTGCGCACTACCTCGTGCCCACCACACCCCCATGTCCCCCACCCTCACTTGCATCATCCCCCTTGTCCAGTCCACACTCCCTCAAGGGACCGGGTGCATTGACTTGATCCCGGTGCCATCCGTCGGGATGTGTTGTGCCGTGTAGGTGCTGTGCTGGGAATTTCCATTTTCTCGATCAGCCTTCATGTTCTGGATCACGTGGCATGTCAATGCAAAACTGACCCCAACAGGGTCAATGGCGGCATGGGATGAGGGGTCTGGAGTGGGGGGCAGGACATCAAAAGTGGAGTAGGTGTGCCGGGTGACACTTCCGATTTGGCATGGGGTGTGTGCAAGGGGAGGGACTAGCATCACCAGGCTACATGGGGGTGTCTAAGGTGGGTATCGATTCCCGGCGCCACCATTGCTATGGGCCGAACCCGGCCACCCTTTGTAACCAACTGGGCCCAGAGGGCAGGGAAGGGGCTAGAGGGGATTCGCATACGGAAACCGAGCCCCCCCCTCCGATCTGCAGGGCTGCGCTTAGGAGGCAGGGTGGCTCACGGGGGTTTTCAAGACTCATGGTGAACGCACTTTACCCCTCCCCCTCCAAAGGGATGTATTAGCAGGGGGGGAGGTTTGGTTTGGTTTGGTTTGGACAGCACCCGGCCCGTGGTCTGGGGTGTCTCTCTGACTGTACACACCCGACCTAAGGCATGGGAATGCAGGTATATTTGTCGCCCCTCACGCAGCGACCACCGTTCTCTCCCCTGGCCACTGGACTCTGGGCTGAGCTCTGTCGCTGCTCATCCGCTCCAGTAGTGCGCCAGGGTTTGACTCTGATCGACGGATCGCCGTTGCTTGCCCGCCAACGTCGCGGCGCCGGCACAATCGCAACGCTGCCCACCGTTTTCGCCGATCCTCGGCTGCGCTTCCGCTTCCTGCGATGCCATCGTGGGGAGACCGTCCCCCCTTGGGCGCTGTCTGTCCTGATCACTGTGTGGGGCTCGGCTGGCGGAGTGGCGCCCTCTACCTGAGCCCGCTCACACTTGGCAGTGCACACGCAGCCTCAAATATTGGAAGGGGAGGAGGGTGGGTCCAGGGGGGGGGGGTTACCCTGCCTCCTCCTACGGTGTACGGCTGCTTTAATACATCATCCCCCCCCGGCCCCCGTGTCCATCGAACAATAAAGTCCCCAAGAAATACAGTCTGAACACCAAGTGTTCGTTGGATCAGCCGTTTCGGTGTGCGCAGCCAGGTGCAAGGAAAAATCAGTCATGCTGGGCAGTAGAGGTCCTATAGTTGAGGGTTATCAGTACCTTGCATCTTTTGTCCGGTTTTTACAAGCGTAATTGCAAGACACATCACAACGGCCCTCATTTTCCCAATCATCTGGCCTAAATCATGTACTTTGAAACTCGGCACCTAATTAATTGGGGTACCAAATTAATACGGTCACACCAAGTGTTCTTGGACAAGCCGTTCGCTGGACACGGGGGAGAGGGGGTACCAGCGCTTGGGAAAGCGGTTGGGTGGCAACTTCCGGTACAAAGCGGTTGCAGAACCGTTGAGGGTGGACAGAAGCGGTTGGCGGGGCTGACTACCATGGCAAGGAAGGGGGCACCCCATCCCCTGCCTTGTGCCGATGCGAAGTACCCGCCAAACCCGCGCTCACATACCGCCACAAGGACCAGCGCCGCGTCGAACGGGGAGTCAAAGAAGGCCTGGGCCGCGTGCATGTCGTGGTGGTCGCACAGACGCGGGGCAGGACCAAGATGGGATGGCGCGGCCCCGTCGGGCGGGGTCTGCGCCGCTGCCCTGAGCATCGGCCGGTACACGTCCTCGGGGCATGTGACGTCGCAGCCAAAGCCTACGAAGGTCGTGGGCGGCGAAAGCCCTGCGCTCTGGAGGATGCCGTCCATCACTGCCCCATCGCCGTGCTCCTTCGGGTTGACGTGGCCGCAGACTTCCCGGGGCCCTGCGGCAGCGCCAGTCGCAGTCAATATAGGCACTCCGCTCCCGCAGGGGCAGCACCGAGACTTGGGGGGAGGGGGAGCCCCGCGGCCTATGCACAGCCCCACTGCCTATGCACAGCCCCACTGCCTACGCACAGCCCCACTGCCTATGCACAGCCCCACTGCCTATGCACAGCCCCACTGCCTATGCACAGCCCCACTGCCTATGCACAGCCCCAACATCTATGCACAGCCCCACTGCCTATGCACAGCCCCAACGTCTATGCACAGCCCCACTGCCTATGCACAGCCCCACTGCCTATGCACAGCCCCAACGTCTATGCACAGCCCCACTGCCTATGCACAGCCCCACAGCATATGCACAGCCCCACTGCCTATGCACAGCCCCACTGCCTATGCACAGCCCAACTGCCTATGCACAGCCCCACTGCCTATGCACAGCCCCACTGCCTATGCACAGCCCCACTGCCTATGCACAGCCCCACTGCCTATGCACAGCCCCACTGCCTATGCACAACCCCACGCCTGCACCGTCTGGGTGAGTTCCCAAAAGCGGGAGCCCTTTGGTCAGCTACGTATGGCGCCCCACATCTGCATTCTCGTCCAAAGTGCCACACCTGAAAAGCCCAACTGAAATTGCTAATTGCAACCGCTGCCCAACTGACAATTGCACGCTTTTTGTCACCGTCCCACGGTAGCGTATGACATAAGTGCACTCCACTAGGGGTCACCTCTGATGCATGCAGCATTATGTTCCAGACGGGTAGCGCAGCATCACCACTATCCCTCGTCCGACCGTTTGGGAGCGGCGGCGCGGGGCCCCTCTGTGCAGCAGGAAATCCAAGTGGCTGCCATCGGCGACGCTAAACACATGGGCAACAGGATGCGTTTGTTTCCCACAAAGTGCAACTTTGAGCGTCTTTCCCCGTGGCAAGCAGCACATTTGTGGCCTTGCTGGTCCCCTCCGCACTGGGCACGTGCCGTGGGAAAATTCCGCAGCGTCCCCTGGTCTGGCGTTTCAGGACGTCAGGTCCAACAGCCCCATTGTGGCCAACAATCCGCAGCAGGCCGGACCCTGAGACGGCAGGGGCTGTGTAGCCACTTTGATTCCTCTCCGTACCGTACCCTTGGTGCCCGGCGCACCCGCAATCCAAACCAGTCTCCTTCTCGGCTTGACCGCCAGAAAATTTCCCCTCGAAAAGCCAGAAATTGGCCCCTACCTCCACCCCCTCCAACCCCTGGGGCTGGGCACCTTGACGTGGTGTGGAGGCATGCCGGAACAGGGGGGCAGCCTCGCTGCCGCGGCTCCGCTATGCTGAGCAAATCTTCAGCCAATTCCCGGTAGGCCACCCGCCACACCGTGATGCCTGCGCCGATCGCCGGCAGCTCCTCCTCCTCCTCCTTCCCTTGTTTGGCCCACAGGAAGCGACTCTCTTCACTATGCCTAGAGTGGAGAGGAATAACGAAACGAATTCCTCCTCAGGAACGAAGCTGAGTGAGGGGGAATGGCTGCTTCTTTTCAAAAAAAATTCTGTTCAGAACCTGAGGAAAGAAAACGAACTTTCATAATGAGTCAGTTGGAAACTTGAGCACAAAAACAATTATTGGTTTTAACTCAGTTTGGAAACTGAGGAAAAAAGACCAAGAAATAATAAACTGAAGAAAATATGGCAGGAATTTATTTCTTACTTAGTTATAAAACGCAAAAAATTACCCGAAAAAAAGTTACATACCCGGTTTCATTCAGTTTTGCTAGACCCCAAACATTCCCCCTAGCCATTGGGCACACATGTATTTGCATGGGCTATGCTAACCCTGCTGAGCAGTTCAGTGTGACGTTGGTGACTGTATATGTGTCCACCGGGAAGTTGTTTCATGGCCCATTGCATGAGAACTGAAGGACTACGTTGTGCGAGCGCGCTCTTATTCCGAAAACTACGCTTCAGCTCCATTGCACCCACTTTTTACATCAATGCAGCACGTCATACAAGACCACAGCACGGGGGACATTGCAGTGCGGCTCCGTGAGGGGGGGGGGGGGGGCTCCCTGGGGGAAGGCGGGTCTAAACGTTCGTTTCGGCGGCCTAAACCCCCCCAAAAAATCTATACCCCCCCCCCAATATTTATACCCCCTTAGGCTTATTGGGTGTTTTGCCAAAATCTGTACCCCCTTCAGCCCTGTACAAGGAAACACAGCACGAACAAATCCAGGGTACAATCTCAACACCACTGCAAGGGTCACTCACTTGAAGAAGGCGGTGATTGTGGTTTGCCTCGTGGTCTACCTCGTGCAGTTTAAAATCGGATTCCGAATCTGAATGTTCCATGCCGCCAACACAAAAACAGAACTGAATGACAAGCGACAAAGAACATGCAGCACCCCCCCCCCAAAATTCATACCCCCCTGGCCTTATTGGGCGTTCTGCGGAAATCTCTACCCCGGGGGATAAAATTTTTTTGGGGGGGGGGGTATTGGCATTTCCCGTTGACCTCTGGGCATCCGACTACACAGAAGGTGGGGTCCGGAAAGCCAAAACTGCTGTCCCCCATCGGCTGGTTTGGGGGTCTTGGCTGCAATCAGATGAGGCCGCAATGTCCGCAACGGGCTGCAGCTGGTCCGGGGGCCTCAAAGGTCAGGTATGGACCTGCCACTGGACTCCAGTTGTGCCTCCCTCCGCATGGCCTTCATTGTCTCATCAGTTCATCGAGTGACTGTGTGTGCAATCTGATGGTTTGCGGTCGGGGGCGGGGTGGGGGGGGTCCTCACTTGCATGTCTCCCGTGGACCTTGACTACAAACACCTGCCATCTGATCCCTGCTGCTCAATCCAAATGTCAGCACGCCCTCCTTCGCACAATGTCATGTGGACGGTCCGAAAGAACAAGAGGTTGGGAAAGGCAGGGGGGCGGGGGGCAGGGGGAGGCAGGGAAGGATTTGAAAAGGGGGAGGGGGGGGGGTCTGGGACCCAAAAGCTTGTGTACCAAACGGGCTGACAACATTTTCCCAATGGTAAAGTTCGTTTTTGCCCACGATGGTCGCTTAGGTCTGAGGGGGGGGGGGGGTCCAGGGGGGTGGACGGCGGGTGGACGGCCATTCTAATACTTCCCTGGGGAGGGCCATACATACCTAGTAGGCCTGGCCCCCCTGGAGGCCCCGCAGGGGCGAACGGGAGGCAAATGCGGTCCGCCGCCATCACGCCATTGCCGCTGACAATGCCGAAGCTGTGGTCATGCCCCGTGCGGTGGATGTGGAGCCCCAGCGTTACGTCGGTTGACGCAGAGGGGAGTACCGATGAGGGGGCGCCGAGCACTCCAACGCTTATGGCATGCAGCAGCGCAACACACAGAGCCATGCCGCGCACCGGGCACGCACCCTGCGCCAGGGCCATTCAGGGACAGGGCCAGTGCAGGTGCTCGGGCGACATGTGATAAGAGGAGCAGTGAACGAAGATGCAAGCAAAGCCACCCTAGAGGATATGGGACATGAAAATGCCAACAACGACAAAATATCATTCACAAAAGACTGTGTATGAAATAGCATATGGGCGTGAGTTCATGAGAGGAGCTTCCGTCCCCTGTTTATACAGGGCAGGTGGCTAGTGAAATTGTGAAGGTACTCTGCAATGGCACCTTTGATGTCATATGTGATGCCCCCCCTTGCAATACTGTTTGTTGAGGTGCCAACTTATTAAAAAACAAAGAACGTGCCACTGTGCCTACACCGAGTATGCATGGCAAATGTACATGGCCGACATGCACACATGACAGACTGGACTGTTCTTACCCCTGACCGCTCATGCGCTTCTGCAGATAGGCACACCGAGTCCTTCACCGTTCGACAGGACTGCTGCATGCCCATACGACGAGCCCTATGCCAGTATGGCCTCACCCTTTGCCTTTTCGGCTGTCCAAATTTCCTTCCGAATAGAGGGGAGGGGTGGCGCAGTGTGTTATTATTACTTACTCTTTACTTTTGGCTGAAATGCCATCCAACAAAAATTTTCACCGCATGCTGGGCAAAAGGAAAACACCGGGTAAAGTGCAGAATTACTGAAGACATTACCAGAGGTAACCAGGTGCAGTCCACACTGTGCGGGCCACCTCTGGTCCTACACGGACCTCAGGCAGTGTCAAGAGCCGCTGTGCACATGGGCAGACACTGCCAGTCCTAACTAACCAACTACTCATGTGTGTAGTTGATGTCTTTGAGGGGCCCCTAGACCTACCTACAACCTACCGCCTACCGGGAGGGGTGGTCCCACCTGTGCAAAAGAAACAAGGGAACATACACCAAAAGCATATGGCCCAAGCCAGCCCGGCACGACTTTGTATGCCCTTAAAAAATGATCCCAACAGAGAAATAACACGCCCATTGGAAACAGCCACTTCATTTGGCCCATAAGAGGCTTCAGGGGGGCTTCCCACTGCCAGGGCAGCGTACCCTGCCCCCCCCCCCCTTGCTACAGGGCTCATTGACACAAGTTAGCTTCACTGAGGACAAACAAGGAACAGTACGCCTTAAGTATCCAGCCTTGCTTGGCAAATCAATCATCTCAATGAGTGAGCGGCTGGTTTTACTTTATCATGATCATGGCGCTGATGGGTTCCTATTTGCTTGCAGATCCCTGTGTTCCTCTGAGACTTTGATATTACATCTCGCATTGCCGCAACAGCCCCTGCAACTTCTGTGGCCAGTGTTGCAGGCCCTTTTAGTGCAGCAGATACCCTACGGAGGTGCGTGGGTGGGTTTTTGGAGTGGGTACTATTTGAGAATGGACCCTGGGGTGGGCATGGTGCCAAGAGTGGATGGTGGGGTGCGTTTCGGGAAGTGCCTGTCGCCCTGCGCCTCCTGTACTGGACGGTGCGATCGCAGGCATAGGCATTGCATCTTTGGGCACTGATAATTTTTGGCTGCTTCTAACTGTACATCCACGTGTGAGGCCACTCTATGCGGCCGCTGCGGCGCCACCTTGCTCACTGCCTGATTGTGCAGGGGATGGGCTGTGTCATGGATCACATCTGTCGCTCAGCATAGCCCCTGCTACTCCTCTCTGTGCGACGTTCAGGCCCTTCAGTCTCGCACTGCGCATGCACAACGCTTGTTTCTGTCCCGGGTGTGAATATTGATTTCCCTTTGTGCCCTGTGGATTGCCTTGTGTCTACCTGACTTGGCAATGCGCTGGTGTTTCCCCTCTTGGCCATACAAATGCCACTTTGTAGCTGGCATACCTTTGTTATTGCTTTCATAAACTCGCAAATATGAAATGCTCATGCGTTCAAAACTGGGCAGACAGTAAAATATAATTTGGAAAATTCTTTATAAACTGATGCGCTACTTCAGACTCGCCAAGGGAGAGGGGCAGTGCAAGGTTGCTTAGGGTTTCTAGGCTCAGGCACACAGTGTGGATGGAACCTGCGGAAGATTTAACAAAACCGCCCACCAAGGGCTTCACAAATCGGTTTGCTTAGAGGCACATAACTGTGGCATGTTGTTTTTTTGCGTCTGCCCCGACCCCCCAAAATAGACAGGAAGGGGGGCTATTGATTAGTACTTTCTACTGGAAAGCTTTGGGCAACACTCTTGGGTGGTGGTCCAGCCCTTTTGGTAGGAGGCTTGGCAGGTGCAAGCAGATTTTTGGGAACCCACCACCGGAAGAATCATCATCGGTAGAATCTATATTAGAATCTGAACGTGAATATCCAACAACCTGCGCCAAAACAGGTTCCCCTGTGGAGCGGATGAACATTACATTTGTCCTAGGGGTCAACATGGTTGTGCTGTCAAGTGGTAACAGCAGACTCGCTCATACACGTCAGAACTGCTATACCACCCATCTGCCCATTGTACCGACAATACCACTACAGGGTCTAGAACAGAGTGATTCAGAAAACTATTGCAAACTGCCACCAAAGTAGCAAAAGGGTAACTTCCGTGCACACTACAAGGTGAGTGCGCACACATGCACAAGCCAAAAGCTTTGTTACCTACATTCCATCCCGTAGGCAACTCAGCAATTCCTAGCAGGACCAAGTAATTTTAGGCTGAGCCGGTCAAGGAGTAGGTCTCAGTACATTGGAAGCCCTTTGAACACATCTTATGTTGAATTCTTTTCATTTTGCAGTGCAATTTCTGTGCCTGAAAATGTGCGTGTACGGTGGTATTACGGTTCCAGGGGGGGTGGGGGACCGTCACTTGGCAACCATCCACCAGGGGTGGCGGGGGACCGTCTTCCCTGGGGTTGGGCAGGACACGGGGGGGGGGGGGTCTCCTCGGTTGTGGTACGCAACTCCCCCCCCCTGCCCCCCTCCCCCCTCCCTGCCCTCCGGGCCCACTTAGTTACCAAAGGTCAATAGCTGCCGGCCATATTTTTGGTGGCGCCCAAGGCGCCCCATAATTTTTTTACATTCCCCTTGCCCACATGCCACCCCTCCCTGCCCAGGCATTGGAGTGTGGATGGGAGGCACCCCCCTTGCCCACATGGCACCCCTCCCTGCCCTAACCCTAGCCCTAACCCTAGCCCTAGCTCTAACCCTAACCCAAACCCTAGCCCTAACCCTAGTCCTAACCCTGGCCCTAGCCCTAGCCCTAGCTCTAAACCTAGGCTATGGTCAGAGTTAGTGTTGGGGTCCAAAATGGAGAGCAATGATGTGGCAAAAAGCAGCCATGATCTTGTTTAGCCTAATCAACATGGCTAGCATGGCAGAACCAGCTCGCTACAAAGGTTAGGGTTAGGTTTAGGGTGATGGTATGGACCCCCCAAAACGCCGCACCTGAGCCCCCCCTGCAACCAACCCCCCCGGGGACCCCCCCCCAAAAGCCCCTCCCAGACCCCCCCCCATTGCCCGTCCCAGACCCCCCCAATTGCCCCTCCCATCCCCCCCCCCCATACCCCCTCCCAGAACTGCCCCGCCCCCACCCTTGGGGGCCTTCGGCCCACTTCTACTAGGGGAGGGGAGTCGCATACAAAAGCGAGGAGACGGCCCCCCCATTGGGGGGGTAATTTTTCTCTCACCCCTCCACTTCGGCGAAAGTGAGCAAAATGTCCTGCCAAGAGTACAAGGGATACAAGTGGCAATGCCTCACAACACAAATCACCCACACAACAACACAGTGAGCGGTAACAAAAACTTTGTGTTGACCAAGTGAGAGCGCCCCCCCCCCCAAGGGAAGGACAAGGGGTGGGGCAGGACAGGGGTGGGGGGTACCTAAAAGTCCTAAGAAGTCCGGGGTGCCACTCAAGTTGTGTTAGGAGCTTGACCCTGGTCCCTCAACACCACTCCCAACAATTCTGCGACAAAGAAGAGATGAGGATTCAAGCAAGCAAATGGTTCCGTCTGGACGATTGCGACTCACGTCAAATGCACTGGCTGCACAAACCTGTTTTGATTCTCACACACAACAAATCACGCACACACACACACACACACAGGCACACAAATGTAGGCAACTGCCAAAAACTGAAATGGCTCTGAACAGAAGTGAAAACATATGCTTTTGGCAACACAATTGTTTTTTGACCTGGGCGTGAAGAATTTTGAGGACAACTGCAATGCAACATACCCCTTAGACAACATGAGCGGTTAAGAAGCAAAAATATATTGCTCATATCCACCATGAACATACTTGAGAGAGATAATTCTGCATTCCATCACACACAAGATGCAATCGGAGGTCTCAGTGATACCTTGCGGCTTGCATTCTACAATCAAAATAAAGCAAATAGCACATCTCCGTAGCTTCTTGAGCAGAGAACAACCAGGACTTTGTGCCCCACAGTCAGTGGGGCAGCAAGGAGGTTCGTACGCATAGCATACGATGTTCTAAGCATTTAGGAGAGACAGGCAAGTATATTACCAATTGCAGGGACGCTTCTTGAGCCCCCGCCATACAACACACTTTACATCGGTCCATCTGCCCAGCTTGAGAAACGAACATATCAACCAACACGCAGTGCGGTTTGGACAACACTGTGGCGTACGCACTGCACTGTGGCACACATGCAATTATACCCCTTGGCCCATTGGAAAAGGCCACTGGGGGGCGCACACCAAGTGTTATTCTTTTCATTTGGACCTTCAACGACTGGACGCCCCATCTTTTGTTAACACAGACATCCAGTCCACAGAAGTGTTCACCATCAAGGGTGACTGTCTGAGTCCGAAGCTGATCCTGGCACCCTGCGCCTGGTTGCAGGTTTAGAAAGGTGGGCTGGTGGAACAAATCCTAAGCTTCTGGTGTCCTACTGGGAGTGGGATGAGACTTGCTGGCATTACCCTCATTGGAGGCACCTGCTGTGGTTAGTGACCTGCCCCTGCGGCTAACTCTCTTTTTCCAACAGGTCAGTTTTTGGAAACGCCGTAACAAACAAACAAACAAAGTGTGCTGCAAGCTAGCCCACGTCTGGCAGCAGCTGGGCGCTTCAGGGATCGGTAATCCTACACCCTACCGCAAACACGCAGGACCGGTTTTGCGGCGCACGTCACCACCAACGAAAAAGTCATTGCTATGGGATGTATCCCTGTCACTGGAGGGGCATGTTTCACGCACCTGATGGATGGACCAAGTCTGTGAATTCTACTCGGTTAAAACATGTGACGTGTATTGTACCTAATAAACAGTTTGGTCCCCACAAGTCTGAGCAAAATCATTTTCACTACATGCACCACAAAGCGTGGTGTGCTTCAAGCAGCACAATGCACAAATGGCAACCTCATCCCCTCCCCGTGGCAGCTTGATTGCGTACATCAACAGTCCTCCAAACATGAGGGGGAACGTGTTCCCATGGTGCAGAAAGGGTAGTGACAAACCTGAAACGGAAATGGAAATGGAAACGGAAACTGAAATGGCTACACAACCCTTGCCTCTCCAACATGCAGAGGAATAACATGAGCCGGTTGGCCTTGATAGCACCAGAAGGTTGAACAAATGCAATCAGATGTAGCTCCGTAACTATTGCTTCCTTGAGGTCTTCAAAGCGAAGAGGAATCAAAGGGGCTACATAACCCCTTCCTTTCCAGGTCCCTAGAGCAAGAAAGAATCACAGAAGGTGCCCTTGCATTGCGCGCACATTGCGCGCTGCGTTTTAGACCAAGTTCCCCCTGAAGAGTCCCCAAGCACAACCCTTCCAAACACCCTTTTCTCAACCCTGCCTCAAGAGCATGTCCCACTATAGACCTTGGGAGACCTCCTTCAGTGGAGGCGGGAGGTGGTCCATCTTGCACGAATGGGGGTGGGACGATGGACCCGGGGGTGCTGGGCATGGCCGTGTAGCATCGCCCCTCTGCCAACCGTCTCGGGATGACAGCATGGTATGAAGGATCCTTGGTGTTGATGAAGCCCGTGAGGTCACCTTCAATTATAGTACTTGGACGTGATACAACACTTGGAGAGGATGCTGGATTGTCCCTCGGCCTTGATCATGGTCCTAAGGTCCGACATCAGCCGTGCCTGCTCGGGGTCCCTATGACGGGGGATAACAACATGGATACATCACCTGTGCCTTCTTAAGGTCCCATGGTGAGGAGAAATCAACCTAGGAAAGAGTGGATGTGGTGGAAATGAGCAAAAAAAGTGTGAAAAAAAGTGGAATGGGTGAAACTAGGTGAAAATCCAAAAATGCCATATCCCCAATGTGGAAGAAGTAGCGAAACATACTCTCAAACAAGAATGATGCCCCCCTAGTATCACAAAATATGGGTCTCTAGTACGGCCACACGCCCTAATAGTTGCATTGCGCTTGCATTGCGCGCGCGCTGCGCTAAGTGCGCCCCCACAATTGTCACATCACAAAGAATCACATTGTTGCATGGGGCAATTTTGGTGAGGTGCATTTCAGTCTATAAAGATGCCCAGTGTGAGCCAAGTGCACTAACGTACCATCATGACGCCAATCAGGCCCTAAAAAGTTGATGCCATGTCAAATGTCCATGAGGGCCCTTCTAGCACCACCAGCCCTTCATAGGGAGGAAATCAAGGCTGGAAATTTTGTGCAGCGTGGAGGGGGCCGTAGCCGAGGGTAAAACATTGCGCTCAATTATGGCATGTGCCACACGACGGGGGATGCGGACGTCCGACAACCATGCAGCGAGGCCAAATGCATACAACAAATACGCCAGGGAGGAGCCATCCTATGCCCTAATAAAAGAATGCCATGCAGAATTTACTTGGCCCTGTTGGGCCTAGAACCCCCCACATGCGTTGGGTCGCTTACTTTTCTGGCTGCACCCCATCCTGATGTGAAATGTCAGCCAGCTGCACTCCATGTGTGCCTGTAGCAAGCACTAGGGTCCTGTTCACGTGTGCACGCTTTTCAAAATTGGTCTGGACGCTAGGGAGGCGGTTCAGCAGTTTGCGTGCCTACGTTTTTGTAGAAGCGGGCTGGTTCCACGGGTCCCATCCGTGCCGAAGACCAGGGATCGAAATTCAGTCTGGAAACACAAGTTCTCATTACACATGCTTATGAAGGGGTGTCTTCCCCTACATTGTCACAAAGCGGCTTATCCGGTCGGACGACCTGATCTTTGAGCAAGGCAAAATACAGCTTTCAGGGCCTCGGAGGTTCACTGTAGCATGGTGCACTCGCCGTGCCACGCATGGTGCGGCAGGGGCTGCCATGATATTGATTGGATACCCAATGCAATTCATTATATTAATGGTAGCATTTTAGAACAGTGTGACGGGACGTCGGAGCAGGAGACATAATGTGATACAGAGTGAACGAGAGGGATGTGAAGGGCACAAAGACCCGGCAGATGGTGCATGAGAGGATGGAGGAGGCATGAGAGGGAGGGTTCTACATGACCCTGGGCCAAGAGGTCAAATTGGCCGCTGGCCGTTGGAGGTTGGTTGTTGGCGGTTGAACGCCGACAGTTGGTTATTGACATTTGGCCGCCAACCGTCAACAATAGTTTTCTAACCGCCGGTGGGTGGTAATGAACCGACGGCTGTTATTGAACGGAGTGGCCAGCAGTTGGTCATCAGGAGGGCGGGGGGGGGGGGGGGATGGCACGGTTTGTTTGTCGGCAGGCGTCGACACGTGCTGCAAACCGTTTTGTTAAAAAAGACCACAGCAAAAAGAAAGCCACGAAACCCTAACCATTCACATGGTTTTCATTGAAAGGAGTGTTACAAGGTTCCTTCTCAAATCACCCAGTTTGTTCTAGCTCCACACCTGCGCTTGAAGGATAGGAGGGCCACGGGCATAGTGCGGCGAACGCTTGCAAAACCGGTCGGCGACGGTTGGGAAAGCAGTTGGAGAGCAGGACTGGGCGGTTACAAACCCGATGGAGCCGCAGTTGGAGGTGGAAGGAAGCGGTTAGGGCGAAGCTGGCAGTCACTCCAGAGGGTGGTTACCCCACCCCCTTCAAGCGCAGGCCTGCTCGAGCTCTCATCTGTGATAGTCTTTTGCCGTGAGTGTTTGTGCGAAAATGCCAAACGTTTTGGCGGGGGCCATTTTGCGAATCCCTCATTTGGCTCTTGCTTGTGCCTATGGCGGTTGAGTGCACGTGGTCCTTGTGCAACTTTGGATTAGGTTTGTTGTCTAGTCGGGGGTTCCCTTGCTCCCTCATCTGTCAAATCCTGCCCCTTACCCCCTGACAAAAAGCAGACACTCACACTGTTGCGTGTTCTCCTTCCCCATCTCGCCTCCCTTTGCCTTTGCCCTCAATCGCAAACACGGACCCCTTATGACGGATGGGCGGAATGACGAAGTCGCTGTCAGCGCCGCTGCACGTTGACCGTTGGCCACTGCCCCCTGTCCGGTCATCAAATTCACAATCCCTCTGCCTATCCCCGCCCCTGTCCCTGTCCACATCCCGTGCCAAGCACACCCCCTTCCCTGGGCCCGTGTCGCTTCAGATTGCCTTTGCCCTCCAGAGGTACACAGGTCTGCCTCGAGTTCTGCACGGGTGCCGGGAGGGGCCGGGCCAGGCAACGCAGATCACCCGCGCATGGGGCCCGGCCGGGAAAAGGGTTCGGACCGACCTACGGGACGTCGGGCAGTGTGAGCTTCCGCATCCCGCGAGTTGGGGTCATGGGGGGGCGCATTGCAGAAGGGCCCGGCAGCCCCTCTCCCGTCAGTTTACTGGCGCGGCGCCATGAGCCAGAGGCCGAGGACTTCAGGGCGGCCAGGGACGTTGTGCGCCCCAAGGGGGCGCCCGACGTGGGGGACGAGGGCGTGCTCCACAGCGCGTCCTGATGGAGCGAGTCCAGCAGCGACTCGGGCGCCTGATCGGCGGTCCGCACGGTGAACGACAAGGGGCAGAAGAAGTTGGGGAGGGGGCGGGGCATGTTGAGCTGCACGCCCCCGAGCAGCACGACGCGCGCGCCCTCCGGCAGCTCGCTCATGTCGATCATGCCCTCGAGAATCCGGCGGGCGATCCCGAATGCCTCCGTCGGGAGGCCCACGCTCTTGCCTTTCGGGTGCGAGTGGACGGCGCTGTGCCGCTTCTGCAGCTCCTTCTTGAGGAAGTTCATCTGGAAGTCCAGGTCGTACTCGTCGGAGCCCGGCGCCGGCACCGGCTTGCAGGCGTCGAGGTGCGCCAGCGCCCCGATGCAGGCCCCGCACGCCGGGGACAGATGCGACTGCCCGTCGCGCTGGCACAGCCCCACGTCGCCGCCGGGGCTGATGGCCACGTGGGGGCCGTACACGACCAGCACGTCGTGCCCCTTGGGCACGTGGTGCGCGAAGGCCTTGAAGCCGGTCTTGCCCGCGAAGGGCACGCCCCCGAGGCCCGCGAAGTCGAACTTCTTGCCGAAGTGCTCGAGCAGCAGGTGCGAGAGGTCCCCCAGCGAGTTCTGGATCTCGTCGGGGCAGAAGCTGGTGGCCAGCATCGTCGTGTCGGGGGTGAAGCCCGGCACTTTGGCGGCCATCCGCCGCAGGATCAGGCCCATCATCTGCTGGTCCGGGAGCGCGCCGGGGAAGTTCTTGCGGACCGCCCCCACAGCGGCCTGGCAGGTCGCATGCACGTCCTCACCCACGCACAGGCCCGACAGGGTCAGGTACGCGACCCACGCATCCGCATCGAGGCCGATGCTCGGGGCGGGGTACAGGGGCTGACTTGGCTTGCGGGTCTGCACCGCGTGCCGTTCTTCGGAAGAAGCGGACGATTTGTTTGACTCCGGATTCGCTCCCTCGGACTCGAACAGTACACTGATGGTGGGGAGCAGCGGCGTAGAGGGTTTGCGGTGCAGATCAGGGGCGTCAGGGTCAAAGGACGCGCTGGCGCTGGGGAGCGTTGGCTGGGGTCGTTTGCGGGACTGGACGGCGCGCACTCCGTCGCTATCCGGGCCATCTGGTGCATTTGGTGCGTCCAGTGGGCTCATGGGGGCGGGGCGTGTTGGCTGCAGTGGCTTACTGAGGGGAACGGGGCGCCTTTCGTCAGCTGCCAAGGCTGATTTGGAAGACGGGGAGTATTGTGTGGCCTGCACTGAGTGATTGCGGAGCTGTGAGTTGCGCCTGTCGTCAAAAGTGGAGGACTGCCTGGAAAGACCAGAGCTGTTGTTGAGGTCGGGTACGTAAGAGTCCCGAGGGAAAGTGGGGAACGAGATCATTGGCTGAGACCTGCGGATTTGCGCAAAGTGCCCGCTGTCGGAAGTGGAAGTCGCCTTGAACTCTGGTGAGTTCCAAGTTAGCTGGTGCCCTCGGTGGGAGGCTTCCGGGCTTAGCGGCCCTCGGAGCGCAGTGGGGGTGGAAATCAGCTCGATAAGTTCAGTGCCGTTCATGGTTACCTACGAACAGAGCCTGAGAACCTGAAACCAAAGAGCGACAAATGGTAGGCCCAAGCGGCTCCCCTCTATTTCGTATGGAGGCAGCAGAATGATAGGATGCTGTATTCACATGTAATGCCCTACTGCTTGGGGACAACAGCTCAAAAAATGGAGAAAACGATGGTGTGGCTCAAAGCCTAATTGAGAAGCAGCTGGTGACACACACGTCTCCTTCCCTAAACCCCCTTCCCATCATAGCATCATCATCAGGATAACATCAGAATAACCCGATTTTACAAATGTCCGGCGGGCCACGCTGAGAGAGAACAGAGAGAGAGAGAGAGAGAGAGAGAGAGAGAGAGAGAGAGCAAAGGGGTGAAATTAGGCCAAAAATTCCACGCGCAGGTTGTAGTGCAGCTCAAATGATTGGTCTAATATTGGGGATATTGGTGCCTAAATTAATCAACCAGACTGTCATTTTGTGCGATGCAGCACCAAGACACTGAGTATGTTGAATTTTTGGGGTCTGCATACTTCCGGGGGAGCATTTGATTTCTGTTTAATAGTATTGTACAAACATCCCGACCCTCCTTTGCATAGGGTTGCGATGACAGCGGGGAGCTGGGCGGGGTGATGCAAGTTTTGGGGACGGCCCTTGGAGCCCCTTCAGGGTGGGGTGGATGGAAAAAGGGCTCCCAAGCCTCCCCTCAAAGTAAATTTTCAGGTGCCCATCCACCATGCTGCAACCAAAAGTGCAAGGACAGGGGGGGGGGGGGCTTTCTCGGAAATCGGATATCCTGCTTAAACCCCCCAGAGCCAAATTTAAAAAGGAGGGGGGTTGGGGGGGGTTAAGTGGGTGTTTCGCTGCGAGGGGGTATCGTCCGCGGGAAGGGCACCCCGGCCCCCCATCCCCCCCCCCCCACAACCCCACACCAAATGAAATACAGTCCGGCTCTCACATAGTGTCGGGCATCTCTGAACAGCGGCCTAGGTGTGATCCGACAATTTGCACCGCCCCTACCAACGTCTATGGTAGGGTTTCATCAGCTTGGGTATTTCCGGCCATGGGTACCGGAAACCTCGGGACTGTGGGTCTCCGAGGCGGTCATGGGGTTTGAAATACACCATGGGGTTAGAAATGCAGCATTGGGGGCGAAACGCATCAAGGGCGGTCATGGGGTTCGGAATGCACAATGGGGTTAGAAATACACCATGGGGTGAGAAATGCATCAAGGGGAGGGCATAAGAAGGGGTGTGTGTGATACTATACAGGTCGGCCAACGCAACTCGGGAGGCCCTTAAGGCTATGGCGGGCCAAGCCTCCCTCCCCGCGCCGTTGTGTGGGCCTTCTAGTCCTAGTGTGCATGCTACTACAGGCGAAGGAAAGGGAGAGCGAGGAGGTGTAGGGGGTTGAGGAGATATCAGTTTGTGTCGTGTGTGTGCACCTACTTCTTGCGCCCCGACCGTGCGTTCACCATGCGTTGCTTCTTAGCACTTTGCTTGGGAGTGGTGATGGGCCGCTTTATGCCCTTGGCGGGCACGGCTTTCTTTTTGGGGAGAACTTCCACCCCATAAGAAGAGGTAGAAGAGGAGGAAGATGAGGAAGAAGAGGAGCTATTAGCATCTTTGGAAGATGCACAACTCTCACTACCGCTAGACGAACCCTGATTTGTTGTAGACCCTATTTCCGCAAAGCTTGCATCTTCCTCTAGTTTCCATTCCCAATCCGAGCGGCCAAGAGAGGCTTCAAAGAAAGATGCACCATCATTGCCAACTGCCAGTGCAACCTTCAAAGTGATCTTGGGCTTCATCAACATGGGGATTTTTTTGGCGTGCTCCTTTTTTTCTCATCATCTTGGCTTATAACAACCCACTCCGTCAAATCAACGGTGTTTGGTGCCACGGTAGGATGGCAATGTGCCAAGTGAGTTTTGATGTTCAAAATCCACAGGGTGGCACTGCACCCAGGAATAGGACATTCACGGGGCATGTTTTCTTGTTGCGCATGGCCACTGCTTGCTTCAATGTGACTACACACGACATTGGCTGCTGATTTTCTTGCACACAATACTCGTGGTGCACGTGCCTGTACTGCGACCACAGAAACCGCAAGGTTCGGCCTCACCACACATCCTAGGCTCCATTACCAACTCTCCCTTTTGCAAGTGCACTGCCACATGATTGCGCATCCTTGCCAAACCAATGGCCACTCCACAAAACAAACAAAATTCTGTTGCTTCTGCAGGCCGCACACTAGTATGTGCCACACTATTGTACAGCTCTGCACGCAATTGGGGGTTTTGGGAAGGCAGACAGGGTGCCCACTGGAATGGCCCAACGACCATCGGCATCCATTTGGGCATCCTAAAAACCCCCATGCCCATTCCGAAACTCACATTCCGGACCAAACCGTCCCGTCCACCGCAACAAGGTCGTGTCACTAGTCATTGCAACAAAGGGCAAAAATTAACCTATCACGGGGATGGCATGTCTTGTCGCAAGCACTTCCTTGGTGGTACCATATACCAATGTACCGTCACAGGTGCACCATGAAAAATTAAATGTGCCCACGGAACACGTCTGTTGCGGCCCCATATGAAGGTCACCAATGCAAGAAAGATAGTCCCGATAGTGACCGCATCCTCATCAAAATTGCAACTGTCGGACTATGCAACATTGTTGAGATTCGTGGGGGTTTGTCCAAACCGGGAAGTTTGTGCCGTGCGCCGCAGCCGATCGGTTGAGGGCATGTTCAACATTGCCATTGAAATACTCATTGACAAGTTGTGTAATATGCACGTTGTTCCCGTTGGCGCATGGGACATCGGCTTGATTCCGGTCAAACCCATGGCAACACAGCCACGATTCCAGGGAACAAGCATCGACGGGATCGCTATCCTCTGTTCCTTTGGTGCCCGGAGCGACCCCTAGAAATTCATCTTCCTTGTCCAATACAAGTGGTGCACCACAAGGTTTCAAAAGGGTTGTGCCGTTGTGAAAAAGACGTTGTGCGCAGATGAGCCAATATGCGGGTGTTGCTCAAGGATGGCAGTGGCACGCGTTGTGCCCCTTTCCCAAACCATTTTGAGATCAACACTTTGCACACTACAATATGCAGTGTACTGAAGCGGAGTCAATCGAGTTGCATGGTACCACGGTGTGTAGCAGCCCGTGGTGCGTCACCATCTGTCCCGGGTGACAATGACTACCCACGGTCAAATAGCTCACTAGATTGGGCCCACGTCGTGTATATGTGGTGGAGCATATGGTATATGTCATGCCGTGTAAACTTATTACATGAGGCATACATTCAGAAGGGTATTCCGCTATGTACCTCACGATGCATGGGGACAATGAGCCAAATGGCACATACCGATGCCCGGTGAATGGCACCGGCCTCTAGCTGTTGGCGAAGGGCAAGCAAATCACTTTCACTTTGAATTTCAGGAACACCTGCATGCTCCATACAAAATCTATAAAGCACCGTGGATGCACCACCAGCCAATGATGGTACAATGTCCCCCACCTCACCCATGCCTTCTCGTTACCCCTGCGTTCTTGGGGGTCCCCGGAAAGGGGGACAAAATCAGAAGTGGCTACATAACCCATGCCTTCTCGGGGGCCCATATCCCCAAGCCAAGGGGCCTCAAATGTTGTGGATTATGAGTCCATATCCCCAACTCTAGGGGCCCCCAAAAATTGTGGATGTGCAGGCCCAAATGAATGTAACTAGAATTTTTTTCACAAATGGCGTGCTTGCGTCATAAAACACCCTTAAAACCCCCCGGACCATTTTTTTGGGGGGGTCCAAAACCCCCCATGCTATCGGATTTCTTAGAACCCCCCCCCCCCTTGCAAAGAAGGCAAAACCGGGGCCCTGTTCACCACCCCAGAAATATATGGAAGTTTGGATAAAAGATGAAATGTTGTAAGTCAGGTTTTATGGGGACACCTTTTTCCTTTGCAAGTGCACACGCCAAGGTTGCAAAACCCACAATCACCAGGTATGAGCAAGGCAACAAAACTTTAGCACATGATGCTAAGCCTGCTTAGGAACAACCCCCTCCTTCTCAATGGCCTCCACATGTGCTTGTGCCTTGGCCTTTGCTTTGTCCATTTCCCTTGATCTGCATGGTTGATGAATTCTTCTTGTCGCTAGAGTGTAAGCCTCACAGACGGTCCTCATCAAGGCTGCTCTTGGCCACCACGAAGATGTGCAGCGTGAGGCTGCAAGATGCAGGGCCCAAAGTGCAGAAGAGCGCCGCTTGTCCGGGGACAGCCTTGGAGGGATGACTAATGCATCCATAGAGTTCTGGGACTCTTTGACCATGGAGTTCAGCTTTGCCTCGCAGAACATACCACGGTTGCGATGCAAGATTCACGATCATGTCATGCCAGAAAAGCGCACATTGGATGCTCTTCCCAGTTGTCTCTTCCTTGAGAATCTGTCTTACGATGACTATGCTAAATATGTGGAGGAACAAAAGAGGAGGATGGAGAGAAACCCAAATACACACCTTGTTATCCGGGATATCCCCTTGCATGTGCAGTATGAAAATGTTCTTGTCATTCTGAGTGCTGATGAAGCAAGTAAATTCTTTGAGATCTCTGGGTCACCACAAGCACTGTACCCCCCCCCCCCGCCCCTTGTCGTTCCCCACCCAGGGAAGACGGTCCCCCACCACCCCCCGGGGGATGGTCACCAAGTGACGGTCCCCCACCCCCCCTGGGGGACCGCACTACCATTATACACGCACATTTGGAGGCACAGAAATTGCAGCATAAAACGAAAGAATTCAGCATAAGATACGTTCAAAGGGCTGCCAATGTACGGAGACCTACTCCTTGACCGGCTCAGTGTAAAATTTCTTGGTCCTGCTCCACTTCACCTTGAACTCTGGCACATGCTCTCCACTTTCCACTGGAATGCTTTGGGCAGCACTCTTGGGTGGTGGTTTTGCCTTCTTGGTAGGAGGCTTGGCAAGCGCAAGCAGATTTTTGGGAACCCATTTCCCTTCGGGAATGTCCCTTGTAAAAGACAACTTGTTCCCAAAACTGTGTCCCATACCCCATACACCACGGGCACTCTTCACCCACACAACCTCCGTGTCAGAATTCAGGTCACTATCATCATCCGTCACATTTGTCCCAGGGGGAAACATGGTTGTGCTATCAAGTTCCATTTCAGCGAAAGTAAGCAAAATGTCCCGCCATGAGTGCAAGGGATACAAGTGGCAGTGCCCCACAACACAGTCACCCACACAACAACACAATGAGCCGCAACGAAAAATTTTGGGTTGACCAAGTGACGGTCCCCCACCCCCCCTGGGGAACGACAAGGGGTGGGGAACGACAAGGGGCTTTGGGCTTTGGGCTTGTCTTCCCGATCCGAAGAGGGCCTTAGGGGCCCACGGAGTGCCTCGCTTTGGGGAAGTTAGGCTCAGGCGCACCGCACTCACCCTCGTACCAAGCGGCGCAAGAGCGGGGTATACACCTCCTAGTGCGGACGTGCTTGTGCTGGCAAGGTGCAAGGGCCACGGGGCACGGGGCATGCAAGGAACTGAAAGCGGGTCGAGTTTCTTTACTGGAAGCGTTCTTGAGTCGGTAGCGTGTGAACCACAGCCGCGTCCCATAGGAGCACGTGATGCCGGATGGCCAGAGTGTTCATGGGTTCAGGTAGCATTTTCGTACTCTTCATATTCCACCATGGAGTTCACTGGACTTACAAGTGCTTCGCATATGTCGCTCCCAGAGGCTGGATATGGGTCCGAAGAGGGTTATGTGGGTTCGGAGATATCAGGGGCAGTGTCGGGCGTTACGACCCCTGGGGCATCAAGGCTACAGGCTTCGCAGTCACAACAAAGATCAACCACTATGCAGCGGTTACACGAGAGACGGTTGCAGTAGGCTGTCTTGTCCTCAGGGACTTGAGGCCGGAGCCCCAGCCGGAGGAACTGCAGTAATACCCGTACCGGCAGGTCAAGGACCGGGTTGAAAAACGGTTCCCAACACTGTGGGTCGGTGTGCGCATGGAGCCAGTGATCGTCCACCACCACATGGCGGTGCTGGACGTTCATTGCAGCCTGAGTATCAATCTCTGCCTTGAGGGCGTCTGGGGTGGAGAGGGTGGTGCGGAGGTTGGGGGCTATGCGAGACAGGGGTTTGAGGGGTTGAGCAGGCAGACGCAAGGCACTGCGGGTGGTGCCGGTGACGACCACCTTGGCTAAGGTGACCGCCAGGCGCTCACGTCCCCGCTCCGCCACTGTCTCTCGCAGCACTCGGGAAAGCTCCTGTAGGCGAGTCTGGGATAGGGGGGGGGGGGTCAGGGCGCGCAGGCGTTTCATGACTGTGGCTGCCGAGGGGGGTCGGGGTACGACGGATGACGCATAGTGCCAAATAGCGCGGACATAATGGTCTGGGGGGGCAGGGTAAAGGGTGATCCAGGCCCACACCGCGTCTATCAGGCCCGAGAGCTGTGTGGCGCGGGCGGGTTCCACTAAGCGCCACTTGAAGCGCTTCCAGTGGAACGGTTGTGCGGCTGGATCATGCGTGTCGATTGTGGTGACCAATCCCATGTGGGTGCTGTGAGAGGGGAGGAGGGTGGAGTGGAGGGGGGGAACGTTTGGCGAGGTGAGGATGTGGTCAATGCCTGTGCACCGTTGCACCCCATCGACCACCGTCCAGTTGGTGAAGGTGCCCGGGGGGGTGTGCCAAGTGAAAATCTTGAAAAAGCGTCGCGCTACGCAGCGCGTAGTACAGCGGGGAGGTGTCCCCGAACGCCTCACAATTGAAATCTCCACCCATGATGGTGGCCTGGGGGCGCAGCAGGGTGATGAGTTGCTTAATCGCCTGTAGTATGCCCTTCTTCTCAGCGAAGGTGTAGTGGGGCCGGAGGTGCACGGTGACCAAGAGGAGAGCACCATACCGGGTGGTCTCAATCACCACTGCAAACCAGTCAGTGCAGTCCATGGCTACGTGGGGGGTGGAAGGCCCCTTAACCAAAGCCCAAGCCCAAAGTATCAGGAACCCCGTACCTGCCCCTTGCGTGCGGCTGATGACATAGCCATAACGCCTAGGGATG
This sequence comes from Eutreptiella sp. 'Long Island Sound 2002', assembly GCA_964036045.1. Taxonomy (NCBI): domain Eukaryota; phylum Euglenozoa; class Euglenophyceae; order Eutreptiales; family Eutreptiaceae; genus Eutreptiella; species Eutreptiella sp. 'Long Island Sound 2002'. The sequence continues at coordinate 56,373,975 of OZ038385.1, read as the reverse complement.
CTGTGGTGTAGGCTGCGATCCGACCAGGTCTCCTGATATAGGCCGTAGCCTATGTCCATTGACAGGAGGTGGTTCTCAAGGTCCTCGGTTTTGGTTTCTACACCACCGAGGTTGTTGCAATACAAGATGGTGGGGACAGGCGGTGGGGTGGGCGGGTCAAGGAACCAACGAGCAACTGGGGGCGACGGGGACCACTGCTGACGAGAAGCAGCTACGCTCACCGGTGGTGAGGGAGACCGGGATCGTGTTCGGGACCAGGACACCGGTCACATCGGCGGAGGACCGGTCCACTAGTTCCGTACGGCAGGTGGCACTGAGGGGTCGGGGAGAGGTGCAGAAGAACCCAGGGTAGTGGGAGTGTACAGAGGGGCCATGGACGACAGCCGCCGGGCGCTCTGGTCGCCCGCATAGGGGGCAGTGGGGGGTCATGACGAACACGACGGGGGGGGGAAGGTTGCAGTCCAGGAACCACTCATGTCCCCAGCGTGTGTAGCCGAGGATGCCGGTAGGCGCCGGCGGTAGCCGCCGCACCGCGTCCCAGAACCATAGCATGTCACCCATGGGGTTGAAGAAGGGGGGGGTCACGAGTGCAACATCGTGGTGGCGTAGCATGTGCTCGCGTGTGCCAGACAGCCAATGCATGGTGCTGGAGGCAACCATGTGCCACAAGGAGGTGGGGAATAGCAGAAGCGGTCGCCAGACCGATGGAGGAAGGTGCGCGCGCGCCTGAACACGGAGCTGGGCTTCGGGGGAGGGTGCGAGGGGGGGGGGGGGGCATAGGAGGGCTAGGCCACCCTGGGTGGAGCAGTGTGGGCACTGGGGGGGCTGGCAACGCGTGTGGAGTGCAAAGAGGGCGCCGCAGGCCCAGCAAGCCATCCACAGTCCTGTCTGTGACGGGCGCTCTGTCTGTTCCAGGGGGAGGAAGGGCACGAACGCGTGTATCTGGCTGGGGATGTGGTCAACTGCATGACGGAGGGTGTGGGTTTCAGCGATGGACTGAGCCACGCGGAGGAGAGGGGCGAAGGGGGTGACGGTGCGCGGGAGAATACGGGGGAGGTGCAGTCAGCGGCGCACGGTGCCATCGAAGGGGGCCGTGTCCGCGCCGCGGGCTCCACCTGGGGCTGGCGGGGGAGCAGGCAGTGGCCAAGGGGCGGGGAGCTGCGGCTGCCATTGGCTCGGCCGCGAGACCATCACCGCCGTGCTTGAGGGGTCCCACGGGGGGGGGCGTCCCCGGTGCGCGTCCTGGTGGTCCCCTTGGCGGGGGCGTTTGATGTCCTTCTTGGGCCTGTCCCTGGGAGCGGCCTGGGTAGGGGTGACGGCGGGCGCCGAGGCGTCACAGATGTCGCTGGTCCTCTCGATTGGAGAGCCATTACGCCGCGTGCTGGCTAGGGTGACTGACCACTGGGGTGGTACTGTGCTGGTGTCCAGGTACGTGCGGTCCGCACTGGAGGTGAAGAGGGAGGCCCACACGGACTCGTCCACCGTGGCGATGCCGACACGGCGGCGGATCATCTGGGGCGTCAGGGTGATGGGCGTGAGGAGGAGATGGGTGAGCTGCACACTGGCCGCCATCAGGTGCGTGTCCCCGATGGACTCTAGGTCCCGGAGCATGATGAGGTGCCGGCCTGGGGGATGGGGGCGGGACGCGTCTGCTGGGGTAGCGGTGGTGGTGGGAAGCTGGGCGTCTTGGAGGCCCGGGGTGACGAGGCGGGGCCCGGGCTGTTGCGGACTCGCTGGGGGGGGCTCGGTTGCCGGGCTGGCCGGAGTGGAGCCGCGGCGAAGCACCCAGTCGAAGGCCGCGTCCGAGGCCTTGCTTGTGAGCTCCTTCTTGAGGGTCTGCGTGACCTGCGTCACCCCCGCCTTGGTCTCTATGCCCCTGAACGTCTGTACCAGGGCCTGGCGGAACGTGTCCTCCGTAGAGACCACTAAGAGGCTCTGGGAGGCCCGGTCTGACACCGCGTCATGCATAGTCAACCTGCGGGCTACGTCCCCATACGGTAGGGCTTGGGAGCCAGGCTGTTCGATCAGCCGGACTATCTCTTCCGGGGACCTGGTCTTGAGGTCTTGCAGGTTGTTGTTCTCGTACCGCTCCTCCACGATCTCGACGTAGCGGGCCAGGTCTGCCCGCAACATAGGCTGGCGGTACGCGGGGCAGGTCAGCCACAGGGACTTGGCCACACCCACCAGTGCCGCCGTGGTTCGCACCCCGTTGATGTTGCCGTACGCCTTGGAGCCCAGCTGGTGTGCCCGCGCTAGCGTCAGCAGCGGTTGGGCATGTTCCTCGGCCTTGTTCTCGAGCACGGAGGCGAGGGAGTCCAGGCGTGTGAGGAAATCCGCGGAGTCCTCGGAAGATAGCGCCCGCAGTTGCAGGAGCCATGGGTCATCCGACGTGTCGTCGGCCGTTTCTTTGCGCCAGCGCTCCTTGGAGGCGTATAGCCGCATGAGGAGGCCCGGGTGGCACAGCTTGCCATCCCCATCGGGGCCATGAGCTCTCAGTTCCTTGACCCATTGGGCGGACGTGAGGACGCTATTGGTGGGCACGGGCGTTGGAGGGTCCGAGGGTAGGAAGTCGGGGCACGCCAGCGCGGACCCAGCCTGCTTGGCCGCCCAGCTGAGCAACCAGTATATCACCGGCAGGCGCATCACCGGGGGTTTCACGTCGTGCTCGCCGGACAGGACCATCAGGAACTCGTCCTGGCTGAGCGTGCGGAGGGCCTGGTCACCGTAGCGGGCGGTAAAGAGTGAGGCCTCGGAGTGGAGGTCGGTCATCTGGGCCGGCGTGGCCTGGGCGTGGAAGGCCACCAGTGCGTCGATGGCCATGCCGTAGGTCAGCCACGACGTTTGGCCTGCGTGGTTGCGCAGTGACTCCATGTCGAGGTGTGCCAGCGAGTCGGTGGCAGCCGCCCACATGAGGCACACAGACCCCAGGAAGGCGTCGTCTGCTGGGCACCCCGCGCAGAGAACCCCGGAGGGGTGGTGGTGGAGTGTGAGCGGCAGCTCGCGCGCAAGGGGGTTCCAGGCGACCCCTGTGCAAGGGAAGCTGTCCCTGGGGGTAATGGCCGCCACACGGACGGCTGGAGAAAGGGCGCGGAACGCGTCCGCTGAGACATCGGGGATAACGGCTGTAGCCGGTGGCATGGTGACTGCGAGCAAGAGGGATGGGGAGGGTGAGAGTTGTCGACTTGGTGTCCAGGCGTCGGTCCGCCGGATTCCCATGACGAGCCCGATGCGCACGGAGCTTCGCCCTGCGGGATGTGTGGGGGGTTGGGGTGGCCGTGGCTGGAGTGGTGCACTGGCGTTATGGTTCAAGGGTCTAGCGGAGCATTCCCATGGTAGGCTGACACAGAGCACTGGGGGGTGTCGGGCGCGTTTGACCTGTGATCCGGGTGCCCGTGTGTCTCAGAAGGCAGCCGCCCCGGAGGTAGAGCGCTTGGCGCTCGCCGCGAAGGAGCTGGTTCGAACCCTGGGACCGGTGGTCTCCCACCGATCCCTTCGAATACCGGATGGGGCCTCCCATCGACCTGTTCGAGTACAGGTGACGGTGCGCACTGCTGCAGGGGCGGGTGGCTCCCACGTGTTTTGTTTTTCTAGGGTGGGTGGTAAAATGAACGAGACCTCCACCCGAACCACCGGTATCGGTGGTGGCGCGAGTTGCTGAGGGGGGGGGTGGTTCCCACGTCGCCAACTAGAGAGCTCTACGTGCAGGGATCCCAGGAGCACCAACGCCCGGAATCGAACCCCCGCACTGGACGACCGAAGACCTACGCTCTCACTACTGGGCCGCGGGGGTCTCTTACGCGACTTAGGGGTGCCGCCGTCTATGAACCTTGTTCTGAGGGTGGGGCCGCGTGTTGTCAAGCGTGTTGCGCGTGTCGGGAGGCCTCATTTCATGTGTACGGGGCCAGGACACGGGGGAGGGGGCTGGGTGGGGAGCGGCACCGTCGGACCGCCGACTGACGTGCGCGGGAGGAGGAGATGGGACAGTAGCACCGCCGGACCGCCGACTGACGTGCACGGGAGGAGTAGATGGGACAGTGGCACCGCCGGACCGCCGACTGACGTGCAGGGTGGAAGGGGAAAGACAGCTGCACCGCCGGACCGCCGGCTGTCGTGCCTGAGAGTAGGGGAAGGTTGACCGGGTCATCGATCGGTTCGTTGGGAGGAAGGACAGGGGAGGGCAGGCCACCACGGCCTGTGCTTGCGTTTGTACACCCCTTCCCCGTGGGACGCCCCAAGGTTGACACGCCATCTCAGAGGCGACAGGGCACTGCCTAGCGGTGCAAGCTCCAGCTGACAGGGGAACGACAAGGGGGGGGTGGGGGGTACTCTGAAATGTTCTAAGCAGTACACTGCAAACTGTTCCGGAACGCCCCCCGGCTCTAGCTCCTATTCCGGACCGTTCCAAAACGGTCCATAGGAATTGCCCCCCCCCCCCCCTGCTCAGTGCCTAAACTGCAACAACATCTCTCCCAAAATCCAAAATGGCCTTACCATGTCAGCAAACCTTTACCCACTCATTAAAATGAAAATACACTCTTTTGCAAACGTGGCAAACCACCACAATACTCATTAAATTAGCAGCCAAAACATCTGTGTGGCAAGAGTAGTCTTGTCACCAATTCCATGGGTGTTGCAATAGGATAGGGTGCAATCAGAAGCAAATCCTTCATAGAGCTCTCGGCTGCTACCCAGGCTTGCTTGAGAATGCACTGTTCGCTTCAGCAGTGGTACTGCCTAGTGTGTCCACTCATTTCCAGCTGATCCCATTCTTCACTGTCCGGTCGTCCAGCTGGTGGTCCTCTACGTACAATTGCGGCGGAAATGGGGGATGGGGTGGGCAGTGAGAGACAATACTCACCACAGGGACAGGGACGTACTGCAGCTAGTTGACGGCGGAAAGCCCCTTCCCCCTTCAAAAGCCCCTCCCCCCTGGCCATCTACACCAATGACAGGTTATTACAGATCCCCCCTCCCAACGCAATCCCACAGACCGTTGCATCTTCCTACACCATGGGCTACTTTACCCCGCCCCACACCTCAAGCATACCACCTGACCTCTTCCTTTGCTGCTATGCCTGCGCTTCGCGTGGCTGTGATCCAAAAGTAGACGTGTGCTGAGCGCCGAGCTGGTAATCTTCTCCTCCCGTCGCTGCGCGTGTCATTTCAGCCAACTGCAGTACGTCCCCTGTCATGAGTCCCCCACAGCCTGCCCTGCCCCCCCTTCCACCACGTTCTACATCTTCAACAGCCACCTCCACCCCCAACCCTTGCACTGCACGGCAATTTGCTACCGCCCAGCCCCCAGCTCATGTAACCTATCTATCCCCATGCTCTACACCCATGCTTCACTTGGGCACAGCCCTGGTCGCTCCCATTCAAATGCTCCTGGGTTGGTGTTCCCTGCACACCAAAATTCAGGAGCTGCCAGCCTTCTTTTCCCCTGTCACCCTTAGCCCACTTGTCATACCCTTCAGCCCTCCCCTCCCCCCTTCCCACGTGCATGGCTAGCCACTGCAGTTGTGTTGCGTGCTCCAACCCTCCCCCTTTTCTTTCCGGGCCACACACCAGCGAATTCTGGTTCAGCCCCCCCCCTCTCAAGGTGTCAATGTCAAATTTAACACTGCACTGCAGGCTTCCCACAGCCCTCCCTCGTGCCTCCATGCCTCACGCCGCCCCCACCCCCCCCTTGGCAGCCCTGCGGGCCCTCCCGTTCCCCTCGTTAACCTCTTTGCAACTGATCCCATGAATTCCTTCTTCATATTTTCCCGCCCACCCTCGTCTTGGTCGTCTTGTTATTCTGGGTTTCATTCTTTACTCATGTCCCCACCCGCATGACAGCCCGCAAAATGCAGTTGCACATACTCTGTTCATACTTTCATCCAATAATCCCCTTCCAACAAGTTGTGAACACTCCAGAATCAGAAGCAATCTTTCTTAGTTCCCGATGAAAAAAAGATTGTATTGCGATGTTGATACTGCACATAATGCACGGAGCCAACGGACGCTTATTAGAGTACTACATCCACTCACTAGAAACTTGTGTGGCGTGCCTCCTGCAAGCATCGGTTGTGTATGCCTACCTTTGCGCAAGCACGGCCAAGGTCAGGTAAAACGATGGTTAGATGGTCTCAGACAAGTCTGCAAGCCACAGTACAAATGCCAAAGTTGGAGAGGCTTTCAAAATTTTTGCACATTGGGATGGGCTGCAGCTGAGGAATTACACAAAGTCCAATGTGGCATCATGCACAAAGCCTTTCAAATGAATGTGCCAAGGACACACAATGGTGGGCACAACAGTGGGTGGCACATTCTCACTTGCAGTGGTAGTGGTACAATAGGACATGCCCAAACCCCAAATCACAAAGATGTCATCTTGAATCCTTTACTGAAAAACTACGGCCAAGAAATCGGGTTAGACAAAGTCACCAGAAAAGAAGGTGTCATGCTGCAACAGGTGGCCTCTTGGCCACGTGTGAATGTCCTTAGAGTGTTGGCAGAAAATGGTCATTGCTGCACCCCCATGCTACCATGTCATAAGCCAATGTGGAGCCATGTGGAGCGATCGGGTCCACTAAAGGTGTGAGGTTGGTACATGGATGAGAACATGGGGATTGGATGAAACCAACTTGGAACGGGGTTTCTAGATGTAGTGCAACGTCGCTTCATTCCCCGCTACATTTTCGCATGAGTCATTTGAAGCGTCGACCTCCATCCCTGGAAAAATTGAATAAGTGCATATCGTTGCCTTAGCTACCGAAGTGTTTGCAAATCACACACGGAGACAAACGTGCCTCGTCGTACTGGATTCAACGCGCCCTACGTGCACCTTCATAGTAGCCCACCAAACGATGCCTGCGGAAATTTGCGAAGGATCTTGCAGAATTTTTGAATCCACAAATTTCTAGCTTTCCCTTGTCCGAATGTTACCCTGCCTCTTACAAGCAAACCGCAGGCCATAGCTTAGTGATCCAGGTGAGGGGCTGATTTGCGCTGAATCAATTTGTAACACGCTGAGTTGGTGTCCATTGTGATGGCATACAACGATTCATTACTTGACATATTTGTTCATGAAGCGTTTGTGAAAATCCGATCGCAGTACGTCATTGATAAACCTCTTTTTTGCCGCCGGTTCACTCCGTGATTGATTGCGGAACACGACGTCGTCATCCCACCTCCTCTTCACCTTGTAGTCCGCCTTTCCCATGCCGGCCATCAAGGGGTTTCCGGTGAGAATGTCCTCATTTCGTTGCTTCTCCGCTTCCTCGTTTGCTTGCCTTTCTTTTCTTTCCTCCTCCTCTCGCCTTTCTTTTTTGATGCGCTCCAACTCTTGCATAAGTTGCAGCGTATCATCATCCTCGTCACTATCATCATCGGTGGATGCTAAGTCCTCATCGGCATCCTCTTCGGGTCGTTTGCGCTTGCGGGCTTCCTCCTCCTTCTTCTTCTTGACATCATTCTTAATGTCATTGGGAGCCGAGGGTTTGCTAGATGACACGTCGTGCCGTTTCTTCAAGGACATGTGCCCCGGCATGTCCTTAGCAGACTTTTGAACGGATTTGAATCGCTCCGCATTCCCACCTTGATTGGATCCCCCGAGTGCGGCATTCCACGTTGGGCGATGAGCAGTGGTCATATTGCAAGAAAAAGTCTATAACAGCAAATTGTACAAGGTAACAGGTCGTATCGCAAAAACCAGGCCTTGCCAAGCAGTATTTGTAAATGTAGAGGAATTCGTATCCCAGGAAGGCATTGAAGGGGGGGACACATCCATAGCCAATGGTTGTGCTCTTTTGAATGAACGAATACACACGATCCATCTATTCTTAGAACCGGTGGGGCATGCCCAAATTCACTTGGTGGTCATTTTGGTGCAATGAAGAAGTCTGAACATCATGAATGTGAGTGTGAGTATGTGTGTGTGCATGTGTGTGTTTATGTGTGTGTGTGTGTGCGTGTGTGTGTGTGTGTGTGTGTGTGATGCCCAATCATTTTCGAAATCTCAAAGCGTTCGTGTGTGTTTGTGTGTACGACCCAGCTTTGGGAGGGGGGGGGAGGGGCACTCAACAGGCGGATGGAAAATGGTGGGGTGTTATGGAAAGGTGCTTGTGGAATATGTGCATGAGTGGCAAAAGACCTTTGAAGAAAAGGGCTCCGGCAACCTTCTAATTTGAGAAGTCGATGCAGTGCAACAGGGCGCACTCATATGCTACAAACATTCCAACACGGACCCGTGGGAAGTCCTATTTACACATTTTGTGGCAAGCCCCATCACACACTTGAACAGTCTCCCAAATCCTCTCAAAGCGTCAAACCCCGTATGTATCGAGTCTTCTATCTCTACAACAAGCACATTCGAGGTCTTATTTGTGTTGTTGCTTCGTGCCACGATCAGCGTTTGGAGTGATTTTATTGTTATTTTGAGAAACGCTGCAGGAATCAATCAACGAAAGATCATACCTTAGAACGAGAAGGAGAAAACACGCGGGAGATCATGCGGAGCACATCTGGTGTCCTTGGATTTTATCGCCAGATTGGAGGACACAACTACCGACATTGCATTGTTTTGTACGACGATATGTCTTCAGAAATGGCAAGGGACATCGTCAACCATACTGGCCACAGTGAAGGAAATTTGACATTTGAGGACAAACAGGATTTGGATACCAGGTAGCTCCTACTCTCCAAGCAACAGAGTGTTTGCTTCACACGTGCCCCCCCACCGTATGTTGTTTGAATTGAGAGCAAATTGCTGCCGACGTTTGCTGCCAGGAGGGGGGGGGGGGGGGGCATAACTTTTGAGATGGGTGGTCAAAATTTGTAGGGTAGATCCTGGGGGTGTAAGTTGCCCACCTAAAGAGTCCTTTGGGCGTGTGATTGCTGGCAACACAGATTCAACTAACCGCACACTTGCAAATGAAGATGAGGATCGTGTGGCAGATGAATCTGGCAACTGCACGCAACAGCCTGATATTGCTCTTGGAAATATGAAAACCACACCTGTTTATTGGTAATGTTCACAGCTAACAACTACTCTCTTCCACAGGCAGATGCATGGAGGGATGGGATCAGGCTGCAGAATTTTCGTGCAACTGGTCCCTGAATTGTGGGATCACATGGTTGAAGGCAAAACGTGCTTTTCATCTAAATGATGACTGTTACTGCACTCAAGTTGTGTGCAAAAGGCAGGTCTTCGTGCAGTGCCAGGTGCAGATTTTGGGGCGCAGTGCCTCAATGCAAGATGCCACGTTGCAAAAAGAGAAAGAAAAACAGCGAAAGCGGGTACACAATTATCCGATTTCTGAACGGTCTGAGCTTTAACTGGTGGTAACGATACAAGTGCACCCAGTCCAGACTTTGGATTGCAGTGCTGCTATTTTCCTTACCCCCTTTGCTGGCAAGTCCAGTGCATGTCAGTTCCTTTAACCTCTCTTTCCATCTCTTAAATAGGTTTACCTCCCTCCCCCTTCCCCATGGTATCAGGTATAAGGTATTGTGTGCCACCTGTGTCCATGACCAAGTCAGGATAATCACAGCATCAGACAGCTCTGAAGCTTGAATCTGAGTTCATCCTGGACACTTGTTGCTGTGGAGCTTTGCTGTGCTGACCAAGGCCTGTGCCAGCAAGAGAACTGCAAGAATGCTACCAACAGAATATTTCAGTCCTCTAATCCAATCTGTGCAGTTGGATGCGTGGTCTAATCTGATCCCTGCAGTTGGATGCGTGGTCTAATCTGATCCCTGCATTTGGATACGTGGTAACCCAACTGCCCATATGAGCAAAACATTGTCATTCCCTTTGGCAGAATGAAATATGGTACCATGCCGCCATGTGGTTTGATACCAAAGCCTGCAGGGTTCAAAGAAAATGAGAAGACTTCGATAACTGTAACGCAACACAGCCAGTATAGTCATAGCACACAATGCCCCTTGAGTGTCAGTGCAACCGAGCTAGCCACCCACCCAGGGATGGTGACCAGGTGCGAAGCCCCACACGACAGGGCCTGGGCCCCCGCCTGTGGCAGGGGTGCTAACGGTGTCGTGCATAAGCCCAGTCCGGTCCTGGGTGAAATGCAAACCCCCCCCCCAACCCCCCAACCCCCTCCTCGTCCCCCTAACGGCGCGGAGGCCAGTCCACAGGCACGCTCTGGGCTGACATGCCCCGACCAGCCGACAGCCCACCCGGGGGACCTACTCATGGTCCCAGGGCTCAATCTGCAGTGCCACCTGACCCCAGCTGGCTCACTGCTCCACCAGGCCGTTTTTGGGCTGCGACAAACAGGCCCTATCAGTTTTTTCACAGCACCAACCAGGGGCAGAGTGGGGATGGGAAATGGGGTGCCAACTGAGCGAGGCGGTCTGCCACAGCTTTGCCCCCCCCCCCCCCCCAGCCCCACCCTTGGCTCTGCTTTCGCAGAACAAGTGCCGCAGCCGCGTGTGCCTGCAGTAGTAGCTCTGGCACAGCCGGGATCGACTACATGAACAAAACAGACTGTGCTGCCGCTATGCTCCTCGTGTTCCCCGTGTCGCTGCCACAGGAGCCCCCAGCATCTTGAACTCCGCCACTTGCTGTCGATGCTTGTTGCCTGCAGGACGACCTTGCTGATCACGGGAACTGTCTGTGTCCCGTGTTACTCTGATTGCATCCGCGGTGCACCCGTGGGACACTCCATCAGCATCTCGCTCCCCATTCAAGGCCCCAGGCAGATCTTCCCCGAAAGTCCGTCCAGTAAATCCAAGCTCAGCTTCTCTAGCCCCTTCAAGTAGGTCCTCTGTCTTGGGGGATTGTTACCATGGCCCGGGTGGGGCGGGAAGCACCTCCAGGCAGTCCGAGAGACAAGGGATGTCCAAAGCATACAATGCTTGTTCCTCGCGGTTCTCACATGTATCCCGAAGCCCAAGTAGTTCCACGATGGGTGCATGCAGCATGCCAGACCCAAGGGGTCTGTCTGTGCATTCGGTGGCGTACAAGTCTAGCATCTTTTCGGACGGGGCCCGCAGTATCGCAACATGGGTGTCCGTGCAGTCAGAGGGCAAGTCCAGGGCACCAGGCACAGCGTCTTACCCGAGGTTTTTCGCCGTGGCCCCAAACAAATCCGATGGATCTTTCAATTCCAATGTCAAGCCACCAGGATTTCGTGGCATCGAGACCGCAGAGTTGGCGTTCATGCGGTCTAGGGCGTTCGCCCTCAGTAACAATCAGGTCTCGCCAGTGCCTCCAAGTCCTCCGCTGGGACAAACGTCAGTCCCCCGCACGAAAACGCCCTCTAACGAGCCGGCATTGAGTGCAGGTCCAGAAGACACCGCCAGCCATCTTGAGGGGAGCACCTTCCAGACTAGGACTATTGCAATCCGAATCAAGGAGTCGTGCCATTGGTGTGCAACAGTTGGCGTGCTGCTAATTTTGCAACTTATTTTCGACTCGATTGGCCATCAATTCCAGTATGTTCCACAGGCTTCAAACTGGTGTTGTGGTATGTTGCTGCTGTATTGTATGGCTTCGGTATTTGCCCTCCGTTTTGCCTCCAGCGTGAGGCCGTATGCACCCTACTTGCTGGCGTTTGGATCATCGTGTATGACGTGCCAAGTGTCATGGCATTGGCACAGTCATGTCGCACAGGTCAAGGACAGTCTCTTGCAGCAGCCTGCCCTCCTCAATGTCAGCAGTATCCGCAGTATCAACAACAGTACAGCTGCATCCTTTCACAGCAATGCCATTCCGTCATCACTGTATGCCTCTCTGTACGAATCGATTTTTGTGCCTCCGCTCTCGATTTTCTGGTCACTGCCACGTTTTTGGTCGTCCTGTTCCTGCACTGTGTGCAGTCTAGCTTCCTGTGCCGTCTTGGAAGCAGAATCGCTGCCACAGTCTGCGTGTTACAGTGTACAGTACTGGTCTGCTAGCCCCTTACGTCTCCACATTTGCATGCCTCATGGGTTTGTCGCATAGGCGCAACAGGGATTTGGACAGTCCATCTCATCCGCTCTGCCTACGTCTGGGAGTCGGAGGCTAAAGACCAGGCCGCATACATAGACGACCTTCTCCATTTGTTAGCAGAGGGTCGCAAGACCATACCAGAGGTTCGCAAGGCCCTCAAGGATGGGCAAAGTGCTGACAGCGTCCTGCACCACATGCTGAAAAACACAATGGCGGATGCTCCTGGGTGCATCGACTTGTATTGTCACCCCCGCCCGCATGGGGAAGATGTCGATCTCCTTTCAAAAGCCTCCGGCGCCTCTTCAGAGGGATGTGGTGGTGCAAATTGCGCGAAGCGATGCTGGGGATGGTCGCCGGACAATACGCATCAGAGCCGGTTTGCGGAAGACTTCGTGCGAGGCAGAGACGTCGAATTTGAATGCCCCCTTCATGTGGTGTTGCTGGATCCCATGGCGTGCAACGTTATCCTGGTCAACGCAGTGACCAATGCAGCACGGCATGGTTGTCGGACCAATCCTGAGGTGCAGCTGACAATGCGAGTTTCAAAGCAGTCCCACAACGCCCAAGTCAAGTCGGCCGACGACGCCGCCACCCACCCTGGGCGCCCCCCGGGGTCAGCGGTGCAGCCTGTGAGGGGCAGACGCACCACTGCCTCACCAGGTGTGCCTCGAGTGCGCGCGTCGACCGTCTATGGTGAGACCCACCAGTTCCCAGAAAGCCGGGGCCTGTCGGCGGGATTGGTGTTTCTGAGCGTCCGCTCGCCTGCCCGTGGTGGACCTTGCTTGGTCCGGGCACCTCGCTTCTTCGCGCCATGCATGGTGCTCTCGGCCCCCCCTCACCTGGGGCCCATTCCATCAAAGGTGAGACCCGCCAGTTCCCAGAAAGCCGGGGCCTGTCGGCGGGACTGGTGTTTCTGAGCGTCCGCTCGCCTGCCCGTGGTGGACCTAGCTTGGTCCGGGCACCTCTCTCCTTCGCGCCATGCATGGTGCCACAGCCCTCCTCACCTGGGGCTCGTCTCATCGGAGTGTGTGGGTGTGTACCGGCTGGACGTTCTGCCGATGGACGTCCTCGGACGGACCAGCGGACGATGGATCCAGCATACCATGACATGACATGACATGAGTGTCAGTGCAACATACTGCAACACATGACATGCACAGCTCATAGCAGGGTGCCTTTAGCACAGTGTGTGCGCAGTACAAATAAATAGTTGACCGTCAAGATTTCCCCTGCACCTACATCACTAGTGATGCCATTCCATGAGCAGGAGTAGTTGAGGTTCGCTGAAGCTCCTTGAGTGTTGGGTGGGGGAAAAAATTAGCTGGACTACTTATTGACAAAGTGTGCAATAAGGTTAACCTAATTTCTGTTGCAGTAGGCCAGAATGCAACTGATGGCGACAGACCCCATGTTGGGGTCCTCAAGCAAACAATGGCTGCATCAACCTAGCCTTACCAAATTCCCTAGAGTGGGGAGGCAACCACAGAGCAAGGCGGCATACAACTGGGATGTGATTTTTGCCATATCGGTGTCCCCTGATCTAGGATCCACAAGCACAGGTTATGAAGCCCATTTTGCCAAGGGTCCTTTGGTGTGACATTGTGGTGGCAAACAATGAATTCATAATCTTGTCTCAGGCTTCCTAGAGCTAGAGTCCAAAGGCAAACAATGCATGTGGAACCTTCGCTGAATTGAGTTCGTGCAGTGTCATTTGTACACAAGAGGGGGCTATACATCATTTGTAGACAAGAGGGGGCTATCTATTGTTTGTGTACGAGAGGAGCCTATATATGGTTTGTACATGGGATGGTGCTATGTGCCATTTGTACACAAAGGGGGGGCTGCTATGTATCGTTTGTTCACAAGAGGTTGCTACTGCACAGGGTGTTGTTGCAATCGCAATTTGGCATTTTCCCTAGAGACCTACACCAAAAGTAATATCAGTAATTTCAATTTTTCATTAATGAATGAATGAATGAAGGGGGTTTGATATTACTTCTCTAGAAACCAACAAGTTCACCCCATTTTGGGTTGTTTGCAATTTTTTTTCATGCATGAATGAAGAGGGTTTAATATTAATTCTCCAGAAACCAAGGCTGTTTGCAATTGTTTTTTTCATGCGCATACCATGGCCACTAGGGGTTTCTAATTGAAGAATTGTTGCACATCAGGATGGTACAGGGGTTGCATTGCCTATGAGTTGGGTATGTAGGACCCCCCCCCCCCCCCTATCGGGGCTCACCACCAACCCCAGTCCACACCACCCTTTCCCCTTGTGTAACTATTGTTTTGCCTTACAATGTGATGCTTACACGTTTGAGTGGCGCCAAGAGTTTGCGTGACCCTCAGATCTCACAACTCCTTGGCGAATGGGTGGCTTCATTCCCCTTGGCCAATGCCCGATGGGCCCAGGCCACCGAGGTTGCCCAACTCCCCCTCATTTGCAACAAGCAAATAGAGGCAGTGAGCCAATATGCCTCCTCCCTGTTTCTAGCGCCTGATATTATCGGCCTCCTTATAGACTTGAATGTCCCCAAGGGCGGCTTTCGGCACGTGTCAGAGTTCATGAGCCTCTGGAGGGACACCTGCACGCCACAACCAGCCACCCATTCACCCAATCTTTCCCCACTTGGCAACAATTTTTGGACACTTGGAAGGAGATGACCAAGCCCCTTAAGTTACACCCTAGGTCGCCACGCCGGGTCATCATGCCAAATCACCATGCCACGTCGCCAATGTAGGTTGCCACTCCAAAACACCATTCCAAGTCATAATACCAAATTGCCACACCTAGGTGGGGGAACAAGTAAATGTCGGGGGAGGGGGGGCTAGGTACACGCTAGAACGGCCAATTTGTGTTCTAGCCTAGCCAAGCTAGGATGGCTAGAACAAAAAGGTTGAGCCTTACCCCCACCTGGGGGGTTTGGGGGTCAGGCGTACCACGGTGAAACATGGACTTCAGGAACTGTACTAGAGGTCCGAATTCTAGTTTTTCAGTTTTTGGATCCTTTGACCCAAAATACATGTCTAAAAAGATTCTTTCTAGTTTCGTTCTAGTATTGTTCTAGTGACCGCCGGTGGCCCTAGCTAGAACAGTATGAGAACATTTAGCCTAGAATGACACTAGAACGAAAACATCCAACGTGCCTAGAAAATGTTTCGCTCGCCTAGGGATTAGGGTTAAAGGCACATGCACACACATACACCCACGTAGACACACACACATACACAGATGCACAAACACACACACACACACACACCAACATAGGCAAATGCGTGTTTGCACCCCCCCCCCCCCCCACACACACACACCACAACAGGGTCTAATGCTTTGGTACACATGTCGCCACACACATTCACTGGGCAATTGGCAATTGGCACACACACACACACACACACACACACACACACATGCACACGCGCGCATGTCTCACTGCCCATCATTTGGACAAGTGCCACATCCACACAATAGACACATACCACACAGCACACAGGACACCCCAACACACACACACGATGAACGCAGACGAACACGCGTTATCAAGCGGAGCACAGCACTGGACGTTAACGAATCTCGTCAGGCCGAAAAACAGTAGAAGAGGGAATGAAAGAAACACACACACACACACACACACAAACACACGTTTCAGAGTTCTAGTAACCGCCCCCCCCCACCCCACCATTGTGTGTTTCCCCTTCATGGGTGAGTAGTTGTGTGTGGGTATGTGGGTCAATATGTGGGTGCGGAAGTGCATACATATGTCAAAGACAGCCAGACATGGCCACACAACCACACATAGCCACAAGCCACAAACCGCCACACAGAGCCACACACAGCCACACAGAGCCACACACAGCCACCCACAGCCACATGGAGCCACACAAAGCCACACACTACCACAAACAACACAGCACGGCATAGCATATCACCTCCAATGGCTGGATGTATATGTGCGTGCACACACACACACACACATTCACCATATCACACCATGGACCAGCACAACACAACACAACGCTTCATACAGTGCTATGCCGTGCTTTGTTGTGTTGTGTCATGATGTTGCTTGGTTTTGTTTTGGTAACCGAGATTCGTTCTAGTAGTGTTCTAGCTAGTGAAGCCCCTTTTTCAACACCCCCCCTTTGGCAAGGGCTTTTTGGGCAGCCTACCAAAAAAGGCCCTTTCCAAGGGGGGTCGCCACTACAGGTTGCCACTCTAGGTCGCCACTCTAGGTTGCCACTCTAGGTCACCACTCTGGTTCACCATTCCAGTTCGCCACTCCGGGTCACCGAGCTAGGTCGCAACTCCAGGTCGCCACTCCAAGTTGCCACTCTAGGTCGCCACTCCAAGTTGCCACTCTAGGTTGCAACTCCAAGTCGCCACCTCAGGTCACGGCTCTATGTCGCCACTTCGGGTCGCCACTCCACACTCCAAATTGCCACTCCAAGTCACAACTCCAAATCGCCACTCCACTGCGCCACTCCACGTTGCCAACCTAGGTCGCCAATCCACGTCGCCACTCCAGGTTGCCAATCTAGGTCACAACTCCAAGTCACTTGTGCAAATCGTCACTTCAAGTTGCCACTCTAGGCCGCCACTCCGGGTCGCCACTCCACATCGCCTCTCTAGCTCACTAGTCCAAGTCGCCACTCAAGGTCGCGACTCCGGGTCGCCACTCCAGATCGCCACTCCAAGTCGCCACCCTAGGTCGCCACTATAGGTCGCCACCCGTAGTCACCACCACACGTCGCCACGGCACGGCGCCACTCCAAGTGCACGTCGCGAATCTAGGTCGCCATTGCACGTTGCCACCCTAGGTCACCACTCCAAGTCACCACTCCGGTTCGCAACTCCAGTTCGCCACTCTAGGTCGCCGGGCTAGGTCGCAACTCGAGGTTGCCAGTCCAAGTCACCACTCTAAGTCGCCACTCCAAGTCACCACTCTAGGTTGCCACTCTAGGTCGCCATCCAAGTCACCACTCTAGGTTGCCACTCCGGGTCGCAACTCCGGGTCGCAACTCTGGTTCTCCCTCCAAGTAGCCACCCTGGGTCGCCACTCTAGGTCGCCGTCCCCGGTCACCACCACAGGTCGCCACTGTGGGACCCCACTCCAAGTGCATGTCGCCACTCCAGACCACCACCGCAAGTCGCCACCCTAGGTCGCCACCCCAACGTTGTACCAATATTAACTTTGCATTGTATTGCATACTGACTCGTGCACGACTAATAACTCACTCGTGCACACCTTTTCTTTTCAGTCCCGCTATTTATCATCTTCGCTGCACTTGCTCCCGCACGTGCTCCTTCTTTTTACGGCGCTTCCTCCGGAAAAGTTCTGGCCAAAAGTGAAGGATATTGGTGGAATAGGGGGGTAGGGTCCCTGGGACGCAAAAAAGGCTGAAAATGTGCTCAGCGTGCGCACGGCACTCCCAGGAATAGTGCACCCCAAGCTATACTCTACTTCCTACCTGTTTTTCGGTCTCGTGTGTGAGCCTTCAAACCATAGGGCTATACCCGCAATTGTACATCAATGTCTCCAACTGATGTGTCCCGCTGTCACTGCACGTACTAGCTGGCACACAGGAAACAAGGACATGGGTGCATGCCCCACGTACACCACCCATTTACACTGGCCATATCATGGGGTCTCGTACCTCCTCACAGTTTTCAAGCTGCCTTGGTGTGGTACAGTACCCACGGGCATCTCCCTGACTGTCCAGTTATCACTCGAAGGTTTTACTACCTATTTTCAAACAGCCTTCTGCTATGACAATTATGCGCACAATTATGGTGGTCCTGTGGTACTGAATGTCGGTGTCTCGACAGGACAGCTTCAGCTAAGAGTTAAGAAGCTATCCTCTCTAGCAGTTCAGCATACATTCAGTGACAGCTCCAAGGTCAGAAATTCAGGTGTGTGAAGATCACTCCTCAGAAAACGGAACCATGTATCACTCCTAAAAGATAGTCAAACATGTTCAGGTAAAGCCCAGGGAACAAAAGGGCTGTTTTCAACGCCTACAGCTCAAATTGTCACCAAGCGATTGAACCTTTCAAGCAACCCAGCATCACAGGGGAACAGATATGCACAGAACGCGAGGTAAGAAGCACAAATCAATGCTCCTGCCAATCAATCAAAAGTGAAAATGCAATGCTGTCAAGCACTGTAATGCTGCTCAGCACACTCCCCAGCCGAGACTGGTGGCTGTGGTGCAAGATGGGGCACCCAAAAAATATATAAGGAGCCCTCAGAGGCTGTCGTACTGAAGCGGAATGCTTGCTATACCCGACCATCCCTTGCTGCTGTCAAGTCAATGCACTTTGCTTGTGGCATGATGCATTCTTCTGTTTGCACTCGTGCTGCTGTCCACACCTGCTGCACTGCCCGCTCATGCTGTTCTGCTCACTCCTGCTGACCCGACTGCTTATGCTGTTGCACTCACATACATTGCTGTTGCCTCTCCGAATGCCACGTGGCGCAGTCCAACAAAATTTCCTTGCAGATATTAGATGGGTGGGCCTACAATATGCATAAGTCATCCACAAAGTGGATGCTCACAATTGTACAAGCCGAGAGTTTCTTACTGGAATACAAACACAATGATCTACTTGTCCACTGTGCACCTGATTTGAGCTACGTCTGGGGCTCAACCAAAGCATACGATGAGATCTGTTTTGGGATAACTCTCTTCAGATTCTATACAAGAAAAAGTGATTGTCAGTCAGAACCCAAACCTGATGTAGGGAACACGTTCAATGCTCATACCTACTTCAGGCCACACTATTGTGTGGAACATATCTTAAAACGTCAATCAGCTTGCTCCCGCCTCCCGAAACACAATCTCATCTGGTGCCCAGTGTAGCCACAGACATCAACCACCCAACCAGTGCAAACGATAATATTTTTGTTGGATGAATGGCTTGGATCGACGGCTTGCAGACCTTGACGAAGTTGGCCAGTTGAATATATTTGCCGTCCTCATTCTGAATTGCGTGTAGGTTTAGAAGTGGAGACAAGACCTGAGTGGACTTGTCACACTTCATGGACTGTGATCACTTCAAAGCTGAAAACCTGAGAATCTTCTTGGAACTGGCACACGCCCATTAGTGGATAGACAAAGACAAGGACAAGATCATCCTTGGATGCAAAGGATCTTGATTGGATGTCTTGCAAGAAATTGTGCAGACTTGCAAGACAACCAGCCGGAAGCCCTGCTCTGGTAACCCGATGGTATGAAAGACAGGGCTACAAGGGCACAACTATTTTGGTCTATTCAGTAGGTGTGCTGTGTGTGGTGGTGCATAAGTGAGGCGGTTCACAACTGTGCCTTTCTGGGTAGAAGAAAATGAGTGGTACTGTTTGCAGCCTGGGTGCATCAAGCCGTTCAGGACTGAAAAGCACAGCGAGGTCTAGAGGTATGACACATTCCTGGACACACGTGCACAAACGAGACGTCTCAAAAGAGATGTATTACCTTGAAGAGACGTGCGCACATGACACGAGCATTGAAAATCCGCGTTCCTTGCCTCCATTCGGCATGGACGATGGCCAGGGAAGTATTGGGAAATGGGAGGAAGATGGTGCAAGGGGTGAGTACGTTAAAATCAGGAGGTTGGGTTCAGATGCTGGGCCTTGTTGCATTATGGATGCCATGGGCCTTTCTGAAACAAAACTCTGCAAGATGGCTTTTGCTGGAAAGATGATATTTTACTTCCGAGGAGGAGCTTGGGAGGAGAAAAGAGAGGATGGGTGTGTGGTGCAGGGTCTTGGGTGGCACGGGGAGGGGGATTGGATCTTTTCTGGCCCTTGTAGGAGCACCTGCATTGGGTGTTCAACATGGTGCCACTGTGTGCAGCTCTGGACAATGAGCAACTTGCACCCAAGGCTTAGACTTGTTCAGTCCTCAGTGACTAATTGTCCCATATGGGGACACACTGTCTGTCAACCCTCTCACCCCCTGCTGCATCCCTGATGGAATGCCCGAGTCACACGGGACGTAACCTTGCCTCAATAGTGCCATCTCGTGCACCATGTTTGATACCCGTCCGTGGGAGAGCAACAACAGAGACACCATGGCCATCCCTGTCCCCAGAAGGATCGCAGTCATTGAGAACACGTGTCGAGGTTTGGGCAGCACAGGCAGCATGTCAGCCTCAGACCGTGCCGAAGGAACCGAGCGAGGCTGGATAACACGGAACCCTTCAGCGTACTTCGAGGTGTCCTGCAACAGCATGCAGTGGATGCGGGGACAGAGGTAGGGTTAGGGTTAGGGTCACCCAGCTGGTGGAACCAGTCTTGGTTTTATAATCCTTTTTAGTGTCTAGGCTGGACCTACTAGGTTTAGCATCAGCAGCAAGCAAGCAGCAAGCAAGCAAGCAAGCAGCAAGCAGCAGCACGCGCGAAATGGGGAAAAATCAGACCTCCGTCGTGGTGCTTCAGATTCGGCTGAAATTTTGGTGGATGATACCTATGGGTGTGAAGTACAATCACACAAAGTTTGAGCAAGATACTCAACGGTGGCAACCGGCAACGGGATTTGCAAGTGGCGGACCTCAGTTTCAAAAACCGCAGTTTAGGGCCAAAAACAGCCATTTTTGGGCCAAAAAAGCCCTGGAACACATTCAAAACGGCCAAACGAAGGGAAACGGTGGGTACACTGCACGTGCGGCTTCACTTCCCCGTGTCAACGAGCTCTTTGCGGCCCTCTAACTCCATGATATGTCCCGGAAACGGCCCAAAAAGGCCCCCAGAAGCTCCAAATGCCGACAGCCACAAACCAAGAATAGGCCATATCTTTGGCTACATGGCTCAAAATGCGATTCCAAGGGCACCTACCCCACCCGCAACCTCCCACTTTTTGTGGTTTCCACCCCTCAAAATTGCCCAAACGGACGCCTAGACCCCAATACCTAGGCCCACTAGGCTGCAGCAAGCTGCAAGCTCAAGCCCAAACAGGTGGGTGCCCAAATGGGTCAACAGGGTCCAGTAGGGGCAAAAAGATGACTTTTCTCGAACATGATCCTCGACAATGTGCGACGCTAAAACAAGTGTTTTTGGACCGTTTTGAGCTTGTGGTGGCCCATTTTGGTCCTCTGAAAATCCCAAAATGCCTTGAAAATGGGCTGTTTTGGGACCAAAAAAGGGTCAAAAATGGGTCAAAAACGCATTTTTCCAAACCTCATCCTAGACCATTTGGGGTGCACAAACAGGTGAAATGAGCCCATTATGAGCCCATTTTGGGGCATTTTGGCCCCTCAAAAGTCCAAAAAGCCTTGAAAGTGGGCCTCGTGGTGATAGGGTTCACTTGCAAGCTAATTTCACTTTGTCAAGAGCCATCAATGCGTGAATCATTCTTGATGTCCCTCACCAGTCATAGCTCATGTTCCCTCCCCCACCAGCTCGGTCCCAATATTCAGTCTTGATTAGGTGTAGGATTAGGAGTAGGCTAAGGGTTGGGGATGGGCGTTAGAGTCAAGGTTGGGTTTAAGGGTAGTGTTGGGGTGCAAATTGGACAAATATTTCCTTAGGGCACCTTTGGTGTTCATGGAGCGTCGGGCGCCTCTGGCGCCCATGGACGCCTAAGGGCGACACCTTTGGCAACTAACTGTTGGCCGGAAGCCCCTAGGGGGGGGGGGGGGGGGCGGGTAGTTGGCATCCTAGGAGCTGCAGAGTCGCCCCCCCCGGGATGCACTCCATAATCTGAACTGAATGCATCTTTATCCTGCAGAAGGGGGGATGGGGGGGATGGGGGGGGGGGGGCGAAGGTGAAGAAAGCTGGGTGCTGGGGTGTGTGAAAGCCAAAGGCAAACCCCAGCCAGAACATCCGGTGTCAAAACCAATGCCATTTGACAGAGAAAGCTGAGCCCCAATTTACATTGGGATTACCAACATACTGGGGGAGGGGGGGCATAATGTCATAATGTGGTCAGGCATGCCGCCGGGCATTTGGGCTCCTGCCGCGCCTGCCGCACGACCTTCATCAGCCCAATTCAGAATTGCTGCCAATCCGGGTTCACAACACCTCTGATCACCAAGCGTTCCCTGCCAAACAGTACCGCTGCCCTGCTCCAACCTGCAGTGGGTCAGGGCATTGTTCTCAGTCATTCCCAACCCCTGGTTCAGGCCGTCCCGCCGTGGTGACCTGGATATTGCTCCGCGGCGCTCGTTCCTCAGGTGCCATTACAGTGGACCTCTAGGGTCACGGTGTTTATCCTTGTGAACTTTCTCCTCTGGGGGCTTTCTACCACGCACCTTGCACATGGCTGGCCCCATGCGGTGTAACATTTGACCCGGGTCGCTGGGTCAGATACCCAAATTTTGAATAAGGCTATAGTACGTAGTAGGAAGCGCCAATGTCCCCTCACACCCCTCCGGGAAAATAGGTGAATGAAAGCTGAAAAATCAGTGACAATTGGAACATTGAGTGCATTTTCCTCCATTTTCCTGCATTTTTCTCACGGTGCATCATATTTTTTCCTGCCCCCCACCCCCCCACCACCACCACCCGCACCAAATTAAGTCCCCATTCCTCCGCATTTTCCTCCCATTTCCCCACAATTTCCCTGATGGAAACATGGGAAATGCAAAGGTATCCACAGTTGTTCGGCAGACCGGGCACGCAGGAGCCCTGTACACACATCACATCCTGGGAGTGAGGGCTACCTTCTTGACAGATCCAGCATCCACATGAAATGTGTAGCGTGCATGCGCTGTGTTGGCCTTCACAACAAAGTAGTAGGTCCCAATCCGAGCGGGCTTGTTGAAGGCCAGTGCCCCCGCGAGCCCCTTCTGTGTTGGAGCTTGTACCGGAAACGAACAAACGTCCGTCAGCACCGGAGAATAGAACATCGCCACGGTCCCCGTTGGTGCCTTCAGTGTGACTGTCAGTGGTGCGTCGGTGGTGTGCACGAAGCGGAACAAGTGCACAGTGCCCGAGTTCTGCGGGTCATACTGCGGGATGTGGGACGTGTACTCCTGGCCGGGCTTCAGGCTGACTACGGGCTGCAAGGGGGCCAGGCTCAGGGTGTACGCACAGGCCTTGCCGCCGCACCGTACCGCACTGAACAACGGCTGGCGGGCGCGGGACACTGCGAGCTCCCCGTACGTGCTGTGCGCGTAGCCGTCCCCCGGCCCATCTGTCGCAGGGCATGTGCCCAAGTTCCCACATCCCATGCTGGTCCGTACGGCACACGTGCCAGCGAACGTCGCTTCACTGTACAGCATCGGCCCCGCGTCCAGCATCGGCCGGGGCTGAGGGCGCTCTCCGTGGTACCGACTCGCCCTTTGCCGCTCGCGTCGCTCCTGCGCTTCCTCACGCCGCTCCTCCTCTTCCTCCCTGCGCTCTTGCCGTCGCTCTTGCTTCTCCTTACGCCGCTCCGGCTCTTCCTCACGCCGCTCTTCCTCACGCCGCTCTTCCTCACGCCGCTGTTCCTCCCGCTTGCGCCGCTCCCTCTGTTGCTCTTCCTCCGTCTCGAGCCGCTCCTCTTTCTCCCGGTGCCACTTGCGCCGGCCCTCCTCTCGTTCCTCTGCCTCCTGCCGACGCTCCTGTGCGTCGTTCCCTCCGCCGTCGGCGGACCCCCACCGACGTCCTCCCTCTTGCTCTTCCTGCTCTTCATGCTCTCCATATTCTCTGTGTCGTCGCTGGTGGTCTTGGTGGCGCCCATACCGTCGGCGCTCTTGATCCCGGTGCCGCTTGCGGTACTCCTCACCTGCATCCCCGTACTGGCCCTGTTGCTCCTGCGCAAGTTGTTCACCTTGTTCACCTCCTACTTGACCCTGAGATCCTCTTCGGGAGTCCTCATTTTCATTCCGATACCGATCCTGCTCGTTGTCATATCGGTTTTGCTGGTCTTGCTCACCTCGTTCTTGATCATAATATCTCCTTCGATACGCCTCGTTCTCATCTCCGTACTGATCTTGCTCGTTCTGATATTCATTCTGTTCATTCCGATACCGATTTCGGTACTGATCTTGCTCATTCGCATATCTGCTCTGCTCTTGACGCTCCCGCTCTTGTACCCCCCCTTCTTGCCCTTGGGATCTCCTCTGTTCCTCCTGCTCGCCCTGCTCTCGACGACCAGAGTGCCTCCTACGGTACCCCTCGTTTTCCTGTCGATACCGATCCTGCTCGGTCCGAAATCCGTTCTGCTGGTCCTGCTCACGCTGCCGCTGCTGCTCGCCTCCCTCTTGGCCCCGGAACCCCTCACGGTATTCTGCGTTCTCATCCAGCCCCTGTTGAGCCCGACCATCTTCTTTCCGTTGCAAAGCAAATGGCTTGAATAAAAGTTCACGGCCCAAAGAGGTCCGGCGTCGAACAAAGTCTTCCTGGTCTCCTGCGAACCTCTCTCCGTGTGGCTCATAGAGTCCTGCCTGAGATCCTGAGTGGTCCTTGTTTACATGCCACACCCGCTGGATGCGCTCCTCCGCTTGGTGTCGGCCCTTCCGTTCATAATAGCGTCCATGGTCAGCTCTCCAGCCAGAGGTGCTTCCCCTGCGGTAGTCCTGCTGATCTCTTCGGTCGCTGTTGTTGCGGTCCCGATCTTCTTCGGTCTGAGCTGCGAATCTTTGCAGCACTCCATTTTGTTGATAGCCAGTGTATTTGTGCCGATAATACTCCCCAATGTCGTTCTCATCTTGGCCATGCTTCCCACATCGTTCATGTGTTCGACATCCCCCATGCTTATATCGGTCCTCCTCATTCTGCTCCCCATACTGCCCATACTGATCCTCCTCGTTCTCTTCTCCATGGCGTTCATGTCTATACTGATTGTTCTCGTTTTGCTCCCCGTAGTCGTATTCTCTGTGATGTTGCCTACCGTACTCCTCCTCCTCATTCTGCTCTCCGTATCCCTGCTCTCCACGGCGTCCACCACGCTTATATCGGTCCTCCTCATTCTGCTCCCCGTTTCTGTATTGATCCTCCTCGTTCTGTTCTCCATGGCGTTCATGTCTATACTGATTGTTCTCGTTTTGCTCCCCGTAGTCGTATTCTCTGTGATGTTGCCTACCGTACTCCTCCTCATTCTGCTCTCCGTATTCCTGCTCTCCACGGCGTCCACCACGCTTATATCGGTCCTCCTCATTCTGCTCCCCATTTCTGTATTGATCCTCCTCGTTCTGTTCTCCATGGCGTTCATGTCTATATTGATTGTTCTCGTTTTGCTCCCCGTAGTCGTATTCTCTGCGATGTCGTCTACCGTACTCCTCCTCCTCATTCTGCTCTCCGTATTCCTGCTCACCGCGGCTTCCTCCATTCTTATGTTGCTCCTCCTCATTTTGCTCTCCGTATCCATACTTTCGTCCTTCTTCTTGCTGCTCACCTCCTTCTTGTCCACGATATCGCTTGCGATATTCTTCATTCTCTTCCAAGCCCTGCTCAACCTGATCTCCGCGACGACGCCCCCTGCGTCCGTGACTGTAGCGTTCGTGTTCCTGCTCGTCTTGCTCACCATAGCCTCTGTCGCCTCTTCGGTACTGATCGTTCTCGTCAAAACCCTCTTGAACTTGGTCTTCTTCTTCACGCTGTTCCCCACGGGCCCCACGATCTTGCTCACCGGAATATCCATAGTCTCCCGTTGGATACCCTCCTCTGTCTGGCTGATACTCACGTTGATGTTCGTGCCACTGAAAGCCTGCCACAAGGGATTCGAATCCAGACTCCGTGTCCAACGCGGCGAAATATTGAGTTGTGGCGTTGAAGAGTTGCCCGTTGAATGGGTACCCAGGAGCCAACTGCACTCGGGTCCCGTCAATGACCATATACACCACAAGATCCATCGGCTCCGCGCATTGCACGGTCAATCCCCACACTGAAACCGCCGAGGCATTGTGTGTCACATGGACGGACTGTAGTTGTCGATGAGCAGCGTGCCAACGATTCTCCTCCCACTGCAGCCCCGGAGTGAGTGCAGAGAAGGACAGCTTGAGAGTGTTCTTGTCGTCCGGGAGTCGGGGCGTCAGGGAAGTGAGGGAGACCCCAAAATTGGCAGGGGTGCGCAGCAGCAGCTCTGCGGACCCGTCGCACAGCAAGTGCAGAGCAACTCCATCACGAGGCATGATTGGGTGGGCTCGATCCCGGGCACAAAACGCCAGCAAGTCGTAGGTTGATGCCACGACGCCCTCGACACTCAGCAGGTACACGTACTTTGCTCGGGACTCTTTTGGAATCAGAATGAGCCCATTGGTTGCCCCCTGGACCTTCATGGGCCATGACGTGGGGTCCGTGGCGGACAACTTCGCCCGGCCACTGAACAACGTCAAGGAGAACACCAAGTCACAGTCGCGAGGGACACCGGTCAGAGAGAAGTGGGTGACACGGTGCTGTTGCGCGTCCACCCAGCCATACTGTGGAACACCGAGCCGAAGCCGCGGGGGTTCCGCGGCACAGAGGCCAAGTAGTACAAACGTGAACCACAAATGTGGGCCCATCAAATGGCGCGTGACGTTCCCTGGGGCAAAAAAAAAAATGGAGTGGGCAGACAACGGCATAAAGTATCTAAGGCTGGGCCGCTACAAGTTATGCCTCCTCCCACAGAGGCCACGTCCCACAGCGGGACTGCAGAGCACACAAGTCAGACGAGATGAGACCCCGCAAAGTATCACAGCCTGAGCGACAAGGCGGCAAGGCGTCCCAGGTACCCACGGCTCAATGCCAATTGCCAAACGGCTGTTTCTCCGGCCTAAATACACTGTCAACCCTCACACTCTGAGCTTTGCAAAGCACGTGCTTCCTTGCCATTGGTGCCATTGCATTGCATTACGGACCAGTGTTGGGCACATCAGTCAGTGTCTTTCATTGCAGACTTCCGCTCCCCATGAACTCTAATTGACCATGGCTGAGCTGCTTTGAGTTGTGCTTGAACCCTGGTGGACATGTCTCAAGGAGACAGAGTCGGGGGGGCGGGGGGGGGGGGGGGGGGCTCCAAAACAGTAAGACAGCTTTGGCATTTGCACCAATGGGCCAATGCAAGCCGATGCGACCCGACACAGGACCATGAAGGCAACAACAAAAGGGCATAGGGAACAGAATTCAGATTCTATTTGTGCAAGGCTGTGTCTAGGGGCACTGTGATGTAATGCTTTCTGTGTGTGGTCCCACCTTTTCCCAGGCCTTCCAATTTCTGTTGATGCACAAGCACGTCCTCAGCACGTGGAGGCATGCACACCCTCCAGTACGTGCAAACCATGTTTCTCTGCAGCTTTGGTGATGTTCCCCCTCGCCCTGTGTTCAGTGTGGCACGGGAGCTGGCCGACAAGTTCGGCACTGCGCCCTTCACTGAATTCACAGCGGCTTCTCGGCACAGGAGCCTGGAGCTGACGAGCCATCCAGAGTTGAGGCTCCAATGCAGTGGAAGAGAAGGTGAAGGTGCGTGGCAGAAAAGAGCGTGTACACTTGTGGTACTGAGCAGTCCACATCACCCTTTCCCCTTGTGTAACTATTGTTTTGCCTTACAATGTGATGCTTACACGTTTGAGTGGCGCCAAGAGTTTGCGTGACCCTCGGATCTCACAACTCCTTGGCGAATGGGTGGCTTCATTCCCCTTGGCCAATGCCCGATGGGCCCAGGCCACCGAGGTTGCCCAACTCCCCCTCATTCGCAACAAGCAAATAGAGGCAGTGAGCCAATATGCCTCCTCCCTGTTTCTAGCGCCTGATATTATCGGCCTCCTTATAGACTTGAATGTCCCCAAGGGTGGCTTTCAGCACGTGTCAGAGTTCATGAGCCTCTGGAGGGACGCCTGCACGCCACAACCAGCCACCCATTCACCCAATCTTTCCCCACTTGGCAACAATTTTTGGACACTTGGAAGGAGATGACCAAGCCCCTTAAGTTACACCCTAGGTCGCCACGCCGGGTCATCATGCCAAATCACCATGCCACGTCGCCAATGTAGGTTGCCACTCCTAAACGCCATTCCAAGTCATAATACCAAATCGCCACACCTAGGTGGGGGAACAAGTAAATGTCGGGGGAGGGGGGGCTAGGTACACGCTAGAACGGCCAATTTGTGTTCTAGCCTAGCCAAGCTAGGATGGCTAGAACAAAAAGGTTGAGCCTTACCCCCACCTGGGGGGTTTGGGGGTCAGGCGTACCACGGTGAAACATGGACTTCAGGAACTGTTCTAGAGGTCCGAATTCCAGTTTTTCAGTTTTTGGATCCTTTGACCCAAAATACATGTCTAAAAAGATTCTTTCTAGTTTCGTTCTAGTATTGTTCTAGTGACCGCCGGTGGCCCTAGCTAGAGCAGTATGAGAGCATTTAGCCTAGAATGACACTAGAACGAAAACATCCAACATGCCTAGAAAATGTTTCGCTCGCCTAGGGATTAGGGTTAAAGGCACATGCACACACATACACCCACGTAGACACATACACATACACATATGCACACACAGACACCCACACACACACACACATACACACTAACATAGGCATATGCGTGTTTGCACCCCCCACAAACACACACACCACAACAGGGTCTAATGCTTTGGTACACATGTCGCAATCACATCCCACACACACACACACACACACACACACATGCACACGCACGCATGTCTCACCGCCCATCATTTGGACAAGTGCCACATCCACACAATAGACACATACCACACAGCACACAGGCCACCCCACCACACACACACCCACACACACACACACAAACACACATTTCAGAGTTCTAGTAACCCCCCCCCCTACCCCACCATTGTGTGTTTCCCCTTCATGGGTGAGTAGTTGTGTGTGGGTATGTGGGTCAATATGTGGGTGCGGAAGTGCATACATATGTCAAAGACAGCCACACATGGCCACACAACCACGCACAGCCACACATAGCCACACAGAGCCACACACAGCCACACAGAGCCACACACAGCCACCCACAGCCACATGGAGCCACACAAAGCCACACACTACCACAAACAACACAGCACGGCATAGCATATCACCTCCAATGGCTGGATGTACATGCGCGCTCGCACACACATTCACCATATCACACCATGGACCAGCACAACACAACACAACGCTTCATACAGTGCTATGCCGTGCTTTGTTGTGTTGTGTCATGATGTTGCTTGGTTTTGTTTTGGTAACCGAGATTCGTTCTAGTAGTGTTCTAGCTAGCGAAGCCCCTTTTTCAACACCCCCCCTTTGGCAAGGGCTTTTTGGGCAGCCTACCAAAAAAGGCCCTTTCCAAGGGGGGTCGCCACTACAGGTTGCCACTCTAGGTCACCACTCTGGTTCGCTACTCCAGTTCGGCACTCCGGGTCACCGAGCTAGGTCGCAACTCCAGGTCGCCACTCCAAGTCGCCACTCTAGGACGCCACTCCAAGTTGCCACTCTAGGTCGCCACTCCAGGTCGCCACTCTAGGTCGCAACTCCAAGTTGCCCTCAAGTCACGGCTCTATGTCGCCACTTCAGGTCGCCACTCCACACTCCACATTGCCACTCCAAGTCACCACTCCAAATCGCCACTCCACTGCGCCACTCCGCGTTGCCCACCCGGGTCGCCACTCCACGTTGCCAATCTAGGTCACCACTCCAAGTCGCCTGTGCAAATCACCACTCCAGGCCACCACCGCAAGTCGCGGCCCTAGGTCGCCACCCCAACGTTGTACCAATATTTACTTTGCGTTGTGTTGTGCATACTGACTCATGCACGACTAATAACTCACTCGTGCACACCTTTTCTTTTCAGTCCCGCTATTTATCATCTTCGCTGCACTTGCTCCCGCACGTGCTCCTTCTTTTTACGGCGCTTCCTCCGGAAAATTTCTGGCCAAAAGTGAAGGATATTGGTGGAATAGGGGGGTAGGGTCCCTGGGACGCAAAAAAGGCTGAAAATGTGCTCAGCGTGCGCACGGCACTCCCGGGAATAGTGCACCCCAAGCTATACTCTACTTCCTACCTGTTTTTCGGTCTCGTGTGTAAGCCTTCAAACCATAGGGCTATACCCGCAATTGTACATCAATGTCTCCAACTGATGTGTCCCGCTGTCACTGCACGTACTAGCTGGCACACAGGAAACAAGGACATGGGTGCATGCCCCACGTACACCACCCATTTACACTGGCCATATCATGGGGTCTCGTACCTCCTCACAGTTTTCAAGCTGCCTTGGTGTGGTACAGTCGAAGGTTTTACTACCTATTTTCAAACAGCCTTCTGCTATGACAATTATGCGCACAATTATGGTGGTCCTGTGGTACTGAATGTCGGTGTCTCGACAGGACAGCTTCAGCTAAGAGTTAAGAAGCTATCCTCTCCAGCAGTTCAGCATACATTCAGTGACAGCTCCAAGGTCAGAAATTCAGGTGTTTGAAGAGCACTCCTCAGAAAACGGAACCATGTATCACTCCTAAAAGATAGTCAAACATGTTCAGGTAAAGCCCAGGGAACAAAAGGGCTGTTTTCAACGCCTACAGCTCAAATTGTCACCAAGCGATTGAACCTTTCAAGCAACCCAGCATCACAGGGGAACAGATATGCACAGAACGCGAGGTAAGAAGCACAAATCAATGCTCCTGCCAATCAATCAAAAGTGAAAATGCAATGCTGTCAAGCACTGTAATGCTGCTCAGCACACTCCCCAGCCGAGACTGGTGGCTGTGGTGCAAGATGGGGCACCCAAAAAATATATAAGGAGCCCTCAGAGGCTGTCGTACTGAAGCGGAATGCTTGCTATACCCGACCATCCCTTGCTGCTGTCAAGTCAATGCACTTTGCTTGTGGCATGATGCATTCTTCTGTTTGCACTCGTGCTGCTGTCCACACCTGCTGCACTGCCCGCTCATGCTGTTCTGCTCACTCCTGCTGACCCGACTGCTTATGCTGTTGCACTCACATACATTGCTGTCGCCTCTCCGAATGCCACGTGGCGCAGTCCAACAAAATTTCCTTGCAGATATTAGATGGGTGGGCCTACAATATGCATAAGTCATCCACAAAGTGGATGCTCACAATTGTACAAGCCGAGAGTTTCTTACTGGAATACAAACACAATGATCTACTTGTCCACTGTGCACCTGATTTGAGCTACGTCTGGGGCTCAACCAAAGCATACGATGAGATCTGTTTTGGGATAACTCTCTTCAGATTCTATACAAGAAAAAGTGATTGTCAGTCAGAACCCAAACCTGATGTAGGGAACACGTTCAATGCTCATACCTACTTCAGGCCACACTATTGTGTGGAATATATCTTAAAACGTCAATCAGCTTGCTCCCGCCTCCCGAAACACAATCTCATCTGGTGCCCAGTGTAGCCACAGACATCAACCACCCAACCAGTGCAAACGATAATATTTTTGTTGGACGAATGGCTTGGATCGACGGCTTGCAGACCTTGACGAAGTTGGCCAGTTGAATATATTTGCCGTCCTCATTCTGAATTGCGTGTAGGTTTAGAAGTGGAGACAAGACCTGAGTGAACTTGTCACACTTCATGGACTGTGATCACTTCAAAGCTGAAAACCTGAGAATCTTCTTGGAACTGGCACACGCCCATTAGTGGATAGACAAAGACAAGGACAAGATCATCCTTGGATGCAAAGGATCTTGATTGGATGTCTTGCAAGAAATTGTGCAGACTTGCAAGACAACCAGCCGGAAGCCCTGCTCTGGTAACCCGATGGTATGAAAGACAGGGCTACAAGGGCACAACTATTTTGGTCTATTCAGTAGGTGTGCTGTGTGTGGTGGTGCATAAGTGAGGCGGTTCACAACTGTGCCTTTCTGGGTAGAAGAACATGAGTGGTACTGTTCGCAGCCTGGGTGCATCAAGCCGTTCAGGACTGAAGAGCACAGCGAGGTCTAGAGGTATGACACATTCCTGGACACACGTGCACAAACGAGACGTCTCAAAAGAGATGTATTACCTTGAAGAGACGTGCGCACATGGCACGAGCATTGAAAATCCGCGTTCCTTGCCTCCATTCGGCATGGACGATGGCCAGGGAAGTATTGGGAAATGGGAGGAAGATGGTGCAAGGGGTGAGTACGTTAAAATCAGGAGGTTGGGTTCAGATGCTGGGCCTTGTTGCATTATGGATGCCATGGGCCTTTCTGAAACAAAACTCTGCAAGATGGCTTTTGCTGGAAAGATGATATTTTACTTCCGAGGAGGAGCTTGGGAGGAGAAAAGAGAGGATGGGTGTGTGGTGCAGGGTCTTGGGTGGCACGGGGAGGGGGATTGGATCTTTTCTGGCCCTTGTAGGAGCACCTGCATTGGGTGTTCAACATGGTGCCACTGTGTGCAGCTCTGGACAATGAGCAACTTGCACCCAAGGCTTAGACTTGTTCAGTCCTCAGTGACTAATTGTCCCATATGGGGACACACTGTCTGTCAACCCTCTCACCCCCTGCTGCATCCCTGATGGAATGCCCGAGTCACACGGGACGTAACCTTGCCTCAATAGTGCCATCTCGTGCACCATGTTTGATACCCGTCCGTGGGAGAGCAACAACAGAGACACCATGGCCATCCCTGTCCCCAGAAGGATCGCAGTCATTGAGAACACGTGTCGAGGTTTGGGCAGCACAGGCAGCATGTCAGCCTCAGACCGTGCCGAAGGAACCGAGCGAGGCTGGATAACACGGAACCTTTCAGCGTACTTCGAGGTGTCCTGCAACAGCATGCAGTGGATGCGGGGACAGAGCTGTCATTCAGTAACACCCTCCCCGAAATGCTTTTCCGAGGGGGGGGGTCTCGACCACCTTTGATGAAAGAGAGGCAATGCACTCCACGGGGGGGGCGGTTCTGGACGCCAACTACCCCCCCAAACTAACTGTTGGCCAGAGGCCCCTTGGGGGGGGGAAGGGCAATTGGAAGGGGGGTTCAGGGAGGGGCAAATGGGGGGGCGGTCTAGGAGGGGCTGGGGGGGGGGCCTCCGGGAAGGTCGGGTGGGGGGGGGGGGGTCCAGGTGGGGCGATTTGGGGTGTTGGGGGGGGGGGGGGGCACAGGCTCCTCTTACCTCTGATCACCAAGCGTTCCCTGCCAAACAGTACCGCTGCCCTGCTCCAACCTGCAGTGGGTCAGGGCATTGTTCTCAGTCATTCCCAACCCCTGGTTCAGGCCGTCCCGCCGTGGTGACCTGGATATTGCTCCGCGGCGCTCGTTCCTCAGGTGCCATTACAGTGGACCTCTAGGGTCACAGTGTTTATCCTTGTGAACTTTCTCCTCTGGGGGCTTTCTACCACGCACCTTGCACATGGCTGGCCCCATGCGGTGTAACATTTGACCCGGGTCGCTGGGTCAGATACCCAAATTTTGAATAAGGCTATAGTACGTAGTAGGAAGCGCCAATGTCCCCTCACACCCCTCCGGGAAAATAGGTGAAGGAAAGCTGAAAAATCAGTGACAATTGGAACATTGAGTGCATTTTCCTCCATTTTCCTGCATTTTTCTCACGGTGCATCATATTTTTTCCTGCCCCCCACCCACCAACATCACCCGCACCAAATTAAGTCCCCATTCCTCCGCATTTTCCTCCCATTTCCCCACAATTTCCCTGATGGAAACATGGGAAATGCAAAGGTATCCACAGTTGTTCGGCAGACCGGGCACGCAGGAGCCCTGTACACACATCACATCCTGGGAGTGAGGGCTACCTTCTTGACAGATCCAGCATCCACATGAAATGTGTAGCGTGCATGCGCTGTGTTGGCCTTCACAACAAAGTAGTAGGTCCCAATCCGAGCGGGCTTGTTGAAGGCCAGTGCCCCCGCGAGCCCCTTCTGTGTTGGAGCTTGTACCGGGAACGAACAAACGTCCGTCAGCACCGGAGAATAGAACATCGCCACGGTCCCCGTTGGTGCCTTCAGTGTGACTGTCAGTGGTGCGTCGGTGGTGTGCACGAAGCGGAACAAGTGCACAGTGCCCGAGTTCTGTGGGTCATACTGCGGGATGTGGGACGTGTACTCCTGGCCGGGCTTCAGGCTGACTACGGGCTGCAAGGGGGCCAGGCTCAGGGTGTACGCACAGGCCTTGCCGCCGCACCGTACCGCACTGAACAACGGCTGGCGGGCGCGGGACACTGCGAGCTCCCCGTACGTGCTGTGCGCGTAGCCGTCCCCCGGCCCATCCGTCGCAGGGCATGTGCCCAAGTTCCCACATCCCATGCTGGTCCGTACGGCACACGTGCCAGCGAACGTCGCTTCACTGTACAGCATCGGCCGGGCGTCCAGCATCGGCCGGGGCTGAGGGCGCTCTCCGTGGTACCGACTCGCCCTTTGCCGCTCGCGTCGCTCCTGCGCTTCCTCACGCCGCTCCTCCTCTTCCTCCCTGCGCTCTTGCCGTCGCTCTTGCTTCTCCTTACGCCGCTCCCGCTCTTCCTCACGCCGCTCTTCCTCACGCCGCTCCTCCTCCCGCTTGCGCCGCTCCCTCTGTTGCTCTTCCTCCGTCTCGAGCCGCTCCTCTTTCTCCCGGTGCCACTTGCGCCGGCCCTCCTCTCGTTCCTCTGCCTCCTGCCGACGCTCCTGTGCGTCGTTCCCTCCGCCGTCGGCGGACCCCCACCGACGTCCTCCCTCTTGCTCTTCCTGCTCTTCATGCTCTCCATATTATCTGTGTCGTCGCTGGTGGTCTTGGTGGCGCCCATACCGTCGGCGCTCTTGATCCCGGTGCCGCTTGCGGTACTCCTCACCTGCATCCCCGTACTGGCCCTGTTGCTCCTGCGCAAGTTGTTCACCTTGTTCACCTCCTACTTGACCCTGAGATCCTCTTCGGGAGTCCTCATTTTCATTCCGATACCGATCCTGCTCGTTGTCATATCGGTTTTGCTGGTCTTGCTCACCTCGTTCTTGATCATAATATCTCCTTCGATACGCCTCGTTCTCATCTCCGTACTGATCTTGCTCGTTCTGATATTCATTCTGTTCATTCCGATACCGATTTCGGTACTGATCTTGCTCATTCGCATATCTGCTCTGCTCTTGACGCTCCCGCTCTTGTACCCCCCCTTCTTGCCCTTGGGATCTCCTCTGTTCCTCCTGCTCGCCCTGCTCTCGACGACCAGAGTGCCTCCTACGGTACCCCTCGTTTTCCTGTCGATACCGATCCTGCTCGGTCCGAAATCCGTTCTGCTGGTCCTGCTCACGCTGCCGCTGCTGCTCGCCTCCCTCTTGGCCCCGGAACCCCTCACGGTATTCTGCGTTCTCATCCAGCCCCTGTTGAGCCCGACCATCTTCTTTCCGTTGCAAAGCAAATGGCTTGAATAAAAGTTCACGGCCCAAAGAGGTCCGGCGTCGAACAAAGTCTTCCTGGTCTCCTGCGAACCTCTCTCCGTGTGGCTCATAGAGTCCTGCCTGAGATCCTGAGTGGTCCTTGTTTACATGCCACACCCGCTGGATGCGCTCCTCCGCTTGGTGTCGGCCCTTCCGTTCATAATAGCGTCCATGGTCAGCTCTCCAGCCAGAGGTGCTTCCCCTGCGGTAGTCCTGCTGATCTCTTCGGTCGCTGTTGTTGCGGTCCCGATCTTCTTCGGTCTGAGCTGCGAATCTTTGCAGCACTCCATTTTGTTGATAGCCAGTGTATTTGTGCCGATAATACTCCCCAATGTCGTTCTCATCTTGGCCATGCTTCCCACATCGTTCATGTGTTCGACATCCCCCATGCTTATATCGGTCCTCCTCATTCTGCTCCCCATACTGCCCATACTGATCCTCCTCGTTCTCTTCTCCATGGCGTTCATGTCTATACTGATTGTTCTCGTTTTGCTCCCCGTAGTCGTATTCTCTGTGATGTTGCCTACCGTACTCCTCCTCCTCATTCTGCTCTCCGTATCCCTGCTCTCCACGGCGTCCACCACGCTTATATCGGTCCTCCTCATTCTGCTCCCCGTTTCTGTATTGATCCTCCTCGTTCTGTTCTCCATGGCGTTCATGTCTATACTGATTGTTCTCGTTTTGCTCCCCGTAGTCGTATTCTCTGTGATGTTGCCTACCGTACTCCTCCTCATTCTGCTCTCCGTATTCCTGCTCTCCACGGCGTCCACCACGCTTATATCGGTCCTCCTCATTCTGCTCCCCATTTCTGTATTGATCCTCCTCGTTCTGTTCTCCATGGCGTTCATGTCTATATTGATTGTTCTCGTTTTGCTCCCCGTAGTCGTATTCTCTGCGATGTCGTCTACCGTACTCCTCCTCCTCATTCTGCTCTCCGTATTCCTGCTCACTGCGGCTTCCTCCATTCTTATGTTGCTCCTCCTCATTTTGCTCTCCGTATCCATACTTTCGTCCTTCTTCTTGCTGCTCACCTCCTTCTTGTCCACGATATCGCTTGCGATATTCTTCATTCTCTTCCAAGCCCTGCTCAACCTGATCTCCGCGACGACGCCCCCTGCGTCCGTGACTGTAGCGTTCGTGTTCCTGCTCGTCTTGCTCACCATAGCCTCTGTCGCCTCTTCGGTACTGATCGTTCTCGTCAAAACCCTCTTGAACTTGGTCTTCTTCTTCACGCTGTTCCCCACGGGCCCCACGATCTTGCTCACCGGAATATCCATAGTCTCCCGTTGGATACCCTCCTCTGTCTGGCTGATACTCACGTTGATGTTCGTGCCACTGAAAGCCTGCCACAAGGGATTCGAATCCAGACTCCGTGTCCAACGCGGCGAAATATTGAGTTGT
This sequence comes from Eutreptiella sp. 'Long Island Sound 2002', assembly GCA_964036045.1. Lineage (NCBI taxonomy): Eukaryota > Euglenozoa > Euglenophyceae > Eutreptiales > Eutreptiaceae > Eutreptiella > Eutreptiella sp. 'Long Island Sound 2002'. Next base: position 56,337,418 of record OZ038385.1, on the reverse strand, counting down.
GGCGTTGAAGAGTTGCCCGTTGAATGGGTACCCAGGAGCCAACTGCACTCGGGTCCCGTCAATGACCATATACACCACAAGATCCATCGGCTCCGCGCATTGCACGGTCAATCCCCACACTGAAACCGCCGAGGCATTGTGTGTCACATGGACGGACTGTAGTTGTCGATGAGCAGCGTGCCAACGATTCTCCTCCCACTGCAGCCCCGGAGTGAGTGCAGAGAAGGACAGCTTGAGAGTGTTCTTGTCGTCCGGGAGTCGGGGCGTCAGGGAAGTGAGGGAGACCCCAAAATTGGCAGGGGTGCGCAGCAGCAGCTCTGCGGACCCGTCGCACAGCAAGTGCAGAGCAACTCCATCACGAGGCATGATTGGGTGGGCTCGATCCCGGGCACAAAACGCCAGCAAGTCGTAGGTTGATGCCACGACGCCCTCGACACTCAGCAGGTACACGTACTTTGCTCGGGACTCTTTTGGAATCAGAATGAGCCCATTGGTTGCCCCCTGGACCTTCATGGGCCATGACGTGGGGTCCGTGGCGGACAACTTCGCCCGGCCACTGAACAACGTCAAGGAGAACACCAAGTCACAGTCGCGAGGGACACCGGTCAGAGAGAAGTGGGTGACACGGTGCTGTTGCGCGTCCACCCAGCCATACTGTGGAACACCGAGCCGAAGCCGCGGGGGTTCCGCGGCACAGAGGCCAAGTAGTACAAACGTGAACCACAAATGTGGGCCCATCAAATGGCGCGTGACGTTCCCTGGGGCAAAAAAAAAAATGGAGTGGGCAGACAACGGCATAAAGTATCTAAGGCTGGGCCGCTACAAGTTATGCCTCCTCCCACAGAGGCCACGTCCCACAGCGGGACTGCAGAGCACACAAGTCAGACGAGATGAGACCCCGCAAAGTATCACAGCCTGAGCGACAAGGCGGCAAGGCGTCCCAGGTACCCACGGCTCAATGCCAATTGCCAAACGGCTGTTTCTCCGGCCTAAATACACTGTCAACCCTCACACTCTGAGCTTTGCAAAGCACGTGCTTCCTTGCCATTGGTGCCATTGCATTGCATTACGGACCAGTGTTGGGCACATCAGTCAGTGTCTTTCATTGCAGACTTCCGCTCCCCATGAACTCTAATTGACCATGGCTGAGCTGCTTTGAGTTGTGCTTGAACCCTGGTGGACATGTCTCAAGGAGACAGAGTCGGGGGGGCCGGGGGGGGGTTGGGGGGGCTCCAAAACAGTAAGACAGCTTTGGCATTTGCACCAATGGGCCAATGCAAGCCGATGCGACCCGACACAGGATCATGAAGGCAACAACAAAAGGGCATAGGGAACAGAATTCAGATTCTATTTGTGCAAGGCTGTGTCTAGGGGCACTGTGATGTAATGCTTTCTGTGTGTGGTCCCACCTTTTCCCAGGCCTTCCAATTTCTGTTGATGCACAAGCACGTCCTCAGCACGTGGAGGCATGCACACCCTCCAGTACGTGCAAACCATGTTTCTCTGCAGCTTTGGTGATGTTCCCCCTCGCCCTGTGTTCAGTGTGGCACGGGAGCTGGCCGACAAGTTCGGCACTGCGCCCTTCACTGAATTCACAGCGGCTTCTCGGCACAGGAGCCTGGAGCTGACGAGCCATCCAGAGTTGAGGCTCCAATGCAGTGGAAGAGAAGGTGAAGGTGCGTGGCAGAAAAGAGCGTGTACACTTGTGGTACTGAGCAGTCCACATCACCCTTTCCCCTTGTGTAACTATTGTTTTGCCTTACAATGTGATGCTTACACGTTTGAGTGGCGCCAAGAGTTTGCGTGACCCTCGGATCTCACAACTCCTTGGCGAATGGGTGGCTTCATTCCCCTTGGCCAATGCCCGATGGGCCCAGGCCACCGAGGTTGCCCAACTCCCCCTCATTCGCAACAAGCAAATAGAGGCGGTGAGCCAATATGCCTCCTCCCTGTTTCTAGCGCCTGATTTTATCGGCCTCCTTATAGACTTGAATGTCCCCAAGGGTGGCTTTCAGCACGTGTCAGAGTTCATGAGCCTCTGGAGGGACGCCTGCACGCCACAACCAGCCACCCATTCACCCAATCTTTCCCCACTTGGCAACAATTTTTGGACACTTGGAAGGAGATGACCAAGCCCCTTAAGTTACACCCTAGGTCGCCACGCCGGGTCATCATGCCAAATCACCATGCCACGTCGCCAATGTAGGTTGCCACTCCTAAACGCCATTCCAAGTCATAATACCAAATCGCCACACCTAGGTGGGGGAACAAGTAAATGTCGGGGGAGGGGGGGCTAGGTACACGCTAGAACGGCCAATTTGTGTTCTAGCCTAGCCAAGCTAGGATGGCTAGAACAAAAAGGTTGAGCCTTACCCCCACCTGGGGGGTTTGGGGGTCAGGCGTACCACGGTGAAACATGGACTTCAGGAACTGTACTAGAGGTCCGAATTCCAGTTTTTCAGTTTTTGGATCCTTTGACCCAAAATACATGTCTAAAAAGATTCTTTCTAGTTTCGTTCTAGTATTGTTCTAGTGACCACCGGTGGCCCTAGCTAGAGCAGTATGAGAGCATTTAGCCTAGAATGACACTAGAACGAAAACATCCAACATGCCTAGAAAATGTTTCGCTCGCCCAGGGATTAGGGTTAAAGGCACATGCACACACATACACCCACGTAGACACATACACATACACATATGCACACACAGACACCCACACACACACACACATACACACTAACATAGGCATATGCGTGTTTGCACCCCCCACAAACACACACACCACAACAGGGTCTAATGCTTTGGTACACATGTCGCAATCACATCCCACACACACACGCACACACACACACACACAGTCACCATGCAATTGGCAATTGGCACACACACACACACACACACACATGCACACGCACGCATGTCTCACCGCCCATCATTTGGACAAGTGCCACATCCACACAATAGACACATACCACACAGCACACAGGCCACCCCACCACACACACACCCACACACACACACACAAACACACATTTCAGAGTTCTAGTAACCCCCCCCCCACCCCACCATTGTGTGTTTCCCCTTCATGGGTGAGTAGTTGTGTGTGGGTATGTGGGTCAATATGTGGGTGCGGAAGTGCATACATATGTCAAAGACAGCCACACATGGCCACACAACCACGCACAGCCACAAACCGCCACACAGAGCCACACACAGCCACACACAGCCACACACAGCCACATGGAGCCACACAAAGCCACACACTACCACAAACAACACAGCACGGCATAGCATATCACCTCCAATGGCTGGATGTACATGCGCGCTCGCACACACATTCACCATATCACACCATGGACCAGCACAACACAACACAACGCTTCATACAGTGCTATGCCGTGCTTTGTTGTGTTGTGTCATGATGTTGCTTGGTTTTGTTTTGGTAACCGAGATTCGTTCTAGTAGTGTTCTAGCTAGCGAAGCCCCTTTTTCAACACCCCCCCTTTGGCAAGGGCTTTTTGGGCAGCCTACCAAAAAAGGCCCTTTCCAAGGGGGGTCGCCACTACAGGTTGCCACTCTAGGTCACCACTCTGGTTCGCTACTCCAGTTCGGCACTCCGGGTCACCGAGCTAGGTCGCAACTCCAGGTCGCCACTCCAAGTCGCCACTCTAGGACGCCACTCCAAGTTGCCACTCTAGGTCGCCACTCCAGGTCGCCACTCTAGGTCGCAACTCCAAGTTGCCCTCAAGTCACGGCTCTATGTCGCCACTTCAGGTCGCCACTCCACACTCCACATTGCCACTCCAAGTCACCACTCCAAATCGCCACTCCACTGCGCCACTCCGCGTTGCCCACCCGGGTCGCCACTCCACGTTGCCAATCTAGGTCACCACTCCAAGTCGCCTGTGCAAATCACCACTCCAGGCCACCACCGCAAGTCGCGGCCCTAGGTCGCCACCCCAACGTTGTACCAATATTTACTTTGCGTTGTGTTGTGCATACTGACTCATGCACGACTAATAACTCACTCGTGCACACCTTTTCTTTTCAGTCCCGCTATTTATCATCTTCGCTGCACTTGCTCCCGCACGTGCTCCTTCTTTTTACGGCGCTTCCTCCGGAAAAGTTCTGGCCAAAAGTGAAGGATATTGGTGGAATAGGGGGGTAGGGTCCCTGGGACGCAAAAAAGGCTGAAAATGTGCTCAGCGTGCGCACGGCACTCCCGGGAATAGTGCACCCCAAGCTATACTCTACTTCCTACCTGTTTTTCGGTCTCGTGTGTAAGCCTTCAAACCATAGGGCTATACCCGCAATTGTACATCAATGTCTCCAACTGATGTGTCCCGCTGTCACTGCACGTACTAGCTGGCACACAGGAAACAAGGACATGGGTGCATGCCCCACGTACACCACCCATTTACACTGGCCATATCATGGGGTCTCGTACCTCCTCACAGTTTTCAAGCTGCCTTGGTGTGGTACAGTCGAAGGTTTTACTACCTATTTTCAAACAGCCTTCTGCTATGACAATTATGCGCACAATTATGGTGGTCCTGTGGTACTGAATGTCGGTGTCTCGACAGGACAGCTTCAGCTAAGAGTTAAGAAGCTATCCTCTCCAGCAGTTCAGCATACATTCAGTGACAGCTCCAAGGTCAGAAATTCAGGTGTTTGAAGAGCACTCCTCAGAAAACGGAACCATGTATCACTCCTAAAAGATAGTCAAACATGTTCAGGTAAAGCCCAGGGAACAAAAGGGCTGTTTTCAACGCCTACAGCTCAAATTGTCACCAAGCGATTGAACCTTTCAAGCAACCCAGCATCACAGGGGAACAGATATGCACAGAACGCGAGGTAAGAAGCACAAATCAATGCTCCTGCCAATCAATCAAAAGTGAAAATGCAATGCTGTCAAGCACTGTAATGCTGCTCAGCACACTCCCCAGCCGAGACTGGTGGCTGTGGTGCAAGATGGGGCACCCAAAAAATATATAAGGAGCCCTCAGAGGCTGTCGTACTGAAGCGGAATGCTTGCTATACCCGACCATCCCTTGCTGCTGTCAAGTCAATGCACTTTGCTTGTGGCATGATGCATTCTTCTGTTTGCACTCGTGCTGCTGTCCACACCTGCTGCACTGCCCGCTCATGCTGTTCTGCTCACTCCTGCTGACCCGACTGCTTATGCTGTTGCACTCACATACATTGCTGTCGCCTCTCCGAATGCCACGTGGCGCAGTCCAACAAAATTTCCTTGCAGATATTAGATGGGTGGGCCTACAATATGCATAAGTCATCCACAAAGTGGATGCTCACAATTGTACAAGCCGAGAGTTTCTTACTGGAATACAAACACAATGATCTACTTGTCCACTGTGCACCTGATTTGAGCTACGTCTGGGGCTCAACCAAAGCATACGATGAGATCTGTTTTGGGATAACTCTCTTCAGATTCTATACAAGAAAAAGTGATTGTCAGTCAGAACCCAAACCTGATGTAGGGAACACGTTCAATGCTCATACCTACTTCAGGCCACACTATTGTGTGGAACATATCTTAAAACGTCAATCAGCTTGCTCCCGCCTCCCGAAACACAATCTCATCTGGTGCCCAGTGTAGCCACAGACATCAACCACCCAACCAGTGCAAACGATAATATTTTTGTTGGATGAATGGCTTGGATCGACGGCTTGCAGACCTTGACGAAGTTGGCCAGTTGAATATATTTGCCGTCCTCATTCTGAATTGCGTGTAGGTTTAGAAGTGGAGACAAGACCTGAGTGGACTTGTCACACTTCATGGACTGTGATCACTTCAAAGCTGAAAACCTGAGAATCTTCTTGGAACTGGCACACGCCCATTAGTGGATAGACAAAGACAAGGACAAGATCATCCTTGGATGCAAAGGATCTTGATTGGATGTCTTGCAAGAAATTGTGCAGACTTGCAAGACAACCAGCCGGAAGCCCTGCTCTGGTAACCCAATGGTATGAAAGACAGGGCTACAAGGGCACAACTATTTTGGTCTATTCAGTAGGTGTGCTGTGTGTGGTGGTGCATAAGTGAGGCGGTTCACAACTGTGCCTTTCTGGGTAGAAGAACATGAGTGGTACTGTTCGCAGCCTGGGTGCATCAAGCCGTTCAGGACTGAAGAGCACAGCGAGGTCTAGAGGTATGACACATTCCTGGACACACGTGCACAAACGAGACGTCTCAAAAGAGATGTATTACCTTGAAGAGACGTGCGCACATGACACGAGCATTGAAAATCCGCGTTCCTTGCCTCCATTCGGCATGGACGATGGCCAGGGAAGTATTGGGAAATGGGAGGAAGATGGTGCAAGGGGTGAGTACGTTAAAATCAGGAGGTTGGGTTCAGATGCTGGGCCTTGTTGCATTATGGATGCCATGGGCCTTTCCGAAACAAAACTCTGCAAGATGGCTTTTGCTGGAAAGATGATATTTTACTTCCGAGGAGGAGCTTGGGAGGAGAAAAGAGAGGATGGGTGTGTGGTGCAGGGTCTTGGGTGGCACGGGGAGGGGGATTGGATCTTTTCTGGCCCTTGTAGGAGCACCTGCATTGGGTGTTCAACATGGTGCCACTGTGTGCAGCTCTGGACAATGAGCAACTTGCACCCAAGGCTTAGACTTGTTCAGTCCTCAGTGACTAATTGTCCCATATGGGGACACACTGTCTGTCAACCCTCTCACCCCCTGCTGCATCCCTGATGGAATGCCCGAGTCACACGGGACGTAACCTTGCCTCAATAGTGCCATCTCGTGCACCATGTTTGATACCCGTCCGTGGGAGAGCAACAACAGAGACACCATGGCCATCCCTGTCCCCAGAAGGATCGCAGTCATTGAGAACACGTGTCGAGGTTTGGGCAGCACAGGCAGCATGTCAGCCTCAGACCGTGCCGAAGGAACCGAGCGAGGCTGGATAACACGGAACCTTTCAGCGTACTTCGAGGTGTCCTGCAACAGCATGCAGTGGATGCGGGGACAGAGCTGTCATTCAGTAACACCCTCCCCGAAATGCTTTTCCGAGGGGGGGGTCTCGACCACCTTTGATGAAAGAGAGGCAATGCACTCCACGGGGGGGGGGCGGTTCTGGACGCCAACTACCCCCCCCAAACTAACTGTTGGCCAGAGGCCCCTTGGGGGGGGGAAGGGCAATTGGAAGGGGGGTTCAGGGAGGGGCAAATGGGGGGGCGGTCTAGGAGGGGCTGGGGGGGGGGCCTCCGGGAAGGTCGGGTGGGGGGGGGGGGGTCCAGGTGGGGCGATTTGGGGTGTTGGGGGGGGGGGGGGGCACAGGCTCCTCTTACCTCTGATCACCAAGCGTTCCCTGCCAAACAGTACCGCTGCCCTGCTCCAACCTGCAGTGGGTCAGGGCATTGTTCTCAGTCATTCCCAACCCCTGGTTCAGGCCGTCCCGCCGTGGTGACCTGGATATTGCTCCGCGGCGCTCGTTCCTCAGGTGCCATTACAGTGGACCTCTAGGGTCACAGTGTTTATCCTTGTGAACTTTCTCCTCTGGGGGCTTTCTACCACGCACCTTGCACATGGCTGGCCCCATGCGGTGTAACATTTGACCCGGGTCGCTGGGTCACATGACCAAATTTTGAATAAGGCTATAGTACGTAGTAGGAAGCGCCAATGTCCCCTCACACCCCTCCGGGAAAATAGGTGAATGAAAGGTGAAAAATCAGTGACAATTGGAACATTGAGTGCATTTTCCTCCATTTTCCTGCATTTTTCTCACGGTGCATCATATTTTTTCCTGCCCCCCACCCACCAACATCACCCGCACCAAATTAAGTCCCCATTCCTCCGCATTTTCCTCCCATTTCCCCACAATTTCCCTGATGGAAACATGGGAAATGCAAAGGTATCCACAGTTGTTCGGCAGACCGGGCACGCAGGAGCCCTGTACACACATCACATCCTGGGAGTGAGGGCTACCTTCTTGACAGATCCAGCATCCACATGAAATGTGTAGCGTGCATGCGCTGTGTTGGCCTTCACAACAAAGTAGTAGGTCCCAATCCGAGCGGGCTTGTTGAAGGCCAGTGCCCCCGCGAGCCCCTTCTGTGTTGGAGCTTGTACCGGGAACGAACAAACGTCCGTCAGCACCGGAGAATAGAACGTCGCCACGGTCCCCGTTGGTGCCTTCAGTGTGACTGTCAGTGGTGCGTCGCTGGTGTGCACGAAGCGGAACAAGTGCACAGTGCCCGAGTTCTGTGGGTCATACTGCGGGATGTGGGACGTGTACTCCTGGCCGGGCTTCAGGCTGACTACGGGCTGCAAGGGGGCCAGGCTCAGGGTGTACGCACAGGCCTTGCCGCCGCACCGTACCGCACTGAACAACGGCTGGCGGGCGCGGGACACTGCGAGCTCCCCGTACGTGCTGTGCGCGTAGCCGTCCCCCGGCCCATCCGTCGCAGGGCATGTGCCCAAGTTCCCACATCCCATGCTGGTCCGTACGGCACACGTGCCAGCGAACGTCGCTTCACTGTACAGCATCGGCCCCGCGTCCAGCATCGGCCGGGGCTGAGGGCGCTCTCCGTGGTACCGACTCGCCCTTTGCCGCTCGCGTCGCTCCTGCGCTTCCTCACGCCGCTCCTCCTCTTCCTCCCTGCGCTCTTGCCGTCGCTCTTGCTTCTCCTTACGCCGCTCCCGCTCTTCCTCACGCCGCTCTTCCTCACGCCGCTCCTCCTCCCGCTTGCGCCGCTCCCTCTGTTGCTCTTCCTCCGTCTTGATCCGCTCCTCTTTCTCCCAGTGCCACTTGCGCCGGCCCTCCTCTCGTTCCTCTGCCTCCTGCCGACGCTCCTGTGCGTCGTTCCCTCCGCCGTCGGCGGACCCCCACCGACGTCCTCCCTCTTGCTCTTCCTGCTCTTCATGCTCTCCATATTCTCTGTGTCGTCGCTGGTGGTCTTGGTGGCGCCCATACCGTCGGCGCTCTTGATCCCGGTGCCGCTTGCGGTACTCCTCACCTGCATCCCCGTACTGGCCCTGTTGCTCCTGCGCAAGTTGTTCACCTTGTTCACCTCCTACTTGACCCTGAGATCCTCTTCGGGAGTCCTCATTTTCATTCCGATACCGATCCTGCTCGTTGTCATATCGGTTTTGCTGGTCTTGCTCACCTCGTTCTTGATCATAATATCTCCTTCGATACGCCTCGTTCTCATCTCCGTACTGATCTTGCTCGTTCTGATATTCATTCTGTTCATTCCGATACCGATTTCGGTACTGATCTTGCTCATTCGCATATCTGCTCTGCTCTTGACGCTCCCGCTCTTGTACCCCCCCTTCTTGCCCTTGGGATCTCCTCTGTTCCTCCTGCTCGCCCTGCTCTCGACGACCAGAGTGCCTCCTACGGTACCCCTCGTTTTCCTGTCGATACCGATCCTGCTCGGTCCGAAATCCGTTCTGCTGGTCCTGCTCACGCTGCCGCTGCTGCTCGCCTCCCTCTTGGCCCCGGAACCCCTCACGGTATTCTGCGTTCTCATCCAGCCCCTGTTGAGCCCGACCATCTTCTTTCCGTTGCAAAGCAAATGGCTTGAATAAAAGTTCACGGCCCAAAGAGGTCCGGCGTCGAACAAAGTCTTCCTGGTCTCCTGCGAACCTCTCTCCGTGTGGCTCATAGAGTCCTGCCTGAGATCCTGAGTGGTCCTTGTTTACATGCCACACCCGCTGGATGCGCTCCTCCGCTTGGTGTTGGCCCTTCCGTTCATAATAGCGTCCATGGTCAGCTCTCCAGCCAGAGGTGCTTCCCCTGCGGTAGTCCTGCTGATCTCTTCGGTCGCTGTTGTTGCGGTCCCGATCTTCTTCGGTCTGAGCTGCGAATCTTTGCAGCACTCCATTTTGTTGATAGCCAGTGTATTTGTGCCGATAATACTCCCCAATGTCGTTCTCATCTTGGCCATGCTTCCCACATCGTTCATGTGTTCGACATCCCCCATGCTTATATCGGTCCTCCTCATTCTGCTCCCCATACTGCCCATACTGATCCTCCTCGTTCTCTTCTCCATGGCGTTCATGTCTATACTGATTGTTCTCGTTTTGCTCCCCGTAGTCGTATTCTCTGCGATGTTGTCTACCGTACTCCTCCTCCTCATTCTGCTCTCCGTATCCCTGCTCTCCACGGCGTCCACCACGCTTATATCGGTCCTCCTCATTCTGCTCCCCGTTTCTGTATTGATCCTCCTCGTTCTGTTCTCCATGGCGTTCATGTCTATACTGATTGTTCTCGTTTTGCTCCCCGTAGTCGTATTCTCTGCGATGTTGTCTACCGTACTCCTCCTCCTCATTCTGCTCTCCGTATCCCTGCTCTCCACGGCGTCCACCACGCTTATATCGGTCCTCCTCATTCTGCTCCCCATTTCTGTATTGATCCTCCTCGTTCTGTTCTCCATGGCGTTCATGTCTATATTGATTGTTCTCGTTTTGCTCCCTGTAGTCGTATTCTCTGCGATGTCGTCTACCGTACTCCTCCTCCTCATTCTGCTCTCCGTATTCCTGCTCACTGCGGCTTCCTCCATTCTTATGTTGCTCCTCCTCATTTTGCTCTCCGTATCCATACTTTCGTCCTTCTTCTTGCTGCTCACCTCCTTCTTGTCCACGATATCGCTTGCGATATTCTTCATTCTCTTCCAAGCCCTGCTCAACCTGATCTCCGCGACGACGCCCCCTGCGTCCGTGACTGTAGCGTTCGTGTTCCTGCTCGTCTTGCTCACCATAGCCTCTGTCGCCTCTTCGGTACTGATCGTTCTCGTCAAAACCCTCTTGAACTTGGTCTTCTTCTTCACGCTGTTCCCCACGGGCCCCACGATCTTGCTCACCGGAATATCCATAGTCTCCCGTTGGATACCCTCCTCTGTCTGGCTGATACTCACGTTGATGTTCGTGCCACTGAAAGCCTGCCACAAGGGATTCGAATCCAGACTCCGTGTCCAACGCGGCGAAATATTGAGTTGTGGCGTTGAAGAGTTGCCCGTTGAATGGGTACCCAGGAGCCAACTGCACTCGGGTCCCGTCAATGACCATATACACCACAAGATCCATCGGCTCCGCGCATTGCACGGTCAATCCCCACACTGAAACCGCCGAGGCATTGTGTGTCACATGGACGGACTGTAGTTGTCGATGAGCAGCGTGCCAACGATTCTCCTCCCACTGCAGCCCCGGAGTGAGTGCAGAGAAGGACAGCTTGAGAGTGTTCTTGTCGTCCGGGAGTCGGGGCGTCAGGGAAGTGAGGGAGACCCCAAAATTGGCAGGGGTGCGCAGCAGCAGCTCTGCGGACCCGTCGCACAGCAAGTGCAGAGCAACTCCATCACGAGGCATGATTGGGTGGGCTCGATCCCGGGCACAAAACGCCAGCAAGTCGTAGGTTGATGCCACGACGCCCTCGACACTCAGCAGGTACACGTACTTTGCTCGGGACTCTTTTGGAATCAGAATGAGCCCATTGGTTGCCCCCTGGACCTTCATGGGCCATGACGTGGGGTCCGTGGCGGACAACTTCGCCCGGCCACTGAACAACGTCAAGGAGAACACCAAGTCACAGTCGCGAGGGACACCGGTCAGAGAGAAGTGGGCGACACGGTGCTGTTGCGCGTCCACCCAGCCATACTGTGGAACACCGAGCCGAAGCCGCGGGGGTTCCGCGGCACAGAGGCCAAGTAGTACAAACGTGAACCACAAATGTGGGCCCATCAAATGGCGCGTGACGTTCCCTGGGGCAAAAAAAAAAATGGAGTGGGCAGACAACGGCATAAAGTATCTAAGGCTGGGCCGCTACAAGTTATGCCTCCTCCCACAGAGGCCACGTTCCACAGCCACGTGCTTTGCAAAGCTCAGAGTGTGAGGGTTGACAGTGTATTTAGGCCGGAGAAACAGCCGTTTGGCAATTGGCATTGAGCCGTGGGTACCTGGGACGCCTTGCCGCCTTGTCGCTCAGGCTGTGATACTTTGCGGGGTCTCATCTCGTCTGACTTGTGTGCTCTGCAGTCCTTGCCATTGGTGCCATTGCATTGCATTACGGACCAGTGTTGGGCACATCAGTCAGTGTCTTTCATTGCAGACTTCCGCTCCCCATGAACTCTAATTGACCATGGCTGAGCTGCTTTGAGTTGTGCTTGAACCCTGGTGGACATGTCTCAAGGAGACAGAGTCGGGGGGGCGGGGGGGGGGGGGGGGCTCCAAAACAGTAAGACAGCTTTGGCATTTGTGCCAATGGGCCAATGCAAGCCGATGCGACCCGACACAGGACCATGAAGGCAACAACAAAAGGGCATAGGGAACAGAATTCAGATTGCAAGGCTGTGTCTAGGGGCACTGTGATATAATGCTTTCTGTGTGTGGTCCCACCTTTTCCCAGGCCTTCCACTTTCTGTTGATGCACAAGCACGTCCTCAGCACGTGGAGGCATGCACACCCTCCAGTACGTGCAAACCATGTTTCTCTGCAGCTTTGGTGATGTTCCCCCTCGCCCTGTGTTCAGTGTGGCACGGGAGCTGGCCGACAAGTTCGGCACTGCGCCCTTCACTGAATTCACAGCGGCTTCTCGGCACAGGAGCCTGGAGCTGACGAGCCATCCAGAGTTGAGGCTCCAATGCAGTGGAAGAGAAGGTGAAGGTGCGTGGCAGAAAAGAGCGTGTACACTTGTGGTACTGAGCAGTCCACATCACCCTTTCCCCTTGTGTAACTATCGTTTTGCCTTACAATGTGATGCTTACACGTTTGAGTGGCGCCAAGAGTTTGCGTGACCCTCGGATCTCACAACTCCTTGGCGAATGGGTGGCTTCATTCCCCTTGGCCAATGCCCGATGGGCCCAGGCCACCGAGGTTGCCCAACTCCCCCTCATTCGCAACAAGCAAATAGAGGCAGTGAGCCAATATGCCTCCTCCCTGTTTCTAGCGCCTGATTTTATCGGCCTCCTTATAGACTTGAATGTCCCCAAGGGTGGCTTTCAGCACGTGTCAGAGTTCATGAGCCTCTGGAGGGACGCCTGCACGCCACAACCAGCCACCCATTCACCCAATCTTTCCCCACTTGGCAACAATTTTTGGACACTTGGAAGGAGATGACCAAGCCCCTTAAGTTACACCCTAGGTCGCCACGCCGGGTCATCATGCCAAATCACCATGCCACGTCGCCAATGTAGGTTGCCACTCCTAAACGCCATTCCAAGTCATAATACCAAATCGCCACACCTAGGTGGGGGAACAAGTAAATGTCGGGGGAGGGGGGGCTAGGTACACGCTAGAACGGCCAATTTGTGTTCTAGCCTAGCCAAGCTAGGATGGCTAGAACAAAAAGGTTGAGCCTTACCCCCACCTGGGGGGTTTGGGGGTCAGGCGTACCACGGTGAAACATGGACTTCAGGAACTGTACTAGAGGTCCGAATTCCAGTTTTTCAGTTTTTGGATCCTTTGACCCAAAATACATGTCTAAAAAGATTCTTTCTAGTTTCGTTCTAGTATTGTTCTAGTGACCGCCGGTGGCCCTAGCTAGAGCAGTATGAGAGCATTTAGCCTAGAATGACACTAGAACGAAAACATCCAACATGCCTAGAAAATGTTTCGCTCGCCTAGGGATTAGGGTTAAAGGCACATGCACACACATACACCCACGTAGACACATACACATACACATATGCACACACAGACACCCACACACACACACACATACACACTAACATAGGCATATGCGTGTTTGCACCCCCCACAAACACACACACCACAACAGGGTCTAATGCTTTGGTACACATGTCGCAATCACATCCCACACACACACACACACACACACACACACATTCACCAGGCAATTGGCAATTGGCACACACACACACACACACACACACATGCACACGCACGCATGTCTCACCGCCCATCATTTGGACAAGTGCCACATCCACACAATAGACACATACCACACAGCACACAGGCCACCCCACCACACACACCCACACACACACACACACAAACAAACGTTTCAGAGTTCTAGTAACCCCCCCCCCACCCCACCATTGTGTGTTTCCCCTTCATGGGTGAGTAGTTGTGTGTGGGTATGTGGGTCAATATGTGGGTGCGGAAGTGCATACATATGTCAAAGACAGCCACACATGGCCACACAACCACGCACAGCCACAAACCGCCACACAGAGCCACACACAGCCACACACAGCCACACACAGCCACCCACAGCCACATGGAGCCACACAAAGCCACACACTACCACAAACAACACAGCACGGCATAGCATATCACCTCCAATGGCTGGATGTACATGCGCGCTCGCACACACATTCACCATATCACACCATGGACCAGCACAACACAACACAACGCTTCATACAGTGCTATGCCGTGCTTTGTTGTGTTGTGTCATGATGTTGCTTGGTTTTGTTTTGGTAACCGAGATTCGTTCTAGTAGTGTTCTAGCTAGCGAAGCCCCTTTTTCAACACCCCCCCTTTGGCAAGGGCTTTTTGGGCAGCCTACCAAAAAAGGCCCTTTCCAAGGGGGGTCGCCACTACAGGTTGCCACTCTAGGTCACCACTCTGGTTTGCTACTCCAGTTCGGCACTCCGGGTCACCGAGCTAGGTCGCAACTCCAGGTCGCCACTCCAAGTCGCCACTCTAGGACGCCACTCCAAGTTGCCACTCTAGGTCGCCACTCCAGGTCGCCACTCTAGGTCGCAACTCCAAGTTGCCCTCAAGTCACGGCTCTATGTCGCCACTTCAGGTCGCCACTCCACACTCCACATTGCCACTCCAAGTCACCACTCCAAATCGCCACTCCACTGCGCCACTCCGCGTTGCCCACCCGGGTCGCCACTCCACGTTGCCAATCTAGGTCACCACTCCAAGTCGCCTGTGCAAATCACCACTCCAGGCCACCACCGCAAGTCGCGACCCTAGGTCGCCACCCCAACGTTGTACCAGTATTTACTTTGCGTTGTGTTGTGCATACTGACTCGTGCACGACTAATAACTCACTCGTGCACACCTTTTCTTTTCAGTCCCGCTATTTATCATCTTCGCTGCACTTGCTCCCGCACGTGCTCCTTCTTTTTACGGCGCTTCCTCCGGAAAAGTTCTGGCCAAAAGTGAAGGATATTGGTGGAATAGGGGGGTAGGGTCCCTGGGACGCAAAAAAGGCTGAAAATGTGCTCAGCGTGCGCACGGCACTCCCAGGAATAGTGCACCCCAAGCTATACTCTACTTCCTACCTGTTTTTCGGTCTCGTGTGTGAGCCTTCAAACCATAGGGCTATACCCGCAATTGTACATCAATGTCTCCAACTGATGTGTCCCGCTGTCACTGCACGTACTAGCTGGCACACAGGAAACAAGGACATGGGTGCATGCCCCACGTACACCACCCATTTACACTGGCCATATCATGGGGTCTCGTACCTCCTCACAGTTTTCAAGCTGCCTTGGTGTGGTACAGTCGAAGGTTTTACTACCTATTTTCAAACAGCCTTCTGCTATGACAATTATGCGCACAATTATGGTGGTCCTGTGGTACTGAATGTCGGTGTCTCGACAGGACAGCTTCAGCTAAGAGTTAAGAAGCTATCCTCTCCAGCAGTTCAGCATACATTCAGTGACAGCTCCAAGGTCAGAAATTCAGGTGTGTGAAGATCACTCCTCAGAAAACGGAACCATGTATCACTCCTAAAAGATAGTCAAACATGTTCAGGTAAAGCCCAGGGAACAAAAGGGCTGTTTTCAACGCCTACAGCTCAAATTGTCACCAAGCGATTGAACCTTTCAAGCAACCCAGCATCATAGGGGAACAGATATGCACAGAACGCGAGGTAAGAAGCACAAATCAATGCTCCTGCCAATCAATCAAAAGTGAAAATGCAATGCTGTCAAGCACTGTAATGCTGCTCAGCACACTCCCCAGCCGAGACTGGTGGCTGTGGTGCAAGATGGGGCACCCAAAAAATATATAAGGAGCCCTCAGAGGCTGTCGTACTGAAGCGGAATGCTTGCTATACCCGACCATCCCTTGCTGCTGTCAAGTCAATGCACTTTGCTTGTGGCATGATGCATTCTTCTGTTTGCACTCGTGCTGCTGTCCACACCTGCTGCACTGCCCGCTCATGCTGTTCTGCTCACTCCTGCTGACCCGACTGCTTATGCTGTTGCACTCACATACATTGCTGTCGCCTCTCCGAATGCCACGTGGCGCAGTCCAACAAAATTTCCTTGCAGATATTAGATGGGTGGGCCTACAATATGCATAAGTCATCCACAAAGTGGATGCTCACAATTGTACAAGCCGAGAGTTTCTTACTGGAATACAAACACAATGATCTACTTGTCCACTGTGCACCTGATTTGAGCTACGTCTGGGGCTCAACCAAAGCATACGATGAGATCTGTTTTGGGATAACTCTCTTCAGATTCTATACAAGAAAAAGTGATTGTCAGTCAGAACCCAAACCTGATGTAGGGAACACGTTCAATGCTCATACCTACTTCAGGCCACACTATTGTGTGGAATATATCTTAAAACGTCAATCAGCTTGCTCCCGCCTCCCGAAACACAATCTCATCTGGTGCCCAGTGTAGCCACAGACATCAACCACCCAACCAGTGCAAACGATAATATTTTTGTTGGATGAATGGCTTGGATCGACGGCTTGCAGACCTTGACGAAGTTGGCCAGTTGAATATATTTGCCGTCCTCATTCTGAATTGCGTGTAGGTTTAGAAGTGGAGACAAGACCTGAGTGGACTTGTCACACTTCATGGACTGTGATCACTTCAAAGCTGAAAACCTGAGAATCTTCTTGGAACTGGCACACGCCCATTAGTGGATAGACAAAGACAAGGACAAGATCATCCTTGGATGCAAAGGATCTTGATTGGATGTCTTGCAAGAAATTGTGCAGACTTGCAAGACAACCAGCCGGAAGCCCTGCTCTGGTAACCCAATGGTATGAAAGACAGGGCTACAAGGGCACAACTATTTTGGTCTATTCAGTAGGTGTGCTGTGTGTGGTGGTGCATAAGTGAGGCGGTTCACAACTGTGCCTTTCTGGGTAGAAGAACATGAGTGGTACTGTTCGCAGCCTGGGTGCATCAAGCCGTTCAGGACTGAAGAGCACAGCGAGGTCTAGAGGTATGACACATTCCTGGACACACGTGCACAAACGAGACGTCTCAAAAGAGATGTATTACCTTGAAGAGACGTGCGCACATGACACGAGCATTGAAAATCCGCGTTCCTTGCCTCCATTCGGCATGGACGATGGCCAGGGAAGTATTGGGAAATGGGAGGAAGATGGTGCAAGGGGTGAGTACGTTAAAATCAGGAGGTTGGGTTCAGATGCTGGGCCTTGTTGCATTATGGATGCCATGGGCCTTTCCGAAACAAAACTCTGCAAGATGGCTTTTGCTGGAAAGATGATATTTTACTTCCGAGGAGGAGCTTGGGAGGAGAAAAGAGAGGATGGGTGTGTGGTGCAGGGTCTTGGGTGGCACGGGGAGGGGGATTGGATCTTTTCTGGCCCTTGTAGGAGCACCTGCATTGGGTGTTCAACATGGTGCCACTGTGTGCAGCTCTGGACAATGAGCAACTTGCACCCAAGGCTTAGACTTGTTCAGTCCTCAGTGACTAATTGTCCCATATGGGGACACACTGTCTGTCAACCCTCTCACCCCCTGCTGCATCCCTGATGGAATGCCCGAGTCACACGGGACGTAACCTTGCCTCAATAGTGCCATCTCGTGCACCATGTTCGATACCCGTCCGTGGGAGAGCAACAACAGAGACACCATGGCCATCCCTGTCCCCAGAAGGATCGCAGTCATTGAGAACACGTGTCGAGGTTTGGGCAGCACAGGCAGCATGTCAGCCTCAGACCGTGCCGAAGGAACCGAGCGAGGCTGGATAACACGGAACCTTTCAGCGTACTTCGAGGTGTCCTGCAACAGCATGCAGTGGATGCGGGGACAGAGCTGTCATTCAGTAACACCCTCCCCGAAATGCTTTTCCGAGGGGGGGGTCTCGACCACCTTTGATGAAAGAGAGGCAATGCACTCCACGGGGGGGGGCGGTTCTGGACGCCAACTACCCCCCCAAACTAACTGTTGGCCAGAGGCCCCTTGGGGGGGGGAAGGGCAATTGGAAGGGGGGTTCAGGGAGGGGCAAATGGGGGGGCGGTCTAGGAGGGGCTGGGGGGGGGGGGGCCTCCGGGAAGGTCGGGTGGGGGGGGGGGTCCAGGTGGGGCGATTTGGGGTGTTGGGGGGGGGGGGGCACAGGCTCCTCTTACCTCTGATCACCAAGCGTTCCCTGCCAAACAGTACCGCTGCCCTGCTCCAACCTGCAGTGGGTCAGGGCATTGTTCTCAGTCATTCCCAACCCCTGGTTCAGGCCGTCCCGCCGTGGTGACCTGGATATTGCTCCGCGGCGCTCGTTCCTCAGGTGCCATTACAGTGGACCTCTAGGGTCACAGTGTTTATCCTTGTGAACTTTCTCCTCTGGGGGCTTTCTACCACGCACCTTGCACATGGCTGGCCCCATGCGGTGTAACATTTGACCCGGGTCGCTGGGTCAGATACCCAAATTTTGAATAAGGCTATAGTACGTAGTAGGAAGCGCCAATGTCCCCTCACACCCCTCCGGGAAAATAGGTGAATGAAAGCTGAAAAATCAGTGACAATTGGAACATTGAGTGCATTTTCCTCCATTTTCCTGCATTTTTCTCACGGTGCATCATATTTTTTCCTGCCCCCCACCCACCAACATCACCACCACCACCCGCACCAAATTAAGTCCCCATTCCTCCGCATTTTCCTCCCATTTCCCCACAATTTCCCTGATGGAAACATGGGAAATGCAAAGGTATCCACAGTTGTTCGGCAGACCGGGCACGCAGGAGCCCTGTACACACATCACATCCTGGGAGTGAGGGCTACCTTCTTGACAGATCCAGCATCCACATGAAATGTGTAGCGTGCATGCGCTGTGTTGGCCTTCACAACAAAGTAGTAGGTCCCAATCCGAGCGGGCTTGTTGAAGGCCAGTGCCCCCGCGAGCCCCTTCTGTGTTGGAGCTTGTACCGGGAACGAACAAACGTCCGTCAGCACCGGAGAATAGAACATCGCCACGGTCCCCGTTGGTGCCTTCAGTGTGACTGTCAGTGGTGCGTCGGTGGTGTGCACGAAGCGGAACAAGTGCACAGTGCCCGAGTTCTGTGGGTCATACTGCGGGATGTGGGACGTGTACTCCTGGCCGGGCTTCAGGCTGACTACGGGCTGCAAGGGGGCCAGGCTCAGGGTGTACGCACAGGCCTTGCCGCCGCACCGTACCGCACTGAACAACGGCTGGCGGGCGCGGGACACTGCGAGCTCCCCGTACGTGCTGTGCGCGTAGCCGTCCCCCGGCCCATCCGTCGCAGGGCATGTGCCCAAGTTCCCACATCCCATGCTGGTCCGTACGGCACACGTGCCAGCGAACGTCGCTTCACTGTACAGCATCGGCCCCGCGTCCAGCATCGGCCGGGGCTGAGGGCGCTCTCCGTGGTACCGACTCGCCCTTTGCCGCTCGCGTCGCTCCTGCGCTTCCTCACGCCGCTCCTCCTCTTCCTCCCTGCGCTCTTGCCGTCGCTCTTGCTTCTCCTTACGCCGCTCCCGCTCTTCCTCACGCCGCTCTTCCTCACGCCGCTCCTCCTCCCGCTTGCGCCGCTCCCTCTGTTGCTCTTCCTCCGTCTCGAGCCGCTCCTCTTTCTCCCGGTGCCACTTGCGCCGGCCCTCCTCTCGTTCCTCTGCCTCCTGCCGACGCTCCTGTGCGTCGTTCCCTCCGCCGTCGGCGGACCCCCACCGACGTCCTCCCTCTTGCTCTTCCTGCTCTTCATGCTCTCCATATTCTCTGTGTCGTCGCTGGTGGTCTTGGTGGCGCCCATACCGTCGGCGCTCTTGATCCCGGTGCCGCTTGCGGTACTCCTCACCTGCATCCCCGTACTGGCCCTGTTGCTCCTGCGCAAGTTGTTCACCTTGTTCACCTCCTACTTGACCCTGAGATCCTCTTCGGGAGTCCTCATTTTCATTCCGATACCGATCCTGCTCGTTGTCATATCGGTTTTGCTGGTCTTGCTCACCTCGTTCTTGATCATAATATCTCCTTCGATACGCCTCGTTCTCATCTCCGTACTGATCTTGCTCGTTCTGATATTCATTCTGTTCATTCCGATACCGATTTCGGTACTGATCTTGCTCATTCGCATATCTGCTCTGCTCTTGACGCTCCCGCTCTTGTACCCCCCCTTCTTGCCCTTGGGATCTCCTCTGTTCCTCCTGCTCGCCCTGCTCTCGACGACCAGAGTGCCTCCTACGGTACCCCTCGTTTCTCTGTCGATACCGATCCTGCTCGGTCCGAAATCCGTTCTGCTGGTCCTGCTCACGCTGCCGCTGCTGCTCGCCTCCCTCTTGGCCCCGGAACCCCTCACGGTATTCTGCGTTCTCATCCAGCCCCTGTTGAGCCCGACCATCTTCTTTCCGTTGCAAAGCAAATGGCTTGAATAAAAGTTCACGGCCCAAAGAGGTCCGGCGTCGAACAAAGTCTTCCTGGTCTCCTGCGAACCTCTCTCCGTGTGGCTCATAGAGTCCTGCCTGAGATCCTGAGTGGTCCTTGTTTACATGCCACACCCGCTGGATGCGCTCCTCCGCTTGGTGTCGGCCCTTCCGTTCATAATAGCGTCCATGGTCAGCTCTCCAGCCAGAGGTGCTTCCCCTGCGGTAGTCCTGCTGATCTCTTCGGTCGCTGTTGTTGCGGTCCCGATCTTCTTCGGTCTGAGCTGCGAATCTTTGCAGCACTCCATTTTGTTGATAGCCAGTGTATTTGTGCCGATAATACTCCCCAATGTCGTTCTCATCTTGGCCATGCTTCCCACATCGTTCATGTGTTCGACATCCCCCATGCTTATATCGGTCCTCCTCATTCTGCTCCCCATACTGCCCATACTGATCCTCCTCGTTCTCTTCTCCATGGCGTTCATGTCTATACTGATTGTTCTCGTTTTGCTCCCCGTAGTCGTATTCTCTGCGATGTTGTCTACCGTACTCCTCCTCCTCATTCTGCTCTCCGTATCCCTGCTCTCCACGGCGTCCACCACGCTTATATCGGTCCTCCTCATTCTGCTCCCCGTTTCTGTATTGATCCTCCTCGTTCTGTTCTCCATGGCGTTCATGTCTATATTGATTGTTCTCGTTTTGCTCCCCGTAGTCGTATTCTCTGCGATGTCGTCTACCGTACTCCTCCTCCTCATTCTGCTCTCCGTATTCCTGCTCACCGCGGCTTCCTACATTCTTATGTTGCTCCTCCTCATTTTGCTCTCCGTATCCATACTCTCGTCCTTCTTCTTGCTGCTCACCTCCTTCTTGTCCACGATATCGCTTGCGATATTCTTCATTCTCTTCCAAGCCCTGCTCAACCTGATCTCCGCGACGACGCCCCCTGCGTCCGTGACTGTAGCGTTCGTGTTCCTGCTCGTCTTGCTCACCATAGCCTCTGTCGCCTCTTCGGTACTGATCGTTCTCGTCAAAACCCTCTTGAACTTGGTCTTCTTCTTCACGCTGTTCCCCACGGGCCCCACGATCTTGCTCACCGGAATATCCATAGTCTCCCGTTGGATACCCTCCTCTGTCTGGCTGATACTCACGTTGATGTTCGTGCCACTGAAAGCCTGCCACAAGGGATTCGAATCCAGACTCCGTGTCCAACGCGGCGAAATATTGAGTTGTGGCGTTGAAGAGTTGCCCGTTGAATGGGTACCCAGGAGCCAACTGCACTCGGGTCCCGTCAATGACCATATACACCACAAGATCCATCGGCTCCGCGCATTGCACGGTCAATCCCCACACTGAAACCGCCGAGGCATTGTGTGTCACATGGACGGACTGTAGTTGTCGATGAGCAGCGTGCCAACGATTCTCCTCCCACTGCAGCCCCGGAGTGAGTGCAGAGAAGGACAGCTTGAGAGTGTTCTTGTCGTCCGGGAGTCGGGGCGTCAGGGAAGTGAGGGAGACCCCAAAATTGGCAGGGTGTGCGCAGCAGCAGCTCTGCGGACCCGTCGCACAGCAAGTGCAGAGCAACTCCATCACGAGGCATGATTGGGTGGGCTCGATCCCGGGCACAAAACGCCAGCAAGTCGTAGGTTGATGCCACGACGCCCTCGACACTCAGCAGGTACACGTACTTTGCTCGGGACTCTTTTGGAATCAGAATGAGCCCATTGGTTGCCCCCTGGACCTTCATGGGCCATGACGTGGGGTCCGTGGCGGACAACTTCGCCCGGCCACTGAACAACGTCAAGGAGAACACCAAGTCACAGTCGCGAGGGACACCGGTCAGAGAGAAGTGGGTGACACGGTGCTGTTGCGCGTCCACCCAGCCATACTGTGGAACACCGAGCCGAAGCCGCGGGGGTTCCGCGGCACAGAGGCCAAGTAGTACAAACGTGAACCACAAATGTGGGCCCATCAAATGGCGCGTGACGTTCCCTGGGGCAAAAAAAAAATGGAGTGGGCAGACAACGGCATAAAGTATCTAAGGCTGGGCCGCTACAAGTTATGCCTCCTCCCACAGAGGCCACGTCCCACAGCGGGACTGCAGAGCACACAAGTCAGACGAGATGAGACCCCGCAAAGTATCACAGCCTGAGCGACAAGGCGGCAAGGCGTCCCAGGTACCCACGGCTCAATGCCAATTGCCAAACGGCTGTTTCTCCGGCCTAAATACACTGTCAACCCTCACACTCTGAGCTTTGCAAAGCACGTGCTTCCTTGCCATTGGTGCCATTGCATTGCATTACGGACCAGTGTTGGGCACATCAGTCAGTGTCTTTCATTGCAGACTTCCGCTCCCCATGAACTCTAATTGACCATGGCTGAGCTGCTTTGAGTTGTGCTTGAACCCTGGTGGACATGTCTCAAGGAGACAGAGTCGGGGGGGCGGGGGGGGGGGGGGGGCTCCAAAACAGTAAGACAGCTTTGGCATTTGCGCCAATGGGCCAATGCAAGCCGATGCGACCCGACACAGGATCATGAAGGCAACAACAAAAGGGCATAGGGAACAGAATTCAGATTCTATTTGTGCAAGGCTGTGTCTAGGGGCACTGTGATATAATGCTTTCTGTGTGTGGTCCCACCTTTTCCCAGGCCTTCCAATTTCTGTTGATGCACAAGCACGTCCTCAGCACGTGGAGGCATGCACACCCTCCAGTACGTGCAAACCATGTTTCTCTGCAGCTTTGGTGATGTTCCCCCTCGCCCTGTGTTCAGTGTGGCACGGGAGCTGGCCGACAAGTTCGGCACTGCGCCCTTCACTGAATTCACAGCGGCTTCTCGGCACAGGAGCCTGGAGCTGACGAGCCATCCAGAGTTGAGGCTCCAATGCAGTGGAAGAGAAGGTGAAGGTGCGTGGCAGAAAAGAGCGTGTACACTTGTGGTACTGAGCAGTCCACATCACCCTTTCCCCTTGTGTAACTATTGTTTTGCCTTACAATGTGATGCTTACACGTTTGAGTGGCGCCAAGAGTTTGCGTGACCCTCGGATCTCACAACTCCTTGGCGAATGGGTGGCTTCATTCCCCTTGGCCAATGCCCGATGGGCCCAGGCCACCGAGGTTGCCCAACTCCCCCTCATTCGCAACAAGCAAATAGAGGCGGTGAGCCAATATGCCTCCTCCCTGTTTCTAGCGCCTGATTTTATCGGCCTCCTTATAGACTTGAATGTCCCCAAGGGTGGCTTTCAGCACGTGTCAGAGTTCATGAGCCTCTGGAGGGACGCCTGCACGCCACAACCAGCCACCCATTCACCCAATCTTTCCCCACTTGGCAACAATTTTTGGACACTTGGAAGGAGATGACCAAGCCCCTTAAGTTACACCCTAGGTCGCCACGCCGGGTCATCATGCCAAATCACCATGCCACGTCGCCAATGTAGGTTGCCACTCCTAAACGCCATTCCAAGTCATAATACCAAATCGCCACACCTAGGTGGGGGAACAAGTAAATGTCGGGGGAGGGGGGGCTAGGTACACGCTAGAACGGCCAATTTGTGTTCTAGCCTAGCCAAGCTAGGATGGCTAGAACAAAAAGGTTGAGCCTTACCCCCACCTGGGGGGTTTGGGGGTCAGGCGTACCACGGTGAAACATGGACTTCAGGAACTGTACTAGAGGTCCGAATTCCAGTTTTTCAGTTTTTGGATCCTTTGACCCAAAATACATGTCTAAAAAGATTCTTTCTAGTTTCGTTCTAGTATTGTTCTAGTGACCACCGGTGGCCCTAGCTAGAGCAGTATGAGAGCATTTAGCCTAGAATGACACTAGAACGAAAACATCCAACATGCCTAGAAAATGTTTCGCTCGCCTAGGGATTAGGGTTAAAGGCACATGCACACACATACACCCACGTAGACACATACACATACACATATGCACACACAGACACCCACACACACACACACATACACACTAACATAGGCATATGCGTGTTTGCACCCCCCACAAACACACACACCACAACAGGGTCTAATGCTTTGGTACACATGTCGCAATCACATCCCACACACACACGCACACACACACACACATTCACCAGGCAATTGGCAATTGGCACACACACACACACACACACACACACATGCACACGCACGCATGTCTCACTGCCCATCATTTGGACAAGTGCCACATCCACACAATAGACACATACCACACAGCACACAGGCCACCCCACCACACACACACCCACACACACACACACAAACACACATTTCAGAGTTCTAGTAACCCCCCCCCCCACCCCACCATTGTGTGTTTCCCCTTCATGGGTGAGTAGTTGTGTGTGGGTATGTGGGTCAATATGTGGGTGCGGAAGTGCATACATATGTCAAAGACAGCCACACATGGCCACACAACCACGCACAGCCACAAACCGCCACACAGAGCCACACACAGCCACACAGAGCCGCACACAGCCACCCACAGCCACATGGAGCCACACAAAGCCACACACTACCACAAACAACACAGCACGGCATAGCATATCACCTCCAATGGCTGGATGTACATGCGCGCTCGCACACACATTCACCATATCACACCATGGACCAGCACAACACAACACAACGCTTCATACAGTGCTATGCCGTGCTTTGTTGTGTTGTGTCATGATGTTGCTTGGTTTTGTTTTGGTAACCGAGATTCGTTCTAGTGCTGTTCTAGCTAGCGAAGCCCCTTTTTCAACACCCCCCCTTTGGCAAGGGCTTTTTGGGCAGCCTACCAAAAAAGGCCCTTTCCAAGGGGGGTCGCCACTACAGGTTGCCACTCTAGGTCACCACTCTGGTTCGCTACTCCAGTTCGGCACTCCGGGTCACCGAGCTAGGTCGCAACTCCAGGTCGCCACTCCAAGTCGCCACTCTAGGACGCCACTCCAAGTTGCCACTCCAGGTCGCCACTCCAGGTCGCCACTCTAGGTCGCAACTCCAAGTTGCCCTCAAGTCACGGCTCTATGTCGCCACTTCAGGTCGCCACTCCACACTCCACATTGCCACTCCAAATCATCACTCCAAATCGCCACTCCACTGCGCCACTCCGCGTTGCCCACCCGGGTCGCCACTCCACGTTGCCAATCTAGGTCACCACTCCAAGTCGCCTGTGCAAATCACCACTCCAGGCCACCACCGCAAGTCGCGACCCTAGGTCGCCACCCCAACGTTGTACCAGTATTAACTTTGCATTGTGTTGTGCATACTGACTCGTGCACGACTAATAACTCACTCGTGCACACCTTTTCTTTTCAGTCCCGCTATTTATCATCTTCGCTGCACTTGCTCCCGCACGTGCTCCTTCTTTTTACGGCGCTTCCTCCGGAAAAGTTCTGGCCAAAAGTGAAGGATATTGGTGGAATAGGGGGGTAGGGTCCCTGGGACGCAAAAAAGGCTGAAAATGTGCTCAGCGTGCGCACGGCACTCGGCACCCGGGAATAGTGCACCCCAAGCTATACTCTACTTCCTACCTGTTTTTCGGTCTCGTGTGTGAGCCTTCAAACCATAGGGCTATACCCGCAATTGTACATCAATGTCTCCAACTGATGTGTCCCGCTGTCACTGCACGTACTAGCTGGCACACAGGAAACAAGGACATGGGTGCATGCCCCACGTACACCACCCATTTACACTGGCCATATCATGGGGTCTCGTACCTCCTCACAGTTTTCAAGCTGCCTTGGTGTGGTACAGTCGAAGGTTTTACTACCTATTTTCAAACAGCCTTCTGCTATGACAATTATGCGCACAATTATGGTGGTCCTGTGGTACTGAATGTCGGTGTCTCGACAGGACAGCTTCAGCTAAGAGTTAAGAAGCTATCCTCTCCAGCAGTTCAGCATACATTCAGTGACAGCTCCAAGGTCAGAAATTCAGGTGTTTGAAGAGCACTCCTCAGAAAACGGAACCATGTATCACTCCTAAAAGATAGTCAAACATGTTCAGGTAAAGCCCAGGGAACAAAAGGGCTGTTTTCAACGCCTACAGCTCAAATTGTCACCAAGCGATTGAACCTTTCAAGCAACCCAGTTTCACAGGGGAACAGATATGCACAGAACGCGAGGTAAGAAGCACAAATCAATGCTCCTGCCAATCAATCAAAAGTGAAAATGCAATGCTGTCAAGCACTGTAATGCTGCTCAGCACACTCCCCAGCCGAGACTGGTGGCTGTGGTGCAAGATGGGGCACCCAAAAAATATATAAGGAGCCCTCAGAGGCTGTCGTACTGAAGCGGAATGCTTGCTATACCCGACCATCCCTTGCTGCTGTCAAGTCAATGCACTTTGCTTGTGGCATGATGCATTCTTCTGTTTGCACTCGTGCTGCTGTCCACACCTGCTGCACTGCCCGCTCATGCTGTTCTGCTCACTCCTGCTGACCCGACTGCTTATGCTGTTGCACTCACATACATTGCTGTCGCCTCTCCGAATGCCACGTGGCGCAGTCCAACAAAATTTCCTTGCAGATATTAGATGGGTGGGCCTACAATATGCATAAGTCATCCACAAAGTGGATGCTCACAATTGTACAAGCCGAGAGTTTCTTACTGGAATACAAACACAATGATCTACTTGTCCACTGTGCACCTGATTTGAGCTACGTCTGGGGCTCAACCAAAGCATACGATGAGATCTGTTTTGGGATAACTCTCTTCAGATTCTATACAAGAAAAAGTGATTGTCAGTCAGAACCCAAACCTGATGTAGGGAACACGTTCAATGCTCATACCTACTTCAGGCCACACTATTGTGTGGAATATATCTTAAAACGTCAATCAGCTTGCTCCCGCCTCCCGAAACACAATCTCATCTGGTGCCCAGTGTAGCCACAGACATCAACCACCCAACCAGTGCAAACGATAATATTTTTGTTGGATGAATGGCTTGGATCGACGGCTTGCAGACCTTGACGAAGTTGGCCAGTTGAATATATTTGCCGTCCTCATTCTGAATTGCGTGTAGGTTTAGAAGTGGAGACAAGACCTGAGTGGACTTGTCACACTTCATGGACTGTGATCACTTCAAAGCTGAAAACCTGAGAATCTTCTTGGAACTGGCACACGCCCATTAGTGGATAGACAAAGACAAGGACAAGATCATCCTTGGATGCAAAGGATCTTGATTGGATGTCTTGCAAGAAATTGTGCAGACTTGCAAGACAACCAGCCGGAAGCCCTGCTCTGGTAACCCAATGGTATGAAAGACAGGGCTACAAGGGCACAACTATTTTGGTCTATTCAGTAGGTGTGCTGTGTGTGGTGGTGCATAAGTGAGGCGGTTCACAACTGTGCCTTTCTGGGTAGAAGAACATGAGTGGTACTGTTCGCAGCCTGGGTGCATCAAGCCGTTCAGGACTGAAGAGCACAGCGAGGTCTAGAGGTATGACACATTCCTGGACACACGTGCACAAACGAGACGTCTCAAAAGAGATGTATTACCTTGAAGAGACATGCGCACATGACACGAGCATTGAAAATCCGCGTTCCTTGCCTCCATTCGGCATGGACGATGGCCAGGGAAGTATTGGGAAATGGGAGGAAGATGGTGCAAGGGGTGAGTACGTTAAAATCAGGAGGTTGGGTTCAGATGCTGGGCCTTGTTGCATTATGGATGCCATGGGCCTTTCCGAAACAAAACTCTGCAAGATGGCTTTTGCTGGGAAAGATGATATTTTACTTCCGAGGAGGAGCTTGGGAGGAGAAAAGAGAGGATGGGTGTGTGGTGCAGGGTCTTGGGTGGCACGGGGAGGGGGATTGGATCTTTTCTGGCCCTTGTAGGAGCACCTGCATTGGGTGTTCAACATGGTGCCACTGTGTGCAGCTCTGGACAATGAGCAACTTGCACCCAAGGCTTAGACTTGTTCAGTCCTCAGTGACTAATTGTCCCATATGGGGACACACTGTCTGTCAACCCTCTCACCCCCTGCTGCATCCCTGATGGAATGCCCGAGTCACACGGGACGTAACCTTGCCTCAATAGTGCCATCTCGTGCACCATGTTCGATACCCGTCCGTGGGAGAGCAACAACAGAGACACCATGGCCATCCCTGTCCCCAGAAGGATCGCAGTCATTGAGAACACGTGTCGAGGTTTGGGCAGCACAGGCAGCATGTCAGCCTCAGACCGTGCCGAAGGAACCGAGCGAGGCTGGATAACACGGAACCTTTCAGCGTACTTCGAGGTGTCCTGCAACAGCATGCAGTGGATGCGGGGACAGAGCTGTCATTCAGTAACACCCTCCCCGAAATGCTTTTCCGAGGGGGGGGTCTCGACCACCTTTGATGAAAGAGAGGCAATGCACTCCACGGGGGGGGGCGGTTCTGGACGCCAACTACCCCCCCAAACTAACTGTTGGCCAGAGGCCCCTTGGGGGGGGGAAGGGCAATTGGAAGGGGGGTTCAGGGAGGGGCAAATGGGGGGGCGGTCTAGGAGGGGCTGGGGGGGGGGGCCTCCGGGAAGGTCGGGTGGGGGGGGGGGGTCCAGGTGGGGCGATTTGGGGTGTTGGGGGGGGGGGGCACAGGCTCCTCTTACCTCTGATCACCAAGCGTTCCCTGCCAAACAGTACCGCTGCCCTGCTCCAACCTGCAGTGGGTCAGGGCATTGTTCTCAGTCATTCCCAACCCCTGGTTCAGGCCGTCCCGCCGTGGTGACCTGGATATTGCTCCGCGGCGCTCGTTCCTCAGGTGCCATTACAGTGGACCTCTAGGGTCACAGTGTTTATCCTTGTGAACTTTCTCCTCTGGGGGCTTTCTACCACGCACCTTGCACATGGCTGGCCCCATGCGGTGTAACATTTGACCCGGGTCGCTGGGTCAGATACCCAAATTTTGAATAAGGCTATAGTACGTAGTAGGAAGCGCCAATGTCCCCTCACACCCCTCCGGGAAAATAGGTGAATGAAAGCTGAAAAATCAGTGACAATTGGAACATTGAGTGCATTTTCCTCCATTTTCCTGCATTTTTCTCACGGTGCATCATATTTTTTCCTGCCCCCCACCCACCAACATCACCCGCACCAAATTAAGTCCCCATTCCTCCGCATTTTCCTCCCATTTCCCCACAATTTCCCTGATGGAAACATGGGAAATGCAAAGGTATCCACAGTTGTTCGGCAGACCGGGCACGCAGGAGCCCTGTACACACATCACATCCTGGGAGTGAGGGCTACCTTCTTGACAGATCCAGCATCCACATGAAATGTGTAGCGTGCATGCGCTGTGTTGGCCTTCACAACAAAGTAGTAGGTCCCAATCCGAGCGGGCTTGTTGAAGGCCAGTGCCCCCGCGAGCCCCTTCTGTGTTGGAGCTTGTACCGGGAACGAACAAACGTCCGTCAGCACCGGAGAATAGAACATCGCCACGGTCCCCGTTGGTGCCTTCAGTGTGACTGTCAGTGGTGCGTCGGTGGTGTGCACGAAGCGGAACAAGTGCACAGTGCCCGAGTTCTGTGGGTCATACTGCGGGATGTGGGACGTGTACTCCTGGCCGGGCTTCAGGCTGACTACGGGCTGCAAGGGGGCCAGGCTCAGGGTGTACGCACAGGCCTTGCCGCCGCACCGTACCGCACTGAACAACGGCTGGCGGGCGCGGGACACTGCGAGCTCCCCGTACGTGCTGTGCGCGTAGCCGTCCCCCGGCCCATCCGTCGCAGGGCATGTGCCCAAGTTCCCACATCCCATGCTGGTCCGTACGGCACACGTGCCAGCGAACGTCGCTTCACTGTACAGCATCGGCCCCGCGTCCAGCATCGGCCGGGGCTGAGGGCGCTCTCCGTGGTACCGACTCGCCCTTTGCCGCTCGCGTCGCTCCTGCGCTTCCTCACGCCGCTCCTCCTCTTCCTCCCTGCGCTCTTGCCGTCGCTCTTGCTTCTCCTTACGCCGCTCCCGCTCTTCCTCACGCCGCTCTTCCTCACGCCGCTCCTCCTCCCGCTTGCGCCGCTCCCTCTGTTGCTCTCCCTCCGTCTCGATCCGCTCCTCTTTCTCCCGGTGCCACTTGCGCCGGCCCTCCTCTCGTTCCTCTGCCTCCTGCCGACGCTCCTGTGCGTCGTTCCCTCCGCCGTCGGCGGACCCCCACCGACGTCCTCCCTCTTGCTCTTCCTGCTCTTCATGCTCTCCATATTCTCTGTGTCGTCGCTGGTGGTCTTGGTGGCGCCCATACCGTCGGCGCTCTTGATCCCGGTGCCGCTTGCGGTACTCCTCACCTGCATCCCCGTACTGGCCCTGTTGCTCCTGCGCAAGTTGTTCACCTTGTTCACCTCCTACTTGACCCTGAGATCCTCTTCGGGAGTCCTCATTTTCATTCCGATACCGATCCTGCTCGTTGTCATATCGGTTTTGCTGGTCTTGCTCACCTCGTTCTTGATCATAATATCTCCTTCGATACGCCTCGTTCTCATCTCCGTACTGATCTTGCTCGTTCTGATATTCATTCTGTTCATTCCGATACCGATTTCGGTACTGATCTTGCTCATTCGCATATCTGCTCTGCTCTTGACGCTCCCGCTCTTGTACCCCCCCTTCTTGCCCTTGAGATCTCCTCTGTTCCTCCTGCTCGCCCTGCTCTCGACGACCAGAGTGCCTCCTACGGTACCCCTGTTCCTCCTCATTCTGCTCCCCATACTGCCCATACTGATCCTCCTCGTTCTCTTCTCCATGGCGTTCATGTCTATACTGATTGTTCTCGTTTTGCTCCCCGTAGTCGTATTCTCTGCGATGTTGTCTACCGTACTCCTCCTCCTCATTCTGCTCTCCGTATCCCTGCTCTCCACGGCGTCCACCACGCTTATATCGGTCCTCCTCATTCTGCTCCCCGTTTCTGTATTGATCCTCCTCGTTCTGTTCTCCATGGCGTTCATGTCTATATTGATTGTTCTCGTTTTGCTCCCCGTAGTCGTATTCTCTGCGATGTCGTCTACCGTACTCCTCCTCCTCATTCTGCTCTCCGTATTTCTGCTCACCGCGGCTTCCTCCATTCTTATGTTGCTCCTCCTCATTTTGCTCTCCGTATCCATACTCTCGTCCTTCTTCTTGCTGCTCACCTCCTTCTTGTCCACGATATCGCTTGCGATATTCTTCATTCTCTTCCAAGCCCTGCTCAACCTGATCTCCGCGACGACGCCCCCTGCGTCCGTGACTGTAGCGTTCGTGTTCCTGCTCGTCTTGCTCACCATAGCCTCTGTCGCCTCTTCGGTACTGATCGTTCTCGTCAAAACCCTCTTGAACTTGGTCTTCTTCTTCACGCTGTTCCCCACGGGCCCCACGATCTTGCTCACCGGAATATCCATAGTCTCCCGTTGGATACCCTCCTCTGTCTGGCTGATACTCACGTTGATGTTCGTGCCACTGAAAGCCTGCCACAAGGGATTCGAATCCAGACTCCGTGTCCAACGCGGCGAAATATTGAGTTGTGGCGTTGAAGAGTTGCCCGTTGAATGGGTACCCAGGAGCCAACTGCACTCGGGTCCCGTCAATGACCATATACACCACAAGATCCATCGGCTCCGCGCATTGCACGGTCAATCCCCACACTGAAACCGCCGAGGCATTGTGTGTCACATGGACGGACTGTAGTTGTCGATGAGCAGCGTGCCAACGATTCTCCTCCCACTGCAGCCCCGGAGTGAGTGCAGAGAAGGACAGCTTGAGAGTGTTCTTGTCGTCCGGGAGTCGGGGCGTCAGGGAAGTGAGGGAGACCCCAAAATTGGCAGGGGTGCGCAGCAGCAGCTCTGCGGACCCGTCGCACAGCAAGTGCAGAGCAACTCCATCACGAGGCATGATTGGGTGGGCTCGATCCCGGGCACAAAACGCCAGCAAGTCGTAGGTTGATGCCACGACGCCCTCGACACTCAGCAGGTACACGTACTTTGCTCGGGACTCTTTTGGAATCAGAATGAGCCCATTGGTTGCCCCCTGGACCTTCATGGGCCATGACGTGGGGTCCGTGGCGGACAACTTCGCCCGGCCACTGAACAACGTCAAGGAGAACACCAAGTCACAGTCGCGAGGGACACCGGTCAGAGAGAAGTGGGTGACACGGTGCTGTTGCGCGTCCACCCAGCCATACTGTGGAACACCGAGCCGAAGCCGCGGGGGTTCCGCGGCACAGAGGCCAAGTAGTACAAACGTGAACCACAAATGTGGGCCCATCAAATGGCGCGTGACGTTCCCTGGGGCAAAAAAAAAATGGAGTGGGCAGACAACGGCATAAAGTATCTAAGGCTGGGCCGCTACAAGTTATGCCTCCTCCCACAGAGGCCACGTCCCACAGCGGGACTGCAGAGCACACAAGTCAGACGAGATGAGACCCCGCAAAGTATCACAGCCTGAGCGACAAGGCGGCAAGGCGTCCCAGGTACCCACGGCTCAATGCCAATTGCCAAACGGCTGTTTCTCCGGCCTAAATACACTGTCAACCCTCACACTCTGAGCTTTGCAAAGCACGTGCTTCCTTGCCATTGGTGCCATTGCATTGCATTACGGACCAGTGTTGGGCACATCAGTCAGTGTCTTTCATTGCAGACTTCCGCTCCCCATGAACTCTAATTGACCATGGCTGAGCTGCTTTGAGTTGTGCTTGAACCCTGGTGGACATGTCTCAAGGAGACAGAGTCGGGGGGGCTCCAAAACAGTAAAACAGCTTTGGCATTTGCGCCAATGGGCCAATGCAAGCCGATGCGACCCGACACAGGACCATGAAGGCAACAACAAAAGGGCATAGGGAACAGAATTCAGATTCTATTTGTGCAAGGCTGTGTCTAGGGGCACTGTGATATAATGCTTTCTGTGTGTGGTCCCACCTTTTCCCAGGCCTTCCAATTTCTGTTGATGCACAAGCACGTCCTCAGCACGTGGAGGCATGCACACCCTCCAGTACGTGCAAACCATGTTTCTCTGCAGCTTTGGTGATGTTCCCCCTCGCCCTGTGTTCAGTGTGGCACGGGAGCTGGCCGACAAGTTCGGCACTGCGCCCTTCACTGAATTCACAGCGGCTTCTCGGCACAGGAGCCTGGAGCTGACGAGCCATCCAGAGTTGAGGCTCCAATGCAGTGGAAGAGAAGGTGAAGGTGCGTGGCAGAAAAGAGCGTGTACACTTGTGGTACTGAGCAGTCCACATCACCCTTTCCCCTTGTGTAACTATTGTTTTGCCTTACAATGTGATGCTTACACGTTTGAGTGGCGCCAAGAGTTTGCGTGACCCTCGGATCTCACAACTCCTTGGCGAATGGGTGGCTTCATTCCCCTTGGCCAATGCCCGATGGGCCCAGGCCACCGAGGTTGCCCAACTCCCCCTCATTCGCAACAAGCAAATAGAGGCGGTGAGCCAATGTGCCTCCTCCCTGTTTCTAGCGCCTGATTTTATCGGCCTCCTTATAGACTTGAATGTCCCCAAGGGTGGCTTTCAGCACGTGTCAGAGTTCATGAGCCTCTGGAGGGACGCCTGCACGCCACAACCAGCCACCCATTCACCCAATCTTTCCCCACTTGGCAACAATTTTTGGACACTTGGAAGGAGATGACCAAGCCCCTTAAGTTACACCCTAGGTCGCCACGCCGGGTCATCATGCCAAATCACCATGCCACGTCGCCAATGTAGGTTGCCACTCCTAAACGCCATTCCAAGTCATAATACCAAATCGCCACACCTAGGTGGGGGAACAAGTAAATGTCGGGGGAGGGGGGGCTAGGTACACGCTAGAACGGCCAATTTGTGTTCTAGCCTAGCCAAGCTAGGATGGCTAGAACAAAAAGGTTGAGCCTTACCCCCACCTGGGGGGTTTGGGGGTCAGGCGTACCACGGTGAAACATGGACTTCAGGAACTGTACTAGAGGTCCGAATTCCAGTTTTTCAGTTTTTGGATCCTTTGACCCAAAATACATGTCTAAAAAGATTCTTTCTAGTTTCGTTCTAGTATTGTTCTAGTGACCACCGGTGGCCCTAGCTAGAGCAGTATGAGAGCATTTAGCCTAGAATGACACTAGAACGAAAACATCCAACATGCCTAGAAAATGTTTCGCTCGCCTAGGGATTAGGGTTAAAGGCACATGCACACACATACACCCACGTAGACACATACACATACACATATGCACACACAGACACCCACACACACACACACATACACACTAACATAGGCATATGCGTGTTTGCACCCCCCACAAACACACACACCACAACAGGGTCTAATGCTTTGGTACACATGTCGCAATCACATCCCACACACACACGCACACACACACACACATTCACCAGGCAATTGGCAATTGGCACACACACACACACACACACACACACACACATGCACACGCACGCATGTCTCACCGCCCATCATTTGGACAAGTGCCACATCCACACAATAGACACATACCACACAGCACACAGGCCACCCCACCACACACACACCCACACACACACACACAAACACACATTTCAGAGTTCTAGTAACCCCCCCCCCACCCCACCATTGTGTGTTTCCCCTTCATGGGTGAGTAGTTGTGTGTGGGTATGTGGGTCAATATGTGGGTGCGGAAGTGCATACATATTTCAAAGACAGCCACACATGGCCACACAACCACGCACAGCCACAAACCGCCACACAGAGCCACACACAGCCACACAGAGCCACACACAGCCACCCACAGCCACATGGAGCCACACAAAGCCACACACTACCACAAACAACACAGCACGGCATAGCATATCACCTCCAATGGCTGGATGTACATGCGCGCTCGCACACACATTCACCATATCACACCATGGACCAGCACAACACAACACAACGCTTCATACAGTGCTATGCCGTGCTTTGTTGTGTTGTGTCATGATGTTGCTTGGTTTTGTTTTGGTAACCGAGATTCGTTCTAGTGCTGTTCTAGCTAGCGAAGCCCCTTTTTCAACACCCCCCCTTTGGCAAGGGCTTTTTGGGCAGCCTACCAAAAAAGGCCCTTTCCAAGGGGGGTCGCCACTACAGGTTGCCACTCTAGGTCACCACTCTGGTTCGCTACTCCGGTTCGGCACTCCAGGTCACCGAGCTAGGTCGCAACTCCAGGTCGCCACTCCAAGTCGCCACTCTAGGACGCCACTCCAAGTTGCCACTCTAGGTCGCCACTCCAGGTCGCCACTCTAGGTCGCAACTCCAAGTTGCCCTCAAGTCACGGCTCTATGTCGCCACTTCAGGTCGCCACTCCACACTCCACATTGCCACTCCAAGTCACCACTCCAAATCGCCACTCCACTGCGCCACTCCGCGTTGCCCACCCGGGTCGCCACTCCACGTTGCCAATCTAGGTCACCACTCCAAGTCGCCTGTGCAAATCACCACTCCAGGCCACCACCGCAAGTCGCGACCCTAGGTCGCCACCCCAACGTTGTACCAGTATTTACTTTGCGTTGTGTTGTGCATACTGACTCGTGCACGACTAATAACTCACTCGTGCACACCTTTTCTTTTCAGTCCCGCTATTTATCATCTTCGCTGCACTTGCTCCCGCACGTGCTCCTTCTTTTTACGGCGCTTCCTCCGGAAAAGTTCTGGCCAAAAGTGAAGGATATTGGTGGAATAGGGGGGTAGGGTCCCTGGGACGCAAAAAAGGCTGAAAATGTGCTCAGCGTGCGCACGGCACTCCCGGGAATAGTGCACCCCAAGCTATACTCTACTTCCTACCTGTTTTTCGGTCTCGTGTGTGAGCCTTCAAACCATAGGGCTATACCCGCAATTGTACATCAATGTCTCCAACTGATGTGTCCCGCTGTCACTGCACGTACTAGCTGGCACACAGGAAACAAGGACATGGGTGCATGCCCCACGTACACCACCCATTTACACTGGCCATATCATGGGGTCTCGTACCTCCTCACAGTTTTCAAGCTGCCTTGGTGTGGTACAGTCGAAGGTTTTACTACCTATTTTCAAACAGCCTTCTGCTATGACAATTATGCGCACAATTATGGTGGTCCTGTGGTACTGAATGTCGGTGTCTCGACAGGACAGCTTCAGCTAAGAGTTAAGAAGCTATCCTCTCCAGCAGTTCAGCATACATTCAGTGACAGCTCCAAGGTCAGAAATTCAGGTGTTTGAAGAGCACTCCTCAGAAAACGGAACCATGTATCACTCCTAAAAGATAGTCAAACATGTTCAGGTAAAGCCCAGGGAACAAAAGGGCTGTTTTCAACGCCTACAGCTCAAATTGTCACCAAGCGATTGAACCTTTCAAGCAACCCAGTTTCACAGGGGAACAGATATGCACAGAACGCGAGGTAAGAAGCACAAATCAATGCTCCTGCCAATCAATCAAAAGTGAAAATGCAATGCTGTCAAGCACTGTAATGCTGCTCAGCACACTCCCCAGCCGAGACTGGTGGCTGTGGTGCAAGATGGGGCACCCAAAAAATATATAAGGAGCCCTCAGAGGCTGTCGTACTGAAGCGGAATGCTTGCTATACCCGACCATCCCTTGCTGCTGTCAAGTCAATGCACTTTGCTTGTGGCATGATGCATTCTTCTGTTTGCACTCGTGCTGCTGTCCACACCTGCTGCACTGCCCGCTCATGCTGTTCTGCTCACTCCTGCTGACCCGACTGCTTATGCTGTTGCACTCACATACATTGCTGTCGCCTCTCCGAATGCCACGTGGCGCAGTCCAACAAAATTTCCTTGCAGATATTAGATGGGTGGGCCTACAATATGCATAAGTCATCCACAAAGTGGATGCTCACAATTGTACAAGCCGAGAGTTTCTTACTGGAATACAAACACAATGATCTACTTGTCCACTGTGCACCTGATTTGAGCTACGTCTGGGGCTCAACCAAAGCATACGATGAGATCTGTTTTGGGATAACTCTCTTCAGATTCTATACAAGAAAAAGTGATTGTCAGTCAGAACCCAAACCTGATGTAGGGAACACGTTCAATGCTCATACCTACTTCAGGCCACACTATTGTGTGGAATATATCTTAAAACGTCAATCAGCTTGCTCCCGCCTCCCGAAACACAATCTCATCTGGTGCCCAGTGTAGCCACAGACATCAACCACCCAACCAGTGCAAACGATAATATTTTTGTTGGATGAATGGCTTGGATCGACGGCTTGCAGACCTTGACGAAGTTGGCCAGTTGAATATATTTGCCGTCCTCATTCTGAATTGCGTGTAGGTTTAGAAGTGGAGACAAGACCTGAGTGGACTTGTCACACTTCATGGACTGTGATCACTTCAAAGCTGAAAACCTGAGAATCTTCTTGGAACTGGCACACGCCCATTAGTGGATAGACAAAGACAAGGACAAGATCATCCTTGGATGCAAAGGATCTTGATTGGATGTCTTGCAAGAAATTGTGCAGACTTGCAAGACAACCAGCCGGAAGCCCTGCTCTGGTAACCCGATGGTATGAAAAACAGGGCTACAAGGGCACAACTATTTTGGTCTATTCAGTAGGTGTGCTGTGTGTGGTGGTGCATAAGTGAGGCGGTTCACAACTGTGCCTTTCTGGGTAGAAGAACATGAGTGGTACTGTTCGCAGCCTGGGTGCATCAAGCCGTTCAGGACTGAAGAGCACAGCGAGGTCTAGAGGTATGACACATTCCTGGACACACGTGCACAAACGAGACGTCTCAAAAGAGATGTATTACCTTGAAGAGACGTGCGCACATGACACGAGCATTGAAAATCCGCGTTCCTTGCCTCCATTCGGCATGGACGATGGCCAGGGAAGTATTGGGAAATGGGAGGAAGATGGTGCAAGGGGTGAGTACGTTAAAATCAGGAGGTTGGGTTCAGATGCTGGGCCTTGTTGCATTATGGATGCCATGGGCCTTTCCGAAACAAAACTCTGCAAGATGGCTTTTGCTGGAAAGATGATATTTTACTTCCGAGGAGGAGCTTGGGAGGAGAAAAGAGAGGATGGGTGTGTGGTGCAGGGTCTTGGGTGGCACGGGGAGGGGGATTGGATCTTTTCTGGCCCTTGTAGGAGCACCTGCATTGGGTGTTCAACATGGTGCCACTGTGTGCAGCTCTGGACAATGAGCAACTTGCACCCAAGGCTTAGACTTGTTCAGTCCTCAGTGACTAATTGTCCCATATGGGGACACACTGTCTGTCAACCCTCTCACCCCCTGCTGCATCCCTGATGGAATGCCCGAGTCACACGGGACGTAACCTTGCCTCAATAGTGCCATCTCGTGCACCATGTTCGATACCCGTCCGTGGGAGAGCAACAACAGAGACACCATGGCCATCCCTGTCCCCAGAAGGATCGCAGTCATTGAGAACACGTGTCGAGGTTTGGGCAGCACAGGCAGCATGTCAGCCTCAGACCGTGCCGAAGGAACCGAGCGAGGCTGGATAACACGGAACCTTTCAGCGTACTTCGAGGTGTCCTGCAACAGCATGCAGTGGATGCGGGGACAGAGCTGTCATTCAGTAACACCCTCCCCGAAATGCTTTTCCGAGGGGGGGGTCTCGACCACCTTTGATGAAAGAGAGGCAATGCACTCCACGGGGGGGGGCGGTTCTGGACGCCAACTACCCCCCCAAACTAACTGTTGGCCAGAGGCCCCTTGGGGGGGGGAAGGGCAATTGGAAGGGGGGTTCAGGGAGGGGCAAATGGGGGGGCGGTCTAGGAGGGGCTGGGGGGGGGGGCCTCCGGGAAGGTCGGGTGGGGGGGGGGGTCCAGGTGGGGCGATTTGGGGTGTTGGGGGGGGGGGGCACAGGCTCCTCTTACCTCTGATCACCAAGCGTTCCCTGCCAAACAGTACCGCTGCCCTGCTCCAACCTGCAGTGGGTCAGGGCATTGTTCTCAGTCATTCCCAACCCCTGGTTCAGGCCGTCCCGCCGTGGTGACCTGGATATTGCTCCGCGGCGCTCGTTCCTCAGGTGCCATTACAGTGGACCTCTAGGGTCACAGTGTTTATCCTTGTGAACTTTCTCCTCTGGGGGCTTTCTACCACGCACCTTGCACATGGCTGGCCCCATGCGGTGTAACATTTGACCCGGGTCGCTGGGTCAGATACCCAAATTTTGAATAAGGCTATAGTACGTAGTAGGAAGCGCCAATGTCCCCTCACACCCCTCCGGGAAAATAGGTGAATGAAAGCTGAAAAATCAGTGACAATTGGAACATTGAGTGCATTTTCCTCCATTTTCCTGCATTTTTCTCACGGTGCATCATATTTTTTCCTGCCCCCCACCCACCAACATCACCCGCACCAAATTAAGTCCCCATTCCTCCGCATTTTCCTCCCATTTCCCCACAATTTCCCTGATGGAAACATGGGAAATGCAAAGGTATCCACAGTTGTTCGGCAGACCGGGCACGCAGGAGCCCTGTACACACATCACATCCTGGGAGTGAGGGCTACCTTCTTGACAGATCCAGCATCCACATGAAATGTGTAGCGTGCATGCGCTGTGTTGGCCTTCACAACAAAGTAGTAGGTCCCAATCCGAGCGGGCTTGTTGAAGGCCAGTGCCCCCGCGAGCCCCTTCTGTGTTGGAGCTTGTACCGGGAACGAACAAACGTCCGTCAGCACCGGAGAATAGAACATCGCCACGGTCCCCGTTGGTGCCTTCAGTGTGACTGTCAGTGGTGCGTCGGTGGTGTGCACGAAGCGGAACAAGTGCACAGTGCCCGAGTTCTGTGGGTCATACTGCGGGATGTGGGACGTGTACTCCTGGCCGGGCTTCAGGCTGACTACGGGCTGCAAGGGGGCCAGGCTCAGGGTGTACGCACAGGCCTTGCCGCCGCACCGTACCGCACTGAACAACGGCTGGCGGGCGCGGGACACTGCGAGCTCCCCGTACGTGCTGTGCGCGTAGCCGTCCCCCGGCCCATCCGTCGCAGGGCATGTGCCCAAGTTCCCACATCCCATGCTGGTCCGTACGGCACACGTGCCAGCGAACGTCGCTTCACTGTACAGCATCGGCCCCGCGTCCAGCATCGGCCGGGGCTGAGGGCGCTCTCCGTGGTACCGACTCGCCCTTTGCCGCTCGCGTCGCTCCTGCGCTTCCTCACGCCGCTCCTCCTCTTCCTCCCTGCGCTCTTGCCGTCGCTCTTGCTTCTCCTTACGCCGCTCCCGCTCTTCCTCACGCCGCTCTTCCTCACGCCGCTCCTCCTCCCGCTTGCGCCGCTCCCTCTGTTGCTCTTCCTCCGTCTCGATCCGCTCCTCTTTCTCCCGGTGCCACTTGCGCCGGCCCTCCTCTCGTTCCTCTGCCTCCTGCCGACGCTCCTGTGCGTCGTTCCCTCCGCCGTCGGCGGACCCCCACCGACGTCCTCCCTCTTGCTCTTCCTGCTCTTCATGCTCTCCATATTCTCTGTGTCGTCGCTGGTGGTCTTGGTGGCGCCCATACCGTCGGCGCTCTTGATCCCGGTGCCGCTTGCGGTACTCCTCACCTGCATCCCCGTACTGGCCCTGTTGCTCCTGCGCAAGTTGTTCACCTTGTTCACCTCCTACTTGACCCTGAGATCCTCTTCGGGAGTCCTCATTTTCATTCCGATACCGATCCTGCTCGTTGTCATATCGGTTTTGCTGGTCTTGCTCACCTCGTTCTTGATCATAATATCTCCTTCGATACGCCTCGTTCTCATCTCCGTACTGATCTTGCTCGTTCTGATATTCATTCTGTTCATTCCGATACCGATTTCGGTACTGATCTTGCTCATTCGCATATCTGCTCTGCTCTTGACGCTCCCGCTCTTGTACCCCCCCTTCTTGCCCTTGGGATCTCCTCTGTTCCTCCTGCTCGCCCTGCTCTCGACGACCAGAGTGCCTCCTACGGTACCCCTCGTTTTCCTGTCGATACCGATCCTGCTCGGTCCGAAATCCGTTCTGCTGGTCCTGCTCACGCTGCCGCTGCTGCTCGCCTCCCTCTTGGCCCCGGAACCCCTCACGGTATTCTGCGTTCTCATCCAGCCCCTGTTGAGCCCGACCATCTTCTTTCCGTTGCAAAGCAAATGGCTTGGATAAAAGTTCACGGCCCAAAGAGGTCCGGCGTCGAACAAAGTCTTCCTGGTCTCCTGCGAACCTCTCTCCGTGTGGCTCATAGAGTCCTGCCTGAGATCCTGAGTGGTCCTTGTTTACATGCCACACCCGCTGGATGCGCTCCTCCGCTTGGTGTCGGCCCTTCCGTTCATAATAGCGTCCATGGTCAGCTCTCCAGCCAGAGGTGCTTCCCCTGCGGTAGTCCTGCTGATCTCTTCGGTCGCTGTTGTTGCGGTCCCGATCTTCTTCGGTCTGAGCTGCGAATCTTTGCAGCACTCCATTTTGTTGATAGCCAGTGTATTTGTGCCGATAATACTCCCCAATGTCGTTCTCATCTTGGCCATGCTTCCCACATCGTTCATGTGTTCGACATCCCCCATGCTTATATCGGTCCTCCTCATTCTGCTCCCCATACTGCCCATACTGATCCTCCTCGTTCTCTTCTCCATGGCGTTCATGTCTATACTGATTGTTCTCGTTTTGCTCCCCGTAGTCGTATTCTCTGCGATGTTGTCTACCGTACTCCTCCTCCTCATTCTGCTCTCCGTATCCCTGCTCTCCACGGCGTCCACCACGCTTATATCGGTCCTCCTCATTCTGCTCCCCGTTTCTGTATTGATCCTCCTCGTTCTGTTCTCCATGGCGTTCATGTCTATATTGATTGTTCTCGTTTTGCTCCCCGTAGTCGTATTCTCTGCGATGTCGTCTACCGTACTCCTCCTCCTCATTCTGCTCTCCGTATTTCTGCTCACCGCGGCTTCCTCCATTCTTATGTTGCTCCTCCTCATTTTGCTCTCCGTATCCATACTCTCGTCCTTCTTCTTGCTGCTCACCTCCTTCTTGTCCACGATATCGCTTGCGATATTCTTCATTCTCTTCCAAGCCCTGCTCAACCTGATCTCCGCGACGACGCCCCCTGCGTCCGTGACTGTAGCGTTCGTGTTCCTGCTCGTCTTGCTCACCATAGCCTCTGTCGCCTCTTCGGTACTGATCGTTCTCGTCAAAACCCTCTTGAACTTGGTCTTCTTCTTCACGCTGTTCCCCACGGGCCCCACGATCTTGCTCACCGGAATATCCATAGTCTCCCGTTGGATACCCTCCTCTGTCTGGCTGATACTCACGTTGATGTTTGTGCCACTGAAAGCCTGCCACAAGGGATTCGAATCCAGACTCCGTGTCCAACGCGGCGAAATATTGAGTTGTGGCGTTGAAGAGTTGCCCGTTGAATGGGTACCCAGGAGCCAACTGCACTCGGGTCCCGTCAATGACCATATACACCACAAGATCCATCGGCTCCGCGCATTGCACGGTCAATCCCCACACTGAAACCGCCGAGGCATTGTGTGTCACATGGACGGACTGTAGTTGTCGATGAGCAGCGTGCCAACGATTCTCCTCCCACTGCAGCCCCGGAGTGAGTGCAGAGAAGGACAGCTTGAGAGTGTTCTTGTCGTCCGGGAGTCGGGGCGTCAGGGAAGTGAGGGAGACCCCAAAATTGGCAGGGG
This sequence comes from Eutreptiella sp. 'Long Island Sound 2002', assembly GCA_964036045.1. NCBI lineage: Eukaryota > Euglenozoa > Euglenophyceae > Eutreptiales > Eutreptiaceae > Eutreptiella > Eutreptiella sp. 'Long Island Sound 2002'. The sequence goes on along the minus strand of OZ038385.1, from coordinate 56,294,364 downwards.
TGCGCAGCAGCAGCTCTGCGGACCCGTCGCACAGCAAGTGCAGAGCAACTCCATCACGAGGCATGATTGGGTGGGCTCGATCCCGGGCACAAAACGCCAGCAAGTCGTAGGTTGATGCCACGACGCCCTCGACACTCAGCAGGTACACGTACTTTGCTCGGGACTCTTTTGGAATCAGAATGAGCCCATTGGTTGCCCCCTGGACCTTCATGGGCCATGACGTGGGGTCCGTGGCGGACAACTTCGCCCGGCCACTGAACAACGTCAAGGAGAACACCAAGTCACAGTCGCGAGGGACACCGGTCAGAGAGAAGTGGGCGACACGGTGCTGTTGCGCGTCCACCCAGCCATACTGTGGAACACCGAGCCGAAGCCGCGGGGGTTCCGCGGCACAGAGGCCAAGTAGTACAAACGTGAACCACAAATGTGGGCCCATCAAATGGCGCGTGACGTTCCCTGGGGCAAAAAAAAAATGGAGTGGGCAGACAACGGCATAAAGTATCTAAGGCTGGGCCGCTACAAGTTATGCCTCCTCCCACAGAGGCCACGTCCCACAGCGGGACTGCAGAGCACACAAGTCAGACGAGATGAGACCCCGCAAAGTATCACAGCCTGAGCGACAAGGCGGCAAGGCGTCCCAGGTACCCACGGCTCAATGCCAATTGCCAAACGGCTGTTTCTCCGGCCTAAATACACTGTCAACCCTCACACTCTGAGCTTTGCAAAGCACGTGCTTCCTTGCCATTGGTGCCATTGCATTGCATTACGGACCAGTGTTGGGCACATCAGTCAGTGTCTTTCATTGCAGACTTCCGCTCCCCATGAACTCTAATTGACCATGGCTGAGCTGCTTTGAGTTGTGCTTGAACCCTGGTGGACATGTCTCAAGGAGACAGAGTCGGGGGGGCGGGGGGGGGAGGGGGGGGGCTCCAAAACAGTAAGACAGCTTTGGCATTTGCACCAATGGGCCAATGCAAGCCGATGCGACCCGACACAGGATCATGAAGGCAACAACAAAAGGGCATAGGGAACAGAATTCAGATTCTATTTGTGCAAGGCTGTGTCTAGGGGCACTGTGATATAATGCTTTCTGTGTGTGGTCCCACCTTTTCCCAGGCCTTCCAATTTCTGTTGATGCACAAGCACGTCCTCAGCACGTGGAGGCATGCACACCCTCCAGTACGTGCAAACCATGTTTCTCTGCAGCTTTGGTGATGTTCCCCCTCGCCCTGTGTTCAGTGTGGCACGGGAGCTGGCCGACAAGTTCGGCACTGCGCCCTTCACTGAATTCACAGCGGCTTCTCGGCACAGGAGCCTGGAGCTGACGAGCCATCCAGAGTTGAGGCTCCAATGCAGTGGAAGAGAAGGTGAAGGTGCGTGGCAGAAAAGAGCGTGTACACTTGTGGTACTGAGCAGTCCACATCACCCTTTCCCCTTGTGTAACTATTGTTTTGCCTTACAATGTGATGCTTACACGTTTGAGTGGCGCCAAGAGTTTGCGTGACCCTCGGATCTCACAACTCCTTGGCGAATGGGTGGCTTCATTCCCCTTGGCCAATGCCCGATGGGCCCAGGCCACCGAGGTTGCCCAACTCCCCCTCATTCGCAACAAGCAAATAGAGGCGGTGAGCCAATATGCCTCCTCCCTGTTTCTAGCGCCTGATTTTATCGGCCTCCTTATAGACTTGAATGTCCCCAAGGGTGGCTTTCAGCACGTGTCAGAGTTCATGAGCCTCTGGAGGGACGCCTGCACGCCACAACCAGCCACCCATTCACCCAATCTTTCCCCACTTGGCAACAATTTTTGGACACTTGGAAGGAGATGACCAAGCCCCTTAAGTTACACCCTAGGTCGCCACGCCGGGTCATCATGCCAAATCACCATGCCACGTCGCCAATGTAGGTTGCCACTCCTAAACGCCATTCCAAGTCATAATACCAAATCGCCACACCTAGGTGGGGGAACAAGTAAATGTCGGGGGAGGGGGGCTAGGTACACGCTAGAACGGCCAATTTGTGTTCTAGCCTAGCCAAGCTAGGATGGCTAGAACAAAAAGGTTGAGCCTTACCCCCACCTGGGGGGTTTGGGGGTCAGGCGTACCACGGTGAAACATGGACTTCAGGAACTGTGCTAGAGGTCCGAATTCCAGTTTTTCAGTTTTTGGATCCTTTGACCCAAAATACATGTCTAAAAAGATTCTTTCTAGTTTCGTTCTAGTATTGTTCTAGTGACCACCGGTGGCCCTAGCTAGAGCAGTATGAGAGCATTTAGCCTAGAATGACACTAGAACGAAAACATCCAACATGCCTAGAAAATGTTTCGCTCGCCTAGGGATTAGGGTTAAAGGCACATGCACACACATACACCCACGTAGACACATACACATACACATATGCACACACAGACACCCACACACACACACACATACACACTAACATAGGCATATGCGTGTTTGCACCCCCCACAAACACACACACCACAACAGGGTCTAATGCTTTGGTACACATGTCGCAATCACATCCCACACACACACGCACACACACACACACACATTCACCAGGCAATTGGCAATTGGCACACACACACACACACACACACACACACACATGCACACGCACGCATGTCTCACCGCCCATCATTTGGACAAGTGCCACATCCACACAATAGACACATACCACACAGCACACAAGCCACCCCACCACACACACACCCACACACACACACACAAACACACATTTCAGAGTTCTAGTAACCCCCCCCCCCACCCCACCATTGTGTGTTTCCCCTTCATGGGTGAGTAGTTGTGTGTGGGTATGTGGGTCAATATGTGGGTGCGGAAGTGCATGCATATTTCAAAGACAGCCACACATGGCCACACAACCACGCACAGCCACAAACCGCCACACAGAGCCACACACAGCCACACAGAGCCACACACAGCCACCCACAGCCACATGGAGCCACACAAAGCCACACACTACCACAAACAACACAGCACGGCATAGCATATCACCTCCAATGGCTGGATGTACATGCGCGCTCGCACACACATTCACCATATCACACCATGGACCAGCACAACACAACACAACGCTTCATACAGTGCTATGCCGTGCTTTGTTGTGTTGTGTCATGATGTTGCTTGGTTTTGTTTTGGTAACCGAGATTCGTTCTAGTGCTGTTCTAGCTAGCGAAGCCCCTTTTTCAACACCCCCCCTTTGGCAAGGGCTTTTTGGGCAGCCTACCAAAAAAGGCCCTTTCCAAGGGGGGTCGCCACTACAGGTTGCCACTCTAGGTCACCACTCTGGTTCGCTACTCCGGTTCGGCACTCCAGGTCACCGAGCTAGGTCGCAACTCCAGGTCGCCACTCCAAGTCGCCACTCTAGGACGCCACTCCAAGTTGCCACTCTAGGTCGCCACTCCAGGTCGCCACTCTAGGTCGCAACTCCAAGTTGCCCTCAAGTCACGGCTCTATGTCGCCACTTCAGGTCGCCACTCCACACTCCACATTGCCACTCCAAGTCACCACTCCAAATCGCCACTCCACTGCGCCACTCCGCGTTGCCCACCCGGGTCGCCACTCCACGTTGCCAATCTAGGTCACCACTCCAAGTCGCCTGTGCAAATCACCACTCCAGGCCACCACCGCAAGTCGCGACCCTAGGTCGCCACCCCAACGTTGTACCAGTATTTACTTTGCGTTGTGTTGTGCATACTGACTCGTGCACGACTAATAACTCACTCGTGCACACCTTTTCTTTTCAGTCCCGCTATTTATCATCTTCGCTGCACTTGCTCCCGCACGTGCTCCTTCTTTTTACGGCGCTTCCTCCGGAAAAGTTCTGGCCAAAAGTGAAGGATATTGGTGGAATAGGGGGGTAGGGTCCCTGGGACGCAAAAAAGGCTGAAAATGTGCTCAGCGTGCGCACGGCACTCCCGGGAATAGTGCACCCCAAGCTATACTCTACTTCCTACCTGTTTTTCGGTCTCGTGTGTGAGCCTTCAAACCATAGGGCTATACCCGCAATTGTACATCAATGTCTCCAACTGATGTGTCCCGCTGTCACTGCACGTACTAGCTGGCACACAGGAAACAAGGACATGGGTGCATGCCCCACGTACACCACCCATTTACACTGGCCATATCATGGGGTCTCGTACCTCCTCACAGTTTTCAAGCTGCCTTGGTGTGGTACAGTCGAAGGTTTTACTACCTATTTTCAAACAGCCTTCTGCTATGACAATTATGCGCACAATTATGGTGGTCCTGTGGTACTGAATGTCGGTGTCTCGACAGGACAGCTTCAGCTAAGAGTTAAGAAGCTATCCTCTCCAGCAGTTCAGCATACATTCAGTGACAGCTCCAAGGTCAGAAATTCAGGTGTGTGAAGATCACTCCTCAGAAAACGGAACCATGTATCACTCCTAAAAGATAGTCAAACATGTTCAGGTAAAGCCCAGGGAACAAAAGGGCTGTTTTCAACGCCTACAGCTCAAATTGTCACCAAGCGATTGAACCTTTCAAGCAACCCAGCATCACAGGGGAACAGATATGCACAGAACGCGAGGTAAGAAGCACAAATCAATGCTCCTGCCAATCAATCAAAAGTGAAAATGCAATGCTGTCAAGCACTGTAATGCTGCTCAGCACACTCCCCAGCCGAGACTGGTGGCTGTGGTGCAAGATGGGGCACCCAAAAAATATATAAGGAGCCCTCAGAGGCTGTCGTACTGAAGCGGAATGCTTGCTATACCCGACCATCCCTTGCTGCTGCCAAGTCAATGCACTTTGCTTGTGGCATGATGCATTCTTCTGTTTGCACTCGTGCTGCTGTCCACACCTGCTGCACTGCCCGCTCATGCTGTTCTGCTCACTCCTGCTGACCCGACTGCTTATGCTGTTGCACTCACATACATTGCTGTCGCCTCTCCGAATGCCACGTGGCGCAGTCCAACAAAATTTCCTTGCAGATATTAGATGGGTGGGCCTACAATATGCATAAGTCATCCACAAAGTGGATGCTCACAATTGTACAAGCCGAGAGTTTCTTACTGGAATACAAACACAATGATCTACTTGTCCACTGTGCACCTGATTTGAGCTACGTCTGGGGCTCAACCAAAGCATACGATGAGATCTGTTTTGGGATAACTCTCTTCAGATTCTATACAAGAAAAAGTGATTGTCAGTCAGAACCCAAACCTGATGTAGGGAACACGTTCAATGCTCATACCTACTTCAGGCCACACTATTGTGTGGAATATATCTTAAAACGTCAATCAGCTTGCTCCCGCCTCCCGAAACACAATCTCATCTGGTGCCCAGTGTAGCCACAGACATCAACCACCCAACCAGTGCAAACGATAATATTTTTGTTGGATGAATGGCTTGGATCGACGGCTTGCAGACCTTGACGAAGTTGGCCAGTTGAATATATTTGCCGTCCTCATTCTGAATTGCGTGTAGGTTTAGAAGTGGAGACAAGACCTGAGTGGACTTGTCACACTTCATGGACTGTGATCACTTCAAAGCTGAAAACCTGAGAATCTTCTTGGAACTGGCACACGCCCATTAGTGGATAGACAAAGACAAGGACAAGATCATCCTTGGATGCAAAGGATCTTGATTGGATGTCTTGCAAGAAATTGTGCAGACTTGCAAGACAACCAGCCGGAAGCCCTGCTCTGGTAACCCGATGGTATGAAAGACAGGGCTACAAGGGCACAACTATTTTGGTCTATTCAGTAGGTGTGCTGTGTGTGGTGGTGCATAAGTGAGGCGGTTCACAACTGTGCCTTTCTGGGTAGAAGAACATGAGTGGTACTGTTCGCAGCCTGGGTGCATCAAGCCGTTCAGGACTGAAGAGCACAGCGAGGTCTAGAGGTATGACACATTCCTGGACACACGTGCACAAACGAGACGTCTCAAAAGAGATGTATTACCTTGAAGAGACGTGCGCACATGACACGAGCATTGAAAATCCGCGTTCCTTGCCTCCATTCGGCATGGACGATGGCCAGGGAAGTATTGGGAAATGGGAGGAAGATGGTGCAAGGGGTGAGTACGTTAAAATCAGGAGGTTGGGTTCAGATGCTGGGCCTTGTTGCATTATGAATGCCATGGGCCTTTTCGAAACAAAACTCTGCAAGATGGCTTTTGCTGGAAAGATGATATTTTACTTCCGAGGAGGAGCTTGGGAGGAGAAAAGAGAGGATGGGTGTGTGGTGCAGGGTCTTGGGTGGCACGGGGAGGGGGATTGGATCTTTTCTGGCCCTTGTAGGAGCACCTGCATTGGGTGCTCAACATGGTGCCACTGTGTGCAGCTCTGAACAATGAGCAACTTGCACCCAAGGCTTAGACTTGTTCAGTCCTCAGTGACTAATTGTCCCATATGGGGACACACTGTCTGTCAACCCTCTCACCCCCTGCTGCATCCCTGATGGAATGCCCGAGTCACACGGGACGTAACCTTGCCTCAATAGTGCCATCTCGTGCACCATGTTCGATACCCGTCCGTGGGAGAGCAACAACAGAGACACCATGGCCATCCCTGTCCCCAGAAGGATCGCAGTCATTGAGAACACGTGTCGAGGTTTGGGCAGCACAGGCAGCATGTCAGCCTCAGACCGTGCCGAAGGAACCGAGCGAGGCTGGATAACACGGAACCTTTCAGCGTACTTCGAGGTGTCCTGCAACAGCATGCAGTGGATGCGGGGACAGAGCTGTCATTCAGTAACACCCTCCCCGAAATGCTTTTCCGAGGGGGGGGTCTCGACCACCTTTGATGAAAGAGAGGCAATGCACTCCACGGGGGGGGGCGGTTCTGGACGCCAACTACCCCCCCAAACTAACTGTTGGCCAGAGGCCCCTTGGGGGGGGGAAGGGCAATTGGAAGGGGGGTTCAGGGAGGGGCAAATGGGGGGGCGGTCTAGGAGGGGCTGGGGGGGGGGGCCTCCGGGAAGGTCGGGTGGGGGGGGGGGTCCAGGTGGGGCGATTTGGGGTGTTGGGGGGGGGGGGGGGCACAGGCTCCTCTTACCTCTGATCACCAAGCGTTCCCTGCCAAACAGTACCGCTGCCCTGCTCCAACCTGCAGTGGGTCAGGGCATTGTTCTCAGTCATTCCCAACCCCTGGTTCAGGCCGTCCCGCCGTGGTGACCTGGATATTGCTCCGCGGCGCTCGTTCCTCAGGTGCCATTACAGTGGACCTCTAGGGTCACAGTGTTTATCCTTGTGAACTTTCTCCTCTGGGGGCTTTCTACCACGCACCTTGCACATGGCTGGCCCCATGCGGTGTAACATTTGACCCGGGTCGCTGGGTCAGATACCCAAATTTTGAATAAGGCTATAGTACGTAGTAGGAAGCGCCAATGTCCCCTCACACCCCTCCGGGAAAATAGGTGAATGAAAGCTGAAAAATCAGTGACAATTGGAACATTGAGTGCATTTTCCTCCATTTTCCTGCATTTTTCTCACGGTGCATCATATTTTTTCCTGCCCCCCACCCACCAACATCACCCGCACCAAATTAAGTCCCCATTCCTCCGCATTTTCCTCCCATTTCCCCACAATTTCCCTGATGGAAACATGGGAAATGCAAAGGTATCCACAGTTGTTCGGCAGACCGGGCACGCAGGAGCCCTGTACACACATCACATCCTGGGAGTGAGGGCTACCTTCTTGACAGATCCAGCATCCACATGAAATGTGTAGCGTGCATGCGCTGTGTTGGCCTTCACAACAAAGTAGTAGGTCCCAATCCGAGCGGGCTTGTTGAAGGCCAGTGCCCCCGCGAGCCCCTTCTGTGTTGGAGCTTGTACCGGGAACGAACAAACGTCCGTCAGCACCGGAGAATAGAACATCGCCACGGTCCCCGTTGGTGCCTTCAGTGTGACTGTCAGTGGTGCGTCGGTGGTGTGCACGAAGCGGAACAAGTGCACAGTGCCCGAGTTCTGTGGGTCATACTGCGGGATGTGGGACGTGTACTCCTGGCCGGGCTTCAGGCTGACTACGGGCTGCAAGGGGGCCAGGCTCAGGGTGTACGCACAGGCCTTGCCGCCGCACCGTACCGCACTGAACAACGGCTGGCGGGCGCGGGACACTGCGAGCTCCCCGTACGTGCTGTGCGCGTAGCCGTCCCCCGGCCCATCCGTCGCAGGGCATGTGCCCAAGTTCCCACATCCCATGCTGGTCCGTACGGCACACGTGCCAGCGAACGTCGCTTCACTGTACAGCATCGGCCCCGCGTCCAGCATCGGCCGGGGCTGAGGGCGCTCTCCGTGGTACCGACTCGCCCTTTGCCGCTCGCGTCGCTCCTGCGCTTCCTCACGCCGCTCCTCCTCTTCCTCCCTGCGCTCTTGCCGTCGCTCTTGCTTCTCCTTACGCCGCTCCCGCTCTTCCTCACGCCGCTCTTCCTCACGCCGCTCCTCCTCCCGCTTGCGCCGCTCCCTCTGTTGCTCTTCCTCCGTCTCGATCCGCTCCTCTTTCTCCCGGTGCCACTTGCGCCGGCCCTCCTCTCGTTCCTCTGCCTCCTGCCGACGCTCCTGTGCGTCGTTCCCTCCGCCGTCGGCGGACCCCCACCGACGTCCTCCCTCTTGCTCTTCCTGCTCTTCATGCTCTCCATATTCTCTGTGTCGTCGCTGGTGGTCTTGGTGGCGCCCATACCGTCGGCGCTCTTGATCCCGGTGCCGCTTGCGGTACTCCTCACCTGCATCCCCGTACTGGCCCTGTTGCTCCTGCGCAAGTTGTTCACCTTGTTCACCTCCTACTTGACCCTGAGATCTTCTTCGGGAGTCCTCATTTTCATTCCGATACCGATCCTGCTCGTTGTCATATCGGTTTTGCTGGTCTTGCTCACCTCGTTCTTGATCATAATATCTCCTTCGATACGCCTCGTTCTCATCTCCGTACTGATCTTGCTCGTTCTGATATTCATTCTGTTCGTTCCGATACCGATTTCGGTACTGATCTTGCTCATTCGCATATCTGCTCTGCTCTTGACGCTCCCGCTCTTGTACCCCCCCTTCTTGCCCTTGGGATCTCCTCTGTTCCTCCTGCTCGCCCTGCTCTCGACGACCAGAGTGCCTCCTACGGTACCCCTCGTTTTCCTGTCGATACCGATCCTGCTCGGTCCGAAATCCGTTCTGCTGGTCCTGCTCACGCTGCCGCTGCTGCTCGCCTCCCTCTTGGCCCCGGAACCCCTCACGGTATTCTGCGTTCTCATCCAGCCCCTGTTGAGCCCGACCATCTTCTTTCCGTTGCAAAGCAAATGGCTTGAATAAAAGTTCACGGCCCAAAGAGGTCCGGCGTCGAACAAAGTCTTCCTGGTCTCCTGCGAACCTCTCTCCGTGTGGCTCATAGAGTCCTGCCTGAGATCCTGAGTGGTCCTTGTTTACATGCCACACCCGCTGGATGCGCTCCTCCGCTTGGTGTCGGCCCTTCCGTTCATAATAGCGTCCATGGTCAGCTCTCCAGCCAGAGGTGCTTCCCCTGCGGTAGTCCTGCTGATCTCTTCGGTCGCTGTTGTTGCGGTCCCGATCTTCTTCGGTCTGAGCTGCGAATCTTTGCAGCACTCCATTTTGTTGATAGCCAGTGTATTTGTGCCGATAATACTCCCCAATGTCGTTCTCATCTTGGCCATGCTTCCCACATCGTTCATGTGTTCGACATCCCCCATGCTTATATCGGTCCTCCTCATTCTGCTCCCCATACTGCCCATACTGATCCTCCTCGTTCTCTTCTCCATGGCGTTCATGTCTATACTGATTGTTCTCGTTTTGCTCCCCGTAGTCGTACTCTCTGCGATGTTGTCTACCGTACTCCTCCTCCTCATTCTGCTCTCCGTATCCCTGCTCTCCACGGCGTCCACCACGCTTATATCGGTCCTCCTCATTCTGCTCCCCGTTTCTGTATTGATCCTCCTCGTTCTGTTCTCCATGGCGTTCATGTCTATACTGATTGTTCTCGTTTTGCTCCCCGTAGTCGTATTCTCTGCGATGTCGTCTACCGTACTCCTCCTCCTCATTCTGCTCTCCGTATTTCTGCTCTCCACGGCGTCCACCACGCTTATATCGGTCCTCCTCATTCTGCTCCCCGTTTCTGTATTGATCCTCCTCGTTCTGTTCTCCATGGCGTTCATGTCTATACTGATTGTTCTCGTTTTGCTCCCCGTAGTCGTATTCTCTGCGATGTCGTCTACCGTACTCCTCCTCCTCATTCTGCTCTCCGTATTCCTGCTCACTGCGGCTTCCTCCATTCTTATGTTGCTCCTCCTCATTTTGCTCTCCGTATCCATACTTTCGTCCTTCTTCTTGCTGCTCACCTCCTTCTTGTCCACGATATCGCTTGCGATATTCTTCATTCTCTTCCAAGCCCTGCTCAACCTGATCTCCGCGACGACGCCCCCTGCGTCCGTGACTGTAGCGTTCGTGTTCCTGCTCGTCTTGCTCACCATAGCCTCTGTCGCCTCTTCGGTACTGATCGTTCTCGTCAAAACCCTCTTGAACTTGGTCTTCTTCTTCACGCTGTTCCCCACGGGCCCCACAATCTTGCTCACCGGAATATCCATAGTCTCCCGTTGGATACCCTCCTCTGTCTGGCTGATACTCACGTTGATGTTCGTGCCACTGAAAGCCTGCCACAAGGGATTTGAATCCAGACTCCGTGTCCAACGCGGCGAAATATTGAGTTGTGGCGTTGAAGAGTTGCCCGTTGAATGGGTACCCAGGAGCCAACTGCACTCGGGTCCCGTCAATGACCATATACACCACAAGATCCATCGGCTCCGCGCATTGCACGGTCAATCCCCACACTGAAACCGCCGAGGCATTGTGTGTCACATGGACGGACTGTAGTTGTCGATGAGCAGCGTGCCAACGATTCTCCTCCCACTGCAGCCCCGGAGTGAGTGCAGAGAAGGACAGCTTGAGAGTGTTCTTGTCGTCCGGGAGTCGGGGCGTCAGGGAAGTGAGGGAGACCCCAAAATTGGCAGGGGTGCGCAGCAGCAGCTCTGCGGACCCGTCGCACAGCAAGTGCAGAGCAACTCCATCACGAGGCATGATTGGGTGGGCTCGATCCCGGGCACAAAACGCCAGCAAGTCGTAGGTTGATGCCACGACGCCCTCGACACTCAGCAGGTACACGTACTTTGCTCGGGACTCTTTTGGAATCAGAATGAGCCCATTGGTTGCCCCCTGGACCTTCATGGGCCATGACGTGGGGTCCGTGGCGGACAACTTCGCCCGGCCACTGAACAACGTCAAGGAGAACACCAAGTCACAGTCGCGAGGGACACCGGTCAGAGAGAAGTGGGTGACACGGTGCTGTTGCGCGTCCACCCAGCCATACTGTGGAACACCGAGCCGAAGCCGCGGGGGTTCCGCGGCACAGAGGCCAAGTAGTACAAACGTGAACCACAAATGTGGGCCCATCAAATGGCGCGTGACGTTCCCTGGGGCAAAAAAAAAAATGGAGTGGGCAGACAACGGCATAAAGTATCTAAGGCTGGGCCGCTACAAGTTATGCCTCCTCCCACAGAGGCCACGTCCCACAGCGGGACTGCAGAGCACACAAGTCAGACGAGATGAGACCCCGCAAAGTATCACAGCCTGAGCGACAAGGCGGCAAGGCGTCCCAGGTACCCACGGCTCAATGCCAATTGCCAAACGGCTGTTTCTCCGGCCTAAATACACTGTCAACCCTCACACTCTGAGCTTTGCAAAGCACGTGCTTCCTTGCCATTGGTGCCATTGCATTGCATTACGGACCAGTGTTGGGCACATCAGTCAGTGTCTTTCATTGCAGACTTCCGCTCCCCATGAACTCTAATTGACCATGGCTGAGCTGCTTTGAGTTGTGCTTGAACCCCGGTGGACATGTCTCAAGGAGACAGAGTCGGGGGGGCCGGGGGGGGGGGGGGGGCAGCTTTGGCATTTGCACCAATGGGCCAATGCAAGCCGATGCGACCCGACGCAGGATCATGAAGGCGACAACAAAAGGGCATAGGGAACAGAATTCAGATTCTATTTGTGCAAGGCTGTGTCTAGGGGCACTGTGATATAATGCTTTCTGTGTGTGGTCCCACCTTTTCCCAGGCCTTCCAATTTCTGTTGATGCACAAGCACGTCCTCAGCACGTGGAGGCATGCACACCCTCCAGTACGTGCAAACCATGTTTCTCTGCAGCTTTGGTGATGTTCCCCCTCGCCCTGTGTTCAGTGCGGCACAGAAGCTGGCCGACAAGTTCGGCACTGCGCCCTTCACTGAATTCACAGCGGCTTCTCGGCACAGGAGCCTGGAGCTGACGAGCCATCCAGATTTGAGGCTCCAATGCAGTGGAAGAGAAGGTGAAGGTGCGTGGCAGAAAAGAGCGTGTACACTTGTGGTACTGTGGCAGACTACTGATTGGTTGACAGTTGTGGTTCATAGCCATCTTTCTCATCCATGACAGTCTTTACCACCTACTGCCACGATGGACTGGAGATACGGCCCGAAACACTTGTGCTCACTTCCCTGTCTTGCCGCTTGAGTCTGCATTGTGCAATATGACCAACATCCCTATGAACTCCAAGACTCCAACTACCACACAGCTAGTAAGCGTCATGCGAGCGTTGAAAAGTGTAACACAAGCGCTCACGTGACAACAAAAAATTCTGTAAAAAAGATTTTTTGCAAATTTTTCTTACGGTCAGTGAATCAGTGAAAACGAATTTTGAACTTCAGTCCCCTAGCTAAAGCGCATAGAGGTGATGATGATGTGACGTCTGGTGGGTGACTCTATGTCGCCTCCATGATGCCATTTCCCTAGAGACCCGGCCTCTGCTAGCAAACTGTTTTTGGTGAGGGGCACTGCCTCAAGTGAGGCATGCATCCTGTTACCAATAGACTGCACATGAGGTAGTAGCGCTTTGTCAGGTATGTGTGGCGTTCCTCGGTTGGCACCAAAGCAAAAGCCACCATGGGTATATTGTTGCTGGAGGAGGTCATTGGCCAGCCTCATGCTGTTGCAAACGGCATGAAGCTGCAAACCACACTATCTATTAGATTGGAACCACAAAAACGATGGTTCCAAAAAAAGACCCAAAAGTGATGACACAGGGGGGGCGCCATGCTTGGACAAGCCTGTGTTAGTACATGGGGGGGTGATGGACAATTTCCTCTGAATGCCATCAATTTACGCCACATGCAGCTAGATGGTTGAGGAAGGCAGGGTACTTAAGCTCACGGTATTGCTGGTAGGATTGGCAGGCAAGATCTGAAATTTGCCAGGTATCTTGCACCCAATATTGTGGCCTAGCCAACAATATTGGCAGGTTTCCTCCCGGGCTGTCCATCGAAATGGCAATCCATATGCCGGACCTAGTGGTCGATTTGTACAGGCAAATTCCGCGACTCCTTGGAGCCAAACTGAGCGGCCGGATCGGCCCCAATATGCCAGGCTCCCTGACCGCCCAAACGCCGGCCCGGACCCCGGCCCATTTGTACGGGCAAATCCCGGGCAACTCCTTGTGGCAAGCTGGCAATATGTTTGGTCGAAGCACTCCCGGCCCTCCTTAGCTTGCCCCCATGTATGCCCCCCCATATGCCGTACTTACCCAACAATCTCACTTGGTGTATTACCCCCCAAATGGTAGCTCTAGCAGGGAATATTCCAAGGTGAGTGGCTCCCAATCCTGAGCATGCCATGCTAATGTGTCTAGGTACATGTGCATGAATCGCCTTGTGCATCACTATACCACCCTATCACCTCTTTCTGCATGAACTCTTGCAATTGGGTGAATGACGACATCCAGAATGGCAGCCGGAGCGACGAAGGCCATATGGGATCTGAATGGCCAATGAATGGGTGTTGAATACCTCAAAACAGGTTGGAAATAAACATTCTACCCCCCCCCCTTGTATAAGCTACGCCAATGTACGGAATTATTACGGTCCCTACGCCCACTGTAGCGTGGACAAGGGCATAGCTTGCGCACAACACATACAACTACCAGCACACACGTGCGCATGTGCATGGTATGAGTGCACCTTGACCTCCGCCCACATTTCCAAGTGCATGCAAACACAAGAAAGCCTTGGGAACATGAAAATGCGAAGCCACTAAATGTTCGGCTTGGAAACCCTTCTTGCGATTGTACACCATGCGGAACAATTGCACATGCTCACCACTTGAAGATGCGTGAACTCGATTCTTGGGAGGGGGGCACAAGGGTGTGTGACCATCTGCCCACCCTTCATGTACTCCAACACCGCAAATTGGTCCCCCTTCTCTGATGGTCCCTTCATTGCAGCATCCACACGGTCACCGGTGGAACACGTGAAAATAACTAGACGCCCAGGTCCAAAAAGAGAAGATTGCAGGGTGAGCTGATGCAAAAAAGGGGAATATCAAGCACAAATATTCCCAAATTCAGAGCCATGTGGGTTGAAGTGGGCAAAGACTCACAAACGTGTCCATGGCTCCATGTAATTGGCAAACGTGACGACAAACCCATGTCTTATGTGGCCGCACTACATCTTGTACCTAATCAAAATTACGTACACAACTATTACGGTCCCTACGCATACTGTAGCTTGGACAAGGGCGTAGCTTATACAAGGGGGGGGGGGAGTTACTAGGAAAGAATAGCACTTATTATCGCCGGTATGAACAGGTGCACGATAGGAAAATTCAAAGAAAGAATCGAATTTTTCACAGGTATGAGAGTTTTTAATGCCTCAAAGAGATGGGTAATATTGGATGTCCGACCCCTTGTAAAAGCATCATTTTGGCAGACAAAATGATCCCTCCCCCAATCTGCTGGCCAAAAGTGGCATTTTTGGGCCGTTCACAATGAGCTTTCCCCATTTTTCCACAAGAACCACAAATAATCTCAATGCACTCCCCATTTTTTCCTAGCTTTCCTAAATGGATACGTTTCTGAGATAATGTGCTGGGAAAATCCTGAGAGTGGGATATTCATGGCCTTGCAGATGTATTGTGGTTCGAAATTTTTGCTTTTGACATTGGGGTTTCAAAAAAAGAAAATAAAAAATTGTTATACTTGCTTCACTAAAAACTTCTATTGCTGGTGAATAGTGCCCTCCTGCACCACAATAAACAGGGGAATCCAGGAGTCGGACAGTTTCACACCCTCTTTGCCTCCTCTTTTATCACGAATTCAACAAGTTGAGAGGAGTGACATGGCAACATAGCCCCACCCAACTCGAGGCCACATCCACAAATTAGTCTGGATCGTTGGCTGCACTTCAAATGCCATATCGGGGGCCTGCAAAACCGGAACAGGATGAATGGAACTAGAAAACAAAAAGTGCCAAAACTACCATCTTGCGCTCAAACATTCTCTGCTTTATAAATCAAGGGGCAGGCGCTGGGGGAAGGGGAGCACATTTCAAACCATGGCACCCATAAGTTGCCTACCCTACATTTTGATGATCACTTGGCATGAGACGTGATAAGGTGGCTGCAATGACAATCAGAAAGTTGGACGTTCCTTCACCACTGGCGGAGGCCCAAATTAAGGGGCTCAGGCTTAGCATTACATACATGCAACAAACTGGCGCCCAAACGCCCTTACTTACACACTGAGCGTGACCCAATACCCAGGAACGTTGCAGCCAAGCTTCTGTCAAAACTCACAAAACACAGCACCAAAGCACCTCCATGGCGTGTTCCCGGTTGCGCTGTGGCAGTCCCCCTCACACACACCCATTCACCCCTTCTGCAGAGTTACAGCTCGACCAACTCCTCCGTTTGACCGTCTCTCGGGAGGGATCCCTTGGAGAATGGCCCCGTAGCGTGATCGCGCAGTGCTTACCGACGGTGGTGGGAGGGAAAGCAACGCTTCATGGAGGGTACTGACGGTTGGAAACAAATCAGCATCAGTTCGAAACTAAGCGGGTAAGCAGGCAGCTCACCAATGTCCCCCCTGACCAACGGTAGGGAAGACGTAAAAGGAAGCCATTCGGACGCAAAAGATCCACCGCCACCACCAACAATAATGGCGATGGCAAGCAGCCGCCGCCGCAGCTGCTGCTGCTGCTCACAGCACCAACCTAATTTCAGCCCACTCAGGGTCCCCCCCCCCTTCATCCCTCCGCTCGGGCTCTGCCTCTTTTCTTGTCCACGTAGAGTGTCCACGTCACAATTGTGGCATTTACCATTGATCACGCAGCCTTTCCTTTCGGGGTTTCAACCTTTGGCCAGGCGTTTTGGGTGGCCTGTGAGCCGGGGAGCTGCGAGCTGAACATATGCAGCCCGAGCAGACTTAAGGTGGGGGGACTGTAGAGTCGGGAGGGGAGCGAAAACTTGGCTTGGCCCATGCGTATTGCAGCACAGGACGGACTGAAGTGGTTGGAACAGAACGATTTGTCAGCTCTAAAGAGGGGGGTGGGGGGTGCCACGCCCCCTGTAAAGCGCATGCCGGGGGGGAGGGGCTCAAGAGCAGTCCACAGGCCCACACCGCGAGCAGTATTTGAAGCTTCCGGGGGGTCCCTAAACCGCAGCCGAAAAGCGGCATGTGTGAGATCCGTGTCGAGAATGTGGCTCTGGCTGAGGTCCGGCAGAGTTGGAGGGCGCACGCTACATCTTCACCGTCATGCCATATTTGAGAGCCACGCAAATGGGGGCAGCAAACATTTTTAAGCAGAGTCGGAAATGGCAACCTATTTCCTGGTGTCTACGGCTCCAACTTTGGGTCTGACGTCATCGGCGATTGGAGCCCAAGCCTTGAGCCTAAGGAGGAGGGGGCTATGGTCAGGGAAGCCGCCAAAACTCCAATTGTGGGGACACTGTGCACTGTGTGCGCACTGCAAGGGCACTGCGTTCATATGTGGGAAATTCCAACAAAACGGACATCAAGACAATAGAAATACATAGGTCCCCATGGGTATACACGTCCTCCCACTGTCAAAATGTAAACTGTAAAAATCCAATTGCTCTTCCCTGCACTTGCCCTCTTCATCCTCTGTGGTGCTCTAGAGAGGGATGGGGGGGGGGGGGGGTCGGTGTGTGGTCTACCCCTAGACAGCAGCCTTGGACCGGTGGTCCAGGGTTTGGGGTTCTGGTTCTGGGTTCAGCGTCTACGTGAGCCAATGCCCCACAGGGCAGACTGAAAGCAGCGCAACCTTGGCACACACCATAAAACATGCAAACGGTGAACACCTTTGGAGCCCATTGTGTCTCAAAAGGCTGGATTATTGACCACCACCAGAACAATGGGGCCCCCGACAGCATCAGCACATGGCAGGCGAGCCCCGCGTGCCCCAAGCGCTTCAAAATTTAACTTCGAGAATAAGACGGGTTCGAGTCCAACGTCGATGGGAGCGAGGGTTCAAACGCTATGCGCAGGGGACGGGGGGGCTGTGCCATCAAGACTGAGCGAGTATGTCGGTTGGCTCTTCCGAGTTTACGTACGTGTGACGGCTTCGTGTTCTCTCCGCTTTGTTCTGCCGCTTCCTCTTGCTTTCTGCGGCCGCCATGGTCATCGCAGGTGAACCCAGCACCCGTTGAAGGAACACGAAGAGTACACTTTGTGTTAGATGCCAAGAGGTACTTTGTATCTTCCAAGCGGCGTATCGTCGCGTTCATGATTCCCGACACAATGTTGCCGTGCAAATGCATTTTCCACATGTTGTGGAGGACGCAGGGTCAAAGAGTAGAACCAAGGCTGCCTCATTAGCTCTCTGACGACTGGTGGACGTCACACACACCTCTTCTGGCACCCCATGTCGCTGTTAAATCGGACAAAATGGTGCCTGTAATCGTAGAAGCCAATGCAGAGCGGCCACTTAAGCAGTACTATGTGTTCGTCTTTTGAGGGAATTCCTCCACTCGTGGATAGGTGGGTTAGGTGTACACCCGTTGGGTTGGGGGTGAAGGGGGCGGGTTCAAAAATCTGCGAGGTGGGAGCCTGCTCGGCTACCCCTAACAACCGGGGGGAATTATTTTCATTCGGTCAGAGTAGGACAGTTGTCCTGCTACTCAAAAGTGCTGCTTCTGCTCTTGGCATCCCTCCCATGCCGGCGCCGGCACGCTCCACAGAGAAGGGACGGTTGGGGGGGGGGGGGGGGCTGCTGACTGAGTCCCCTTCCCTGCAGCTGGACACGCACACAGGCACACACGCAGTGCAGCGTCTGTCCCATTGCCCACTGCGCCCAATGCAGTTGCGCATGCCGTGCCCCTTTCGCCCATTTGTCTCGGTAGTACTGGTTGCGACGTGATGATTGGGTCGGATCCGATCCCGAGGAGGGGTCAGCAACGGTGCAATGAGAGCAGCTCTGCAGTGGTCGGTCGCAGTAAACGGCCCGGCGCCAAGGCGGCACGCTAAACTTGGCAGATGCCAATGTCGTGCCTCACCGCAGATGGCCCGTAGTAGAGGGTCAAAGGGTGGTCAGAGGGGGTAAATGGAGGGTGCGGTCAATTGGGGTCAATTGGGGTCAATTGGGGTCAATTGGGGTCCAGAGTCTCGCTGGGGTGCAGTGGGAATTGATGGAGCAACGCTTTCACTCTTCAGCGTCCGCAAAGCCCTGTGCACAAAGCACAGCAGCGCCTGGTTGTAGGCAGTCATGGGCCAGTGGGGAGTGCAGTGGTGGTGGAGCCACCGGGCACCATCTTGACCGTAGATCGCTGCCCCGGCAAACGGCTCCGACACGCCGGACCCCATTGGCAGTCCGTTGGGGACTGACTTCTCCACAGACTTATCGGGGACTTTGGTGGCGCCCAAGAACCGTGCCAATCCCACGACCTGCATCGACACAATACAGTGACAAAGCCCCCGCCTGCGGAGGGTTGGGCAACGGTTGACATGGAAGCAGAAAATCCGGCACACCATTGCCCTTTACCCCTTGCGGCTCACAGGGCCGTCGACGCCCTGGCGCCCAGACCAGCCGTGCATCCCTACATATGCAACACCGGGGCTGGAACCTGCGACATCTTCGTCACATGCACACCCTCGCTGGCCCCTTGCCCAGCGCTGCCAAGCGCTGTCAAGCGTCAACCACTTTTCCATCCAGTCCGGCTTTCCAGTCCAAAGCTAGCGCCCAAGAATGCCCACAAACAACCTCCTGAGCTGGAGCCAAAACTCAAACGGAACTTTGCGGGTGGTCACGAATGTCGTTGCATGCGGGAGAGGGCGGCAGGTGCAGGCCGGTGGCCCCCGGCAGGGGGACAGGGGGCACCTCCCCCATCCAAGGCAACCCTGCCTAGGCCCCGTCCCTGATGACCCCACCGTGGTTAGACTTCATGCTTGCATCCGACAATGTTAGACACTATCATCACGTATGACCACACCTGCACACATGGCTTCACAGTCGCTTCATCAGCGCATAACTCACCTTCATCCAGTCGCCCACGATCATGGCGAGTTGGTTTCGAAAATCCTGTGAAGATGCGAAGATGTGAAAGGGCAACTATTGAGCGCACTTAACTCCAAGCCAGGGCTCTGTAGCACATGCCCATGAGACGTGCCCACCGGTCAACCTCACCCATTCGGGCACAATCCCCATGAGTCATGCGCACTCATTTACCCCAGATTCATGATCATCATACTGTGCTACACCATGCACACCTATCTCTCGGTGACCTTGGCGCGTACTGACATGAGGAGCTTGCTCCTACAAACAGTCGCCCATCCACCTGTCCACCACCTCCAAAACCCTAACCGCTCTCCATTGGATCGCCACCATGGCCACTTTATTGCTCTCTTGGGTTGCAGAGAGTTCAAGTGCAGTGGGCACCGTTGTCTTCCACACCTCACTGACAAGGGGCATGCTTCGCATAACATCCATGACCATGCAGGCCATCGTCCACGTACCATCAGGCTACCATCCACCATTCTTGCCCCCGCTCGGTGCCTGATTATAATGTAGTATGCCCCAGTAGTCTACCACAACCAAATGGCCCCCGTACGAACCTTGTTGTCCCTGCGCAGTCGTCCATCCCTCCAATATACCCGCCCTCTCTTTGTGCACCCCCCATGCTGCATGACTACCCCTTCCCCCCACTTCTGGCCCCCGGGCCAGTCACTTCCTGCCATAGTGGGGCCAATAGCCTTGCTATCGCCGCCTAGTCTCTGTATTAGTGGGTGCAGAGCCCCAATACAGGGTTCACCACTGGTTCAGAATTGCAGTTTCTTTTAATTTGGAAATATTCGGAATGGTAAAACCTCACTTATTTGCACTTCCTAGGGGCTTCTGGATGCTTGCTCTTCATTCCTAGTGCCCTCTGAATGCTTGCTATGAATTCTTGGTGCGTTCTGGATGCTTGCTGTTAATGTTTGCCCATGATCTTGCAGTACTATTCAGTTAATACATCATGTTCTGCATGCGCTTGCTTTTGTTGTGCAAAAGTTGCAATATTTTGCTTTGGAGGTGTTGCATAGATAGTGCACCTGTCCCCTGTTGTTCTGGTCCAAGTGCTTCTGGTCCAGGTACAAAATTCACCACCTTCCCCTCCTTTTTCAACCCCTTGTGATCACTTCCTTTGATATGCTTCATGCAAAGTTCTTGTCACCATGTTGCACAAATACACCAAAATGTTTGCACCACCTTTCAGCATCATTCTTGCAGCCCTCCATATCATCTGAAAATTGAGCAGCCCGTTTGGCTGCTGTCATACATTTGCCACGCTTTCTCACTTGTGATGGTTGTTTCCCCGATTGCGTTGCTTGTTGGGGTTAATCAGGGGATACAAAATCAAGACAATCCAATGACAGCAACTCAAAAGGAAGAGGGTGCAGAACAGACCAAGCCCCAAAAACGCAGACTTCTGATACTCAGAAGTCGAACCCCCTCACCGGTCCGGACGCCAGCTCACTTTGCACCCCCAAGCCCCACGGTGTGCATATGAATCAATATAGGTATATCCAGGTATATAGAATGTGTTGTACAGCACAGAAACATTCGGAATATTGAGAATTAGCAGCTGTAACTCCCAGTTGGAAATATTTGGAAATATTCGGAAACATTGCTTCCGAACCAGTGGGAAACCCTGCCCAATACCCGAGCCCCCAAGGGTCAAGGACACTGGCCACACACAGGACACATACACATACAAATAAACATGCACACGAACACACACAACCACTTGTCAAAAGAGCACATATGAACATTTCCTGTCTGGCCCCTATATCACTTCACTGGCAACCTCTGTGATATACAGGCTGGCACCAACACAGAACAACATACCAAGAACGATAGAGGGAAGTCTTTGTCGAAGAGGCAGCTCCCATCCATCTCCTTCTCGCACAGACTGGTCGAATATTCCTTGTGGCAGCCAATCTTGGAGAAGAAGGCCCCAATCTGCAGAAAAGCAAATGACAGCCCCATGCCTGGACATTGACCCAAATCAAGACTGCCGCACACTGCAGTGTTGCATGAAATCAACCTGTCAGCGCACCTAAGCTCAGCCGTTTGACTGCCGTCGCATTCCCTCTGAACGCTGCAATCACCTTTTCGACCACTTCAGCTTGTGGTCTCGTCACACATCACCGTTGCAATGGAATCCCGTCGTATCACATGTGGAATGATTGCGATATGCCAAAGAGGGACTAAAAACGCACCACGTGATCGTGGCGGGTGCTGTTGGCGCCATAACAGTGACAGCACCCCCCCTGGGCCCGCGCCACCTTTCGTCCCCTTGTTGATACGGGCCACTGGTCAGTCGCCCGTTGCCCGTTCGGGGTGGTGGGGGGGGATGGCAGGGGATTGCTTCGTGATACTAAGGTGGGGGGTCAAATTGCCCATCCCCCGGGATTTGGCTGAGCCACCCACCCACCCACCCTCAGACCCACCCACCCCCTGCCGGATACCCTGGAGGGGGGTGTCATAGAGCAATTTTCCAAAAAAAAAATCATCCTCAAGTATCCACACGGACCTTCAGCAATCGGCACAGCCAGTGACCCAGTGGTAAGAGCAATTGCCATGCTATTGAAGGATGCTGTTTCATTCCCGCTGTGAATATTTTTATTAACTGCTTTGGAGTGGTCAACCTGATGAACAATTGTTTTTTAATGCACAAACAAAGCCTGCCACAAGCAGACAAATGCACAGAGGAATTCCATTAAAACAACAGCTCAGCAACCCACCCACCCACCCAAAAAAGCTGACACCCCCCCCCCAGGGGCGCTACCTGCACATTTCCGGAAAACCAGACAATCCCACCCACCCATCCTCACACCCCCTCCCTATAGTATCAACCGGCCACTAAGCAATCCCCTTGGGGGCGGGGGGGGGGGGGTGTTACTGGCACGCATCCCTCAAATCTTCACGGCTCATTCGGAGGTACGCAGCATGCGGTCTTCAGAAAGATGGTCGATTGGCGCCCATTTGGCGAGCAGTATACGGCTTCAGCACTACCCTTCTTCAGAGGCTCATTCACAGGAGCCCCTTTTCCAAACAGCAGCCCCCCCCTCACACACACCAACACTCAATTTGCGCCGCGCCCCTCCCCCAGCGAATAGATCTTTCCCCTCGCCAACGTCCCCTTAGTGCAGGGCTGACTAATCTGCCCTGGACGCCTCACGCTGTGCGGTGGGGTCCCGGGCAGGCATACTGCCCGTGGCACTGGTGGCACCTGCTCCGATAGTGGCTGGAGAGGACGCATAGGGCAGCACGGCACACCTGGTCTCCCGTCCATGTCTCGCATCCGCTCAACTCCGGGTTCGCCAGTTGCTCTGGCAGTGCATACCCGGCTTTGAACACGCACTTGTGAAGCTGGGCCTGCGGGCCAAACTTCTGCAGCGCGGGGACTGCGAGCGCCTCGTAAAACGTCTGCACGACTGAATGAGGCGACATAGCGTCAGGCGGCGTGCATAGACAGGGCGTATCTTGTCCGGCGCAATCAAAACTGCATCACTGGAGCACTTGGACGCAACTGGCTCAAAATGCCACGCCACCCCGAGCCAAGGACACAAAGATACGCACACACACACACACACACACACATACATACACAGACCCACACACACACACAAACACACGTTTGAAGCGAGACGAACAGGCGTGACAAACAGATTACTACACTGGTCGCTAACGAATCTCGTCAGGCCGTAAGAAAGTAGAAGAAGGAGTGGAACACACACAGGCGCACACACACACACACAGGCGCACACACACACACACATCCAGACACAAGACACAGTGACAACACACACACACACACACACACATCACGGGCCGATCGGACGTTCAATCACGCTTGCGGGTAATGTATGGCCACTCAGAAGCCACCACTCAGAGGATTGCACCCTGCTCGTCCAAAGGTGGTTGCCGTCTCCGGGAAGTCACCACAAAGGAGGCCCGGAGTAAATAGTGCGGTATTGTGATGTGATGTGATGTGATCGGAGCGGCCGCATTCAGCCAACATCTCTGGAAGCCTACGGTGCTGGAACAGTGGGCGGCGGCGGTGGCGACGCTTTCCCTATGCCAGTCACACATGGAAGTGGGCCCCATGCCATGGGCAACAAGTTCATCCGCCAGGTCTTGCCCGAATCGCTGCGAGTGTGACTGGCCCATGCGCAAGTGCATGCCACGCTCCTTAAGGCCCGGGCAGGACCCCAAGGCCCATTGGCGTGGGCCCACCAGGAGCAGCTCCACCAACAAGCGGAGCGGCAGGGGGTGCCCAGGGCAGCCCTTAAGTGACCGCAGCCTCGACAGCCTACAAGTCTGTGCAAGGGCAGGCCCCGCACTGCCACAGGGTTTAAGATTTATCTCAGGTTTTGGTTCAGGGCCCAACCGTCAGACTTTTCCCGTGGGCACAACGTCCCTTTTGGTGTTAGTGCCTTCGGTACACGCACACACGCACGCACGCAAGCACCTCAATGCCACATGTAGGTCATTTGGGTGGACCACATTTGGTGACACACAGCAAGGCGCATAACGTGCTCCTTGCGCAAACCCCTCGTGGGCTGTGGTGTTCTGTCGAGGTGTGATGCTGGCCACCAAACACCACAACTGCCCCGTTGGTAAACATTCTCCCCTGGATCGACGAGCTCAACTCTGTTCATTTCGGTGTTACGTTACGCTTTCGAGGGGGGGGGGGGGGGCTATGCACAGCCCCCGTGCTGATGCGCAGCGCCACCGACCATGAACAGCCCCAATATCTGTGCACTGCCCCACTGTCTAAGCACAGCCCCACTGTCTACGCACAGACCTACTTCCAATGCACAGTCCCACGACCGATGCACAGCCCCACTGCCTGACGCCTCAGCACAACGCTGCCCGACGTTACTCCGTGGGCCCCAGTCTGATCTCTGTACATTCCTTGTGAGCCCTTATCCCCATTTGCGCCGCACCCGCTGGTGCAGGTTTGCAGCCCTTCCCAGTGTCGCGGCCCTGAGGGAAGGATACCGTTGTAGCGCGTGGCGCCCGGTCCCGTTGCCACACAGGAGCCCTGAAGGGAACGATCCCTCCAGAGCTCCGAGGCAATGACCAGGACGTGGCCATCAATCCCTTCGTCGATGAACCTCCGCTTGAGCTGGCTGGCGTCCTTGTTGAGCCACGCCGCCACTTGAATCGCAGCCTGAGAACACGAGGCGAGCCACATGTGTGGCTCCAGCTCCAGCCTTGCAGATACCGGGGTTGCAACGAAATTACCTCAAGTGCTGCCTCAATATTTTATCTCAAAACGAAATTATCTCAAATCCAATCAGGAATTTGTTCGCCTGCAAAACACTTTGGGTCAGGGACAGACGGAGGCACTATTGAGGCTGGTGCCTGGACACGCCCACCACCTCGCCAGAGTGCACAGAGATTGGGATCCCAGGGGGAGTGCATATACCACCGTGCACACACCACAACACAAGGTGAGTGTGCTTGGCATTAGGTCGTAAGGAGGCATCGGAAAGGGGGGCCTGAAGGAGGAGTGGATGGGCGAGGGGGTCCAAAGATCATCCAGCGAAAAATTGATAAAGTGGCATTCCCTCAAGAAATCGCCACTTTCCATACCAGAGGAGTTGTGCAGGAGATGTGCAGAGAATGAATACACCCCCCCCGCGAGTCATTGGCCCCTGCACTGACTAAACGTCAAACGAGCAGCTGAGAGGCTGCCAGGAGGTTTAATTCTGTCACACCGAGAGAAGGGTTCAGAAACGCGCCTGCTCGTGTAAAATTCCAGATCTTGCAAGAATATCTAACGTTTACAGCTCCTATAATTTCCCCAAAACGCTCCTTTTGCAGGAGACATGGATCACAGACACCAATAACACCCAACTCTGACCGGGTGAGTGGAATGAAACTCAGATGTGTGGCACTTGAAAAGCCAACCACAATCGGAGGATTGGACGGCGCTGCTGAAGGCAGTGTTGCAAGGCTCACTCAGACCCCTTGGGGGTCTCGGGCTGTACCTCCCGAAGAAGCCATTGCTGTTCATGTGGTTTCTTGGAAGTAGAAATTTCCAAATCTCAAATTCACATGCCACCGCCGACCAACCTTTCATGTTTTTAACCCCCTTGTCACTCAGCGACTGTGTGCTGTCCGTCCAAAAAATCTGGAGCCCAGGGCTGATGGTGAACCTAGAAGCGGTGTCCGTGGCGGCCATGACGAGTCCCGAATCGCGCGTTTGGAAGCCTGGCTGGGGACTCAACGAGAGCCGTTGCCTCTGATTCAGGCTTGCTTTGTTTGCTTGCCAGACCAAAGGCCACAATCAGCCTGAGCGGTGTCACTGTCATAGGGACCTAGTTATGGGTCAGCCCGATGTTCTGTTGCGGTTGCCGCAGGGACTCTATGCCTGACACATTGGCGTCAAACGCACTTTCGGTAGTGTTGCCTCCGCAGTCCCTTTTATCTGGACCGAACTCTAATTTCAAGCACATTTCAAAGGCTGCAACCTGGACTACACTCTGAACGGGATGCCCCGTCCGCAGTTGCTACTCTTGTATGTCCTGCACCTTCTTGCCCTTCTTGTCCAATAGTGCCCCTTCTTTTGCCGTCTCTTTGGGCTTGTGCAGCTGAGTCAACGATTGCCACTTGTCACGCAATTGGCGCCAGCATTTGTTCGCTAATCACATAAGGCTAATCACATAGGGTCCAGAACTACCTGCTTCAACAGACAAGTCAACTTCCCACTCAACTTCCAGCTACCAAATGGGGGAAAGGGAAAAATGGGAGGAAATGGGGGGAAATGGGGGGAATTTGGAGAAAAGGGGGGGAAAGGAGGAATGTGGGGGGAAATGGGGGGAATGTACAAAAAGCAGGTGGCCAAAATAGTCCATTGACCCAAAAAAGTGGTAAAAATTAATTTGAGAAAATGGCAGAACATGTTGCAGTATCACTGTGACTGTGCCACATAGAGCGCATGTACTCTTGGGGATGGCCCAGTCATGGCAAATACAGCACCACAACCAAATGGACGCAAGAAAGCTGGCTGCAAAACCATGTACAAGAGGTGGCATGAATATACAGTGCACTAAATTGCACAACACTCACCAGCTACACCCATTTTTCTCCCATTTCCTCCCTTTTTTCCCCATTTCCCCCCCCAATTGCCCCCATTTTTCCTCAAACACTTCGCTCAGTATACCCCCCCCCCTCCCCCCATGGTGTACAAAACGTAGGTTTTCTGTGCTTCTCATGCAGAGTTGCCCCCATTTTTCCACAAAAAACAAAAAAAATCTTCAACATCCTATATCCTACATTCACCTATTTGGCCAATACACTTCCCACGAACTTCCGGGAGCAGGACGTTAGTGGTCCTGTATGTGTATTCTATTGACAACACTGTTAATTGCTGAGAAGTACATGTGGCGACAAAGGCTTCGCTCAGCGCTGCAGAAAGATGCACTGGAGTGTGGGTGCGACATTGATGGAGCACAAATCAATGGAGCATATCACAGCCACTGACAAATCAACTGTTACTCCTTGTGGAGGCGAGTGCACGGTGCATGCACAATGCACACCGTTTTGGGCAATTACACAGCATTCATCCCCCCAACGGACCCTCACAAAAAAGTACTGGACAGCAACATGGCCACCAAGAAAACAGCCAGGAAATGGGAATCTCGGTGGTCTCTTGCAGTCTGAATTGAATCAGGATGACATCTGGATGGCAGACAACAAAATCATTGATGTACAACATATAGATATCCAACTGCATTCCACACTCTCGAGGCGGTGGAGTGCAGCAGCATCATGAATCACTCCCTTCCCATTCACCTCAGATTGTATGCGTAGGTATTCACCAGGGTCTTGTAACGGGCCCAGAACAACCCGCTCATTTACACTGCTGCGGTTGTAGAAGACAGGGGTACCAGCGCGAACTCAAGACAATGACATTGTGTTATACAGGCTCTAGCATGGGAGTAAAAGCAGTCATATCAGTGGAGGCAAAGATCACCGCCACCGGTAGGCTACACACACGGGTGCGCGTGCACACGCACAGCAGACACACAACCAACACACGACAAAAAAACAACCAAAATACAACAAACATGCAATAAACACACAATGAACGCACGACCAACATATGCCAAAGACACGACCAACAAACAACAACCTCACAACCAGCACATCACAAACATACCACTAAGACATAACAAGCACACGACCAGCATGCAACAAATACACAACAAACACGCAACTCACACATACAAACAACATGCAACCAACACACAACAAAAACACAACAAACATGCAACAAACATACAGCAAGTACACATGCGGCGCTACCAAAACATCAGCGGGTATTGAAAACGGTCCTTCCATCTCTGGATCAAACGTCCAAGAATATTGAGGCATGCGCAGGCGGCAGTCAGCAGATTACTAGCGCGTGGAGCCTCAAGCAGACTTATCCACTCACAAGAATCCATTCACTCGGAGGCACGCAACAGACACATATGTTGAGGCATGCACGTTCCACTCCACTATACAGTCATGAAGGGCTCTTCAAAGGAAGACACAGGCAGATAACAATAACAGCACCAACAGCAAAACTCTGTTTTCTGGATCCCCCGCCCCACCACCACACCTGCTCTGCGGAGAGCGTTTGGACGCCGGCGGTGGACCGTGCTTCATGCGCAGCAGCACCACCACCGCCAGCCGCATGTTCTGCTTCTTGCTCCTTCTCACGGTCCCTCCGGTCCTTCACACGATGCTGCTCCCTCCTGGCCCTCTCCCTCTCCCTCTCCCTCTCCCTCTCCCTCTCCCTCTCCCTCTCCCTCTCCCTCTCCCTCTCCCTCTCCCTCTCCCTTTCCCTTTCCCTCTCCCTCTCCCGCCTCCGCTCCTCTTCCAGCTCCCTCTGCTGCACCCTCTCCCTCATCTCCCATTCCCTCCCGTTCTCCCTGGCCTGCTTCTTCTTGTCCCTCTCCCTCCGCCCCTCCTCTCGCCTCTCACTTTCCCTTTTCTCCCTGATCTCAATTTCGGCCTGCTCCTCTTCCCTCTTTTTCTTACTTTCTTCTTCTTCCAAACTCAGAAATTGCTCCTCCTCCTTGCAGTCTGCCGCTGCATGGATGCAATGGAAGCAACATCATTGCAGACATGACAATAGCACACGCCACGCGCGCCCCCCTACCCCAACACACACCCTGCAACACCCTACACAACAGCGTACGCCGTTCGGCCGCCCCCCTTATTGTGACACCCAGGAATGCAGTCCTCACACAAATGTATGCAATTTGTTGCTGTACTCTAAAAACTTCTGGATTAGAGAACGTCGCAGCACATTGACCACGTTGAAGATCATAGTTGGGTCAATACACGAGGTCTCTGTGGTGCACCTTTTCTTTGTTTCCTCTGGCCTATGTATCACTGGTTACAGCCAGACATGCCACTAGTTTACGGCTGTTTGGGCCGCAGCCCTCACTCAGTAATACCAGCTCCTGTCACCCAGAACTCAGCAGGAACCAGCTGCATCCAGCGCATGACTCCGCAGGGCTCAGCTCTGTCTCACCAAGTCAGATGGGGCAGGCGCCAGTGGCAAAAACCCAATGCCACCGTTCCTACAATACGAAAACAACCGCCCTTGTTGTTTGCACCGGGCATTGCTCGCAAGGGGGGGGGGGTGAGGGGGCGGGGATGGGGTTGCATACCTGCCCATTCACATTGAGGGTCTAAGTCCTCGAGGCTGAAGGGTTTGGGGTCACGGACGCTGTAGGGCGGTGGGGATGAGTCGTACGGCTGTGCAACTGCTGCGGGGACAGGCTGGTGGGGCACGGGGACTGATTGAAGCGAGGGTGGGCAACGTTGCGATGGAGGCTGACGGGAGGGAGGGGGACCAGGAGGCAGTGGGGGATATGGCTCGGCCGGAAGAGGGGGATAGTGTGGGGTTGGCTGCGCAGCTGGCACAGCGGCAGGGATTGGTGTATCAACATTGATCACTTCGTGCACTGCAGAAGATGAAATGAATGCAGGATGTGGCAGGGCGAGAGACGGGAGGACACATAGGAAACTGTTGGTGACACGATGCAACATGCGCTAAAGGGGGGTTCAGGTGGAGGGAAGGCAGTCGGAGGTGGATGGAGGGGCGGGTGGTTTGGTTTGGCTGTAGCACACGGTTGTGACGGCACGCCCCCCTCTACTCATGGGAGCAGGGCATGCGGACCTGTACTGCACATTGGGGTCTGAATTAAGATGGTGACGCGTTTTGGCCCATGGAAAATCTCAAAGTGCCTTGAAAATGGGCGTTTTAGGGACCAAAAATGGGTCAACAATGGGTCAAAGACGCGTTTTTCCAAAAGTGATCTTGGACCATTGGGGGTGCACAAACAAGTGAAATGAGCCCATTTTGAGCCCATTTTGACCGCAACTATGCACCAAGTTGTACCCTTGGCACGTACCTTAGAGCCGTATGGTTACAGTTGGTGAGAGGGGTGTAGATTAGAGGATATATATTACTACACCCCTCACCCCTTAAATCTAGCTAACAAGCAACAAGCGACAAGCAAGCAACAAGCAAGCACTTCTCCTTTCCGTTTTGGCCATTGCTCCGCCTCATCGCTCTGGGCTCTACT
The DNA here is from genome assembly GCA_964036045.1 of Eutreptiella sp. 'Long Island Sound 2002'. NCBI lineage: Eukaryota > Euglenozoa > Euglenophyceae > Eutreptiales > Eutreptiaceae > Eutreptiella > Eutreptiella sp. 'Long Island Sound 2002'. Next base: position 56,264,427 of record OZ038385.1, on the reverse strand, counting down.
CTACTCTAGCCATCCTAGAGCCTAGGTGGTGGCCTTGCCAAATCCAAGTTTTCAGCCAAAAACTCACCGGTGGCGCCCCAGGGAAGGGGCGCCAAGTCGGGAGGTGCCCTCCCAAAACTGCGCATTTGGTGCCCCAAAAACAGCCTTTTTTGGTCCCACAACGGCCCATTTTCAAGGCATTTTGGGATTTTCCATGGGCCAAAACGCGCCACCACAAGCTCAAAAAGGCCTAAAAACACCTATTTGAGCATCCCAAGTGGTTGGGGAACGACTTTGGAAAAAATGTTGTTTTTCGCCCCGGGGACCCTGGTGGACCCACCGTTGGCCCCCACTGTGCGCGGGGTGGGCTGCCCTCCGGCTCCACCAAGCGACCACTGGTACGGGGGTCTACGTGTCTCGTTGGGCGAATATGAGGATTGGAAACCACAAAAAGTGGGGGGTTGTGGGTGGCCTAGGTGCCCTCGGAATTCGGGTTTGAGCCACGTAGCCCAAGATACGGCCCGTGCTTGGTTTCGGGGTGTTGGTGCACATTGCGCAGATTTTGGGGCTTTTTGGCGCCTTTTTGGGCCGTTTCTCGGACATATCGTGGAGTTGAAGGGAACTAGAGCGCTCTTTGACACGGTGAAGTCAAGCCGCACGTGGGGTGTAGCCACCGTTTCCCTTCGTTTGGGCGTTTCGCCCGGGTTTCGGGGCTATTTTGGGCGAAAAGTGGCTGTTTTTGGCCCAAAATTGCGCAGATTTGGGAGGGCACCTCCCGACTTGGCACCACCGCCCCAAGCCGCCACCGGTGAGTTTTTGGATCAAAACTTGGATTTGGCAAGGGCACCACTTAGGCTCCAAGATGGCTGCATGGGCAAAAGATCCGAAGCGTTGGGACGGAGCAATTGCCAAAACGGCATGGAGACGTGCTTGTTGTTGTTGTTGTTGTTGTTGCTTGTTAGCTAAATTTAAGGGGAGAGGGGTGTAGTAATATATATACCAAGGCTTCCATTCGAATCATGCTCAAACTGCGAGGTTCAACATTCCTACACTCCTACATCGCTACAATAACCATGAGTTTGTAGTTCATGTGTGGGCCTTGCAGTAGCCCCTAGCACACTGATTCACAGCTTCCTAACCGTAGGAACAATACTCCATCCCTCCTGCATATGGACATATGGGCTTCATATGGCTGGTTAAGCCGGAGTCAGCAGGTCAGTGAGGCTGACCCCCCAAAACTGGTTGAACCAGAGGCAGAGCAGAAACACTACAACGAACAAACACACAATAGCCTCAAAGGAGCCCCAAGCCATGCATGTGCAGCTGCCATTCCCCGTGCCGAAACGAGTGCCAACGTGGGTGTTCGCGGAAACGCCGCAACAAACAAACCAATCACTCCTGTGCAGCAGGACCCTGGAATAGAAAAAATAGAAACAAAGTGGCCGACCGGAGGGAGATTACTATGGACTGTGTCGCCATACCCGCCTGTCACGAGCCCCCAGGATTCGATCCTACCCCGAGGGAACTCTAGGCCAGGTGGCTGTCCACTATAGCGCCACGACGATGTGCCATCAAGGGGGGAAAAGAGGCCGGCTGCCGGCGCCATCCTCTACACGCCTGGCAGCAGGCATCGAACCTACACCCCCCGGGACGAAGCACCCGTGCACTTCTAGTATACTACGCTACCGATGTGGTGATATAACTGCCGCCAAACCCACCACCTCATACTACCCGTTATGCAAGGCCAGTAGAAAAGGCCCACCGCCGGCGCCAACCAAGAACAGTAGCTGTTCATGAGCTGCTGGCCGGCGCCGTCGCCTCCACGGTTCGCGACGGCCCGCAATGATGGAGCGCACTGCGGTGCCGGGCCCCCGTGCACTTTCAGGTATGCTCGCCTTTCACTACACACCACCAAAAGGAAAAGAGGGGGTTTCGGGATGTTCGGTGGGTCTCTATCCCCCCCGGGGTTCGAACCCACCTCCACGGTATAGAGGAGGTGTGCACTACCCACTATACTACGACGAGGTGATACTACAAGGCATGGTATACCCCGCCCACACAGACGGAAAACCTCTCCAGGAGAACCATAGAAACTAGCTACGGCGTGCGACACGCCGTGCGCACGACTACAGACAGTCTGCCCGTAGTCTCCGCCTGATCACGCGAGAATTGGCGCCGTTGGGGGTGTGCCAGCCGGCCCTGGTTGGCCACCTCATCCGCCCGTTCATTTCCTGCTACCCCTATGTGACTATACACATGGCGCCACAGCGTGGGGGCCACCCTTGCATCTACTCCTGCCTGAAGCCATATATTACTACACCCCTCTCCCCTTAAATTTAGCTAACAAGCAACAACAACAACAACAACAACAACAACAACAACAAGCACGTCTCCATGCCGTTTTGGCAATTGCTCCGTCCCAACGCTTCGGATCGATTGCCCATGTAGCCATCTTGGAGCCTAGGTGGTGGCCTTGCCAAATCCAAGTTTTGATCCAAAAACTCACTGGTGGCCGCCCGGGGCGGTGGCGCCAAGTCGGGAGGTGCCCTCCCAAACCTGTGCAGTTTTGGGCCAAAAACAGCCATTCTTCGCCCAAAATAGCCCCAAAACACGGGCAAAACGCCCAAACGAAGGGAAACACTGGCTACATTACACGTGCGGCTTGGTTTCACCGTGTCAGAGAGCCCTCTAGTGCCCTTCAACTCCACGATATGTCCGAGAAACGGCCCAAAAAGGCGCCAAAAAGCCCCAAAATCTGCGTAATGGGCACCAACACCCCAAAACCAAGAACGGGCCGTATCTTGGGCTACGTGGCTCAAAATCTGATTCCGAGAGCACCTAGTCCACCTGCAACCCCCCACTTTTTGTGGTTTACAACCCTTAGAATCGCCCAACGGGACGCCTAGACCCCCGTACCAGTGGTCACTTGGTGCAGCCGGAGGGCAGCCCACCCCGCGCACAGTGGGGGCCAACGGTGGGTCCACCAGGGGCCCCGGGGCGAAAAAAAATCATTTTTCCAAAGTTGTTCCTAGACCACTTGGGATGCTCAAACGGGTGTTTTTAGCCCGTGGTTTTGAGACCGTGGTGACGCGTTTTGGCTCATGGAAAATCCCAAAATGCCTTGAAAATGGGCAGTTTTGGGACCAAAAATGGGTCCAAAATGGGTGAAAAACGCGTTTTTCCAAAAGTGATCCTGGACCATTCGGGATGCTCAAACAAGTGGTTTTAGCCCATTTTGAGCCCGTGGTGGCGCGTTTTGGGCCATGGAAAATCCCAAAATGCCCTGATAATGGGCCGTTTTGGGACCAAAAATGGGTCAAAAATGGGTCACAAACGCATTTTTCCAAAAGTGATCCCAGACCATTTGGGATGCTCAAACAAATGTTTTAAGCTCATTTTGAGCCCGTTTTGATGGAGTTTAGCCCCTTCCACCACGTGTATGCACCACGTTGTGCCTTTCGCACGTACCTTAGAGCCGTATGGTGGAGCCACCTAGAATTGGGGAGAGGGGTGTAGATTGGAGGATATATATATATATATATTACTACACCCCTCTCCCCTTAAATTTAGCTAACAACAAGCAACAACAAGCAACAACAAGCAACAGCACGTCTCCTTGCCGTTTTGGCCATTGCTCCGTCCCAACGCTTCGGATCATTTGCCCATGTAGCCATCTTGGAGCCTAGGTGGTGGCCTTGCCAAATCCAAGTTTTGAGCCAAAAACTCACCGGTGGCGGCTTGGGGCGGTGGTGCCAAGTCGGGAGGTGCCCTCCCAAATCTGCGCAGTTTTGGGCCAAAAACAGCCATTTTTCGCCCAAAATAGCCCTAGTAAGGGTTCAAAACAGCCAAACGAAGGCAAACGGCTGCTACACTGCACGTGCGGCTTGACTTTCTCGTGACCAAGGGACCTTTGGTGCCCTCTAACTCCAGAATATGTCCGAGAAACGGCCCAAAAAGGCGCCAAAAAGCCCCAAAATCTGCGCGATGTGCACCAACACCCCGAAACCAAGAACGGGCCGTATCTTAGGCTACGTGGCTCAAAAACGAATTCCGAGGGCACCTAGTCCACCCGCAACCCCCCACTTTTTATGGTTTCCAATCCTCAGAATTGCCCAACGAGACACGTAGACCCCCGTACCAGTGGTCACTTGGTGCAGCCGGAGGGCCGGCCAGCCCACGCACAGTGGGGGCCAACGGTGGGTCCACCAGGGTCCCTGGGGCGAAAAAAACATTTTTTCCAAAGTTGTTCCTAGACCACTTGGGATGCTCAAACAAGTGTTTTTAGCCCGTTTTGAGCCCGTGGTGGCGCGTTTGGGGCCATGGAAAATCCCTAAATGCCTTGAAAATGGGCCGTTTTGGGACCAAAAATGGGTCAAAAATGGGTCAAAAACGCGTTTTTTCAAAAATGATCCTGGACCATTTATGATGCTCAAACAAGTGTTTTTGGTCCGTTTTGAGCCAATTTTGACCAAGTTTAGCCCCTTCCACCACATGTATGCACCACTTTGTGCCCTTCGCACGTACCTTAGAGCCGTGTGGTGGAGCCACCTAGAGTTGGGAGAGGGGTGTAGATTGGAGGATATATATATATATATATGTATATATATATATATGTGTGTGTGTACATATATTACTACACCCCTCTCCCCTTAAATCTAGCTAACAGGCAACAAGCAACAAGCAACAAGCAACAAGTAACAAGCAAGCAAGCAACAAGCAAGCAACACTTCTCCTTCCTGTTTTGGCTATTACTCCGTTCCACCGCTTCGGGTTCTACTCTACTCTAGCCATCCTAGAGCCTAGGTGGTGGCCTTGCCAAATCCAAGTTTTCAGCCAAAAACTCACCGGTGGCGCCCCAGGGAAGGGGCGCCAAGTCGGGAGGTGCCCTCCCAAAACTGCGCATTGGGTGCCCCAAAAACAGCCTTTTTTTGGCCCAAAACGGCCCCAAAACCCAGTCAAAACGGACAAACGAAGGAAAACGGTTGCTACACTCCACGTGCGCCTTGATTGCCCCTGGACAAAGAGCCCTTTCTTGCCCTCTAGCTCCACAAGATGTCCGAGAAACGGCCCCAAAATGGCTAAAAATGGCCTAAATGTGTGTTGTTTTGTCAAACAAGCCAAAAACCAAGAACGGGCCGTATCTTGGGCTACGTGGCTCAAGGCCGAATTCTGCGGGCACCTAGTCCACCCGCAACCCCCCATTTTTTGTGGTTTCTAACCCTCAGATTCACCCAACAAGACGCCTAGACCCCTGTACTAGTGCTCACTTGGTGGAGCCGGAGGGCAGCTCGGCCCGCACACGGCTGGGGCCAACGGTGGGTCCACCAGGGTCCCCAGGGCCAAAAAACTGTTTTTTTCCAAAGTTGTTTCTAGACCACTTGGGATGCTCGAACAAGTGTTTTTAGCCCGTTTTGAGCCCGTGGTGACACATTTTGGGCCATGGAAAATCCCAAAATGCCTTGAAAATGGGCCGTTTTGGGACCAAAAATGGGTCAAAAATGGGTCAAAAACGTGTTTTTCCAAAAGTGACCCTCGCCATTTGGGATGCTCAACCAAGTGTTTTTAGCCCATTTTGAGCTCGTGGTGACGGGTTTTGGCCCATGGAAAATCCCAAAATGCCTTGAAAATGGGCCGTTTTGGGACCAAAAATGGGTCAAAAATGGATCAAAAACGTGTTTTTCCAACAGTGATCCTGGACCATTTGGGATGCTCATACAAGTGTTTTTAGCCCATTTTGAGCCCATTGGGACGGGTTTTGGCCCATGGAAAATCCCAAAATACCTTGAAAAGGGGCCATTTTAGGGACCAAAAATGGGTGAAAAATGGGTCAAAAACGCGTTTTTCCAAAAGTGACCCTGGACCATTGGGGGTGCACAAACAAGTGTTTTGAGCCCATTTTGAGCCCGTTGATCGAGTTTAGCGTGTTCCGCCACGTATATGCACCAAGTTGTACCCTCGGTCAAAACTCGGTCAAAACGGGCTTAAAATGCACGCATTTCACTTGTTGGGGCATCCCGAATGGTACAAGATCCATTTTGGAAAAGGGCGTTTGTCACCCATAGTTGACCCATTTTTGGTCCCAAAACGGCCCATTATCAGGGCATTTTGGGATTTTCCATGGCCCAAAACGCGTCACCACGAGCTCAAAATGGGCTAAAAACACTTGTTTAAGCATCCCAACTAATCCAGGATCAATTTTGGAAAAATGCGTCTTTGACCCATTTTGGACCCATTTTTGGTCCCAAAACGGCCCATTTTCAAGGCGTTTTGGGATTTTCCATGGCCCAAAACGCGCCACCACGGGTTCAAAATGGGCTACAAACACTTGTTTGAGCATGCTAAGTGGTCTAGGAACAACTTTGGAAAAAATGATTTTTTTCACCCTTGGGACCGTGCGCGGGCCGCGCTGCCCTCCAGTCCCACCAAGTGACCACGGGTACGGGGGTTCGGGCGTCTCGTTGGGCAAATCTGAGGGTCAAAAACCACAAAAAGTGGGGGGTTGCGGGTGGATTAGGTGCCCGCAGAATTCGGCTTTGAGCCACGTAGCCCAAGATACGGCCTGTTCTTGGTTTTGGGCCGGTTTGACACCAATGGCGCACATTTAGGCCATTTTTAGCCATTTTGGGGCCGTTTCTCGGACATATCGTGGAGTTAGAGGGCAAGAAAGGGCTCTTTGTCAAGGGGCAATCAAGGCGCACGTGGAGTGTAGCAACCGTTTTCCTTCGTTTGTCCGTTTTGACTGGGTTTTGGGGCCGTTTTGGGGCCAAAAAAGGCTGTTTTTGGGGCACCAAATGCGCAGTTTTGGGAGAGCACCTCCCGACTTGGCGCCCCTTCCCTGGGGCGCCACCGGTGAGTTTTTGGCTGAAAACTTGGATTTGGCAAGGCCACCACCTAGGGTATGAGATGGCTAGAGTAGAGTAGAACCCGGGGCGGTGGAACGGAGTAATAGCCAAAACGGGAAGGAGAAGTGTTGCTTGCTTGTTGCTCGCTTGTTACTTGTTGCTTGTTGTTAGCTAGATTTAAGGGGTGAGGGGTGTAGTAATATATTACTACACCCCTCACCCCCTAAATCTAGCTAGCAACAAGCAACAAGCAAGCAAGCAACAAGCAAGCAACAAGCAAGCAACACTTCTCCTTTACGTTTTGGCCATTGCTCTGTTCCACCGCTTCGGGTTCCACTCTACTCTAGCCATCTCATACCCTAGGTGGTGGCCTTGCCGAATCCAAGTTTTGAGCCAAAAACTCACCGGTGGCGCCCCGGGGCGCCAAGTCGGGAGGTGCCCTCCCAAAGGGTGCACAAACAAGTGAAACGAGCCCATTTTGAGCCCGTTTTGATTGAGTTTAGCCCGTTCCGCCACATGTATGCACCAAGTAGTGTGCTTCGCATGTACCTCAGAGCCGTATGCTGGAGCCACCTAGAGTTGGGGAGAGGGGTGTAGATTAGAGGATATATTACTACACCCCTCTCCCCTTAAATCTAGCTAACAAGCAACAACAAGCAAACAAGCAAGCAAGCACATCACCATTCCACTTTGGCCATTGCACCTTCCCATCACCTCGGGCTCTACTCTACTCTAGCCATCCTAGAGCCTAGGTGGTGCCCTTGCCAAATCCAAGTTTTGAGCCAAAAACTCACTGGTGGCGGCCCGGGGCGTGGGCGCCAAGTTGGGAGGTGCCCTCCCAAATCTGCGCAGTTTTGGGCCAAAAACAGCCATTTTTCGCCCAAAAAGCATATATAATGTTCTATGTTGTTTTGTATGTGTGACATCAACCAGCCTTGCTCTGCATAGGCTTTTATGTATCACTAAGCCAAGCAATGAGCCACAAGCGAGTAGGCAGCTCTCCCATGCCGGATGGCAAGCCCCAAAGTGATGCGCTGCATAGAGAACATGTACAAGGAATGACACAATAAGTAGTTCATGTTTTGCAAGAGGCAAGGAGGCTTGGATGCCGGTATGTGTGGAGGCGAAACACATTTCACCTCCACACATATCGTAGTCACTTGGGATGCCTGGGAAGCAGCAAGAAGGGCATAGGGGTCATCTCGCACCTGGAAGCTCACCTGGCTTGGGATGCGTGTTAGAGTATGTACCGGGAGTAAATGACGGGCTGGGGCACAAAGTTGGTTGCCGGGGCTGCCCTGGAAAAAATGGTGGCCATCAGAATCACGGGGATGAGGCCGGTGTATGTGTCGCTTATCCAAAGGGGGGGGGGGTCAAATGTCGCCATCTGCGGCCACAGCGTCTGCAAAACCCTCCTTCGCAGGTTCCCTCTAGGCACTCTTCAAGGTTTGGGTCCAATTGGGAAGTCCCAATGTCTTGCGCACCACCACTCTAAGTCTGCTCAAATCTCCAACCTCACCCTTGGGGGCATCTAGCTGGCTCATGCGAAGGGACTGATAGACCATTTCAAGTCTTGGAACTTGGTTAAAAATTTTAGAGCTCGGGTTTTGGCAGGTCTAGTAGCCGACTGAGAGGGGATCGTGGAGGCTAGGGCCCCAGTTTGGTGGGGGCTATCACTTCCCAATTGGAGAAGGGACGACAAGGCAGACGGAAAGCAAACCGGGGGCGCAGTGCTCACTTGGGCAGAGGTGTGGACTAGGGAGGAGCACTAGAAGGTGGATTGGCTGCAAGTGTTGGAGGCTGTAGCCCATGGGGCATGGGCTGGTCCTTCAGCAAGAAGGCGGAGGGGGAGGGGGTGTGGACACAATGTCGCACACATGGAGCAGAGGCGTTGTTCCAAACAGAGGCACTGGGCTGGCGCTTGACTCTCAGGTAAGTGGGGACAACCCGGCAATGGAAATGCAAAGTGTGGACTCGTGGCAAATAATCAGGTTGTCCCCTGGAAACCCACATCAAACGATGTGTAGGGCGCACGCAGCAGCTCCTCCAGTGAGGGTGCCAGTGCTGCAGAGCAATGGGCAGCTGGCATGTACAGAGATGGTTGTGCTTCACATAAGCCGTTGCTTATGAACCTTTTGGAACAATGGAGTTGGATGGGTCTTATTTGTCCATGGGAATAGAGAGATGTTTGTGTCTGAGCCCTTGCGGTGGGCCGTGGGAAGTGGGCAGGGTTACCACTGTAATGGGCTTATCAAGTTCTTGTCCATGAGGGGAGAAGTTCATCCAAACAATGAAACACAAGGGGGCAAGCCTGCGATCTCTGCGCTGAGGTGAGCCACATCATTACAATGTCACATCCACTCGGATGTCGAGATGCCACCCAAGTTGCACCGACAAAGCGAAGGTCCAAACCATGCTTTACAAGTGTTGTTTGACATCAGTGGGTTGTCACATCACCACGGAACTCAGCAGACAGTGGATGCAAATACAAGTACAACCTAGAATGCCACGGTGCCTTGTTTCTTTTTCTCGCGAGAGTCAGCAGAATTACCCACTTGAGGGACAGGAAAAGCACGATTGGACACGCTTTAGCACGGAGGGGGGGGGGGTCAGAAGAGGGGAAGGGGGATCCAAGGGGGAGGGCCATTCCCCCCCTCCTATGTTAGGATCAAAGGCCACTCTAAGAAGCCGATCAAGCCCCCCCCCCCGGTGGTATGAACACCGAGCAACAGTTCCAACCCACAGCGGGGGCGAGATACCTCTGCCCAAGGGTCTTGCGGAGGGGACTTGGGTGTGTGGAGGGGTGCACACCAATTGGCTGACCACGTGGGGCGGTCATGCCGGTTTGCATGAACTTGGCGCCGGATCTGGGAGTTGAATCTGCAACAGTGTGCATTGGCTGGGGGTTGGGGGGTGGGGGGCGCATGACACCTGGATGGATTGTCGTCTGAAGGTGGTGGTGCCTATTGGCTCTTGCCATTGGTCCCTTCCTTGAACCCTTTCCCTCCGCACGCGGCGGTGCCCATCGGCCTCTCACCACCTAGTGCCATTCCTCTCTGAGTCTGGCCCATCCATGGGGGGGGGGGCGAGGGGCTGCCATAAAGGCTGAAAGAGTATGCTGGCTGGTACTTCTGGACGATCCATGAGGGGGCATGTTTTGGGTGTCCTCAAGAATCCTCTTGAAAAAAAAACAAAGGACAGCACAATAGGGTGGCCCAGGGACATAAGGTGGTTACCCACCATGCAGTGGCCCATTGCTTTGCACATGTTAGATTCATCCCTGTGGCCCGCACGCAAGCAGACACTCCCTACACTACATATCACACCTGCTTGGGGCAGCCATACATCGTGTGCCGATTGGTTGTGATCGTTAAGGCACCTCATGTCGGGTAACCACGCATGTGTGGGTGGTTATGTACCCCCCCCCCCGTGTCCAGGAACCAGCAATGTTTGACCGCGGAACCAGGGGTCGGTTCTTGCGCACACTTTTCCCCCTAAATTTGACCGCGGAACCAGGGGTTGGTTCTTGCGCACAGCCGTGGGCAACCCCGTACCGCGGAAAAAAAGTTCCGGCACATTGCGCCGGGACATGCATGCCCTCTCCTTTCCCCTAGCTAACCACGTTGACAAATGAACACCAAAGGAGTGAATCTCAGCTGGCTGGGCTGTAGTGTGCCTTCCAACATGCATGGGATGATCCACTGTTCAACTGGCTGAGGCCCCCTATGTTTAATTGACGTTTGTTTGTTTCTTGTCAGGGGCTGGTTGCTTCGGGGAAGGGGTCGAGAGCAGGGGGGAGGGGTTTAAGGGGTATGTGCGCCTGTGAGTGACTGATAGGGTCCCCCCTGTGGGGGGACCCGTAGTAACACACATGAAATGGTGTCCTGCATACCCGAATAGCTGTCCTACATCCACCAGAAACATGAAAAACCCACTACCCTGGTAAAAAAAGTGATGCGAGAATTTGACCGTGGAACCAGGGGTTGGTTCTTGCGCAAGGTGGTTCTTGGACACGGGGGGGGGGGGGTACTCATGTATATGGTGAGCATAACCTGGCATACCAGGAATACCTGGGAGTATACGGGTAAAAAAGGGGGTTTTGGGAGAAAGGGGTATGTGGCATGTACAGGTGGGTACGAATGTATAATGCACAATGCATGCATAGGTGGGTTGGGGAATACCTCTAGTTTGCCAATTGTGATGGTCAATGTTGTGTTTGAAACTACCCCATTTTGGGCTCTTGGGGTATACGGCCGTATACTCAAGGCTCCAATACCTCAGTATACGGCCGTATACTCTGGAGTATACGGCCGTATACTTGGAGTATACGGCCGTATACTGGGGGTATTTGTTTGCACCATGTGGTTGTTTCAAGTTGAAAAATTCCATTGTTGTGCCTTTTGTGCCCATCTTGTTGCATGCTTTGCCTTTGCCCAACAATTGCACACCACTTGAAACCAATCTAGGCTCATACTTCACTCAAGATTGCAATGTATGTCTCCATATGTGTCCATTCCAATCCATATTATGTTGCTTCTTGCTCTCCCAGGCCCTCTTTTTCTGCCACCATGACTGATGCGGGCACTCATGCCTTGTTGAAGAAGTGGGCCGATGCCGTAGCTCTCCGCACAGTGCACAGAGGTGTTTACAGCCCCGACAGCACACGCACCGTGTCTTGGCGTTCTCTTGAGAATTGTGCTTGGTCCACCTTGGACACCCCTGTGGCCCTGGTGAAGCTAACGCACCCCGGCGTTGCCCAACCCCACAGCCTCACTGACCCTTTGTTGTCGTTGTTTGACAACAACCCTAATCTGCAAGCTATAGTGTTGCAGCTCCATGATTCGGATGCCCGCGCTGTCGTGGAGCATGTTAAAAAAAGCTGTGGGGGGCCCAATAGGGGGATGAGTTTGTATTTGAGGGAATGGGAGATGCAGGATGGCTCTCCGGGGATTCATGTCTCGGGGGACGTGGCCGCTGGCTGGCGCAAATGGGAGTGCAAGGCCCAGCAAGTGCAGCGGGGGCATTGGGAAGACACCGCCCCCCTCTACTCCCTCCACTCCCAATCGCCATGGTCCTGGCATGCCGATTTGGAGGGCCACACCCTCCCCACCTGGTACAAGGGTACTGGGATGCACCCCTCCCTTTTCTTCCCCCTCACCACCACCCCCCTTTTTGGTGTTGAACACCATCGTGTCTCCATCCCCGTTGACGTCGTCGATCATCGTCATGTCGACGACCTCAAGGATTTCAAGCAATGGGGCCATGCTTTCTAATCTGGCTTCATTTCTGTCAGTTGGATGGACAAGCTTCAGGATGAGTATGGGGAACTTAGGGCAGATGCGGGGCTCAATATTTTTAATGAGGATTGGCCCGCCGAGACTCGTGCAGGGGACAGTGACACCCGCCGCACAATGACTCCACCGGAGGGGGGTGCAATGTACAGTTTCGCAAGGGAGGTCCTCATACCCCACTTGGAGACTCATTTGGGTTGGAAGTGTCCGGTCGTGAATGTTACCACCTTTATTGTGGTGAAGGCCGGTACAGTGGATGTGGAAAAAAAACAGTGTTGGCACCGTGACATTAACCTCAGCTATGTTGCCGGCCCGGACCAACACCATGTTATTTGCTTGTTTCCGATGTTCTCCCCCACACCCGATGATGGTTGTGCTGGGGATTTTGTGGTTGCATCCCACACGGGCCTTCCGGACCCTTGGGTGGTGGCCCCAATGGCCCCATTGGACATTGGGGATGTGTGGTTGGGCAATGCACTGACTGTGCATCGCGTGTGGTTACATGTGGTAACGTGCCATTGTGTGCCACCCACGCCCTGGAGGGGCAGTGTGGTGCCTGTGAGGAGGGCGCTTGGAATCAGGGTGAGACAATGACGCAACACAGTGGTGTTGCATGGGGTCGTTGTCCGGCCCCACTTCAGTTCTGGTGGATGGTTCTATGGTTGGGTGAAGTGGTGGCCATTCAAGACGGTTTCGAGGAAGAAGAAGTCGAAGCCGAAGCCCAAGGCGAAGTCAAGGAAGGGCAAGGAGAAGGCCGGAGAAGAAGATGAGGACGTGGAGGAGGAGGAAGAGGAGAAGCAAGAGCTGTGGTGCATCTGCAATCAGGTATTTGTGGGATCCGGGCATGGGTTGAACTGTGTTGTTGTTATTCATTAAGTCCCGTTTATCTCAAAAGGTAGGGTCACTGGTGGGTTTTTTTGTTTGGCCTGTCTTCAGCGCCTCCCTATATGGTTGCAGTTCTTCAGGTTGAGTTGAATTGAATTGATCATCAACCTCTTCAACTTCTTCCCAGGATTCTTCAATGGCCTACACATGTTTTTGCATGTTTGAGGGCAGTGGGGTTTGAACCAGGAACGTTTCGTTTGCAAGTGTAGCATGCATACCTCTCACCCACCCAGTGCCATGGTCTTGGAATACGGCCGTATACCTTGTGTATACGGCCATATACCCACGGTATACGGCCGTATACCCCCAATATACGGCCGTATACCGCGAGTATACGGCCGTATACCTGCCCACCCATTTTGAGTATACGGCCGTATACTCCGAGGTATACGGCCGTATACTCGGAGGTATACGGCCGTATACTCATAGTATTTGTTGCCAATTTCAATCTATTTTGCCTAGTTCTTTGTTAGAATTCCACCCTTTCTTCCCATTCAGGTCCAGTATGATCCCTGGCCACTGCGGAGCATCACCGATTACGAGGTGGCCGAGCCCGAGGTGTCGGAGTTGGTGGCGCCAAAGGCTGCCGCAGGACAAGTGATCTCCGGTCGGGAGTACGTGGACCCCATTCCTGTGGGTCGGGGGGATGTTGCCAGTGCGCCCTCCGACCTGGCGTGCACCACTGGCAAGGACACGGGATACTATTCCCGTTTGAATGTCCGTGCCAGTGGTGCACTTTACGACATTCGCCTGCCCATTAGGGTTGTGGCGAATGTCGCAAAGGGGGGGGGGGGGTTGTGGAGGCCATTTGGGGGGCTGCGGTGTGGAGCAAGAGCTCCGGGAAGGTGCGGGTTTTTTTGAGCACCACGGGGGAAAAATGGAGCATTTCGGACTCCATTATGGTGCTCCAAAGTTTTGGGGGGGGGCCTGTCCCCGGGGAGCACTCCCTCGCCCTCCAGGCCGAGTTGGCCTCGAGGGCGGGGAAACAGCTTGGGGGGAGGGGGCTGAAGCGGGCTCATGATGAGCCCGCTGAGCCAAGGGCCACCCCTGCACCCACCCCCACCCGGAAGGCCCCCAAGCCTTCCGGGTCTGCTGCTGCTGCTGTTGCTGTTGTCTCGGGGGGGCTTGAGGGGTTTGGGGGGGTGGGGGGGATTGAAGCAGCTGCCCGCCGTGGCACATGCGAGGCCCTGGGGGACCTCGATGTGCCCAGCACCGCTGACATTGTCAGCGGTGTTGTGGCGGGCTTGGGGAAGTCCCGGCTGAACATCTCCCGAGAGATCGGGGAGTTCAGCCGGACTTCCCTGACCTCCTTGAGGGAGGCCAATGCCTCCCTCAAGGAGGAGCTGAAGGTTGCCCATGCTGAGGGTGACGCCAAGGACAAGAGGATTGCGGACCTGGAGACCAAGTTGGCCGATGCCACCACAAGTGCCCATGACTGGCACCTCAAGGCCAAGGAGTTGGAGACGCAACTCCAAGCGGCCAAGGCCAACGAGGAGTGGGCGAGGTCCATTGTGGCCCATAGTGTCACACGGAGTGCACCCCCACCCCAAGGGTCTGGGAGTCAGGGCAGTGGGAGTCAGGGCAGTCAGGCCGCCTCCCCAGCACGTGGCCTCCCCCCAAAGCCGCAATGACTACCCCCATCCAACCCCGCCCTTGCAGCTTTATGCCGAGAGTTGGTGTACCGCAAGGTGCACATCTTGGGTGTACAAGTGCACAATGTGCAGTTTGGGGCTACAGGGACACGCAGGCAGGGGAAGGATTGGCGCCGTGCGCGCTTGTGCAGCGGCAATGAAAGGCAAAGGGAGCTAATTTGCCTTTCAAATGCACATGCGCATGCGAATTTTCCAAGGTGGTTCCATTGGACCACCATTCAAGTGGTACAATGCGATACTTCACAAAGAATGCCGGGCTATCGCCATATGAGGGATCCTTCTCCGCTTTCCGCCATCTGCGCTGTCGGGGCGCACAGTGGTGGGGAGGTCTGTGTTGAAACAGGTGGAGTGCTCCATAGTCCCATGCAAGGGACCCCGATGCGGTTGGATGTACATGGAGGTGGTGTTGTGGATGCGAAGGCCTACAAGGGCTGGCCGGGTGTGGTTTTCAACTCCAAAGCCCACCACGGGCCTGCCCCATGGAGGGGGGAGCGCTATGCCATTGTTTTCTACAATGGGTGCAACACAGATTACCTCCCGGATGAGTCTGTTGATGAGTTATTGGCCTATGGCTTTCGTCCTTGGGGCCACTAGTGAGCACCGTATACTACCAGTATACGGCCGTATACCTCCGAGTATACGGCCGTATACCTGGAAGTATACGGCCGTATACTCAAAGTATACGGCGAAAGATTTGTGCTGAATCGTACATGCTGTGCGCCTGTTGCATGCGCCTGTGCGCACGGTTTCACTGGGCAACTGGCCCACATATGCCTGGCACATCTCTCCACAGCAATTATTGTAAGCAATATGTTTGCAAATGCCCATCAGAAGGAGAAGGGGCTTTGTTTGGAGAGCATTCAAGATTTTTGTGAGGGAATCAAACGCCGGCATTTGACCCCCTATGCAGTATGTGCTCTGCATCCACAAACGTCAACGCCAGCACCCTATTTTGTTTCACATGTTATGGCCCACCCTGTTTTTTTTTACAATAGGATTGCGGGGAAAGAGGGCAACGGCAAAGACGTTTGTGGATGCAATCGGTAGCATCAGCATTGCTTGGTGACGATGTACTTTTGCGACCCCATGCCCAAGGCCTCATGATTATTTTAAAAGATGGTGAGGTGGATGTGGCCGACAAGGAGGCAATTAACCTACTCCGATGGATGCGGCGGCACCACCTTTCCATCCGGGCATTGAAGGGTTGCATGAGGACCACATGCACCTGGGACCATGTGATGGCAATGCGTAAGACCCTCACACCTTACCTGTCCAAGGGGAGGGTTCTGGAGGTGGCCACTAAAGGGGGTACCCGGACATGTGGGGTGGTGGAATTGCATGATATTGTCACCGTGCCCATGCCGAAGACAGCATTCGGAAGTATGAGGAGAATACATATTTGGCTGTTGTAATCTGTTCTGATGCCACATTTTTTCATAATGCCAGTGCCACACGTTGTGACGTGTTTGTGGACCTATGGGAGGATAGGGGGGCACACCATGATGGTCAGGCATGGGCCTCATGGTGGGTTTTTGATGGGGGGGACGATATGGCCCATCTGCAAAGGATGGATGCCGTGGGGAAATTGAATGACCAAGTCAAAAAACTTGAAGCCGAGGGCGGCATAGAAATTGGGGGTACTCCCAAAAAATTATTGTGTTTTAAAAGTGGGGATGGGAAAGTCATGATGTCGGGTTCGTGTGGGAAATGTTGGAATTGCAATCTCAAGTATTATGACCAATTTCAAGCCCATTTGTTTGCAATTGCAGATTTTCCAGTGCTTCCTCGCATTGGGTCCCTTATGTCTTGCATCCCTCCTGTCCGCAATGTTGGAGATGTGGCACATTGTTGTGCAAGGGTGGGGACAGGCATTGGGAAACGTCTCAAGGACAGCGCCCGCACATGGGGTTCACCAGGAGCTCTAAGGGCCGTGTCCCATTTCATTTCTAACCTCCGGCAAGAAGCAAAGCACATCCCTGTGGCTGAGAGAGTGATGCGTGCTCCCTCGAAAGAGAAGGAACACACTCTCGACATTAACGCCTCCCGTCTTTTTTTCGAAACACCTGAGTTGCACGCCGAGTTGGTGCGCATTGTTGCAATGTATTGTACCCATGTTGTGAAGTGGGAGGGCAACAGGTGGCTCAAAACCAGTGCCGTCCTGCACCTCATGTTGCAGGCCTGTTACTATATGCAAAAGATTTGGCGCCATGTGGGTCCTGTTCCCATGGATCAACGCCAACGTTATGCATCCATGGTTACACAATTCACCAAGGCATGGGGGGCATTGGGGTGGAGTGTTCCGGTTTGGGTGCATTGGGTGGTGTGCCACAGTGGGGCACACCTCCAAAGGTGGGGGAATTTTATTAAGTTTTCCTCCATTCCCACGGAATGGAGGAACAAAAGTTTTAAAATGGACATCCGCCATTGTTTTCAAGGGTGGAAGCTGAGCAAGCCTTATGTCACCCGATGGGGACTAAGGCATGCTCTGCACCCGGATGCCCTTGATTGGGGCATCCGGTTGTGGTTTGGGGAAAAGGGTTTGGGTAGAGAGGGGATCAAGTTTGGCATGCAACGCATGCGGAAGAAGCATCGTGCACCAAAGCACATGTAGGTATATATCATGTGATGTGCAATATGCGTAAGTGTGTATATTAGGTATATATAACATGGGGAAGTGGATCACATTTGACATTTCGGATGGGACATCAAACAAAGTTGCTTCTTGTGGTCTTCTGCTTTGCTCATATGGTGCTCTTTTGTGTGTACAATGTGTTTGGGGGTTGCAGGGTCATGAGTAAATGCAAGGGGGAGGGGTAGGTGATGAGAATGGTGGCATGGGTGGAAGGTAGAAAGTCCCCGTATACTCCAAGTATACGGCCGTATACTTCTGAGTATACGGCCGTATACTCCGAAGTATACGGCAAGAATACTTCTCCAATACTTCGAGTATACTGACAAATACCTCAAAAAGTGTAGATTGCCACACACAGGTGTGGGTGTATGGAATTGGCTTTCCGGTTTTTTGACCCCCCCCCCCTATTTTCAGGGTGCTAAACTCATTTTTTTATATCCCATGGGCACACGGAACGACTAGGTACATGTGCCAAAATGGCTGTTTTGGGGGGTTATTCTTGGTATGCCAGGTTATGCTCACCATATACTCCGGGGTAGTCACGCATTGTGTGTGGCAAGTTGCTGTGTTTGTTCCCACATCCCGTGTAGTACGGGGAGCCATGCACATGTGGAGGGATGTGTTTGTTACAGCGGGAGCCGTGTTGGTGTGTATGGTTCCCTTTGTACCACCACGTCCGTACAACAGCAGGCTCACAAATCTTTTGGTGTGCAGCGCTGTGCCTCCATTTACCCCGTTCCCCCATCTTTCCTAGCTCCATGGCGGGTTGGTAAGTATTTGGTGGCAGACAACCACAATGCAAAGCAAGGGTGGGTGCAACCACACAACAACCAACAAAAATTGGCCAGCACCTGTTACAACCGCCAAGGCAGTTAGAACAAGGAAGCTAAGGAGCCTGCAGCCTCAGACAGAAAACTCAACACGGATAAAGAAGCACCCCTACACAACAACCAACAGTTCTCAGGGCCAGGTGCGACCCGGGTGCACCAGGTCATCTCTCTCCACCGGCAAGCACCGTAGTGCGGCATCTCACCTAGTGTGGCATCATGCAAGCATCACGGCCATAATGCAAGCACCATTCATGACAATATGGATGGCAGATACCAGTTGGTTGCTGCTATTCCTTGTTGTTGTACAGTCGGCACTCCTTCGTGGTTTCAAAAGGCCAAAAGTGCACTCTCGCTTGCGACACCCAGGGAGAGCCATATTAGCAATAAGTGGGGCCAAGGTGGCAGGCAGCAGTGGTCCTCACGAGACACAACGCTGCTGCTTGTTGGTGTAGAGCGACGACATGGTGTACCGAGGCTGCAGCTGGCCCTGAGCACCGGTCTGTATTTCGTCGTGCTTTCAATTTGAGCGCTTCTTTCTTGCGTTGTTTGGTCTTAGTGGTTTGTCACTGCGACCAAAGCCATTCTCAGACGATGATACCACTTCTTTTGCTGTCCCCATTGTGCGAGTTTGTGCGATGGGCATTGCTATGACTGCTCAGCAGTCGGTTTTATCATCCCACATCCCACAATGTACAACCCTTTCCCAGACGTCAACTGAGGTTGCATGTTCCCCCTGTGTATTGAAACCTGGCTGTATTGGACAGCCAAATAGTAAAGAACCTCGCCAGCGTGACCCATACACGCCATGGGGGGCCTGTATGAGGCAAGCGTTGGCCAAATGGTGAGAAACCCCACCAGCACTCGGCCTGTACAGGCCATAAGAGGCCTGTATGAGGCAAGCGCTGGCCAGACAGTGAGGAATCCCACCATCACTCGACCTGTGTGGGCTACAAGCTGGTCACATAGTGAGGAGACTCACCAGCGTGAGACCCAGCCCATGGGAGGCCTGTGTGGTAGTGGCCTGTGATGGCCATTAGAGGTCATACGCTGGGTATGACACCCATTTTCAATCCATCAGTGCCCTCTAGTGCCATGTTATGGCCACTACAGCTTACTGCACCCAGCCAACCTGTGCCCACTCCCAGTGCACGTCTAGGATCGAAAAAGAATTTCCCATCGAACGCGTGCCCTCCACTAGAGGGTGCGCGCTGGATAGGAAATGGACTTCCTGTCCAGCACGTGACTTGAATGGGCCACAGGAGGCCACTCGAGGGCATCCATAGCATCTACCCCAGTCCCACACACACACACATGTACATGCACGCACAGTCATGCACATAACATGACAACTTCCACCTGCCCCGCAGTTGGGGGACGGGGCTGCCCTTTTCTGTTCAAACCAGATGGCCCCTGGTTGGGGGAGGCCCCCAATGTGGGGAGGGGGCTGCCCCTTTCTACGAATCATTGGCCTACAAGCATACAAGCATATGCACCCTATCTCTGCACACAATGACACAAATACACCTGAAAGCACAATGTCAGTACCAACCCTACCCACCCTATCATGCCAAGACCTTTATTCCTTACTGTCATCTCTCATCCTCCACTTAACAGCAACATACGCGAAGAGAAACACATGCAAAGACAAACATAAGGTGAAGGAGCAGAGGGCGGGGGCTACCGACAATCCCATTCGTGTCAACAAAGTAGGGGCTCGTCGTGGTGGGAATATTCCGCATGGGCGCGGCATTCTCATTCATGAGCTGGTATATCTGCGGTCAATGATCAAGGAAGAATACAAAGGGCAGCAAATCGGCGAGTCAAGGCTGAGGCGGCCGGCCACTGGCCCTGGAGTGGCAACGGAACATACACTGTTCCTATACACGTGAGATGCTGTAACAAAAAAACCTCGATACGCAATGCATGGCTACCAAAGGTTACATGGAATGCTGCAACAAACACCAAAGGCCTGCACACGAAGTATATGGCTACCCCAAGTACGCAAAGGGTTGTAATACCGGGGTTCTGTAACACACACAACCATCCACACACTGTGCACGGGTACCCCAAGTACCTGCAACGCACAAGGTCTACATGTAGCGTAAGAACGTGGGATGCTGCAAACAAACACCATCCACAGGGGCTTGGTTGTTGGATGTTGTGACTTCGGCACAAGGCTGGTGCAGAGTGAACCAGTTGAATGTGCGGGGCTAGGAGAGGAGTCCCTTGAACCACAACCATTTGCACTGCATAATGCGGTGAGCATTGCTCAAGTCAATCGCCGCCCCTTGAACCTAATGGACTAAGCACCACCAATGTTTTGCCCTATGTGACCCATTTTGTGATACAGGCGCATTACCTTTCGTCCCAAGCACATGCACATTCACAGACGCGCGCCAACCACTTGATACAAAAGGGTGGGACACACAATGCATGGGGCACAGTGAAATGCAGGTTGTGTAGCGTACAACCCAACATCGCCATTGAAACATTCAAAAGGGTTTCAGGCAGGGATATGGGGATAAGGCGTTGATCAGAAGGAATTTTTCGCCTTTCTCACGAGGTTGCCGCCCGTCTAAACGTCTAAAGGGTAGAACTCAATGCAAGGCCATGACATGGGCAAAGGCCCGACGGCTCGACGGCATGTGAGACCACTGTGGACTCACGACGCTCAATCCCTCAACCGCGACGACCATCATGGCTCTCCTAAGGTGGTCTTGGAAGCTCTCAAAGTCGCCGCAGGTGTTTTTGGTCCAAAGGTACCTATTTAAGGCAACACGCCGCTAATGAAGGCACAGACTAAAGTGTCCGAAAACAGGCCGATCACAAGAAGTGCTCACGAGCCTACCATCAATCAGTTGCTGTATCCTTCCACAATATAGGGTGCTTCTGACCCTCTCGTGCATCCCACCGAGAGCAAAATGGAGGCCACGGAAACATGGATGTATCCTCAAAGATATATTTTCAAGCACATGACGTTTTGTGTTTCGGTCACAATTACACTTCGGCAACACCATCTCCCGCCTCATTGCCCGCATTCGTGCCGCTCACTATGTTGTTGGTTGATCATGCCACCTCATGTTGTCCATAGACGCAAGTGTTAGTTTGATCGTGTACTGCCACCAACAACTAACTGGGTTTGTCGGGGGGCTAGGTCAGCTTGGATCGGCTGAGATGGCAATATGCTATGCATACAAATGTGCACCCTGTGGGCTACAAGGGCGAGGGGGGTAAAATGGATGAAGTCTCCATCATGTAGAGGACGATCCACGCTACTCAAACATACAAGGTTTCCATGAAATAGAAATGGTTAGGACGCACATTGGTTTGGTATCTGCGTTTTGCCACAATTGGGTCTCCTACACTAACTACTCCACGGAGGGAGAGAGACTTGGGCATTGCCCCCGCTTTCACAAGGGCACCCTATCTTTCCCGACGGTGTCCATGGTATCCCTCCCCCGTTTCAACGTCCCCCGTCCCCTTCCAAATCCCAAACCCCTCCCCAATTCACGACTCTCTACTCATTTTCACACCCAGCCATTCATTTTCAGAGTCGTCTCCACCATCAGAGGCGGGCCGAAATCTGCGACGAACTTGGGCAACAACAAAGAGGCAAAGGTGAGAGGACCTGGTTCGGTGGTAACTTACAATGAGGCTCTTGGACCTATGCCAACGCAAGCTCCCCCACAAACCTTTGCGGAAGTCATACCTTCATCCTCAGACTTTGCCACTTCGTCACTATCGGAGAACAACAGTACCTCCGAACTTGACAATTGTTCTCTACTCAAACCAAAATTGCTATCCTCTAGTTCATCCAACACTGCACAAGCAAAAGGGTCTTGTCGGCGGAAAAAATGTATTTGGGCACTACACAAATTCAAATTCGACAAATGGTGCTTTTGTGGGTAGGTACAGACCCAGGCTACTATGGAGGGTTAGTCTCAACCCCCTGGCGGACGCAGGTCCGTTTTTTGCCGGATTGATGAAAGGCAAAATTTCCTCTGTTCTAATCGGACAGATTCCCCAAGCCACCGGTTGGCTCAACACAGTGCACATTTGGCAAATGCTCATTGAAGCAGATTTGTGGAGAGCGCTCCTAGTCCAAATCTGGCAATTTTTAGCACCAGATTTGATCTGATGCTATGGGCGAGTAGAATGAATCACATTGTGTAGATGCATAATTTTTCAAAAAATTTTACGAGCATTTGGATCTTGTGTCTTCTCTTTAATCTTCTTCTTCTATGACCTTCTTGTGTTGCTTTTTCTCCTCCTTTTCCTTTTGGATCTTTTTGAGATCCTAATGCCACTGCATCCATGATCCAATAATTCAAAAAGGCTTGAAAATTCGTTGTTTTCGTGGATGTCTTGTGATTTGGGGCAATACTTTACCTCAACAATGCAGGCCGTGGGAATCTGCAGAAACCTGTAAAAAAAAGCTAGATCGAAAGTGGCCCTCGATAGGGGCGGTTCACCTAATTTACAGTTTCGTCGAAGCGACGATTGCACGGCTTAATTTTGCCAAACTTTCAGGCACTTAGAGGACCACTTTTTACCCGTGAGTTGTAGTTAGAGGCATTTGAATAACTTTGTGCCACTGTTTGCGTTCGACGTCGTGTTTTTTGCATTCTTCAGCCTAAAACCCTCTAGTGCTGTCGAAAAGTTGCTTCGAGTAGTCTTTGCATGTGTTGTAGCACTGGTACAGTACTTTTTGGGGTTTTGTTACCTTTAGGCTTTGGGGCCTAGCACCGGCGGCCGCCAAAATCGCCCGCGCGCACCTGCAGTACAGGACAAAAAACGACTTTTTTTCATAAGTGTTGGTCATCTGGATAGAGGAGTTTTTTTATAACCATCCACCTACCGTGTATTGATAATCCATATTTCGCAGCGGAAAACGTCAACTTTTTTCAAGGTCGTACAAAGTTGCAGACTTTCTCGTTTCTGGTACCACGACGTGTTTCGCGTCGCGCGGGAGGTATAATGTGAGTTAGAGCGCACCGTCTTTTTGAGAGCTAGTGCAACAATCGAAGAAAATTTTGACATAAAAACTTCATGCCTAGATTTCGGTAAGGGGGGATACAGGGGTAGGTTGCAATGTGTGGTGTTGAATATGGTCTTGCGCCTTGTGCTATTCCTTGTACACAGTGGGACGCGACTTCCAGTGAGGAGAGTTGCGTGCGTAATTTTAAAGACCAGAAATGGGGTACACGAACGGTCGCGCCCTGGTTGTGCATTTTGTTCTTGTTTCGCTAGCTGGAGGGTGACGCAGTGCTCTTCCTTGGACATATTTTCGTCATTTTAGCAGGACCAAGTGTTGCACGTCGTTAGAGGGCTAAGCACTGAAGTAGAGTGCCGGTTTATTCGCATGCGGCGGGTCATGTTGAAAAACACTCCTGTGTGTTTGTGTTTAAGCTCCGCCGCCTTCTTTTTCAACGTGGGGGGACACGCGGAACACGAGTGCTGCATTGCACTAAAGTGTTGCGACTGCCTTGCCTTGCACTTTTTGGGACCCGACCTACAGTGCGAGCAAGTGCGTTCGACAGCTCTTCTGCCTCAGAAGAGCTTCACATGGCGCCGCGCTGTGTTGCAGCAAGCCTTGTTGCCTTGCGTGCTGGGGGCAGATACTGTAAATGCGATTCGCTCGTGGTTTTGTAGTTGCTTCTCCTTGCAGAAGCATTTTGCTTCCGTCCTTTGCAGACCCTCGTGTGGCGCTGTAGCGCCACACGCCACCTTGGGTCGGCTGCAGCACAGTTTGGGTGTATGAGACTGTACGTTGGAGATCCAGTGCAGTCCATTTCTTTACTTCTGTACCAACTTCAGCACACCTTGGAGGACCCGTTTGCCCTGAGGAAATCCGGCCTGTCAAAATGCAAAACAGATCACCAGAGGGAAGACAAGCAAAGTTGAATCCTTGAGATATCATTCGATCATAGCACACCACAGATCAGCACTGCACCGTGGATCTACACACCTATGAAGGTATATGGCTGATTTACACAGGAAGAAAGACCAGTGCCCACGAAAATGAAGAAATAAACTTTAATGGTGGTTGTGAGTCACTGGATTCTGTTGAATTCTGTAGTGGAGTAGTGCTCTGAAAGTAGCAGTTGACTTGCTATAGTTGTAGTCCTTTGTTGTGTCATTTCTCTGCTTTCTGTGTGTGCTTTTTTTGCACTTGTGCCAATTTAGTTGAGTTCACCGGTTTACTTGAAAAAACCTGTGTTTTGGAAAACAACCACCTTGCTTGAAAGGAGAGGTAAACCTGTGAGAAAAACACTTTGTTGCTTGAAAATTGTTTGGGCTCACGAGACAAGGGTCACAATAACCCAATAACATCTCCGAATATTTAGCAAACACCAAAATACCACCAAGAGAAACATCACATCTCAAGGAATCTAAAAAATGGCCCATTTCTCGAGGGAAATAGAACGCAAGCAGTGCTCGCCCTTGTTCCAGCAGAGTGTGCAAAAAGCAAACGACGATCCACACATGCTTTGTGATAAAAAAAATTGTTTAAAGCGCCCCGGTGTTGAGGGTGACATGCAAGCATGAAGCAAAAAACAATCCACACATGCTTCTTCACACGGATATTGATGAAATGTCTCCCCACTCGACATGATCCATTTGGGCAACAATGGATCGGACATGGATCGTGGATCGGAGGTCCGCAACCCCCCCTCCCCTCCCCCCAAAAGGATTGGAGCGGATTGTGCATCGGTGGTGCAAGCAAATCCACCCTCCCCACCCTATGTCCCGGCCCCCCTTGACGCTACATTGACATGAGTATGGGACCTGAGGCAAGCTAAAACGCGGCAATAATGGGGGGTGAGCAAGCACTATGTGACAACGGATTTATGTGGCGCAAATCGCACGGCATTTATGGGGTGATGCATGGTCAAACTCCAAGGTTGAGAAAATTTACGGAGGATTTAATTTGTTTGAGAAGGCAATTTACTGTTGTGAGGTTACTCATGTATGTTGTTGGAGTAGACTAACGACGAGCGCCTCCTTCCAAGGTCATTGTTGGTGCTATCGATAATATGGTTGGTGAGGCCTCTCAAAATTGTTCCTATTTTCGATTACAATAATCCCAAACGGTTTGTCATCTCACCACACGTACTTACGCATGCAAAGCCACACTACAACCTTGATCTCCGAGTAGCTAGAATAGCGGTTTCCAAAAACCATCCCCACAAACGGCCAGTCAACAATCAACAATGTCCCAGGTGACACACTTTGGACCGCGCGACTTGTTGGGCAAATGGACCATTGTTTGCCCAATTGCGCATCAGTGCTCGAAAGAATAGGGATACTTCCACTGCTATTGCACGATTCCCTAATGATTTGCAATTATCGTCAACAACGCGAACACTCATACGATTTTACGCCAGTGCGATTTCCTTCGTTTTTCCGCCATCGCCCGTTGTGCTCCTGCGACGAACCCGGTGAACAAAAAACGGACCACAAGACAACTTGCAACAACTGTGGACCAAACATCCATGACTATGCAACATAATAACATCGATCGAGTGAATCGAGTGAAATTGGGAACACCTCAAGATCAGTTCAAGGACCATATAACTTGTACCCTTCGTACACAGTATTTGGGAACGAGTGATTGGTCACTGTGCACTTGGGGCTTGATTACTAGCTGTGAATGCAAGGGTGTGTGAGGAGTTATTGTTATGGAAGTGTTGAGACTGCATGCTCAAGTGCTTTTGGCCCAGGGTACTCAGCGTAGCCTACAAATGTGACAGATGTGTTCACTTCTGGCTCGTTGTTGCCTTTGTTTTCCAACTAACCTTAGCCTTGAAGCTACCACATCAAGTTGCGCCAAGGTGCAAACTGTTGCAAGGGAGACCAACCCCCGCACACCCATCTTGTGTTATCAGCCATGGCAATGGTCCCGACTTATGGAGCTGGCGTGCCCACATACGCCCCACCGATGACAGTCGCTCCGGCACCTCTTACGGTGGCTCCAGCACCGGCACAATATGCGAATCCATCCTATTTTTCGACACCCATCAGCACGTATCCTGGCATGGCATATTCTTCCCCTGCAACTCACGGTACCCCTGTCCCCGGAGGACCTATTCCTGGGATGCTGATGACTGCCACATGTATGTTCCATGAGCCACCTCAACCATGAGCGCTTGTTCCTTCGCCCATTTAAACAGGTGAAGAATGCAACAGTTGTGCAATGCGGCAGCAAAACGGTGCGCTTTCATGGCACCAATCGCACTCCTGGTGTCATGACCCTGGGTGACTTCACCGACGTCATGCTACGCGCCAATCGTCCATGCTTCATTTTCGTCATTTTTGTGAGCTGGCAGGCGATGGAAGCCACAGTGGTTGCGGGTCAGTTACGGGTAAACTGATGGTCCCGCAGATCCTATCAGAAGTGCCGTTGTACAAAGCCAAGCTGTGGTATTGGCAGTGCCAGCCAGACCTTGGGTGGGCACTGCACTACTCTATTGATGTGCGTATTGCTTGTAATGCTAAAATGTAGGCGAAAATGGGTGGACTAGTCTTTGCGCAGCGTTCGCAGATTAATCCCAGTGGTATGTTTGGAAGAAGCAACCGAGTTCTCCAACAGCAACCACTGATGTTGCGCGCAGCGCCCTACCTCGACAACAAGAGCCGGGTAGCATGAGAAAAGTGGTTCAGACTCAGTGCCTGTTTTACTGCCGCGGGGCCCTTCCTAACCCTCCGTCGAGGTGACGACGCTGCAACTGTGACGTCGTGCAGAAAAAAGATAGCATCTGGCAGGTCGCTGCATCCAACCTGTACCGCCTGTGCACCCCCACCAAATTGCATGCAGACCGCATGCCAAACAAAAGTTGGACCAAGACACAGCTTTGTTGTCAACCTAAATAATGGCTCAGTCCTGAAGACTTGCGCTTGCGCCATGGTTTTACCGCCCTGGCTCATCCTGCAACCCTCTGCCAAGGTTCCCCAGTGCCACAAATACAGCAAGTCAGAGCAAGATACTGCTCCCATGCCATTTTGCACAGATGTGCCAAATTACAGTCGTTTCTTACGGATATGGGTCCGTGCGATGATCTTCTGCAACAGTGAGCCCCAAACCCTGCATTTAATCGCTCGAATGCAATTGTTGGTGGGGTTATAAAGAACACAGAACATCAATGTGACAATGTTGCCAGTCTTTTGACCCAGCAAAAAGCGAGTCCCTGCCAAGGGGCAGGGGGTTCGGAAGGAAAGGAGACGCTGCAGTGGACTGAGTAGATCTGCACGGCTGCAGGCCAAGATATCCCACCTGAGCAGAGGATCTGTATGCCTTGAATCGTGTCTAATCGTGTTCCCGGTCCAGCCACACCAAAGGCCGTTGAGATGTACATTCGGCTATCCTGGAGGGTTGATCTGCGTCCGCCAGTGCTGTGCTCCCCGCAGTTGGACAGGGCAGTGAGAAGATGCAGTAGAAAGGCGCCGAAACGGCCTCGGACATGGACAAGGGCACTCAATGCCATGCGGTCCTCCTATGTCTACCCCTCCTCAACCCCCGTCCCCCGGTATCTGGGGAAACGCGGAGGTGAGGTCAGCTGCCAGTGGGCAGCGTTCATGGACAGGCCAATGGCCCCTTGTGCAGGCCCTTGTGTGTCCTCCCAGAAGCAGTCTGCCTGCCCTTCGTCGTCGTGGAGCCACGAGACTCTTGCCCCCCCCCCCCCCCCCGCCACCGCCTGCTGTATGGCGAAAATTGGGGCTGGGTGCGGTCGTAGATTGAACACACTGCACTGATCCGTTGGTATGGGCTCGGGTGCGCTGAGTGACTCTCGCTTGTAGCACGAAACGAGACTGAGTTTTTCTTCTTTTTTTGTTTCACAGCTGCGATAGTAGCAACGCAACCGGACGCCAAGAGATTGGATGCAATGGATCCCCCTGCGAATGGAATGTACCAGGGTAAGAAGATTGTGGTGGCCCCCGAGCTTGCGGGACTTCCCCCACCTACTAGCGCCCCTGTTCATGCATCAGCCCCTGCACATGCTCCGGCTGCACCAGCCGTGCTTGGTCTGGAGATGAGGCCAGAAGGTGTGTGCCTTTTTCATTGCACTCGCTGAGAAAAGGCAGGCGCATGCTTGTACTCACCGTTGCTGTCTTTCGCAGCGTCCGCTGTGTGTTTCTATTATGGGCGAGCCGTACCGCTCATTTGAAGAGCAAGGCGTATGAGGATGATGTCAATGCGCTACTGAAGGACACTGTCAATGTCCACAAGTGACATGCTTCTGGGTCCGTTTCAACAGGATTTCTAGAAAAGATTGCTCTGCGATGCGTCCTTTTACAATCTTTGAGTTATCACCACCAGTTGCATTTTTAAAAAAAAAAAGTACGCAATGGGACATTTCCCTGCACCATTACTGCAGCCAGAAGATCCAGGCTCAGCAGAATGCTGCACGTTTGACCTCATGCACCTGGGACACGCGCTGCTTTTCTCATGACCTCCTTTCATGTGTGCAAAATCTCTGCCATTTCCTACCGGAAGGTGGTGAAGTGCTTCCTGCTTTCCGGCTTTTGGGGTTTAGTCGTGTCCGTTTGGGTCAGGATCACAATGGGGTCATGTGGATGCCCCCTCGGGTAAGTATGCTTATTTCTGGACCATGATGAGCCAGTACAGCCACCCTTGTGGCAGGGGGTAGCCCCCCCCCCCCATTGCCAATTTCGAACTGCCCCGTCTTAGCCCAGCGTTAATTTGTGCTGTCTGGGGCATGCATTGGGTCATCCGAGCTTCCCCGAGGCCCAACACTCATGTTCGTCTGGTGACTCGACATGGTTGTTTTCTGAGACCCCAATCCCCAGGAACCCCGACTCCAGCGACCCCGAAGGAGGCTCTGGCGGGTCAGGGTGGTGTTCCAGTAGAGGTTGTGTTGGTTCACCACGGGCGAAAAATAATTCCCCGAGGGGCACCCACATGCCCTATGGTAGTCAGCTCAAAGAGACGCAAATGACCCCCGCTCCAGGGGGGGGGGGGGGTCCAAAATGCCGGAACCAATGTCCCCACAGCTTCCAGGGTTGTTGTGTGTGCCCACAAAACACAAGCATCGGCCCGCTGAAGTGAGAATTCGCCACCATGATGAAAAGGGTTTTTTTTGTTTCAGGAACGGAAAAACAGGCTATTTGCCCCCATCCCCTCCCCGGATTGTTAAGCAAGGCCTGCGTGCAGTGGCACATGAAGTCACCGAGAGACGAAGAGTATGACCGCCTACTGGCCTTTGGCCACAAGTTTGGATGGGGTCAAGTCGTGGCCCTGCCATCAGGCTTTGGTCCTCGGAGCATGGCCTTCCTTGCCACCCTCACATATGTCCATTTTTGTTTTCGGCCCCCTGCAGGTGCCATTGTTCCCACCAAGGAGGCAGCCAAGCAGTTGGATGCGATGGATCCCCCACTCAATGGAATGTACAATGGCAAGAAAATCTATGTTCGGGGTCCAACTCAAGCGGTGCTTGCACCTGCTCCTGCTCCAATCTACACGCCACCTGCTCCGATCTACATGCCACCTCCACCAGTGACCACTTACTCATATGCACCCTTGCCACCAGTGGTCGGTATGGATTGTGTTTGCTGAGAAATTGCTCGTCACAAAATGCTCCTGCCGTCATGCATGTGTGTGCATAGTCGCATGCTCTGAGCGGCCCGAGGCAAGTGCTGTGTGCAAGAGTCTTTGAGAGCGAAGGGGCCAACCAGTGCCGCCTAGGAGGACTCATGCTTTCAAATCAGATGGGACTGGAGGTGAGTGTTAGCCCTGCATCAACTGGATAGCAGTCCAGAGGGGAGTACAGGCACATAAGCATGCACGTAAACAAACATAAAGGCGACCACCACCAAAACGGGAACAAATTTGTTCCCATTGTACATTACGGCATCATACGGTGCGGGCACTCCCCAGGGGAGGCTGCCCTGGCTACCGAAGCTTATCCGATGATTTGCTCTCTCACATCCCCAAGTGTCATTGATACTCAACTGCATGACCTTACCTACACCAGGTGATACACGGTACAAGTTGCTTCCCTCAACTCAACTTGACGCAATGACAGCCAGGTGCAAATATACCATCAAAGACAAGCGAGGAACAGCAATATCTACTTGCCAGCAGTAAACAAAGGGAGCAACTCAGGGGAAGGGTTGCGGATGAATGGTCAGTATTCCCAGGCATCAGGCCATTGCTCAACACTGCGAAAACCTACACGCTCTGAGGGTGCGTGACCCAAACCAAGTTTGTGTATCTAAAAGCAGCCTCGAGTGTCTAGCCTCTGTGGGTGCTGGGGCGTTGATCAACGCACTCTTTGCCCACCAAGTGCCACCGCTCATGCCCCGTTGTTTTCAGCTCCTCCGGCCGCTCCACTGCCACCAACGTATATTGCTGGTATGATTTGCATTTCCTCGTCGTC